>JACCID010000051.1:0-1200000 GCA_018906775.1 Sycophila sp. Sp_5
AATATAACTTCTACTTAGTTCATCCAAATGGTGCACAGCTTTTGGGCGGCACCATTTTCTTCTTTTGGGAAAGGGGGCAAATTTAAACTAATTTTATATTTAAGAAACTGCAAAGGAATTCAGCATATTTAAGAAGACGAAAATTTAACAAAACTAACTTTACGGAAAAAAAAAGAAACTAAAAAAACTTTTAATACACTTTAATAAAATCGCGAAGAATTAATATGGAGTAATGTAATACCTTATATCTGCGTTATAAATTAGAAATTACTATTATCATTGAGATAATATCTTAGTCAGTATTGAACGTCCATCAGATATTTAAAGTTATTCATAAAAATAAATACGCAAAGAGTTGACAGACGTAAGTATAACATCTCACTAGCGCGGATTCCCACGGTGAGAAGTCTATGGCTGCAGGGCCGCCTCGTCTTCTTCTGTACTACGCACTCTCGGAGATCCCTTCGAACCCGACTTTTCAATGCCACTATGTAAGTATAGTAGCATTGAAAATCGAATTGATACCGAAGACCGCGAGACGTAAGTACACAGAAAAAGCTGAAGGCAACTTAGATATGATTAATAATATCACCACTAATTTTGACAACAGCTTTTCTGCTTCGATGCAGACCTCAGGACTTCGTGCGATGGACCTGTAATAAATTGTTTAAAAACATTATATTAATATCGAAGTAATATTTACTATTTATTTAAAAATAATAAATGTACATTACATACTTAAAGACTTTCTGATTGAGAAATAAAGTGAATTTGTTTTATGTTCTATAATTATCTCACTATTCATGTATGACAAAATTAACAATTGAATCTTTTAAAAATAAATTATTTTGAACTTTAATTAAAAAACAAGACATAATATGACTTCTAACTAAAATTTGGAACAAAAAAAAAAAATTAATTATTATTTATTTACCACTTTATGATGGGTGTTGGTTCCCCACTCAACTTTGCTCTCCTTCAGTAATTATAAAAAGTCATAATCTACTAATCTCAAGTAAATATTCATAAGAAGGTCAGAATCTATTGATCATCGCTGAAAAGTTTGATTTTATTATTAAATTTGTTCTTAAGTAACTATTCTATCGGAAAAGCACTTCTCAGTAACTTCAGGAATGGACTTTTACAATTTATACGTACATGTTTTTTATATAAAGTATAATTTTTACTGCCCCTGGCAGTATTCAGTTCAATGGCATCTAAGACTGTCATATAACAAAAATAGAAGCAGCATGAATACTCTGTTTTATCCGCTCCATGAATTCTGAAAAAACCCAACTTAATTATTGGATTGAATATATAAAAAAGGTTTTGCAGTATATATTATTAAAGAAAATATATACTATTGTATATATTTTCAATATATGAAATAAATTCAAAATATTGTACAAATTAATCAAATGATACTTTTAATAAAATTAACTAATTATTCTCATGCACATGAACAATATTCAGCATTTCAAGAAAATATGCAACTTAATATAGTAATCAACAAATTTACTTACACGAATACATGAGCTAAAGGTAAACCAATGTTCCACAGGCAATTTAAGTTACAGAGAGTAATAGAATTTTCAACTACTGTAACTTCAGCAAAGCTAGAATTCGGTTACTTCCTGAAAACTATTGCAGTATCATTTGTGTCAAATCAAGTGACATGTATAACTGTTCGATCACAAAACAGCAAGCATAGTAGTTCTGTCATCCAACTTCAATCTGAAAATGATAAAATAATTACTAAAATAATAGATAATTTATAGTATAAATAGAAGAAATACATTTCTTTCATAAAATTTAACAAAATTATTTAAGATATCTTTTAGAAATATTTTGAACAATTTCAATGAATTGATTTATGACAAATAAGGAATAAGCGTATATACAAGCTGCTATGAAAGTATACTTACTTATCAGGAAGTACCAGTTAATTAGTTATATGCAGCCAATGACTGGAACAGCAGAGTGAAGAATACAATTTTAAAATAGATAGTAAAAAAATGGATTATTTAGCCCCGTTTTTTTTTACAAAAATATGAAAATCTTACTTGTGTCATAAAAAATTAATTGTTATTTTACTAAATTGTACAATTGAAGGCAAATGCACAATTTTTTATGCCTTAGTCTTTCAATTGTTAATGAACAAATAATGCATTTTCTCAACAGCTAATGATACGTTATTTTAGCGAAGATATCAATGGCATAAACAATGCCAGAGTTCTGCAGAAAATGGTGCTGCCCAATGCTGAGCACTATTAACGCCCCCCTCCCCTGTCCCCCTTTTTTTTAATTATTTTATAGTATCGGAGTAATGTAATACTAAAGTCTTGCAAAAGAGTTGAATTTTTTTTACTTATAATCTATATGTACATATGTGTATGGGTATATGTAAAAGGTACTGTGAATATTATTTTTATTCTATAAAATAGGTACACCTGCAGTGAGTAATAATTTAATATCATAAATTTGAATAATTTTGCAAATAATCCATTTTATATATTTATTTTTAGATGCTGCTGATAAAAAACGAAACTTAAATGATTATAAAAACTGGATGATTGAAATACAAAGATTTATTATCTTATTTTGCAATGAAATATTGTTCGATACTCGTTTGATACTTAATGCATGATGAGAAATTATTTACTAGATTATGATGAAATTGTATAAAATATTTTTAAAATGGAAAATACTGCAGCATAGATAGCAGAGTATAAATGTAGAGAATATTATGTTACATTATTGTGATTAGCTCATTGTATTGAATTCATAAAAATTTATATAATATATATGAAGACATTCAAGATAAAATACTAATTAGAGGTAATTTTTTCATGTACCGTTTAAAATACAATTCGATAAAAAATTGAATACATATTAATTACAATACCATATCATTATAAGTTGAATATATCGCACTATTCCTACAAACATACACTGAAAAAAAATTGTTAATTTTAAGGAAATAATACTTATTAAATATTTCTTTGAATTAAGTAACAATTTCATTAAAACTGAATGAATTTATTTGTTTCTAAATAAATTTAGTAGCTTCAAAAAAATAATTTTTTGACCCGATAAAATATTTAATAAGTACTATTGAAGTGAATCATTTCATTAAAATTAACAAATTTTTTCAGTGTAGTAATTTGTACTACAATATTTCTCTCCGTACAGCTATACTTACCTTAATATACAGTACCTTTTGAGAATCAGAAGTGCTTGACGTTAAGCGGCGTTTTTTGTTTGGTCTGGGGTGTGAGTGACCCTCCTCTCCGTTAATAATTAACTGAAAAATTGGACGTTATTTCGGAATGGTCGGTGAGAATTCGCATTTAAGGAAGTAAGGTAATCTCGTAAATATTGCAGAAAACGAGAAGAGCACGATGGGATGCACGTGTAAGTGCATATTAAAATTGTAGCTCGGCGTTTCTTCGATATTTCAAGAAAGCTATTCCAACGGGCCGTAAGTTGTCTATGAACCACTTAAGCAAGGCCGCAATTTGCCCAAGAATGGCATAATTTAAACGTGGATGCACTCTGCACTTGCAATTTAACGCAGAATTTAGGAAATAACGCGTTTACGTACATCCTAAATTACGTCCAAGCCGACTTCCTGCGTGATACTTAAATTTGTACTTATTCCACTTACTGATAACACCTTTTTTTATCGAGGGCATTAAATTTTTTATTGATTGAGTATATAAACTGAATTGCCTGTAAAGCAGTCGAAATTAAATTCTTGAATTAAACCTCCTCATGCCCTACATTGCTTTTTTGAAATAGTAATCCTTCTTATTTTGTTTAACGGTACAAGTGAATAATTCTGTACTTTTAATAAATTACCATGTTCATTAGGTGTTGTCATGAGCCTTGATTGTCAAGTCTTAAAACTTTGACAGTTGAACGATGAATTTTTATCTAATTTCGAAAATGTGAAATTCAACTTGAAAAATGTGAATAATCACACAAATTTTATGTGAAATTTTGTTTATATGTTTAGCATTTCTTCGCGTATCAAATGTCACTATTTACATTTTTGAAGTGAATTTCACATTTTCTGATTTACACGATATAAACTTCAGTAATATAAGAAAAAGGTGGTCAATTATGGAACAGATAGATCAATTTTGCTAGACTGTTTTAATTTGCATGTGGTTAAACTACACTGAAAAAAAAGTGGTTGAGTCAACTAAATACGTTTAGTTGATTGACATTTACTTGATTCAACAAAAATTTTACAAAAAAATATACTTTTTTATACATAGTAGATATATTTAATAGATCTTAACTCTCCGTGGGTCTTTTAATTTTTACGCGATCGGATTGCAGCTTCCTTGGAAATGCCAGCCACGCGCATCATCCGTAACATTTATTTGTTATCGCCGCGCGAATGCGGATCATCGCTCCACTCCGGATCCCGCGCGATTTTATTTGTAAGGAGAATAAAAAAAATTAACAGAAGCCAATTTCTCGGGCTGCCGATGACTGTTATTTACACTGCAAATGCCCCTGCGGCGGGGCATCTGAAAAAAAAAATGAAATAGTGCGATGTTAATTCAGCATGTCCGAAGCCGCGGCTTTTAGCGTGTTTCGGTCTGTGTGAATATAATTGAATTCGTCACGGATGTGGCGCACGAGCGGCGGCGATGGGAAATTATGCACATACATCATCGAAATTAACGAATAACAAGTCTAGGCATTTTTTCCATTCGGCCGCGCCGAGAGAGGCAACCTCGTTTAAGGAGAAATTGAATTTTAATGAGCGCCTCGGCGAAAAAGTTAAGCGAGCCTCGCGGCGAGTGCATAGGTACTTACTCCGCTGCAGCGCCGGCATAATGCGGCCCACGAGCCATTCGAAAGCGTGGAAAGGCCCTTTCTGCGCAGTTTGAAAAACGCCTCGTCGTGTTCATACTTCGGCGCCTCGTTAAAGGTCGTGTGCTCTTTGTTTGTTCTTAAAATTGTCTTCGGAGATGAGATTTCCTGATGAAGGCGTTGTGTATTGCGATAAAGGAAATTCGACCCGTCAATTTATAATAATAAAGAGAACATTGAGCGCTGGATTTTATTACACTGAAAAAAAAATTGTTAATTTTAAGGAAATGATTATCTTCAATAGTCCTTTCATTAAAACTAAATGAATTTACTTGTTTCTCAATAAATTTAGTAGTTTCAAAAAAATAATTTTTTGACTCAATAAAAATTTTACTAAGTACTATCGAAATAAATATTTGCTTAAAATTAACAAATTTCTCTCTCAGTGTGGTAGAAGAAAAAAGGGCGGTATTTAATCCCCGACACGCGCGACCAGATTCCGAAAAGAAATAAGCCCGGCGATCGGCACGCCCACCTTTCGTAACGATATTGAGTTTAGAGGCCGATAGGATCGGGTGCGAGGTCGTTGCCCAGTGTCCGCGCGGCAGCTTCCGTGCCGCGGTTGCCGCGCGCATAGTAGGAGGAGGAAAAAAAATCATTTTATTCGCGAACTTCGCGATTCGATAATCGCACGCGAGCCAAGCCGCGCCGAAGCGGATGGGAGAGATGCGCGCGCGCGGAACCGGCGATCGGGCTACTGTGCGCGGAGACCATTCGTTTCTTAACTACCGTTGGAATTATTGGCGAGCGGGATGCCCGATCCCAGGAAGGATCTCTAATTAGCGGCTCGTTTATGAGCAGGACGGTGGTGGGACGCTGCTTTTCGGAGCGAGGCTTTGTTCGTGCTGCTCCGTTCTGGACTGACACGCGGGGGGTCATTGTAGTTCCTTTTTTCCTTCGTTATTAGACGGTAAGGATTTTTTAATGGGAGATAAAACGTGCAACGCGCAAATGAATTTATGTATCGTAGCTTTCGTGTCTTTGAGAACGTTAGGATTGTACTGCACGGAGAGAAAAGTCTAGTAAAAATTACTATACTATTTAGTAGTGCGGGGACAGATTCGACTGATAACAAATTTTACTAGAAAGTATGGTAAAATGTACTAGACTTGTAGCAAAATTTACGATAGTTTTTAGTAAATTTTTTTATTAATCGAGTCTGCCCCTACATTAGGAAATAGTATAGTAATTTTTACTAAACTTTTCTCTCCGTGTGTGCAGTTTAATTTGGCGCGGATAAGCATAATGTGAACGTTTAGTTGTGGGTTGATTTTAGAATTAAATTTTTCTTTTAAATCTAATTTTTGTTAAAAATAAGCATTTATAATCGCTACTGTTTTGCACTTGGAAAATCTACCGATTTACCCTAAGGCGATCTAGAGTTACACGGAAAAAATAAAAATGTATATTTTGTTACACTTTTGTATTGTACTTCTAAAATCTACCGATTTATTCTAAGGCGATTTAGAGTTACACGGAAAAAATGAAAAATTTATACTCGTTATTGTTTTGTATTTGTAAAATCTACCGATTTGCCCTAAGGCGATCGAGAGTTACACGGAAAAAATAAAAATGTATACTTCTTACTATTTTGCACTCGTTTACCGATTTACCCTAAGGCGATTAAGAGTTACACGGAAAAAATAAAAATGTATACTTGTTACTGTTTTGTATTTGTAAAATCTATCGATTTACCCTAAAGCGATCGAGAGTTACACGGAAAAAATAAAAATGTATATACTTGTTACCGTTTTGCACTTGTAACATCTACCGATTTAGCCTAAGGCGGCCGAGAACAACATTTCAATCAGAGGAACTCAGGCAGTCCGTAAAATCCAACCGATACATATGTATATACATTTAACAGAGGAAAATATGATTTGCTCCAAATAAAATAATGTAACTGCGGGAATAAAATCGTGCGTAATTCTGTGTATATCATAGATCGTTACCTTTTACTTCGTGCGAAATAAATTAAAGCCGTGAATTCCAATTTCTATTTCATCGCTTTTACTGCCAGGTCCATCGAGATAAGTTTAATCGCATCAAAATAAAATGACAAACCGCTCGCGCGTCAGATGATAAAACGCTCCTGAAAATTTCAATTAACTTTCGTCGTAAAACTCTGTATGCACGCGTCCGTACGAGCGCATAAGTAGGCAGTGTCTGACGTAAAACCAGTTACTCAAATACATTCGAAAGCCCGCGGTCTGCGCTTAGGATGAAAAAGAGAGAGAGAGAGAGAGAGTACACGGAGATTTTCACTGCGCTTATGACCGACGAGCTTAGAAAAATTTAACTTTCATTAAGTTTCACATTGTATATACATTTAAGTGTTCGGCATTATTAATGACCGTGTGATTTCTTCATTCCTCTGAATTGCTGCCCCCGAGCGAGGCTACGTAGTTGCTTTTCGTTGGCTGCAGGAAAAATTCTGCTGCATCCGCCAACTTTTGAAGCATGAACGTGACTTCACCTGTTTAACTTCTTTTTATGAAGCTCGATAAAAAATTTTAATATCCAAGTGTGAGGATAATTGCACAGTGTACTGAGAGATTAGAGACTTTCATTGCTACCTTAATTTTTCCCGTTTAACTTGTTAGCGAAGCTCTATAATTAAGATGATGAATAAATGAGGTTGAAATGAAATAATGAACCTTCGAGGTATGAGGAAAAATTTAAATTCACATTCCTGAAGTGAAAATAATTGAAAAATGGCTTTTTTTTCTTAATTATTCGTTTGTGAATAATATCCACTGCAACTTAATGCGTATGTGATATTATGACAATTTTTTAAGTTATAAATAGATTACCTGCTTTCAAATAGAGTACTATAGGTATTACAAAATTAAATGAAGACGCGGACATCTGTGACATTTGAATGTAAAAAGCAAAGAATAAATCACATTTCCTACACTGAAAAAAAATTTGTTAATTTTAAGGAAACGATTTACTTCAATAGTACTTATTAAATATTTCTTTGTATCAAGTAATGATTTCATTAAAACTGTAGTATATTACGTACCTAGCCCTGTATAATAAGAAATTGTCTCAGATCACATGAATGTCGACAGAGGCGAAGCTGAATTTTCTGCTTTTTATTTTTATTTTATTTTTTTTATTTTTCTGATTATTCTTTATTTTTCTGCTCGACGATCCCCGAAAGTTACAGCTTCCTCTCGCGCAGCGGCAGGGAAGCTGCACTTTCGGGGCCAGAAGGCAGAAAAATGAATTTATTTGTTTCTAAATTTTAGTAGTTTAAAAAAGAATAATTTCTTGACTCAATGAAATATTTAATAAGTGCTATTGAAATAAATATTTGCTTAAAACCATATGCAAATTAAAACGCTATGGTAAAATTCATGTATTCCTTATATATTTGTGTACTTTTAAGTGCGGCGACTTCCCTCGGCTTTACACCTTAATTCACAAATTTAATTTTACAATCACATTATTACATTTCGAAATATCCGCATGAGTAAGCACCAAGCGAAACGTCGAAAATGCTTCGTGCTCGTCAATCCAAGCTCGCGGTTCGCGTCGCCGATAATATAGTGGGTCGGTCCACGGGTCGCGCGACAGCGGCGATCCAATTTCGAGGGGGAGGCCTCGCGCGCTCGATTTGCTCACGAGCTTAATTAGATTCATGCAGCGCCTCGACGTGCACGAGAGCGCCAACTCTCGCCTCCTCCTCTTCGTTAGCCGCGAATCGCGCGACTCTTTCTTTCGCGATCCCGTTGAATTTCAAGCGGACCGCTCCACTTTTGCCCGCGATCGCGAGATAAAGTCGCCGCTAATTGTCTGCCCAGGGACGGGATTTGATTAAGCCGGGAAATCGGCGGGAGTGCCGTTCTTCGTTGGTTTATTTTGCGTACGATTTTTTTTTTTTTTTTTGGGAGGGAAGTGTTCATTTATTTTTTATCTTTCTTTCTTCGTGGTTTAAGGAGGAGAGAAAGAGCGAGACGTTGAAGTTGGTAATTGAGTTGTTATTTTGATATTCGATAATAGAGTTTTCAATCGACCGGTTTTATCGAGTGTGTTATTGGCACTTGGTTATGCAAGCGATTAATTGATAGGTGCCAATTTGCAGTATTAGTTTATGCTAATAAAATGGGGATGCTTCTATAAATATGCCAATTTTAATAAACATGTCGATTCTCGGGTATTTTCGATTTATGTAAAGAGATGAGGAGATTATTTAAAACTGGTTGAGCTGCCGCCGTTTACTTTAATTTGAATTAGTAAATATATAAAGTATACGTAGAAGGGTGTGTTCAACCGGTCTAATTTTCACTGATCAGAATAACTAACTAATGGAGAAAGTTAGACGAAATTTAATAAAAAAAAAGAAACGAAAAAAAAATAAACAAACGGTTAACGGATTATTTAATTTTTCTATTTTCTGAACCGGCTAACGTACACTGAAAAAAAAATTGTTCATTTTAAGAAAATGATTTACTTTAATCGTGCTTATTAAATATTTCTTTGACTCAAGTAACAATTTCATTAAAATTAACAATTTTTTTTTCAGTGTACATTTTTATTTTTCACAAAAATTGAGAATTTACACACTGAGCGAAATAATATGGAAAAATCAGTATTATTTTAAGAAAAATTACTATCCAGTCTGCAAGCGGAAGCACAGACTACATTTAGTAAAAAAAAATGACCATTCTGCATTATAAATTGTACTAAAATTCTAGTAATATTTACTTAAATTCTAGAAAAATTTACTAGAATTCTAGTAAAATGTATAATAAAGAATAGTAATTTTTTCACTAAATTTACTAGTATTGAAGTAAACATTTCTACTAATTCTAGTAAATATTACTAGAATTCTAGTAAAATTTATAATAAAGAATAGCAATTTTTTCACCAAATGCAGCCTGCGACTGTGTAGTAATTTTTCCAAAACATTTCTCTCAGTGCACAATTTCATCGCATTATAAAACACGCGTTTTTCGTTTACTTTTCGACGGGTTTTGAATTGTGCAGCGGCGCTTACCGTGGCACCGTCAAAAACTACATAAGAGTCTTGAGGCTCGATTCCAGGACAAAATAATGGCGACGGGGCAGCTCACTCTCTCCCTTCCTTCCTCATCGGCTCGCGGATTTCATGCATAAACGGCACGTACGTGCGGCGACGCTCCTCGCTCGCCCGGAGGGGCCCCCGACGCGCAAGTGGGTTAATGGCGAAGCGGCGCACAGCCTCCCGCGATCTTGACGAGGATCCCCCACCTCCTCCGAGAGTACAGTGGACACGTCCAGGCGAAAGGGGTTCAATCGGGGGCGACGCTATATGCACCTGCATCCGATTACCGCCTCGCCTCCGCGCCCGCACTTTCTAGGCATTTTTGAGCGCTTAGAAAGGAGAAAGGAGATTTTCCCCGCGCCATTGGAAATCGAGGAGGATGTGTGTAAACGCTGTATATACACTTGTCGGAGAGTAGACTACGTGCCTTCTTGAGTTTCTTTATCCCTCTCTTATTTTCTTCTTTTTTTTTTATTTTGTTTTTTTTTTTTTATTTTCTTCGACGAGGCGATGTAGTTCTTGCGCGGCGCGCTTGTTACTCCGCGGACTTACCTTACTTATACGCCTCTGCGTGTATAGGCCGTGCTCGAAGGATTTTTCCGCGGGTTTTAGGTTATCTCTTGTCCATCTATCTTAGCGGTCATTTTTGCTCCGTGAGCGGAGATATCCACTTTGGTTTTCTCGTTCCTTTGTGTGTGCTCATTATTGTGCACCTACACTGTAAAAAATTTTTTTTTAGTTTTAAGGAAATGATTTACTTCAATAGTACGTATAGAATATTTGTTGGAATAAAGTAACGATTTCATTAAAGCTAAATGAATTTATTTGTTTCTAAATAAATTTATAGTAGTTTCAACAAAATAATTTTTTGACTCAATAAAATATTTAAATATTCCATTTCTTATACAAATTATATTTATAATATTTATTTAAATTGAAATAAACGTTTGCTTAAAATTAACAAATTTTTCTCTCAGTGTACTGTTGACGCGTTCAGGGAAAAAAATTTTCAAATAAAAATTTGGAGTACATTTCAATCGAAAACACACACGCGTAATAAATTTTTCAAGAAGTTATCGTCATTTTTTTAAATATCGAAGTTATTTTTTTTAGTAGAAATTTTTTGTTGCCGACTTTATTAAGTGGGTCTTCTGTTAAAAATTGAAATTTGCGCGAACTCCATAATTCCTGATATAAAAAAGGAAGGCTGTTAAATATTATAATGGTCCACTTTAAAATTCTCACTTCTTCTTTGAATATTTATTACGTAAATTCAAAAAAACTTTTTTAAATGATGTCAGGAAGGATTATGATCGCTGCTTTCGCAATAACTGCATCTTGCCTCTACAAAAAACTTGAGCAAGTATTGCAATTTTCAGCAGCCCTTTTTTTCATCTCGACACACAAAATTGGCAAAATCAATAAAAGTCTCTCGTAAACTGCAAAAGTCCGTTTAAAAGATTTATTACAAATCTGAAAATCTCGCTGCAGTTCCAGATAAATTTTTATCTAGAATCGATCGCAATTTTTCCGCAATAGCGAGGCCAGCCCGTGAGAACAAAAAGGATTGAGTAATGCAATTTTTAACGGAGCTTTTTTCTCAGTGCCTTGAATCCTCATTCTTGCGCAGACGTAACGAATCTAATCTAATCTAATCGGCCAGTCTTTCTCTCCTCTTTCTTTTTTTTTTTCTCTCTCTATTCCCTCGTCCGACGGCGCGATTTCACGCGTTTCTTTTCGCGGCGCTTTTCGCCGGCGTTGCTCCCCTTTCTGGGCGTTTTTCCTCGTCGCTCGCTGTTTTGCCTGTTTTTTTATCTTTCTGCCCCGGACGATCTCTCGGTGAGACCGTTTGAGGCAGCCGCGAGCCGTGAGCCGAGAGAAGAGATGCCCGCGCGCTCGTGAGGTTCGTTAACGGAATGGGGGGATTTTTCGGGCTTAATTGCCGGTTTACAGCCAAGCCGTTATTGTACGGAGGATTTTCAGCGACCGGCGCTCTTCCCTGCAGTAAACGCCGAGTTCAAAAGATCTAGCTTTTGCTGCAGTTTAAATCTTTTTTTAACGTTCCATAGTAAAGTTCTGCTGATTATCGATAGGTAGAATTAGTTTAAATTGTAGAAAAGATTTATTTGCAATCTATGGATTATCTAAAGGTATCTTGAATACTTATCATTGTCATAAAATGATAAATTTTGTAAAATAGGTCTATTTAATGTTAAGTTATTTTTACGTTTTAATTTTAAGTATTTTTAGCCAGACCTATGTACAGGTAAATTTAAGCTTACCTCTATAGGGATTATTTTTGAGAGTTATAGACATATAATTTTCTAAAGATGTCATTATTACTAGTTTTCAATAAATAAAAATGATTAAATAAATGGTTACTTATAGAAAAGTGTTTCTATGAGTTGACACTGCATTTGTTTTCATTTAAATTTTGTATAAAAATTTTTAAGTAAGAAGACTTTGGCTTTAATTTCTATTGTTAACGGGAAGATTTTTTTTAATTATCGGTGTAAATATATTTTGTGCATTCAGGGTGATCTTTGAGATTGAATTTTTTTTATTCTGTTGTTAATATTTGCGTACAAGGCAGGCTAATTATTTTTTTATTGATTTATCATGTAGATCAAACAAGAAAAATTGATTAATTTTTAACAGGCAAAATAAAGAATCCTTTATAGTAATCACAAAATTCGTGTGCAATAAATAAATATAGACTAATTAAAAAAGAAAGAACATTGAATTTCGTTACGTTCACTCGTATGTTTTTTTTTTTTTCATGCAACTGTACAATTGTTCGAACACGTGCGGAACGAATCAGTTTTCGGCGGATGTGAGCACGTACGCAAGTCGTAATAATCGCCCTTTGAATAGAATTAATTAACTTTTACTCTAATTTCATAGTAAAATGAAACTCCCTTGTTGGAGTATAATAGCGTGAGCAAAAGGTAGTGACAGTAAGCTCTAATATTCTATTCTATTTTAAATTGAAATTAAATCATTCTATTCACGTAGAGTCAAATTTTACTCAAACAGAATCAAAATTTCACTCTACACGAATAGAATTAAATTTCACTTTAAGGTAGAGTAAAATATTAGAAATTAGTGTCCCTACCTTTTGCTGCTCAAAGTTTGCTGGATCAAAGTTTGATACTGTTGGAGTAAAATTAGAGAAATAGAGTCAAGTTTTACTCCAACAGAATCAAGCTTTAACTCCATTGTAGTCAAATTTTCACAAAATCTTCCTTTCTCCAAAATCCGCAAACAAAAATCACCTTATCTCAATTTTTTCAAGACGTGACCTATGCCACTTGCACTGCCACGCGCACATATACATAAAACAGCATACATCGCCACCTCGAAGTGTGTCAGATCCACATAAGAAGCGCAAGCTCGCGTCCGCGCAATTTGTCATCATCGCTCGGGCCGACTTGAAACGAGTCCATCAGTCCGCCTCTCAGGCTCGCAAAAAAAAAAAAAAAGACGCTCTATACAGCCGTCAGTCGGACTTTTCCAGGCGTCCGTCGGACCGAACGAAACAAAAACACACACACAAAAAAAAAAAGAGCAGCCCACCGTCTCCCATTGAGGCTGGATGCATCGAGAAAGCGCACACGCGTATTGAATAACGAGGCGGCCGCCTTTGTGCCGCGCACTTACGCCTCGGCGGGCCATTGTGCGCGCGTCCCCGGACCGATTTCATCTCGACGTCCGAGCTTTCGTCGTTTATTAATGGACCCGTGAGCTCCCGACGCGATCGATTCATCCCGCGCACTTTTACACCACGCGCGATCAATTTACATGTACAATGTATAAAGATTTAACTGAAAGCTCGATCGGATCTTGCTTGCCGATCGATCGATGAGTTCTCGAGCGCACAGATGTTCCCGAAATCTCGACGTGCTCGTTTTTCAGCGCCTCCTGTGATCGATTTCTGTGAAGTACAGACAACCGGTTTTCTCGATAGCTCCGATCGGTATCGGCACGCGGAGCCCAGAGAGTGCACATTGTGCATGTAAGATTATCCGAAGGAGATATTGGAAGTTTGGATCGTACGAATTGGCGTGTGTCAAAATTCAATTGCGATCAGATCGCTCGATCTTCCGATCGACTCGTTGGGCCTGCGCCGATCGCGCATTCGATTTATCGGAGAAAAGCTCGGCGCGTCTTTTTTTGAATGCCGATTGTTCGCAGAAGCGTGAGTAACGAGTGCGCGGGTTGAAAATAAATTTCTACGCGTGAATTAAGATGTAGACTAAATGCAGCCGTCGGCGCTTTCCTTTCGTCCGGTTTACCGTTTTGTTTTAGGCGCGCATTAATTCTCAGGCGCGCGGTATGCTCGGTTTCAGTTTCAAACGACGCTCTGAATTGAGCGATCGCGCGCGGATCCACTTGGGGAATTATTAATCACGTATGTGATAAATTAAAGGATCGCGATCGTTTTTGCTCGGCGCGCCGCCTGAGAACTTTATATAGACGCGGAATTTTTCAGCGCGCCTCTTATTTCTCCGCCGGCGGCTTCTTATCTCTTTCTCTCACTCTCACTCATATCCGACCGGAACCGGAAAATCAAGCTGGCCGCGCGCTGCTCTCGAGGGAGAAAATCCAGTCGGCGTATATACCGTACAAATCGAAGCGAAAATAGAACCGACGTCGGACATTATCGGTGCACGCGCTGTGGATGTCCCTTTCGGTAAAGATTATATACATTTTCCGTTAAGCGCATCTCTCAGATCTCGGTTAATTTGTAATTTTCTAATTTTTTTAAGGGGGAAGGTATAAATTGTGCAGGAGGAATATATATATTTTTTCAAACTTTCTGGTAGTTTTATTTATGCTGTACAGCTTCTTTAAGTGAAAAAATTTGTTTTTTTTTTTTTTAATATATATCTCGGATAATTTACATTTGGTGTGTGGAAATTGCACAGAATGAGGTAGAGTGAAAATAGCCGACTTTGAAATTCCAGTATAAACTTTCACTTTATTCATTTTAACGAGTGTACTTCAATATTAAAATCCAATTATAATAACCCAATCAACGTTGTATATATTAAGGATTCTAAATTATAAGTGCCGATTTTTCATTGACCTGCCATAGTATATCGTTTAATTAATTCGTCTAATAATAAATTCGACGTAAATATTGCACATGACATTAGCCACTAAATATAAAAATTAATAATTCACGAGAACTCGTAAAGTAAAATAACTTGAAAAAAATACATCGACGAAACTTGTAACTTGCAAAAGTCAATTACCAAGCCGGCATTTTGACGAAATAAATTTTTGATTATTATCGCGCAGGCGCATACACTCGCCGACGAGTTTTTGTCAAATCGCATCGAAGAATGCCGCTCAAACGCATCGTTTTAATTAAAATTTCTTCCCACTCATTATTAAAACTGATAGACTTACTCCTCGTTCCCTGTGACGGGGGCATCGGCAAAAAGCGCTCCTAATTTACCGAAGATCATCCTAAGAGCCTATTAATTAATCTCTTAGAACAGGTATTTCTCATCAGCCCTATCCAATCGGCAAACATATTGCTCTCAGGCTGCACTAGCATAGGCTGTATTTTTCACGACTTTTTCTCAGTCCATAAATCGGCAATATTTATCCTCTAACTGGTTTTTCGTCGTTTTTTTTTTTTTTTAAATCGACATTCTTCGTTAAGAGCTTTTATGTCCTTTCAATGAGATTATAGCATCAGGAATTAAGCTTAACGATCTTATTGATTTAAGCGATTATTTCTTGCAAAGCCGATGGTAAATTTGCCGCACTAGTAAATATGTTATACTGTGCACTTCGCTGCATTCTTTGATATTTATGAGAATTAAATGCAACATTGAGCGTTTGGTTGTTAAGGTAATGAAAATTTATTCCACATTATTTTTGCTCACTTATTTAACTCAAATGATGTCAGAATCATCTTCGTTAACATTTAAAGCGTTAAATAGTAGTCATTAAGGGCCTCTAAATTTTTTAATGCATTAGGAATTGCGCAATCAGCACGCCAAAGTTGCACCTGGAGATAACTTTATCTCACGATCTGAAAATAGAATGGTTTCCAAGGCTGATAAGAAAATACAACGATCAATATTTTTTACTTTTATATAACGCCTGTTGCTAACGAACGGCAGGATGCTGCAGCTAAATCATTTTCAGCCGTCGATTCGATTTCGAAGTTCCTGTACTAAATTAAATTAGCGAGTAATTATTATAAGAAATTAGCATGGAAGAAGCTGAAAATTACTGAAACGAGTTTTACCATGTGATAATTAGTAAAGCACGGTTTCACTACTTTTTAGGGCACATTTAGAAGGTTTTCACTAATTCATCTTTAAGGAGGGTCATTAATTTAAGTAGAAACTGAGTTTTTTTCTTTAGTTACAGAGTGATTTAGTGTGTTCTTTTTTTTTAATTTTCACTTTATTGAGTTATACAGGTGTATTTATACCATACATGTTCTCGAACGTACCTTTTATAGGTTGCTTTCTAACAATTTCTACGATACCACGAAAATTTTCAAGCCGAACCTTTCTTCCGCATCGAAAAAAATTAATTTCTCCACCATTATACCAATACAATGCCGCGTTATCTACCAAAAAAGCTTTCGACCGATTAGTTAACGGAAATACTAAAACGATTGTAGTTAAATTTCACTCTTAGTTTATAGTGAAACAGTTGACTTGACTCCAATAGAGACAATTTTAAATCTACATGAAGCGAGTCATTTAAATTCACTCTAAAGTAGAGTAAAATTCACTCTAAGGTAGAGAGTAGTGTGTTACAGGTTGAGTCCCTATCATCTGCTTTACTCTAGAGTCAAAATTTTTTTTGTAAGTTTTTTTTTATAAGATTATAGCGAAATTTAATTGTATTAAATTCGAATCTTTACTCTAATGATATGTGAGTTAACTCGAGTAAAAAATTGACTTTAATAGAATTCATTGAATTATAACATTAGAGTGCAATTTAATTATATTCAATTCAAATCTTCGCTCTAATTTTATGTAAGTTGACTTGAGTGAAAATTTGTTCATTTCACTACTTCACTCCAGCTGATTTAGCGTGTAGAAACTTCAAGCGAATTCCCCTCGTATAAAAATGTTCCCCGATCCCATCGTCACTGGCCCTATACAAAAGTCCCATCAAAAAGTCGTCGCTCCAGCTCGGATCCCTTTCTCTTTCCTTCCGGCCGGCGAGCCTCCGAAAAGCATGAATATCGGAGCGTCGTGGCGCAGAAGTTCGCGCCAAAAGGAGGAAGGAAGCGCCTGGCCTAGATATTTGCGGCCCGAAGGAGGCTACAGCCCCGCGAAGTGCCGAGAGCGCTAATCGCTCCGATGCTTGTAATAATAGTTTCTCTGCCGCGCGCGCCTCTTTAACTGCATCTCGCCTCTATACGAGCGCAAGCTCCCTTCCCTTTTTGCCTCGGCGTTTCTGTTTCTCCGCAATCGCGCGCCCGTTTCTTTCCTTCTTCTCATTTCCTTTTTATTCTCGTCTCCGTTTCTTTCTTTTTTCTTTTCTTTTTTTTTTTATTCTTAACGACTCGCTATTATCGCTTCCCCGATTGAGCTTTCTCTCGACGATTCACCTATGCGGACGCGTCGCTTTCCGAATCTTGGGGGGCCGAGAGTTTCGCGCGATGACGGACAAGATTTCGAGATGGACGCGTCGATAAGGCGAAAAATCGGCCGATCGGTGACTCGGCGGAAGTCTCACTTTCGCGCGGAACTCGATCGACCCTTCGGCGACGCACAAATGGCCTTTACGGACACTTTGGGCCTTTCTCTCGTTTTGCACTTTGTCAAAGCGCCTCCTCCCTTCCTCCGGCGCGCGCGCAAGAAGAAAGAGAGACGGAGCGTAGGCAAAGCGGGCCGAGCGCGGCAGCGGCGGCGGCGGCGGCGGCGAGAGAGTGGAAAATGGGAGCACGGCCCATAGAAAGTGGGAAGGGGAGGCGTATAGCCGGCGCGCCGCCGGCCGGACGGTCTCAGTCGTTCGTGGACCTCGAAGGACGAAAGAGGTCGAGAAGAGGGCACACTTCCTCCTCGCGCCTCCTCCTCCTTTTTTTTTCACGCTCTCTCTCTCTCTCTCTCTTTCTCTCCTCTCTGTCTGTCTCTGTTCTTTGCTCACGGGTGCACAGACGGCGATTTTTTCCTTCTATCCTGGAGAAAGTATAAAAAAAAAAAACAAAAAGGCGCGCGCCCGTCGGTGGTTCTCGCTCGAGGGGTTGAAACGCGTGTGTGGAGCTTTTTTGCTGGGGTGTGCTCGCGGCTGGCGAATCCAGCCCCGGACGATCGTCGCGAGACTCCGCCGATAGGCCTCTCACCCTTTTCCTTTAGCGGCCGGGCGAGAGGAGCCGCTGCTTTCTTTTCGTCCCTCGAAGCTCGAGCTTTGACGGGGGAGAGAAGGGACGGGCGATCACTTTGCTTCGCGGAGCTTTTCTCGGTCTCGTCTCGAAGGAGCGGCGATAAAAGTTACGAGGATGCGACACTATCTGCTCGTCGGCGTCTTCGTACTGTGCTGCATTCAGGGTGAGTACACCGTGGATTTTTCATTTCTGCAGGGGAGCTTCGGAGCTTCACGCTCCGAAGCTCCGAGATGAACACTTTGCGTTCGGGACGCGCAAAGTCGCGTGCGATGGGATCGGTAAAATTATTCTGTGTGTTTCTTTTTCTTTTTTTTTGTCTTTAGCCTCGAAGTGAGAATTTCACGACTTGGGGAAAAATTTACAGTTAGCGTTAAAAAGTTATGCAGCTCCGAAACGACGCGCACAATTCATGTAGGTCACTTTTCGAAACGGTGCTGCACGAATGAAACGTGTGTACACTAATGCTTTCCATGCTAATCACCATGTATATATGTAAAAGTGGTCATTTAAAAAAAAACAAGAAAGAAAGAAAGAAGGAAGTAAGATTACTTCTTGCTTCTGTACCAGAAATATAAAAAAAAATATCTCACTTTTTTTTTCTAAATAAGTGATTTTAGCATAAAATAAGCAATAACGACAAATCCCTTTAATTTATATATGTACGGAGTAGGACTTTGTAGTCCATTTATTTTTTAATCAACAAATAAACAAATAAAAATTAAACAATGAACAGAAATAGAAGCCATTGTCTCCTGCGATTTTAAAAGCGATTTTAAAATAACAGAAAAATAAATAAACAATTGAGGAAAAAAAAGAAAAAACTGCAAAAAGTGTGTAGAGAGCAGAAAAATGTCCATTAAGCCGTTGTCCCCTGGGCAGGAAGTAGTTTACTCTCACCGCGATTTCGGCGAGAAAAAAAAACGCCGAGAGCCTCCGTATACACCGCACAGGGCGACGAAGCGCCTGCGCGCGTGCTCGCATAATGCGACTTTAATCGGCGCCCGGCGCGATACTGCCGCACGCTCGTCGCGCGGTCCGGACCTTTTTTTTGCGCTTCCGCGGCCACGACGAAAGGAAGAAGGGGAAAAGAAATATCCACCGCGGCTAAATTGCAGTCGTTCCCGTCGATCATCTCCGCGCGAATCCGAGTGATTTTCTCATTCCAAACGGCGCTAATAACAATCATCAATGGACAGCGCGATTAAATCCCTTTTAATTTGAGACTCCGCCGCCGGCAGCGTTCCCATTTCATTTTTTTTCCCCTCTTTACTTTTTTCTCGCGTACTTTTTTTTGGGCGCGCGACATGCTCCTGGACGAATTTTTATAAGAGGAATTGTGGAACTGCTGCTTTCTTTTTTTTTTTTTTTTGTTGCGGCGCACGCGCGCGGGTATTACTTATGCGCCTCGTGGTTTTACCGCCGGTGATTTCGTTTTTCTTTTAAAATTTTGTTTTTTCGTTGACATGCGACGCGAGTTCGGTTGACATTGAAGATAACGTAGTAATTGAAAATGAAAAATGCTGTGCTGTTTTTTTTCTGCTTTCCGAGTCATCGCGATAATTTTTAGATCTCCGCGTCTTATTAAAGACAATTTTATTATAGAATTTTTTTTTTTAAAATGTTAGTGCTGTGTGTACTTCCCCGGACAGTATAATAATTTTTACGTTAACTTTTATTAGTTGTGTATTATATTTTCGTATGAGGGATTGTTATTATAATCTCATCATGGCTATAAACGGCCAAATATTTTCTCTTCTTTTATTTGCAATTGCTGCGAACATTTTTAAGGATATAATAAAATAAAAATTATAAGTACACCGCTGAGTCATCGTAATCAGAGAAAATCTTATAATTAAAACATTTTTCTCCTCTAGAAAAAAAAACAGAAAAATTCACAACTACTTTTCACAGTCATTTAGAGCCTATACACGCTGAAACGATTGTAGACAAATTTTACTCTTAGTTTATAGTGAAACCACTCGTAAAGTTGAATTAGATTTCCATAGAGTCAACTTTGATTCTACATGGATATATTAGTTAAGTTCGTACCTTTCGCTCTACTAAAGCGTTAAAAAATCACCCAATTTCATTCCATCCCTCAAGGAAGTTAATTTAAATATAAAATTACAGTGGCATTTGATTTTATTCAAGTCAAATCTTCACTGTAATTTTATGTGAGTTAACTCGAGTGAAAATTTGACTTCAATAGAGTTAATTTTCACTCCCTCTCTCTCCAGCTGATTTACCTTGTGCGGATTTTTGAGGCTACAAACGACGAACAAAAAAAAAATTCACCACAAAGTTAAAACACTTTCCTCGTCGCTCCTTAATGAAAAGCCGCTGCAAGGCCCGAGGACAGAAAAAACGCGAGATGAGCAAGTCTGGTGGCATCAAATCAAGCCGTCCGTCAGTTGCCAAAGGTTGAACGGCTCGCCGCGGCGCGTCATTATCGTTATTGCGGCTGCAGGAGCATCGCCCCGATGCTGCGGGACTGCGCCCGTATGCCTGCTTTGCACCGCCGCCAGATGAATAAATATTTAATTACCATCCCGAGCCCTTTGTCCCCAAGACAGGCCACTTCAGCCGCTCCAATTCAAGCTCCGATCCCCGCCTCGAACTTAATCTCGACCAGCAGGGCGTCCGCTACCCCCGCGATCTCGCATTTACAATCCCGGCGACCGGGATAATGAAATGGTCCGCGCGCTCTCGCTTAACAACTCGCAGAAAAAACAAGGAAAAAAAAAAGAAGGCGCGAGGTGAAGAAACTCCGCGGACCGGTAAAAGGCGATCGCTCGGCCGTAATTGCAGCTCGGCCGGGTTAAAGGAAAAAGGGAGCGAAAGCTCGGTAACGGCGCGAGATGTTTCCTAAATTTTATCACCGGGGACTGCCCGCGGCGCGGATCTCACGTGTGTGTGTGTGTGTGTTAGTCGACGAGGAGGCCCGAGAAGAGGGATAATGGGGTGCGATCTATGAGGAACTCGTTTTACTTTGAGCGGACGCTCATTATCGCGGCCTGCCGCTCGTAATGACGCTGTTTGAATTTCATTTAATTGTGGATGCGTAATTGACGGCGCGAAATAATGGCCATTAGGGTGGGATACAAGTAGCAGGGTTGGAGGGAAATGCACTGCACTGGAGCATCGAGATCCTGTTTTTGCGGCGTTTTTTTTTTTTTTGTTTATTTTATTTGTAGAGTAAATTGTGTTTACCTTGTTTTTTTTGTTTAATTCAGTTGAAAATGCGCTTGATTAAATTTGAATTGGAAGAGAATTTAAATTGATGGCGTGTGTTAATTGTTTTATAGTAGAATTTAATTTGGATTCGTTCCGGTGCTAATTGGTTTTGACCGCTATACGCGGGACTGCCTTGTTTTAATCCAGTGTAGTTTGCATTGAAAGCTATAATTAGCGTCCGTGTGTTAGAATGAAAAGAGCGGGTCCCCTCTCACCTGGATGCAGAGAACGCGTATTTTCTTTTCTACTGCGCAACAAATGTTTCTCATTTGCTTCCGCAAAATAGCTTTGAAATTTTTTACGCCGAATAAAAAAAACGCTCCAGTTTCGAGAGATGATGGTATTGAAATTTAGTATAACTAGAATACCAGAACTCCGGAACTCGAACTTTGCCGTGCAATTATGAGAGATGAAGTTACAATTACGAATTCTGATGTACAATTTTTTTTTTTTTTTGAACTGTGGAAGAAACGAAAGAGTCTATTTCTTATAGTGTGGTTAAAAATATCGCTGCTCCAATTTTTCGATGTACAGTGCACATTCCTCTATTTTATCGTGATTCTCTCGATGCATTTGAAATGTACCAGTTTAGACTTTCACTCACGAATTTCATTTTGCACTATTTCAAATAGTAGATTTCCACTAATTCATAGTGGAGCAATTATCACTTTTCAAATTAGTGCATAGTCACTGTGAATTAGTGGCTTTTCACTAATTCAACTTTAGAGAGCACATTTTCAGATTTACATGGTTCATACAAAAAATTCTCGCTTTTTAAGACTGTCTCTCCTTTCTTAACTACAATAGAAAATTTTATTAAGTTTTTTCTCTCAGTGCAGCCGTCGAAGATTTGCGATCTTCAAAGACAATGGGAAAGCGGCGCCTAGTCGGGGGGTGGTGGTCGGCGCACGAACCGGTCGCCCGGCGCGGTCTTTTTTAAACGGCGGGAGCGCGTCATACACACACGCTCCTAAATCAAACGAGTCCGAGGGATGCGCGGCGCGAGGCTGATTCGCGCGTCTTTTAATTGAATTAGCCCGTAATTTCCGCTTGCGGGGCCTGCGGTCTGCGAGTAATTGTTATTGCCTCCTTTACGTATTTTTATCCCTGCCCCAGGGAACGCCGCGGCGAGCGCGGCTGATTCATACTTAGGGCCCCGGCGCGCCGTTTCATTCAATTAAAGTCGACTGTACTTAGTTGCGGTTGATTTTTCGAGCGATAAAAGCCGACCGACGCTATTGCGCTACGAGCTTCTTGCTTTCCTTTTTTTTTTCAAGATCTTCCTTTGTTTTTGCTCGCGAATGAATAATGCTGTTTTCGTTATACAAGGTACTGCATTTTTTTTTTACTTAAATTTTGTTTTTTTTTTTTTGTAGAAACGAAGGAGTATCTGCCTGATGCTTTGTAAACGCTGCAAAAAATAATAGGGTTTTATGCGATTATTTGGGAAGCAGTTAGTTGAAGACATTTATGTTGGGAAACCTACAAAGTTTCTGAAGCGGAAGCAGTGAAAATTCGCTATATTTTTCTCACAATGAATTAAATTTTTTCAAGTATGCGTACACTGAAAAATATTGCAGGGTACGGTTTAAAATAAATTTTGTAAGATAGGGACAGACTCAGTAAGTCAAACAGATTGCTATAAATTTTGAAAAAAATACAATTTATTTTTTAGTAAAATATTGTAACCATTATTTTGAAAAAAAAAAATTCTATATAAACTTTTTTTGCTATGCGAAGTCTATCCAGGCCTTACAAAATTTATTGTAAACTTTATACCCTATTATTTTTTGTTCAGTGTATAAAGATACAGAGATAGAGTTCAATTATTAATTGTACACTAAAAAAAATGAAAATGTTCAACATGCAACTGCAATTTTGTTTAGTACACTCCGCACAAAATGATTGCATATGATAAAATTAACTAAACAAAAATTTTGCTTTCGAATAAAATATTTTTAAATACTTGAAATACTTCGAAGTAATGTAGTCTGCTCACCTCTGAATCTCGCAAATTAACATAGAGAAATAATGCAGTATTTCCCACGTCTTTATACGCGGGAGCCCGCGCTGCGAGCGAACGGGGACTTTCCTTTGAATTATTCCGCTCTACTCTCCCTTTCTTTGCAAATATTTCGATTATTAATGAATCGCGCCAGGCGGAAGCAGTTGTTCTCCGCCGCAGAACCCCGACAAAAGCCGGGAAACGCTCCGCAACCCCATCGTAAAAAACTAAATAAATAAAATACGATGACATTTTTCGATCTTATTCTCATCCGCGAAACACTGTTATTCGAACGGTATCCGTTTAACAAATTGATAGCGGCGGCGCTCATTTACACGCGGGAAAACAAGCGCGGAATATAAGAGAACCTGTAACTCTCGGCCGAGAGGTGCCCCGGCGGCGCTATAATTGCCGCGATAATGGAACTCGTTACGTCGCGGGGAGAGCATTTTCCTTTTTTGAATTGCGCGCCTCTCGGATCCATATATTTATGTGTATACCTATACGTACTCGCGGCGCGTTGCATTCTTCCTCTTTTTTTTTGTTCGTCCACCGACTGCAGGCTCGATTTATACGAGCGCCTCCGCGACTCCTTCGCTTCCTGTGGCTATCCTCGTCCTGCCGGAGGTGGGGAGGACGTACGTCGCAAGGTCGCCGCGCCTCGATTTAAACTAGGCGACGCGCGCGCAGGATCGGCGCCAATTAGCGCCGGGTGCGTGCGTACGCGGCTTATTTGCGAAGCCAAGTGGGTTAGTCGCGCGCGGATATGTACGCCTATAGGTTTAACTTTTTTATTTTATTTTATTATTTTATTAACTGGAGTAAATCCATTGGGTGCAATAGCACATTTAATAAGGTACACTTGCCGTAGATTATTATTTAACACATTTAATAAGGTACACTTGCCGTAAATTATTATTTAACACATTTAATAAGGTATACTTGCTGTAAATTATTAATTAATAATTAACAATACTTATTAAGCTGTAAACTTACACTGAGTGAAAGACTAATCCTATCATAAACTACTATGATAAAAGTACTATACAGTTTGGGAGCGGAACTGCAGACTGCGTTTAAAGTGCAAAAATTATCATTCTGTATTAGAAAATTTACTAGAATTCTAGTAATTTTTTCAATAAATGCAATCTGAGGCTCTGCTCTTAGGCGGGATAGTAATTTTTACTAGAATAGCAGTAATATTTTCAAAAAATTTCTCTAAGTTATTGTAAAAATGTTGCCATCTGGGGTGAAATTGCGACCATAGACTGGGCTTTTAAATAAAAATTACCATACTTTACAGTAAAATTTACTATGTGTATAGGATTATTTCTACCATTGTCTGGTAAAATGTACTGCATTTATGGCAAAATTTAATGTTGAGTCTATAGCAGTCTGTAGCTGCATTTTCAGGATAGTAATTTTTGTAATATTTTTTTTTCCGGTGTATGAAAATCATTCCAATATAGATTTCAAATGAGTTTTGAAAGAATACAGTGTAATCCTACATAAAGATGTAATTAACATTTTTATGTAAAAAATGCGATAATTTTTTTTTTTATTCTTTTATTCGGCACGTTTAAAATAAAAGAGGAAAGAGAATTCTTTTGATATGTTTTTCAAGGGGATCGTAGGATTGAAAATTTTTTCTCTGGTGCAATGCAGGGTCATGGATGAGTTGATAAGCGAGTCGCTTTGAAAGACCCTCGCCGTTTAAATTAGAAATAAGCGCTGTTCATTTTTTTGTTCTGTATACTCTCCTTTTTTTTCTCTCTCTCTCTATTCAAATCTTTTCGCTCTGCTCTGATTGGCTCGGCTGATCGTTCACTGCATTATTAGATAAAAATCTTGTTTCTAAATATAGTAAAATTATTTATTGTACCGCAGTTCGTAGCTTATTATATTTTATTACTATTCTTTTGCATGCACTTATAATCCTGTGAATTTGCATCGTCCGATAAAAAATCATACGCGGAGTTATTTAAAATAGGAGGATAATTTAGAGACCAATTTTAATCTCAAATTTATATCGTAATCCGGAGTGATATGACTTTAATGGGACCTACCTGTAATTTCATAATTGCGCAATAAACATACTAAGACGGTGATATTTCATTTCAGCCGATCACCTTCAAGCCTGATAAACGTAATTATCAAAATTGCCGATATTTATACCGCAATGCGCGACTAGACACTTGACCGAATTTAAGTTTCATATACCTCCGCTTATTTTCATACATTATACAATTTCCCGTAATCAATTACGTAAGGTAAGAAAAAAGTATTTCCAAGAGGAAATTAAAAAATTCTTTAAACTAATCTCTCGCCAAAATAAAAAAAGAATCTAGGAATATCCCCGTAAAAAGCAGTTACGTAACAATGCGTTCAGAAAATTAGCATAACACGGAGCAAGCGTGCGCGAGCCCCGGCGAAAAGCGTAGCGAAGCGAGACGTGGCGAGAAGTGTAACGGTGCCCATTAAACCGGTAAATTTCGTCTGTTAGCTTTAATTCGTTAATTAGTCGCCGATGCGAAGCCACCGCAGTGGAAATCCTCGCGCTCCCCTGCAGCGCGAATGGAGGAGGAAGTAAAAAAAAAAAAAATAATCCAATTTTTATTTCCGCCGAGCGATACCGCGCCGTAATGCCCGGGAGGGCCGATAACCGCGGAGCGACGCGTGCGCTTCTCTCTCTCTCTCTCCTTCTCTTTACCCTGTCGTCGCTTAATCTATGCGCTCGTAAACCTCGGGTTTAACGCAGCCTTTATCCGCGCGGAATCGCACTTCTGCCGCGTTAAAATGAAATTACAGAATTTAGATTGAACTTAAGCTCGCCCGCCCCTTTCATAATTCGCGCGAGCGGAGCGCGTTTCGCCGGATGCGACTCCATGAATTTTCATGCCCGTGGACCGGCTGCTCGTTTGTACAACTCCGATATTTGCCTTTCGCGTTTTTTTTTTCTTTTTTCATGGCGATGTTAATTATGTTTTCGTTCGGACGCCGTGCGTAATTTACTGCATGTTTTATAAGCTCCCGCTGAAAGCAGAGAGTGTATGAAGCTTCCGGAAGGGTTTATTTTCAAAAAACGAAGGCTTGTGTATTCATTGAATTGTAAATGTGCGAAATGTACTCGTAAATATCAATGTGTGCATTTACTGAGTCTGAGATATCGGATTATCGTTATTTACTGATAAAAACCGTAAGATGGAAGCGTCCCGTCAATTTTAGTGCGATCCATTGCGTTTTGCTGTATGGGGAGGAATGTTTAGCGCGATTGGGTGGAATTATTCAATGACGCGATTAAAGTTCAGTGTTAAGGTCCATAAATGGGTCAAAGTCACTGGCTCGCGCACTCGCTCGAATGACCGTGTAAATTGCAGCAATTAACCTCTGGAATTGCGACTTTCCTACGGCTGAATGGCAGGAACTCGAGACGGCATTCCCGACCTTGTCACAGTCCACTTTAACTCTTGGACCGGCGCCTTCTTTAGTGCGGCCATAAAAGTAGATAAAAACTCGCGTATGAGCGTATAATAATAATTTATTCGCCTCGTAATGGGCGCGCAGTTATGTCTGTATTTTCAAGACACAGTTATTCGAGTATCATTGCTAAGTTTACTCTAAAATGATACATCGTTCGAACTTTTCTCTCAGTTGCATTTAATTATTTATTTTTTTTGTGTAAATAATATTACGTTATTTTTTAAACCTTTACAATCATTATGTTAAAAGCAAATTTTTTTTTTATTTGACAAGATTGTATTCTACATTCTATTCAAATACCCCTGCCGGAAAATTTTCCAGAATATGTTAAATTAAAATAGAATTGAACTATATTTTAGACAGTAATTTCTAAAATTTCCGGCAGGATACTATACAAGAAATTTTCATTCACAAATTATTTATTACACCTCATAATTACACTTTTTATAAAGACTTATTTATTAATACTGAAAGATAAATTCTACTTCGAAAATAACGATGTAAAAGTATATTTAAAGCAGGCGACTTATAGAATTACAGAATTATAGGCAGTATAGACTTACAGAATTATAAATCGACAAATAAAAAGCGGAGGATCCTAAGCAGCGCAACCCGCAAAAGTACAGTGGCGAATAAACAAAAGAAAATCCCGAGCGACTTTATCGCGATCGTAAAGGCGCAGCGGAGCGGATTCATTCTCTCGCAGTGGCATCTAAAGAACCTGGAAGGGAAATAACCGCGCGAGCACCGCTCGAACGTAAGAAGGCAACTTTGACGCCGAGCTCCGCATGGCACGATTCCCGCGGCAATTTCTCTCCAAAACCGAAGGCCTGCACCTTGCATTCAAGCTAAAAAAAATCAATCGCACACTGAGAGAAAAATTTGTTAATTTCAAGCAAACATTTATGTCAATAGTACTTATTAAATATTTTATGGAGTCAAAAAATTTTTTTTTTGAAACTACTAAATTTATTGAGAAACAAGTAAATTCATTTAGTTTTAATGAAGTCATTACTTGATTCAAAGAAATATTTAATAAGTACTATCGAAGTAAATCATTTCCTTAAAATTAACAACTTCTTTTTCAGTGCAGTGCCTCCGCCTTCCAGAGAACAGCATCCTACCCTCCACCGTCGCCCCATTGAACGAAGCCTCGCGCTTCTTTTTCCCACCGCTGGACAAATATACCGCAAGGAGTAAAAATTTCAATCGCACTCGCGCCTCTTAAAAAGTAAAATTTACGACGGAAACTGGCGATTCATCGGCGCGAGCCTGACGCAGCGGCGCGCGTAAAATTTATTAAACTTTCATGGCGCGCCTGCGGCGGGAACTCCTGCACGCGGCGAAAAAAAAAATAAAGGAAAAGAAAAGGAGGAAGGAGGCGGAGAGAAGCATCTCGTACGGTTTTCGTCCCTTCCTCACTTTCTCTCTTTCCCTCCTGTTGTGCCTCCCTTTTTCTCCTTCGAAGACTCGAGCCGCTCATTAGGGCGTGCGAGCGGTGCTCCTTCACCGACGTCCCACGTATGTCCACGTGTATATCTGTATATACGTATACACACGATATATATTTACGAGGAAGCGAACGCGGCCGTTCGGTCGTTCCTCCCTTTTTCGCGCTGCCGTTTTACAGGCGAAAGGAACATGCATTATGTACTCACTAAATCTAAAGCAGTGAAACATAACTGAAAAACGGTGCATTTACACTGTTTTCAAAAGTTCAAAGTGTGTCACTGATTTATAGTGAGTACGCATTACAATATGTATAGTGATATGAATTACTATTAAATAGTAAGCAGATAATAAAAAAAAGACAGTGATTACTTACCGCATGAAGAAAACCGCAATCGTTCACTATAAACAGCGAATTGTTCAAGAAAATTATAATCACTGATAAAATAGTGATGATTAATTAAGTATTATCACGCTCAAAGTCACTGATACTTCACGGTTTTAAATTTAAAGAATTAACTCACTGATATTAAGTCAGTGAAACATTCACTAATTTTGCAGGTAAAAAGTTTATCACTAGATAATGATTCACCAACTGCATTTGTCAGTTAAATTATAATCGCTGATAAAGCAGCGTTAATCTATCTAAATATGAATAAGTGAAAAGTCTTCCACATATCGAATAAGTGAAAGACTTTATTTCAATCAAAGTGATTTTCACTTATTCGTATTTAAAGAGATTAATTAATCATTCAGTGAAAAAATGTAGTCACTGTCAAAAATTGTAATATTTTCACTGCTTTAAATTTAGAGAGTACGAAGATATACATATAAAGCATGTATACATATATATATATAGTCGCTCTATTTTAGGCAGTAAGACGCCGGTTTCGATTTTAACCGGACGACGATGGGTCTTTATGATATTTGATCGATGGTCCTTTCCCTTTCCCTCGATTTATCTGGTCGTGGCGTTTCCCGTTTGTCCGCCTGATTTACCGGAGACTCGCCAAGTGGGTCAGCCGCGTGAAAATTCGACCCGCGGCCAAAAGAGAAAGTGACGCCCGTACAAGTGTATTATTACGCCCGAACAAGGATCCCACACTTGTTCCGCACTGCACACAGGAATCCAAGCCTTTCTGGCGCAGACCATAGAGAAGCGCCGGAAATTTAGCGAAGCAGGGATCGCCGGAGAAAAGAAGGGCTAACGGTAAAAATTAGCATAGTCCACCCGAGGAGCCTCGAATTTATTCGCAGGAGAGAAAAAAAATTTGCTCGTCAGTCGGAGGGCCGCTATACTGGCGACGGGAGGCGCGCGAAGATGTTATCGGACGAGTGACATTCCCCGGCCGCTCCCGCGGACTCCCATGGAGGCGAGGCTCTCGTCGAGGGACGGAAGCCCACAGTGGAATAATACACTGAAAAAAAATTTATTAATTTTGATTAAATGATTTACTTCGATAGTACTTATTGAATATTTTATCGAGTCAAAAAATTATTTTTTTGAAGCTACTAAATTTATTTAGAAACGAATAAATTCATTTAATTTTGATGAAATTATTACTTGATTCAAAGAAATATTTCATAAGTAGTATTGAAGTAAATCGTTTCGTTAAAATTAGCAAATTTTTTATCAGTTTATTTACGCCACTATCGATCGGTGCAATTTTGCGAGGATAAATTGAAACGTTACTCTTTGCGGGGGAACGATGACTGCGGAGAAATTGGCATAAGCAAGTTTCGCGTGCTCGTTCGAGGCTTTACGCGCGTTCCGTCGAGTGTTTTATGCCACGCGGTTTCAATCACCGCGTGCAAGTGGCCGATGCTAAGAAGGAATCTAACGATTGCTGCGTGATGAATTTGACGCTGGACGATGCAGGCGAAATGAAATTTTAATTTTGTTAGTGAATTTTTTTTTACTAAATTGAAAGATAATTTACTTCAGTTGGTTTAGGTGTCTTCGAATGCACTTAGTAGATTTTCTATAAAAAAATTATTTCTACCTTTTAAAGTTAAATTATTGGAAGATGCTACAGTAATACCTAAATCGTGAAGTTCTTTTCACTATTTTTCAGTGAAAATACACTAATTATAGTCGTTTTTCACGAATTCAACTTTAGATGGCATAAAAAATTGAAATAAAAATTTATTGAATTATTTTAAGTATTATTACATTAGAAAAATATGAAAAAAATATTTCTTCAAAAATATGATAACCTAAAGTATGATAATAACATTATTATACTGTGTATAACTTAGATTAATGAAAAACTACTACAGTGAGTGCAATTTCATTAAAATCAGCTGTTGCAGATGCACTTTAAATGCACTTTACAAATCTTCTAAAAAAATTGAAGCATACATTATTGAATTACTTTTTAAGCATTATTACATTAAGACAATAAAAAAATCTTCAAAATGCATGCAAACAAAAAGTATGATAATGACATTATTCTACTATCTACAGTTAAATTAGTGAAAAAAAAAACTACTCCAGTGAGACTTCATTAAAAAACTATTAAATGAACAGCAATTTACTCTAATTGAACGTATAAGAGGTAGAATTGTAACTACGAAAGCCAATAATCTCTCCATCAAAATTTTTTGAAGGAAGAATATTAAAACGCAGTAACTTGATTACACGCACCTGTAAGCAGCGTAATTACATCGCATTCCGTCGAATCCGCCAAAAAAGAAAAGTGAAATATTTCATTATAACAGGAGCGCTAATAAAGTGCGATTAGCGATATCAGATCGTAAGTCTGCCCGCGACAGTGAATCCGACCTGATAACAAAAACAGAAACGCAGATAAAGCTAATTCCCGGAAATGCACTATCTCAGCATAAACAGCGCTAAAGTAACGTTCATTTATGCACCCCGTAATTTACGAGAATTTGATATAGCGACACCGCGCGTATTCTCCGCTCGGCGAACAACGAGCGGCCGGCCCCATTAGGAACGATCTATCCAAATATTAAAACGGAAAATTTATGCAGGCGCATAATGCACACGCGAAAACGCTGCGCCGGCGCAATCTTGATCCGTAAATTGCGCGTCTTAAAATCACCGATTGAATTCGAACGACTCAATGTATTTAAACGCTGAAGTGCTCCTAATCTCGCGTTATATATTAATAAGCCGCGCGATAAGGGGAGGGGGTTGCGATCGGGGGAGCGGAGGGTGGGGCGTGGAAGGCGAACCGACGAGGAAATAAAGAGAAATAAATGTAAGAGGAGCGGCCGCCGGGGCAAAGACACGCAGCCTCCTCGTTCTCCCGGTCACCGAGATACTTATCGAAATGGTGCTCCGAGGCGCGCGCATGCGCGTCGCTCCTATCTGCGCGCACGCGAGTTGGAAATTGTAAATTATTCATCGCGCGTCACCAGATGAATCGGGGTAATGCACTCGCGCGAGTCCCGCTCGAGGAGGAAAAAATCGCTCGCCGGCGGGGACATATACACGTACCCGACGAAGGGTACATCGGCCATTTATTATCTCGCACGAAGCTCTGGCGCGCGCAGGGGATTTAGTTGGGGAATTCGAGGAGAGAACTTGGAGTTTTTTTTTTTCACGATCGACGATTCTGCGGTTACTCGATTACTGCCGAGCTTGACGCGACTGAGCTGGAACGCCGGCGGTGATTAAGGGGGCTGTGAGAATTTTGGTGAGGTGCCAAGGGCTCGCTTGAGTGAAGGAGTTTGCGGAGCAATGAATTTCTTGGCAAATTGTTTCTTTAAGCTTCTTGGTGCAGTCACTTTTAATTTTTTTTTCATGCGATAAACATATAATTTTATTACTTTTTATTACATAAAAAAATTAATTTATTATATAAAAAAATATAAGGCATTCCATATAACGGTCGTGTCTAAAAAGTTTAAAACCTCTTTTTGTAATTTTTAGTAGTTCTAATAAATAGTTTTAAGTTACTTTATTAATTTTATTTTTTTTTTTTTTACAAATTTTTATTAAATACTACTTAGTCCATTGGATTATAATTAAATAAATAAAGCTAAATATACACTTTTGCTACTAGGAGTTAATGTCATTTAGTACAATCTGTATATATGTAGGACTATCCTTAAAAACTATCGTCATTTTAGTTAAATTTTTAAAAATCAATTATTTTCACACTTCTTATCAGTCGGTAGTGAAAGTGTTTAAAAATTTGTAACCGGTTTAATGATAATAACTTGCTCTATAAAAAAAAGTAGTTTTTATATTTACTGTATTGTAAAAATATTTATTTATTTGCTTTCTTAATAATACAACGAACTAAAAATAATATTCTTAATACAATCTTTCCAAATCCAAAAAATATTACACTTAATCTAATTGTACTCTAATTTATTGAACCTCAAACTAAACTCAGCAGCGTATAAAAGAACGAAAAAAAAAATAATTACATACAAAATTTTCATTAAACTGTACGTCGCAAATACACGACAAGCAAAACTACATAATTTTAATTAAAAAAAAAATAATTTTAAGAGCAACATCAATCAGCGAGCAGAGAAGGTATAACACTCAATTTGAGAAATCTCGAGTGCAGCGCGCGCACGAAATCCGCGCAAAATTGAATCTCAATAATTCGTCGACGTACTCACCGTCGGCGCTCCCCGAGATCATGTTCCGCGCACTCTGCACTCCGAGTTCGATCGCGGAATAAAATCTCATTACATATGCCGCTCGCAGTTTTAATATTACCATAACACGGCGGGATCGAGATTACACCTTAACGCGAACGGTTTCACATAAAATTTACATAAGCGAAACCAAAGATACGCATAATAATAACATAGTTTCCATAATGCCCACAATCCGTCCGGCTTTACGCGCAGTTTATTGCCTCTCGCGCGCGCCTCTTTCATGCCGCGGATAATAGATTGTGCCCTTAATATCGCGCAGCGCATAAAACGCCCGTTAATCTTCGGCCGGGTAATAAAGTGATAACGTTTTAAATTTATTCCCAATAAAAATCGCGGCAGCGAAGCGCGCGTTTTATTGCGTCACGCGAAAGCTCCGAGAGAGCGCACTCCGCTGATTTATATAGGTTTTGTGCGCCCCGTTACGCGGCGCGCGCGCGCGCGCATTTGTCGCGTGCTATGCAAATCGCCGGGAACTGGTTCCTCTCTATGGTTAATAAGGATGAATCCACATCGATAAATCATAAATTCATTGGAAAGTAAAAATACACTTTCTAATGTCGCGGGTTGTGAGATTGTGGCACTTGCATGGGATTACGCCGTGTAAGTCAGTCTGTTTTGAATGTTTAGTTAATTATGAGCTGCTGAAGGTACCCTGGGTAATAAAAAACAAGTTTCCGTCAAGTCTCATTGTGATCAGTCTGGTCGGAGTGAAATCTGCTTTTTAGTATCGATGTATTGTTACTTTAGTATAAACGATTTTGATACATGCGTGTAAATTGAAATGAAAAATCCACCGATTGTATGGAAAAAAAAATTTATTGCTTGTTGCGCGCAGTTTATTAAATGTACACAGAAAGAAAAAAAAAAGTAGTTTTTATTGTTTTGGTACAGTAACATCTGCTAGAGTAGGGGAAACAAAAACTGCTTTGCAGAATTAGTAAAATTAATATTTCATAAAGTAGATTTTACTCTGTAAAGTGGACTCTACTCTAAAAAATCGTAAATATATTAATAATGGGAAATAAAAATATCGTCCCGTGACAATTTTATTCAAGCCGAATTATTTTCGGCCAATGTCATTCCACGTCCGTTTTAATTAGGTATAAATAACGTCGCGCCGGGACATTGAGACGGAATTGCGAAGTGGGCATTCCTGGGCGTCATTGCAATTCGCCTCGTCTCTCCTGTAACCCAATAACCTTTCTTACAGTGCAGCTCTTTGAGTGATTCACTCTCTACAAATAAGCAATTACTTTATTAGGAACGCCTCATTGTTCAATCAGAGCGCTGAATTCTTATCAGAATAAAGTCTTTTAAATCGGATTGACGTGTTTTTACCCCCCCCCCTCCCCAATTTTTTCGTGCGACATGTCACTTCCTTGGCGTAATTACGTTTTCAGTTCCACAGAACGATTTATCGGCAAAGTACACTGAAATTGCAATGAAGTCCACGAACGTCCATCATATCCTTCTCAACCGCATGAGAAGAAGCTTTTAGGGAGGTTGTATACTGATACGTTACTAGTGAATACAAACTAATACACGTTCATTGCGTTTATTTATAAATCTGTAATGTTTTTCATAAAATTTTCAATTTTAGTTTCTTTATTTTCATGGTATAAGGCTCACACTGCATCAGACGCAATACTAAAAAAATAATTTTTTTTTTCTTTTCTGAGCTAATGAATTAAACCATTCAAAGATTTAAATCTAGCTTCATCAAGTTTCTATTTATGAGTCTGTAATTTTTCAGAAAATTTAAAAAAATTTAAATCGATTATCGGTAGCCCTCCTTAAGTGTACTTTTAAGCGACGATGGCTTACCGTACTCGTCTGTATCTACTTTACACCGTTGCAGTGTAAGCGCAGTGTTTTTTTCATGAAAAATTCATTCGTTTATTTCAAATAGAATAATAAAATAATAGACACGAACCTTTTCATTTTCAATTTTAACATACTACACCGAGAGAAAATTTTGTTAATTTTAATCAAACATTTATTTGAATAGTACTTATTAAATATTTTATCGAGTCAAAAAATTATTTTTTTGAAATTACTCAGTTTATTTAGAATCAAATAAATTCATTTAGTTTTAACGAAATCTTTACTTGATTCAAAGAAATATTTAACAAGTACACCGAGAGAAAAAACTTAATAAAAATTGATATTGTGAATAGGAATGGAGTGACAGTCTTGACAAGCGAGAAATTTTAGTATGAAAAATAGTAATTTGTAATACACAAAATAGCAATTTTTATTGTTAAAATAGTAACTTTTACAATTTCCGTACTAAAAATGACTATTTTTCATACGAAAAATTCTCGCTTGTTAAGACTATCACTCCTTTCTTCACTACAATAGCAATTTTTATTAAATTTTTTCTCTCAGTGTCTAATATTGAAGTAAATTATTTCCTTAAAATTAACAATTTTTTTTCGGTGTATTTAAATCGCGTTTATGAAAATCATCCGCAATTATAAATGCGGCGAAAGGTAAGGCGATATATGCACACCTTCCTGCCGGCGCTTTTCCGCGTGCGCGCGGCGCAGTTGTCCGTTACGGGACGGGACGGCTTTTGCTCTTTCGTCACGGAGATCGGCGCGTTATCTCCTCTCGAAATCGCCGCTTCTTCCTCGGTGCGACCGACGCTGCTCCCGTACTCTCTCGCCTGGCAATCTCTTTACACCGTGCACATCCGACAGCCTGTGACGAATGGTCCACTGATCCTGTTCCGCGAATGTCTGTCGCGTCTTTCTTTTCAATGTGTCTGTCTCTTTCTCTCGCTGTTTCTTTTTTTTTCTCTCTCTCTTTCTCTGTTTCTCTGTTGTCGAGTCTAGCTTTGGGAAGTTTTCGCTGTAGAGTTTATTTCGTCGACGACTTTGACACGATTTTTTTTTTCGTTCAGAATTGAGACGATTTGTACATACTGTAACTAATTTAAGTGCAGTTTTTATGCGATGCTTTGATAAATATTTAATTGGTGATATTTTTGTTGGGAATCGTACAAAATTCTTCTATGGATCTACGACTACTCTTTCTAAAGTAAAAAAAGTAAACATTGGCTATTTTTTTTTTTCAAAATAAATTGAATTTTTTTCAGTGTATACGTGTATGTAACGCGAAGTGTAAAACAGCATTAGCTATTTGTTCTGATGTTTTCGTCAATTTCAACAGATTTAAAAGCGAACGCAATTAAGAAAAACTATTTTAAGTTTTTATCTTGATTGTTTTCACAGTTAAATTGAATAATTCACTGTTTTATTCAGTCGTTTTCACTGCTCCAGTAGTCGCAACGAGTTTCACTGTCGAAAGAAATAAAAATGTCCTCTTTTACTTTTGCAGAGTACACTGACAAAAAAAGTGTTATAAAAATTTCTATCTGTGAACGTGACCGCAGCCTGGACTTTCGGATAAAAATTCCGATACTAGACAATGAATACAATAAATTTTAATTTTAATTGATCCGTATTACCCGATAATTCAGTCCCTCGTCACATTACCAGTAGAAAAATAGTAATTTTTTCTCGGTATATAAGCTACTTTGTTCTTCACGGTGGAATTCGCAGGCAACGGAAGACTGATGCGCTCGCCGTCTAAGAAAAAATTCTAAAACATCATGCAATTTTCTTATACAACCTGACTGGAATGCACTCGCGCTGCACGCAACGAGAAAATGTATATATACAATTCATCTTAATGAAAACACTACATTAAGAAAAATAAACTGAAATTTTAAACGAATGTCACTGTGTTTTCAGTATAAATAACTCTCATATGAATTAAAAAAAAGAGTAATAAATCCTTAAATAACACCATAAAGTTTAAATAAAATAAAACCTTAAATAAATTGAATTCTTGAACGAAAGAAATCCTTAAATAAATATTTAAAAAAAAAAGTGGATAAGAAATCCTTTTCCAATAGGAAATATCACATTGCCATGCGCGTCGATTCATCGACCAGACGTCAATGATGCCTCCGGCGAAGGCATCGGCCACCGTGGAGCGAATGAAAGTGACGACTTGGCCCATTGTGTCGTCGCGATTAACTGTGCCGCCGGTCGTACAGGGAACAATTCAGATCCAGCGAGGACGATACGAGGGGGCCCCGAGAACACTTTCCTCTAGCAGGATGGAAAGCGAAACCTTCGGCGTTGTCCGCGCGTGTATACATATATATATATAGATATAGGCCCCGCACGACTATGGGTCATCGAGATTTTCAATGCGATCTGCCTCGTCACCCGGACGTCTTTATGGACGCTGGCCGTTGATAGAGTCGTGTTTAACTGAAGAATGAGTCGATTCCAGAGTCATTTCAGCTTTCTTTTTATTTCCTCGCAATGTATTTTCTCGAATTTTCTATCGACCTTTTTTTTCTCGCTTATGAAAATTATGCGCCAGCGGAGATACGGCTCTAATGAAAGTAAACAGCTTCTTTTTTTTAATTTACCGGAAGATGATTAGATAATTAACAATTTCTTCGCCATCAGCGATTTTAATTCACCCCGGGATTTACGCGCAATCATCCAGGAGAATGTATATATAACGAACAGTATAAAAATCCGCAGCCTTCATCAAACCTTCCATTTGCATTCATAATACCGCACACCCAATATATACATGAGGAATTTTGTAGTAAAAATTACTATATTCCGTAGGAACAATGGGACAAACTCAACTTATGAAAATTTGTACTATAAAGAATACAAAAAATTCCTATGTACATAGGAATTTCTACTAAATAAATAGTACTAATTCATTAGCAGTTTTCACTATTTTTAATAGTGCATATATTTACTATTACTATTAGTACATTTTATTCACTATTTGGAATAGTAGATTTCCACTAATTTATAGTGGAGCAATTTTCATTTTTCAAATTAGTGCATAGTCGCTATGAATTAGTGGTTTTTCACTAATTAAATTTTAGAGTACTTTCCCTAGAATTTCATTCCTAGAGTTTCATTCCAACTGATTTAACGTGTAGATACAGATTAAAGCGTCAAATAAATGTTGCTTAAATATTTAAGTAAAAATCAGGAACTTTTACTGGACCAAAAATTTTTCTCCATGTACATTGAAAGAAAAATTTGTTAATTTTAAGCAAACATTTATTTCAACAGTACTTATTAAATATTTTATTGGGTCAAAAGATTATTTTTTTGAAGCTACTAAATTTATTTAGAAACAAATAAATTCATTTAGTTTTAATGAAATCATTACTGGATTCAAAGAAATATTTAATAAGTACTATTGAAGTAAATCATTTCCTTAAAATTAACAAGTTTTTTTTCAGTGTAGAAAATGCTGCGTACATAGGAATTTTTAGTATGTTTTATAGTAAAAATCGTCATAGTTCGAGTATATTCCACTGTTCCTACGGAACATAGTAATTTTTACTACAACCTTTCTCTCCGCGTAAATAAATAAATAAAAAAGAAGAAAAGAAACACGAATGGAGTAAAAAAAAATGTCCATCCTTATAAAGCGCGGAGAGGACGTGAAACGACGGATCGCGCGCAGCCGAGTGCATCGAACCCGGTTCTATTTGTCAAGCGACGCCCCATGAATATTCGTTTGGCTGCGCCTCTCGCCAACCTTGGCAATGATCGGCCCGAGAGCGACGAGCGAGAAAAAAAAGTAAGTCGCCGCCGCCGCCCGTCCGCGAACTGTGTCAGTGACGCGCCGTCGGCCTGGGGAGAGAAAATCGCGACAATCGACTGATCGGACGCTCGAGCGCCCGCGAGACCTAAATAGAGCGATTATCCGTGGATTATTTCACGCCGTGCGGGTCCCCCGGTCAGTCGAACCTCGCCGCGACTGATCGCTTCTCGCGCGCGCGAGAATAACGGTACGAAAGTGGTGCCGAAGAAATCGGGCATCATACCTCGAGGTGAGATAAAAACAAAAAGAAATTGATTGGCGAATCTCGATGGCGGGTAGTGCCCGTATATTCGCATCGACGGGAGGTTGAATTGATTGGGGCTTTTTTTTTGGTACGGCGAGGCCCGATGGAAGCTTAAGTTATTCTAAGTTATGAGATCGGTTGGGAGTGGTAGATCGTTTAATTGGAGATTAGAATATTTTTTTTTGTAGATCTGATTGTGTGATTTTGATGTAGTTGTAGATATGCAGTTGTTACGATTATTTATTACACGGAGAGAAAAGTGTAGTAAAAGTTACCGTACTATTTTATAAGGCAGGGACAGTCCTGACAAATGAAATCTTTTACTAAAAATAGTATTATTTAGTGTAGTAAATAGCATAAGATTTTTTGTTTGTCGAGTTTGTCCCTATGTTAGAAAGTAGTAGAGTAATTTTTAATAGACTTTTCTCTCCATGTAAATAAAAAAGTTTATACGTAATAGTTTTATTTTCATTAAGGATCTTATGATTTCTCGAGGTAAAGAAATTATAAATTGTTTGCGTATAAGTACTACCGAAAGGCCAATTTGGTCATTTTTAGTAATTATTCAGTAAGTAGTATTTGATAAATATTTTTTTGAATCAACCATAAGTATATAATTTTAAAACTAAATGAATTTATCTGCTTCTACATAAATTTTCAAGTTTCAACAAAACAATTAGTTGATTCAAGGAAATATTTATAACTAGATAAATATTTACTGTAAAAATTTCCAAATTTGTCTCTCCTTGTGGAAATGAGACGAGTAATTATTAAGTATAAATGTCTGAAGACAATAATTCAACGAGTTTTATAAATTAAATTAGAAAAGTCAGAAATCAATCGCGGATTAAAATTAAATACAATAAACACTGAAATTTTTCAAAGCATTTCTAAACGCTTCCTTGTTCTTTCCCCATTAATTACGCTCGATTGTAAAAAATAAAAGAAGCGACTATTCCGGGGGTCGGGCGCTTTCTCATAAGGCAGTTAACGCGATTAACACAGTGTCGCCTGTCGCTCTCGTTGAATATTGAAAGGATCCCCGCTAGGTCTGGTCGATTCTGACCAACTTCCGCAGGCGGCGAAATTCGCTGCAAGCTCGGATCCTCTTATCTGATGCTTTCATGCCGAATGCATGATTGACAGTTTATCTATGTATCAAATTAAATTTTTTTTCTACATGCCGTGCGCAAAAATACGACTTTCTGCACACTCGCTTAAATTCGCATTTTACATATACATTGTGAAGAAAAAACGGCGAGGAAGTGATTTTAAAATCGTGTGACCTTTTCGCAAACCTCACGCGAAGGTTAAAATCGCACTGACAAAAATATCCTTTAATCTGCTATTCAAATTAAAAAATACTTGGATACTTCGATAAATCTTGGATACAAACGATATCCCTTTTACAAAAAACTGAAAATACTTTATAAACTTAAATAATGCGTTACAAAAAAGAGCACTGATAAAAATGTCCTTTAAATGCTAAAGGAATCCTTTAAATGGTAAAGGAAATCTGCAGATTCTACTCTATTATTCAGATCATAGGATTTCGTACCTAAAGGATATTCTCACCCTTAAAGGAATTCACTTTAAACGTACTATTTTTTCGCGAACAAATATTAAAAATTCAAAATTACCGATGAATTACTTCATTTCAGTACAGTAAAATGATGAATATAAGCCGCAAGACACGAAACCTTCTGAATAGTCCATCAATAATTCATACGCCGGTAGTTCAGCCGAGTAGTCTCTCCAGTAGTTTATTTTCAAAGCGTAAATCACAGCTATCTCAAATAGTCCCGTAAATCATATTTTCAGCATTATATTTCTCTCAAGCCTAAATCATCCGTCACCCGAGCGAAGCCCATAAAACCGGTAGGCTAAAGCTCCGGCAAAAGCTACCTCCGGTCAGTTTATCTCAAACCGAGCGGCTCAAAGAGTTTCGAGGATAACGCGCCGTGCGAAAATTCCACGCTGCCATTGATTGGCTCGATCGGCGAGTCCGCGCACGTGCGGCGACCTTCCCCGGCGTCGAACGCCTGCGAATATCCCCGCGACGCGATCGAATACAAAAGGACCGTCGCGTGCGCATCTGCGTTTTTCCCACGCGCGCCGATGTCCGCGGCTTACTTCGCTGACCTCGAGACCCAGTCAGAAGCCGCTGAATTTCAAGAGGAGTGTGCCCCGTTTTTTTTTTTTTTTTTTTCTTTCACTCGAGAGGCGAATTTCTTTGCGGCTGTCGCGGAGAGACTAGTCGAGAGCGGATTTTTCATTGTGAGCTGCGGCGGTTTTGTTTCGGCTCGGGGTTGATATGGTTGAAGTTTATACTGATTGATCGCGGTGGTTGCATTGTTTTTGGTCGAGTGGATTGTGGGTACGCGCTTTTGTTGCGTTGCATACATGCCCATGGTTAGCTTTGTGGAAAGGGAATATTTCATAATAATTATGATGGTTATACTTAAAAAATTCATGCACGCATATTTTATGTAGGTATAGTCGCTTTTGTTTGGCTGTCAATGTGTAGATGCATGCACGTTTGCTTTAGAAAGAAATTTTTTACGTTGATTGCGGTGGGTATTGAGAAACGTTAATAGCGATATTTTATTTCTACGTAATTTTCAATGACAGTGTAGAATGTACGAAAAGAATTTTTTTTTGTAATGGCAAGATTTAATGAACGAAGTTGCTTGGAGTAGATAAATAGTCGAAGTAATTATTTAAACGAATAAACAGTTTGTCTGTGTACGGAATTTTATAATTTAATTTGTTGCTGTCAGAAGTATGCTTTTACCTTGTTTCTGGTAGAGGAAGTAGGAAAAATTGGGTCCGCAAAATATTTGGCACTCTCTGTGCCATGAATTAACAGTGAGAATATCTTGGCAACAATCGTCTTAAGCAAGACCGTAGTGAAACTGCACTGATGAGAATAAATCAGTACGCGCCGCATAGTAAATCTTGATTAAGAATGCAGCTTATCCTTCATCACCGTTTTAACACTGCATTTTATTATCTGCGACTTTCTTACATTCGTCAATTTATAACTACATCCATTTTTCATTGTTCGTATATAAAATATTTAAAAATATTTTGTAAGTAAAAATTTTTATAAAATATTTTCAAATATTATAAGTAAAAATGCTTATAAAATATTTTCAAATATTATAAGTAAAAATGCTTATAAAGTATTTTTAATCAAATTATATAAAATTATATAAAATAGTTTTAAATATTTGATAAGTAATGAAACTTTCCCATTTTTAATTTATCCAATTAATAATTTTCCATTTAACTTTTATTACCTTTCAGGAGGTCATACACCTAACATTTTTTTTTTATAAAATCAACTGAAATTCAAAAATTATAATAGTTCATCCAATTTACGTTTAATATTATCAGACTCTATTAAATTTTTATAAACCGAACAGAGATGAGAATCTCTAGACTTATTTTATTTTACGAATGCTACTTTTAAAAATTTTGGAGCAGTATAACCTGGAGGCTAAACCGATGCATCAAATTTGATGGGGTTTGGCTTAAATTGTTTATATTTAATGTGACTTTGGTGTGAATAATTATTGATTAAATTACAATTCATCGTGTAATTGCAAATAAAAGAAAAATTTTTAAGCGTATGACCCCTTTAAGGAAAAACGTTAAGATCCTTTCTGCGTCTAAAAGGTACTGCTTAATTTGCAAGCAGTAAAATTTAAACATATTTGCATAATATACAATTTTACAATTCCACGCTTCCTCGGTCGTCGACGGGCTTTTTTTTTCAAGGTTGCCTTTCCTTCGGAGAAAACTTGCATCTTCGAAAGAGGCAAGTCCAGCTCTCCGCGACGCGATTTAGCAGATGCTTCGCCAGCCACCTCACGTCCCACCGACCGTCGTTTTACATATGAACGTCGGAAGTTGAGGTATGACTTTCTCGGCCGAGCAAATGTAACTTATTTACGCCGGGAATTCCTTTCACAGCCCGCCGACTAAATTAGCCTCCTGAATCGGTCTTACCTACATCCATTCGAATGTTAAACGCCGATAGAACAAAATGTTCGCGGAACGAAGAACAAAGGCAAAAAAAAATAAAGATTCGATTAAAAAAATGGACGATAGGCATCGGATTTCTCCCGTAAATTGTGCGCCCCGCAATTATCCGACGAGCCTCCTCTTACCGGCGAATTAAAGCCTTTTTTCGGGGGCGGCATTATATGCCAGGCGCGAATTTCTCTTTTATTCGCCGAGACGCGAGGAGGCGAGTGTCTATTACGGTGTTTACTTTCAAGGCCGATACGTGGCCGAGTTTTTCCGTAAAAGTCGATGTAATGATAGGCCGAAGTCGAACGATCAATCATCGCCGGGGGAAAATACTATCGGGACTTTCTTGCGCGATTTCTCCCGCGAAAATTTCTACTCTTCGCTTCGCCGTGCCTTTTTTTTTCCTTCCGTACTTTTTTTTTCGCCAGCGCGTAACTTGGTCAGGGGAGTTACTGCCGGTGGGAAATTTTCGGAGCGCAATTGTTCGGGGAATGCGGCGATCCGCGCGTTTAATAATCGCCGAGCGCGATTTACTTTGCGTTCCAGTTAGAGACGCAGGAAACTCGTTACGAGCCGTCGGTGCTGGGCAATTATTTATTTATGAAAGTGTAGAGCACCGATAATAGGCGTATAAACGATTGGACTACATACGGTCGCTATTGGCCGGGGATTATTGCTACGTTCGGCGATTTCACTTGCAATGAGTATAGTTAATGAAAGTCGCTAGTTAACCGATAAGATTGACGAGTATTCGCTGCTTAGATGAAAAATACGAGGCACTTCGCGAAGTTTTACTTTTGAATATCAAGAGATTTTATGTTAGGCGCTGGGAAATTTATCTTAATTAAATGATTCGCGGCTGCTCGTTTATTGGACTTTAGAGTGCGATTTTCTTTTTATAAATAAGTTTTGTCTAATTGGTGTTATCGTCATGCGATAAGCTGTGCTAGATTAAATTAGATTCTCAAGTTATTATTTTTTCAGAAAGTAATTTAACGAATTATTTTTAAACCGATCAAAGTGTGATTTATTTCATGGAGTTTCAATTGTAATATATTTACGTAGATTAACCCAAACATGAATAAATTATTTAATTTATATGGTGTTGATCGATCCAATGAACTCAATCTGTTGACAATTAACAAATTATTTATAATTTTTATACTTTTTTGGCTTTTATTTAAAGTTGCATTTGTGAAAAACTACTATAATTAGTGAATTTGAAAATTTCACTGAAAATTAGTGGAAAGAGACTTCACGTTTTACGTTTTAGCGCAGCATCTTCCACTAATTTTAGTAAAGTTTCACTGATTCAATTTTTGAAAGTTCGCGAGAATCCAATTATTAACAAATGAATAGTAACGATTATATAAAAGTTTTGATGAGAAAGTATTTTAAAAAAGGCAACATTAAACAATAATAAATAAATTGTTATTTATCGTTAAATAGTAAGGTTCGTTTGATCGACCACTCCCTTTCCACCTAACTGTTAATCCCACTTAAATTAACGCACAATAATCATTCGATTTACTCCAACGGTACCCAATCAAATTAAACCCGCCACAAAGAACACGTGACATTGATATCTTAATACTTCAACTCTCGCAGCGTATTAAATTAATCGTCGCAAAAAAAAAGAAAATCGAACAAAAAGGAAATAGAAGCAGTCAGCAAAAACACGATTAAATTACACCCAATTAATTAGAAACTCGTAGAAACACCTTAATAGCGCCGTTCAAAGAAGCAGGGGAAAAAAACGGCAGCGGCACTTTCCCGTTGCGATTCCTCGGCAAAGAAAAATGCCGAAACCAGTACACATACCTATATAGACGCGGCAAAAACGCGGAGAACGGATTACGCGAAAAAAAAGGAGCAAATTGCAGTGCACGCTTACGTGACGACAATCGCGCGCGAAAATCAATCGTCCCTTGTCCTGAGTATAGGAAAAGCAGGAACAGCTGCTGGAAGTGGGTATGGAGGTGAGCTGCGGAGGTCGAGGTCACCGCGCGGCACTTTCGTCTCTCTCCAGCTGCGGCGCGATGTAATGTAATATAAACTTGGCGAAAGCTCAAAATCGGCACTTTGCTGGGGTTAGCGGAAACTCGTACCCCGTGAAAACTTATAAAATACTTTAAAAAATTACAAATTTTATAAAATCCGATAAATTGTTTATCAGATTTTCTGGAGATTTGTAAGACCGTTTTGAAAGAGTACCCCGTGAAAACTATCTTATATAAAATACTTAAAAAAATTGCAAATTATATAAAATCCGATAAATTATTTATCACGTTTTATGTGATTTTGGCACCATTTTATGGAGTTTTATATAAGATCCTTTCAAAAAGAAAAACCATTACTTTTTTAGGATACGAGCAAAATTGAACGCGCTCAAGTTCCTTTCTTTACTATTTATTCCGGGTTCATTTTTGATGTCAGAAATTTTGAATTTCAGCGCCATTCCGAAATATACGTACGAACCAATAAACGTTCACGTTTTCGAGGCTTCATAACATCTGGTCATCACTTTTTTAAGAGAAAATACATACACACATCTCGACGAAAGCTCGAGGCTCGGAAAAGTCGAAAGGATCCGCGATCCGCGCCGTTCGAGCTTTCAGGGTCAAGGTGATGCTGTAACGCCTGGAGCGCGGATCGCTTATCGGGCGAGTTATACGGACGAGCGGTTTCCGCGTTGCAGGGGGGGTATACCAGGCTGTCTGTCGTAGCGGTGGCTTTTCCTCCGAGCGGCGTGCACGCGATTGCCTTTTTTTCTCTGCGGTGAGTGCCGGTCATCTGTTCTGCGCCTCTCGGAGCTTTATCGCGGAGGCTCGATCGGCAGTGTTGTTTTAGAGCGTCGCTCCGAGATTGGCTGGCGAAATTAATCGCGCTCCGCGCCATTTTTTCCGACGATTTTAATGAAGCTTAGGCGGGAGGCTATAAGTCTTGAACTAATGAAGCCCGTACGTTGCTGCAATATTTTCCGCTGATGCAATTGATCGTTTGTATTAAAGTTAATAGTGTCATTGGAATAGCTGAATGTGTTTTCTACGCGTGTATGTATAGGAACGGGCTTCGGAGTATCTAGAATATTTATTTGGCTAGTTTAGATTTTAGAATGTATATTGGTGATTTTAGAAAGTTAGTAATTTAAGAGAAGGAGAATTTTTTTTGTGTCATTGGTGTAATAAGAAGAAAATTATTGCGAAAATCGTAGATTATAATTCTCAAGTGGCCGTGGCTGTTTTGGCAACAGCTCATGGGAAAACGGCACTTCCTCTTGCGAGCTTATCCGCTTATCCGCTTCCTTCAGCGCCTGTTGCGTTTTTCCTGCGATGCCACGTCAAGATTGAACGAGAAAAAAATCACTCCCCGCAAACGCGAAAACAGGAAAAAAATCTTGTAAAATTACTATCTATAAATGAACGCAACCGCAGAGTGGACTTTCAGCATAAAAATTACCATACTATGCAGTAAAATTTGCTGCATGTATGGAATTATTTCCAATACTGTTGAGTGAAATTTAATAAGTACATTTATTGCAAAATTTGTTGTAGAGTATAGTAATTTTTATAGAGAGAGACTAATCTGTGGTTGAGATATCATATAGATAGTACTTTTTGTAATATTTTTTTCTCAGACTGCAGTTAACAGTACGAGAAAAAAGTATATAGATTGTAGAGTATAGTGTAGTCAATTGACTCTACACTGAGAGAAAAAACTTAATAAAAATTACTATTGTGATTAGTAAAGGAGTGACAGACTTGACAAGCGCGAAATTGTAATACGGAAAATAAAAATTATTAGTACTCAAAATAGAAGTTTTTAGTATTAAAATAGTAATTTTTAAAATTTCAGGTACTATAAAAATAACTATCTTTCATATAAAAAATTCGCACTTGTTAAAACTGCCACTCCTTCCCTAACTACAACAGCAATTTTTACAAAGTTTTTTCTTTCAGTGTATTGGAGTTAAATTTCACTTCAATAGAGTGAATCGTGATTAGAGCGATTTAATCTAGATTAGAATATTAGAGATTATATCCCTTTATTTCGACAATATACTCAAGAGTAAAAACTTCACACTATACTTCACTCTAACAAGGGAGCTAAATTGACTTTAAAATGAGAGTGAACATCTTACTCCAATAGAGATAATTTCCACTCTACTTCATTCCAGCTGATTTAGCATGCAATTCAAGTTCTTCCAGTTACTTCAACTTTTATCTCTCACTTTAAAAAAAAAAAAAAAAAAAAAAAAAAAAGCTACTCCGACTCTCGAGTCAGGCATCGTATACGAAAACTGCGCTTCTTACGCACCGCGCAATTTGCTCCGCAATAATTCTTCCGCGAATTTATTTATATTCTTCCGCGAACGTCGGGAAATCCCGAGGTGACTGCATGAGCTTGCATCTCTTTTATTTTCTCGTCTGGCTTATTGCCTGGCAGCGCACAGCTTGAAACTGCAGCGGAAGGTAACCGTGGGGGAATAGATTGCGAGTCAAGCGGAACTCACGCGTGAGAAATATGTTCCGAGTGTATATGAAAGGGGATGAGCGTTCGCCGCTTCCAGGGGGCTTTTCGCAAATTCGAGAAGACAGAAGCTCCTCCGCGCATAACTGCGAGTTACCGGAGACGAGATTAAGGATCTCTATATGTTTCTCTCCTCCGTGCACACTGCGACTGTGAGGGAAATCCATTCGGGTTCGAGAGAATTGTGCTCAAAGTTGCGTAGTTTATTATACCAGCTGCTGATGACGTTCGTAATGTACCCGTTGCTTAGCGGGTTTTCAGCGCTAATGAGATGGCATTTGCTTTACTGCAATTAGATCGAGATATCTTGCGAGTTTCATTTCGATTCGTATGTTACACCTTATAAAGAAATAAACGAAATAAGGTTTATTTATTTTTTAAAATTTTTTTTAGTGGTTTAGAATGTTTGTATATGATTACAGTTGCGGGTTAATTGAAAGTAGCTTGTATAAGCTTTATGAAACTACGAAGTTACGACTTTATAAGCCAATTAGAATATTTTTTGCTTCGTTTAATGCACATTTACACCGGTGATTTAACAAGCAATTACATCTGTTTTAAAACGCTTTATCTCGTTCGATCGCCCGTTTCTTTTGAACTCTTTTGTATTTTTTATTTTTTATATATTTTTTTTTTGCTGTTTAAAGTTATATATAGCAAACGCGGCGGTGTACCGCTTTACTTTTAATTCATTTCGAACGCCCAATACGCGCGTAAATTCTTCGTACGTTTTTCCGAGCGACTGGAGTATTTAAACAAATTATCGTTTATCTAATCTGAGTTCACTCGACGAACCGCGCGTAAGTCCGCTGGAAATTCGGTCAGCCTGAGCGAGCAATTGATGGACGCTTGTCGATAGCCGAGCGGACTTTTCAGTGTTTCGCCGGTAGATAAATAGACTTAACGGTGCAAAGCGCGCCGCTGGGTCGTTCTTTTCTTTTGCCGGGGTTTAACGATGAAATTTGAAAATAATTCGAACGGTAGCGAGGACGTCGGCCAAGTGAAAGAATCGAGAGTTATATCAACGCGCGCGTCGGGCTTTTACAGTTTTCAACTTAATCGAGTTGTTCCCTTTTTGATTCGGAACGTGTTTCAGGATAAGCGCGCCGACTTGTTTCGAGTGATCTTCGATTTCGATTTTTTCCGATTTTACCCCTTGGACTGTGCTATAAATAGAATTCTTTACACCGCGGGTATGCCGTTTCCGAGTCTAAATATAAATAACTTCTTTCTCGAGCTTTACACTCTGTAGGAGGTAGCCTATAAATATTGACAGTAGAATTTTTTTAATTTGTAGTGAATTTCTTTCGTTTCGAATTTTGAGACTGGAAAGCGAAACAGTTTTTTTATTTATTTTAAATTACGCTTATATAAAGTGTATTTCAAGATAATAGAAAAATAAAAAAGTTTGACAATTATTGTAATTATCTGCTATAGAAATTAAATGCAAAGATTCATTCTTCTGCGCAGATAAAATCGTTTTAATAACAATAATATCAACTAGAATAGGAAAAAGTAAAAATACAAAATTAACATTTCTTAAAGCAGATCTAGAATCTACTTTACAGAAAAGTTGATTTGGCAGTTCTTTTAAGTAGATTCTACTGAAAATGCGGAAAGTATAATTAACTTCATATTTCACAGTTAAATCTACAGTATAAAAAGTAGAAATTATTTAATTTTTTCTATTTAATTACTTGTAATCAGCAGGAATATTAACAAGTTGAATTCCGTATTTTTTTAATCATTTTAATAAATATATACTATTTAAATATTTAAATATTTAAATATGAATAAGTAAGTGATCAGTCCACATAAGTGTTATTGCACTTACTTAAAATAAGTATCATTAATTAAAGCGTAGTCGGACTACATAGAAAATAACTACCAGAAGAATCTATAATAAAAATCATTGAAAAAATTCTTAACATTTTTTAGTTAAATAAACTTCAAATTTCACAGTCAAATCTACTGTAGAAGTTACTCATCTTTTTTTTTCGGTACGCATAATAGAAAAATATTTCGATATTGCAGTTTAAACACAAACAGTTCAACACAGTTCAACACATGGTTTTTTTTTTAAACTTTTAAGTAATTAATGAATGTAATTGGTCGAAAAATTTAAGAACGCATTTTCTTTTGACGTCAAAGTTCAATTCTTAAAGATTTGAGTTCTTCATTAAACAATTTAACGAAGTAATTATTGTATCAAACCTTTTTAACTGTAGTTTTTATTAACTAAGTTAGTCGAAAAATTAAATATCATTTTAAATAAAAAATCAGAATGTATTATTTAGAAGAACTGATTACAAAAAAAAACAGCGTAAAGAGAACATTGAGTAGTAAAGGAAAAAAAAAGAGAGAGAGAAGAAAACTGGAAGCTCCGTTAAAACCGTCGAGCTAACAGCAGCGCCGTCGGTTCGTTGCACGGAGCACTCGGCATCGTCCTAATCATCGCCGGCCAAGTGCAACGGATCAATATGTGCGCAGCGGCTCTCTCTCTCTCTTCCGCATCCTGGGGCACAATCGGGCCGAAGGACGAGCCGAGCGAGAGGAGGACGAAAACGAGCTCTTGATGGATGGGGCGAGCGCCGCTGTCGATAATCCGTCAAGCCTCGGCCCCGGTGTTTGCCTTTGCACTGAGCAATTACACTCGAGCGACTCCTTGTTGGGATAACTGATTTGCGCGCTCGTCCAGTCGAGAGAACGAGTGCGCGACTCTCCCCCCGGCCTGCCTCCACCTCCGCCTGTTTTCAAACGAAACAAGCGGCGAGCCGGTCGAAAGTGTTAAATCATAATTCGATTTGCGCTCGGCTTAAAGCTGCTGGAGCTTTTGTTATTGCTCGCGCGCGTTTGCGACGCTCGTTGACTTCTTGAAACGCTTGGCGTTTTGACTAATCGAATTGGCGAGGGGCTCTCGCTGATTCTGTTGGGGTATTGCTTTTTTTCTTTTTTTTTTTTAAAGTCGTAAATGTAAATCGATTGTTTGGTTTTGGTGCACTGTCTCGATGCGTAAAAGTGATTTAGTGCCGCGCGGGATGAAACAAAAAAAATTCAATAGCAAATATTTTGCCGGTCGCTACCATTTTTTTTTTAGTTGGTTCTTTCTGCTGGTGATTGATGGAGAGAGAAAGAAAAAAAGTCGAAAGAAAGGTACACTTGTTTCATATTGAAACAATACATTATAAATAATGCTGAGTTTTTTTTTCCATCGCTTCTTCTTAATTGATTATACTATACCAAATTTGAAACGAATTAAAACAAAATCGGCAGATTCTTTTTAAGTAGTGATGCCCGTGTTTTTTTTTTTGTACTACAGCCTGATTACAGTTAACAGCAGATTGCAGATAACGAAGTGGAAGGAATGCTATAGGTTTTGAAAAGTTTTTTTTTTTGCGCGACGCTGGAATCGATTCCTTTATACCGTTAACAATCAATGAAATTGATGGATAGCGTTTTTAAAATTGAAAGTCCTTCTTTTTTGGCCATCGATACTCCTAATAACTCAATGCTCTTTATCCCGCTCAAATTACACTTTTCTCCTCATTCGTGCGACCAGCGCGCACTGCAGCGCGTTGATAAAGTGCTTCTACGACCACCGGATAGTCGATAGATGCACGGCCAGCCGTAAATCAGCGGGTACCTGATCGAGCAGTGATTTTCAAACGAGGGAAGGCGAGTGCAAAAAAAAAAAAGATACCGATGGAGGAAAAAAAAAGTGTTCGAGATCGGCAAGAGATCGGCATTCATTGATATTCATTTCAGATACGATGCGCCGTTCGGCGGTCGCGCTCGAAATTCCTAGAGTCGAGTGACTTCGTCAAGTTTCACGCGTGTCTAAACCACATGCGCCGTGCGAACGGTACATAATAAATCTCGGTGCTGGGAACCGTAAATTATCCCCTAACTGTTCCCGTTTCGGCCGATCCCGAAATCCGCCGGAGAATCACTTCTGTCGGTCGCCGTGATGCGGTGACTTTTAATTGTATAGAATTACACGTGTGTTCATAAAAAAAGTAATTCTGACCTTTCGGCTACGTCGACAAAAAATAACGCGGTTCCCTGAGCTAATAAAAAAAAATCAAATTTTTGTAAGATAAATTGCAGGTTAATTAATTGGCCAACAATTTTGACTGATAGGCCGTTTATCCGTACTCGAAAATTAATTTTCTCCCAAGATACTTTATGCGACCTGCGAGTGATTTAAATGTATCTCCGATGTGATTAACGAGCGAATTAAGTATCCAAAAGAATTTTCGACAATTAATCCTCATCGCTTAAGTATTTAAATATCCTCTCTTAAAAAAAAAAAAACAAATTAATAATAAGAAAAGTGTATTTTGAATATCAAAATTTGGATATTTCTTACACTTGCATACACTTGAATATTTCTAGTACTGTACATTAAAATCCCAGTATCAATCGTTAACTCTCGATAAAATAAAATAAAAAACATCGAGCAAATCGCTCATAAAATCAATAGGCGTAAAACTGGAAGCAACCCGATCCCGGCAATCTCCTTCTAAGCCTTGTAACATCGAATCCTCGCCTCGACAAAAAAAAAAGAGGGCGTCGTGGGAATCCCGATCGGCGCGATGCGCTTCGCGCAGAAAAACAGAACCGCGCGGTCGGCTGTCGCGTTCCATCTGCCTCCGCGGCCCGTAACGGATCTGGAGCCGTTAACAGCACTCGGCAACTTTATACTCCCCCGTGCAAAAAAAAAAACCTGGCGTCTCATTGCAACAATCGCATTTCGAGTCTCGCCGGATATATACACTCGAATTTGTGGAGCACTCGAGTCCAAAAATAAAAAAAAAAATTGGGAGATCCGGAACAGAATCGACGGCTGGCGAAACGATGATGAAAAAAAAATTAGATTGCGGAGTAAGCGCTCGCTGGGTGGTACGCGCGATTTTTTTTTCGTGTCCCGCGTCCGTTATGCCACCTACGCCGTCGTAAATTGATTTGTCGGCTACCGCGCGATTGTGACACGTGCCGATCGGTGGGTACATACCCTGGGCTGCGGAGATCGATCGATCGGTTTTACGGGGACTCACTGGCGGGAATGTAATTTCGAATGAGCTCCGTGGGATAATGAAAGAATTGATTTGAATTGATGTCCGCCCGACGTCATATTAAACTCAAACATCGTTATTAATGACCGAGTCGGCCTTTCTCGCCGTTGATTAATTTAAACGCCTAGCGCGACTCTATACGCGTATTCGTGCGCACTGTTTTCATTGAACAGTTAAGTAGACGTGGATTCAGATATTGAAATCGACGAAGTACTATTTCCTCTATAAATAGGAATAAGTGAAAATTATTTCGAATAAATGATTATGCATTTATTTGAAGTGAAGAGTCTTTACTTATTCGATACGTAAGAGACTTTTCATTTATTCATAAGATAGAAATCAACGTTATGATTTTTTTTTATTCTATACATGTACATATATTCTTCAATATTATTACCATCAATCGCGTAGCTATTAATCTTCCGTAGAATCCTGAGTTTTAATAAAAGCGTCTAATATATGTAGGAACGAAAAATTAAAGCTCCACCGCGTAAATCTGAAAATATGAAATTCACTTGGAAAATATCAATACACGGAGAGAAATGTTATAGTAAAAATTACTATGTACATAGTAAATAGTAAAAATAGCAAATTTTACTATGCACATAGTAGTTTTTATTACACGGAGAGAAAAAACTTAATAAAAATTGCTATTGTGATTAGGAAAGGAGTAACAGTCTTGATGAGCGACAAATTTTAGTATGAAAAGTAGCAATTTTTATTATTAAAATAGTAATTTTTAGTACGAAAATTCAAAAAATTACTATTTTTCATACAAAATATTCTCGCCTGTTAATTAAACTGTCACTCCTTTCTTAACCACAATAGCAATTTTTATTAAGTTTTTTTTCTCTCAGTGTACGTTTTATAATACAAGTCGTCATAAGTCGAGTATATCCCACTGCTCCTACGGAACACAACAATTTTTACTATAACATTTCTCTCCGCGTAGTGACATTTAATACGTGAAAAGCCATGCTAAACGCGTGAACGACTTTTCACATACAAAATTTATCGCTACATCCACATTTTCCATGTGAATTTCACATTTCCAGATTCAGAGAGGCATGCAATCAATTAATTTCTGTAAAAAAAAAAAAAAATTCCGCGTAAATAGCGTGGAATTAGCGAGCTCGCGTTATTACGCGCATCTGGCGAATAATTCCGCTCAATTACGATAATTGGCGGAGGCGCGCTTAACGAGCGTAAATCACGGCGGGATGCCTCGGGCGCGATAGGGCGACGCGGAAACGACCGCGATCCAGCTACTTTTCGGAAGTCGTCGTTATTATACGCGCCGCGAGGCTCTTTCCCGCGGCGCCGTGAGATTCGGCGAGTGCGTGCACACGCGCACTCGCGAAACGCCGGGATTCGATCGTTTGTCAGGCGCATAATTGATGGGCGGTTATCGCCGGCGGCGCAGCGCGAGCGCCGGATTGACGCTTGAATTATGAGGTGACAATGCGCCGCGATGAAGGCCAGTGTCCTTTGAAATATTAATGCCGCCGGTTTATCGTCCGGCTTGCGTGCACTCGAAATCACTGTTGGCTCTGTTAACTGTCATTTCGATGGGAGCGCGCTTTATTGACGAATCGCGTTATGGCCGGCAAAGTGTGTGTATACGTACGGGCGAAGGGGTGGACGAATAATTGACGCTTCGACGCAATTCATTATTAATTGATGTGTAATTTATCGAGGCTGTCTGCAGTGTTTTAAGACCGAGGTTAAACGATGCGGCGATTCGTTTGAAAATGTGATGATTTATTGGAGTGTTTGAAAATTGGCGGGAAAACTTGCAAATTTAAAAAAGAGCAGTTATATTAGGGTTCGTAAAGAAAACAGTTGTTGTGTGACGTTTAATAAAACTATACTGAAAAAAAAAATTGTTAATTTTAATGAAATGATTTACTTTAATAGTACTTATTAAATATTTTATTGAGTTTAAAAATTATTATAAATAAACTAATTAGTTCTAATGAAATCATTGCTTGATTCCAAGAAATATTTAATAAGTACTATTCAAGTAAATCATTTCCTTAAAATTAACAAATTTTTTTTCAGTGCAAATATAGTTTATACTTGGAGATTTAAAAAATAATAATTGTGCTAATTATACTTATAGTCTACTAACTAAGTACTAAATATACTAATACTAAACATACACGTAGAGAAATGTTATAGTAAAAATTACTATATTCTGTAGGAACAATGGGACATACTTGACCTATGACGATTTTACTATAAAAACTTACTAAAAATTCCTATGAACATTCTAAAAATTTTCAAAAGTTGAGTATATCCCATTCTTCCTACAGAACATAGAAGTTTTTACTATAACATTTCTCTCCATTTACTATAAATGTAGTAACATTCTTTTTCTTTTCAAAACAATAAAGCAAATTTTGCTAAACGTTTCTTTCAATGAATTCTATTTAATTGCACTATATTAAATTACTATCAGTACATTTTTACACAATTAAAAAAAAAAAAATATAAAGAACTATTCAATAGGAAAATCTTGTATGGCTTACGTATACGAACTCTCCCAATAAAAAAAAACCCATACAGTCGCAGAAACTCATAAAAAAAAATCACCCGATAAAAATACAAAAGAAAAAAACGATGTCCCATCAATGCGCCACCGATAAATCAATATTCGAATAAGTGCGGCAGCGATGCCAAAAAAAAGGGGGAAAAGGCTCCATTCAGTAGGCAAATGTAGTCCCGCATGGAAGCGCGCCGCCCGCAGACGGATGAGGAGGAAATTCTAGAAGCATAACTCGATTTGCATTGTTCGCCGGGGCCGGGCGGACGGCCGGAGCTCGTTGGCATAATTGATTCACTTAGGAGCGAGTCCGTGGGAGTGACGAACACCTCCTCGCTCGCTTCTTCTCGCTGAGTTACGGCCGCACTAATGGGTCCGATGCGAAAACACGCCTACGCCGACACCCGCGGGGCGCCCTTCCCAAAGGGTCGGCGAAGGCGAGTCTTCTTTCGGCGGTGATTCATTTGCGCGCCTTGCAATTTATTTGCTTTGAGCGCCGGCTTCGGGATTTTTTATGCGATCGTAATTAATTTGACACGATAAGATATGAATAAATTACTCAAAGTGGTGTTTTAAATTTTTTTTTAATTGTAGGATCATTTTTTTTACGTGTTAAGTTTATGGTTCGGTTGTGGAGGGTGCGGATTTTTTTATAAAGGATAATTTATTTTTTACGTATTAATTTTGTGGATCGTTTGTGGAGATTGCGGTTTTTTAGAAAGGAGAATATTTTGTACTACGATTTTTCTTACGTATTTAGTCTGTGGATGGTGCAGTTTTTTAGAGATTTTTTTGTACAATAATTTTTATTTACGTATTAATTTCGTGGATCATTTGAGGAGAGTGCGGTTTTTTAGAAAGGAGAATATTTTGTGCTATGATTTTTCTTACGTATTAATTTTTTTATGTATTAAGTTTGTGGCGGGTGCGGTTTTTTAGAAAGGAGAATTTTTTTTAGATTGCGAGATAAAAAACTTGTAATGAGTAAAGTATTACGGTGCTTAACGAGCAGCAATATTTATTCAATTAAAGTAACTAATTGAAGCAGACGTTCCTCCAAGGAATCAGGTGCAATTTTCATTAAGAATCTCGCTACATATCGAAATAATTACACTTAATGCGCGATAAATATGTACTTTTATTTTCAGCTTTGTTAAACGCGCGCAGCCGTGCGACTGTTAATTGCTCGATCTAATAAAGAAATTACAATTTTTCACGATTTACAGCGAACGTAAAACAAAACACTTTTTTTCTCGAAAAGTTCGCCATCTCAACTGATTTCTATAAAAAACTGAGATATAAAAAAAGAAGATTACTCTCCAACGTAACGAACTAATTTATTCAATTTTACGATCGATATTTGCATATAAAGAGCAGGCCTCATTGTTCCTCGATGCACAAGATCCACTTCCAAGCGGAAAAACACGTTGACTCACTCAGTCCATGAATTAACATGAGCACACATCAAACTCCCCCCCCCCTCCCCTTACATTTAAGACTAAAAAAACTGAAATAAATAAACGCAGCAATTAAAGCAGTCAAAAGAAAAAAAAAGTATACTTCCTCCCCGCGAAAATTCCCAAGCTGGCACATAAGATTCCGTCGACCGCGCTAACGACCACCGCGGGTGCAGTAACTCCCAGCCGACCGTCTCGTCCATCTCGTCCTCGCGCTCGTCCCGATCGGCGTTTTCTCTCCCCTTCCCTCCCTCCTATAAACCAACCCCTCCCCTAATCGTTAACCCGTTTCAGATCCAATGTACATTGGAATATATAAAGCTGTTTTTTTTACTTTTTTTTAAATTTCGCTTAGACTAGATCGAATTAAGTGAATAATATTTCTTGCTTTACTAATGTCTCTCTAAAGTAAATTACTTATTCGAAAATGAATTCTTTTACATTTTAGCAAATTAATCGTAATAAATTCGTTGAACTCTATAATAAGTCGATTTTCTAGCGCTATTTAGTGGATTATTCCACCAATAAAATTCAATTTTTGTGAGTATAGTTTATACTATAGTTTTTTTTGGGAGTTAATTTCACTATAAAATTGGAGTGAAAATTTAACTACAAAAGACTCAATTTTCCTTCTATTTCACTCCAACTGATTTAACGTGTAGATACAGATTAAAGCGTCAAAGTAAATGTTGCTTAAATATTTAAGTAAAAATCAGGAACTTTTACTGGACCAACAATTTGTCTCCACGTACACTGAGAGAAAAATTTGTTAATTTTAAGCAAACATTTATTTCAATAGTACTTATTAAATATTTTATCGAGTGAAAAAATTATTGTTTTGAAACTATACTAAATTCATTTAGAAACAAATAAATGCATTTAGTTTTAATGAAATCATTATACTAGATTCAAAGAAATGTTTAATAAGTACTATTGAAGTAAATCATTTTCTTTCACAAAAATTTTCAGTGTAGAACAGAAAGTAGCTGTACGCGATCGGTTGATGATTTTTTTCAATCGGCTTGTGAGATGGTACCTCTGTAGTCTAGACCAACGAGGTGATAAAAATTGCCAAATTTGCGTTTTTCGTACGAATAATCCTGTTGAATTCAATTGACGTTGTATTTACCTTACAGGTATTACCAACAATGGATGAAGAGAGATAATAGATTTATGTTATTTATAAAATTTTTCTTTGAATTTAAATAATTTTTTAATTAGATCATCCAAAAAACATTTCTTTCAAAAACTTCGTCATACATAGGAAAAAAATGTCATGTTCTAAAAGGGTTAAGGAGCCGTTTCGGCGCTCCGACCTCGATTAATTCTCTCGCTCGGCTAACTGTACGCGATTTTATTATCCGCTCGTTTATTATGCGCGCGCTCCGGGCAGAATCGAAGGTGCTGTTGACCCCCTGGGCTCGCTGGACCGAGACCGGCGCGCGCCACCGGAAGCGATTATCCCGCGCTTTCGACAGGGCGAACCGCGTAAACGGGAGGCCGCGCCGAGGGGGAGGGATTCCCGCGCGCGCGGACGCTGCGGAATCCGACGGGCCGATGCCAAAGGGGCATTCCGCGGCTCCGCCGGCGGATACCCCGCGCCGCTGCGTGTTGGTTTGATTTAGAGTCCGCGCAATGGGAATGAGAAACAATCGACGCGCGCACTACTGGCCGACGTGGATTGCCGCTGCTTTCTTTCGCTTCGAGGGGTAATTGATTATGGGTGGTAACGGAATTTGTACTGTTTTGGGTGGGGGGAAGCGTGGGAGGCGAATTTTATTGTCCATCTGGTTGATCGTTTATTAATTAAGTGCCAGCGGATTAGTTTGGTGAGTTATTTATTTAGGAAATAGATTTGTTAAATTTATTTCCTTATTAAATAACTCTCCAAAATTTGTTAAATTAATTATATGGATTCTTATTGTTAATTAATTTTACTATTATATGTACTAAAATCTGATGAAATGGTTTGAAATTCCAAGTTCGCATTGAATGATGGTCATTGAATGATGAATCTATTCATAGTTACTGTTGTACAGTTATTGGAGATTACAAGAAACTCTGTATCGATTTCATTTTTTTTTTAGTTAAGCTTAATCTTTTTTTATGAATATATTTTTGTTCGTGAAGAAATTTTTAAGATACAGAATTAAATTATTGTAGTAAAACAAATCTCAAAAAAAAATCGCTTAAACAAAAAACAGATTCTCGTTTAATGAGAAAGTAGAATAAATTATGTGTCCTTAAGAAAAGGTTTAAAAACCTTAACTTAAAAAAAAAGAGAGCAATATTTTATACACGATTTGACAATTAAAAAGTTTTACTATAATGTATAATAAAATTTACTAGATTTACAGTAGAATTTACTAGATTTACAATAGAACTTACTAGATTTACAGTAAAATTTAGTAGATTTACAGTAGAATTTACTAGATTTACAATAAATTTTTCTAAACTTATTGTAAATTTTACTACACTTTCTAGTAAACTTTTTTATCTGTCAAGTCTGTCCCTGCATTACAAAACAGTCTACTAATTTTCACTAAAATTTTTTAAACAACTTAATTATTCCTTCAATTAAATTATCTCATTTTTTTAAGAAACAACTACATTTCTCCAGTGAAAAAAAAGAGTATAGGGAGAGAATCGTTAATTTTTCTATCCCCGCAGTTTGTCCGTAAACAAAGCGTAACAAGATAACTGTTGATAATAGGCATCAGTCCCAAGTTTATCCCCGCGAAACAGTTAGCCAGCGGCCGCCGGCCAGTAAAGACTCTGATTGCCTCCTCGGCGTACAATGCGTTCGACTGGAAAATATTGCGGCGAGGCACGTGTTATTCCTGAATAAAGGAGCGCTCGGCACGCGATGCTCTCGGAGCGCGCTATCCCGGAATCCCCTCGTTACGCATTAGCCTCCTCCGGGAGCCGCTAATCCAATCCCATTCCGCGCCAACGTCACACTCACAAAAATGGATTCTTAATCTTTGTAGACAAATCCACTTAAACATTATCTACTTAATTTTTAAACGAATTTGTTAAATTGGAGAATGTATACACTGATAGAAAAGATCCTTTGATCCAAAGCCAGTGTCTTTAATATAAAGCCGTGCGCATTTAATATAGTCCAAAGGCGTAGGTATTAGATGTAAAGAAACGGTGCATTAACTATTAAGCCATCCACAGGATTTTTGTCAGAAAAGACGATCGCGCATTAACTATTAAGAATATTTCTTGAATGCTAATGCATACTTCTTTATTCAAATACCGTGACAAAATTACTTTTTAAAGCCGCGAAGACTTTGGGTTAAAGAATCTTTTCTATCAGTGTACGTGCTTCGGTATAATTCTCAATAAGTGTACTGCACTGTAAAAAAACTTCGCGTGAATTTTCGTGCAAATGCGGGAAGCTAATTTTTTTTGGCGTACATGAACTTTACACTGAGAGAAAAATTTTAAGCAAACATTTATTTCAGTAGTTATTAAATATTTTTCATTTAGCCAAATAATTATTTTTCGGAAACTACTAAATTCATTTGGAAACAAATAAACTCATTTAGTTTTAATGAAATCATTGCTTGATACAAAGAAATATGTAATAAGTACTATTGAAGTAAATTAGTTCTTTAAAATTAACAAAATTTTTTCAGTGTACCAAATTTACGTTAAATTGGCATGTTTTCATCAAGTTTAATATACAATAAATTATATTTAATAAAATTTGCTTGCAGTATTTGCATGAAATTTAATGCATTTTTTAACAGTGAAGAAGTTAATTATATTTTTTAAAAATATGTTAACTGTTAATATTTTCCTGCTTATTAGAGACTTTTTTCATTTATTCAATTCTTTTTACTTTTATATACATCGGAGTCTAATAGTTAATGAATAAATTTAAAATTTATCACGCAGTCTATTCATCGAAAGAAAATAATCGTTTAAGTATTAGCAAATTAATCACGATCGATGCTCCGCTTATCCACGACATAAATAAGTTTGACTCTATAACAAGTAGATTTTCCAGTGCTATTTAGTGCACTGAAAAAAAAAACTTACTAAAATTACTATTGTAATTATGAAGGAGTGACAGTCTCGACAAGCGAGAAATTTTAGTATAAAAAATAGTAATTTGCAATACACAAAATAGCAATTCTCAGTATTAAAATAGCAATTTTTAAAATTCAGTACTAAAAATTACTATTTACGTATAAAAAATTCTGAATTGATAAGACTGTCACTCCTTTCCTAACCACAGTAGCAATTTTGTAAAGTTTTTTCCCCTCATTGTGGATTCTTCTACCAATTAGAGTAAATTTTTGTTGGCGCACAATTGCCCCCCCCCCCCTACTGCAACAATTGCGGCGCGAGATAAGGAGCTGCTGCAATAATTGCCGCGCAACAAAAAAAAAAAAAAAAGAAGCTACAAGAAGGCGCCCGGACACATCTCCTACTAATGGGCAATTTTCTCATTTTGCAGGCTACGCGAGCAGCTCGTGTCCGCGGATTTGTCCGACGAGCGGCGAACCGGTATGCGGCAGCGATGGTGTCATTTACGCGTCCTCCTGCGAAATGCGGAAGAAGACCTGCGGCAAAGGTGAGTCCCCCCGGCGCTTTGCTCGTGCGCGGAGCTAATTCGCCGGGTGTTGCGTATATAAAAAGGGGAGGCGGTGCAACGATGGCGTCCGTGTGTTTGCGTGTGTGGTGCACTGGTATGCGCGGGTGGGAAGAGCCTGTGGGAGAGCGACGCGATGCTAAGTCGCATTGAGTTATTATGATTTGCTTTAAATTAGTTCCTCGCGCGGAGGTTCGATTTTAATGGGATTATGCGCTTCTGTTTTTTTAATTGGCTTTGTCGGCCGGGTTTTGCATTTCATACGCGGGAGAAAATTTTAGCTGCTTTGATTAATTTTACGGCAGCTTGAAGGAGGAATTAATTGATACTGTCTGGAAAGATAAGAAACTTGGAATTTGAGTAATTGATGATATACACTCGCAAAAATAGATTCTTAGTATTACACGGAGAGAAATGTTATATTAATAATTTCTATACTCAAATTATGAAAATTTTTACTATAAAAAATAATAAAAGTTCCTATGTACTATTAATGTTAGTTAAACATTATCTACTTAATTTTAAAATGAATTTAATAAATTCGAGAATACGTGCGCTTCGATAAAATTTTCAATAAGTTTGCTAGAAGAATAGAATCCGCTGAATTTAATCATAAATACGATAATTGTTAGTATTTTTCTGTTTATTAGAGACTTTTACCGTGTATTCAATTCTTTTCGCTTTTTACGGTAGTAAATGGCAACTAATTATAAATGAATCAATTTAGAATTTATCAATTTATCATTTACAATTTATCCGTTTATTCCAAGACGACAATCTACTTATTCGAAAATGAATGTATAATTTTCCAGTGCTATTTTGTGAATTCTTCTACCACTTAGATTAAATTTTTGTGAGATAGATAGTGACTTAGATTTTTTTTGAATGTATGATTTCTGATTTTTCGAGGTCAATGACCTTTATTAATTTTATATATTATTATGTATATACTTATTTATACACCGTATCAGTTTGTAATGCATATTTATTCTATTAGTCCTGTAAAAAGTAAACTATGTACACTTTTCGATTGCATAATGTATGAATTAATTTACACCTTTCATATGCATATTCTAATAACTAAAGAAAAGCAAAAGAAAATGCACTTGTGAGTTACTTTGCCGGTAATAATGAACGTACGAAAAAAATAATGCGTTTCAATTTAAGCTTGAATTCCAACTCGCGTGTGATAAGGCTCGTTGAAACTTGAGAAATTTCTATATACCCTACAAGAATTTAATTAGACTGGGAATTTTGGTGGATTAGAAACTCGCGGTAGATTTAATTAAGTTCCTCTCCGCGTGAAGTTGACTGTTTGCTTTTTTGCTCGGAGTAACACACAATTCGAGCAAAATGATAATCTCTTTAATTATCTCGAGTGCATAAATTCAGGATGCATTATACGATTATCAATTAATCTGCGGTGCGACTTTCCAAAACGAATCAACCCATTGGCGCCATCGCAGTTACTTTGAATTAAGTTCGCATATGTTTATGCAATTATTTCAATAATTTCCACGAACGGTGATCTATGATAAAATAAAATAACATAAAGTTCCCTCGAAAAATAAAATAAATTTACTAGATCCACCTGAATTACTGACGGGAGCGCTTAATTACCCTTAAAAACCAGCTTGCGCGGTTTCATTCGTGCTGTATAATATGCTACAAAGTTGTTAATTAAAAGTCAACGGTTTAAAAAAAAAAAAAAAAAATCGTCAATTCTCCGCTGCGCTCCCTGAAACTCGCATCAATTAACGTCGACATCTTCTTTCGCTGGGTACCCTGCGCGCGTCAATGAAATTAATTAACCAACATCAATCAAATTAATACAAATTCGCGTTTACATTAAAAGCTCGTGCTCGAGATTATATAAAGCCCGATTTTGAAACTCGATTACTCGCGAAGTGCTGCGCGACAAAAAAAAAAAAGAGAGAAAGGATGTATGCGCATGCTCTGTTCGTGCGACGATAACCGGATTACGCTCTGCGTGAAAATGCGCGCAAAGAAGCGGCAACCTGTTCGCTTATTCATGCGCGATTTAAATTTCGTCGAGCCATCGGACGCTGGCATCTTAATTAAGAATGTGCGGTTGCCACGCGGGACTGACTCCCGCGCAAAAACTCTAATTGCGCGCAGGCCGGACGGTATACGCTTCCCCGAAGTGAGCGCCTGCGGATCGGAATTATCGCCGTGCCTCCGGCGTCGAGGTGCACTCCGAATGTCACGCGACGGTGTGTCCCTCGAATGACCTGGATGCGCATGCGGATGACCTGGACACCCGCGTGAGTGGTGTTCTTAATTTTTGGCAATTTTATTTATTTTTTTTTTTTTTTGCGGAGATAAGATGAAATTTTTCATGGAAATTTGATGTGCTATTTACTCAGGCGAGAAGGAACTTGTGAAATAAAATAATTGATTATAAAGTTTAGCGGAATTTTAAAATGTATAAATTAAACTTTAAATATTTGTTGGGGTGTTCTTTATTTTTGGCAATTTTATTTTTTTTTTTTCATTTTTATAGAGATAAGATGAAAATTTTCATTGAAGTTTGATGTGTTATTTACTCAGGCAAGGAGGAACTTATAAAATAGAAGAATTCATTATAATGTTTAGCGTAATTTTGGAATGTATAAATGAAATTTTAGATATTTATTGTATTAAATTTAACAATGTTTATAGTAAAATTGGCTTGAAATTATGTTTTTATGTTTGGAGTTTCCTCTTAGTTATTTAGTTTTTTTGTTTAAACAAATAAATTTTAACAGAGTTTAGAGAAAGGGCGACACGATTTTTTTTACGAGGAAGTTGATCGTAATGCGGTGGGAAGTGAAAGTTTATTTTTTCTAATTTAATGATCCTTTGTTTGCGAGTCAGATTTATTACCTGCTTCGTGAAAAATGTTGTATTTCCGACGTTTTATAATAATGAGGCTTCAAAAAAAAAACTAATTTCCATGAATTTAAATGTATTCTGGCACTATTCTTACTTTTTTCGTAGCTATAAACTAGAATTCCATTTATCAATGCATTTAGATGGTCAGTTAAAATTCTTTTTGTATAAAATGAAAATGAATCGTAAAGAAATAATATTCATTGTAAAATTAATTTCACAATAATATTTCTTTTTATTTTAAGTGATTTTTATTGAATCGCATAATTAGTAGTCTAATATTAATATAAGATTGTCATCCAGATTCAAGAAATAATCGATACTAGACATTGTTTAATTATTTTAATAAAATTTTACCAAAAGTAAAACAGAATTTTAAGAAAATTTCTACTTGAATTTTAGTCATTTTATATAAAAAATGAAATAACAAATCTTATATAATAACTATAATACAGCAAACAAAATCTAACAAGATATTTCTACTATTAATAAAAGTATCTAACGAAATATTTCTACTACGAATATCTGACGGTCGTGATCATAAATATAATTAACATAAATATAAATAAAAAATAATACAACCAAACAAATAAAAGCATCTAACGAAACGTTTCTACTAGAAGTATCTGTACGGCCACGAACATAAATATAATTAACGTAAATATAAGAACATAAATATAATGAAAATAAATAATATAATTAACATAAATATAATTAACAAATAAAAACAACCGAACAAATAAAAGCTTCTAACGAAACATTTCTACCACGAGTACAGGTGTGACGGTGGCGACGGAGAAGACGGCGTGCCTGCGCTCGTCGAGCAGCAAGTGCGAGCACCGGTGCCCCGGTGACCAGGACCCGGTGTGCGGCACCGACGGCCGCACTTACCTCAACAAATGCATGCTGCGGGTGGAAATCTGCCGGGTGGGCATCGAGCTTTCTCACCTCGGCCCGTGCAACAACATATCCGCCCACCGGGAGAACTGCCCAGTGTCATGCGACTACGCGCCCCTCGACGGACCGGTTTGCGGCAGCGACGGCAACGTCTACAAGTCCACCTGTCAGATGAAGCTTCTCACCTGCGGGTGAGTCACTATTTCGACGCGACGTTCGTTCGACGCTTTTTTTTTTTCGACACTCTGGTCGGTAACTTTTGGATTAAGCGAATGCGCTTAGAGCCTCGAGGGGAGTTACCGTATCGTTTTTTAGACACGTGTTCTTTGGTATAAGCCTTTTTCTTTTTAAAGATTCGCGGCTTTTCCTACTTTTTTTTCGTCGGTTTAATGTTTCTGAGAATTATTCTTTTTTTTTTCATTTTAAATTAAAATCGACGAAGCCGACGACTGAGAATTACACGGCGGCTTAGTCTACCGGGGATTCTTTGTGATTTTTACTAATAAAGCTCCGCAAGTTTTACGGAAAGCTTCAGCGAAATTATGATGAGAAAAGCCGCGTTATTTTTGCAGAAAGTTTTACCAGGATTGACGAATCCATGAAAATTACGCGTCAGCTTAGCCTACTAAAGATTCTCTGTGAGTTTTATTAATAAAGCTCCGCAAGTTTTACGGAAAGCTTCAGCAAAATTATGATGAGGAAAGCCGCGTTATTTTTACAGAAAGTTTCACCAGAATTGAAGAATCCGTGAAATTTACGCGGCGGCTAAGGTCTAGTGGAAATTCTTTGCAATATTTACTAATAAAGCTCCACAAGTTTTACGGAAAGCTTCGCCAAAATTATGACGAGAAAAGCCGCGTTATTTTTACATAAAGTTTCACCAGGATTATTACGAGTAAAGCGCGTACTTTGTACAAAAAGCTTCACCAAACTTATGACGAGCAAATCCGCGTAATTTGTACGGAAAGCTTCACCAGAATTATGACGAGAAAAGACGCGTAATTTTTACAGAGCTTTTCGTACGTACACTTATATAAAGTACGTCTAGAAACTGTTTTAGAAAAAAAATATATATAAAATTAAAATTATTACCCCGTTTATAAAGTTTCAACCGTTTCTCTAGCACCTCGCGGATCATTATAAAGCCATAATAGCATCGGAAATGGCCCCGAGCTCCTCGTCTAATAAAAGAGAACTGCGGCGTATATACGCCGCGAGCCGCGCAAAAAGAGTCCTTTAAATTTTAAATCGCATCCCTCGATTTTATCAGCGCGCCAGGGAGATAAAAACTTCCGCAGCAATTTATCAGAAAAACGATCGAATGGCGCTTGGCCTTTGAGAATGCCGATGGAGGCAGTCGCGCAAAAGGTTGCCAATACTTTAAATTCCTCCGATAAAGTGGGTATACGTATCCCCCCGGGGTGCGATGTCAATGGGATGGCAGGAGGGGGGAGGGGGATGAGGAGGGATCGAGCGGACGGTGCACGTATGCACCAGGGCACGGCCGGCCTCGGTATTTCATTTTGGATTTTTGTCGACGTCCGCAGGCAGGGCGTGGTGAGGACGAACAAGAAGCACTGCCAGACGACGAGACACTGCCGGGAATCCTGCTGGCGCGGCGCCAAGCCAGCCTGCGGAAGCGACGGCATCCTCTACGCGAACACCTGCAAAATGCGAGCGAAGAACTGCGGGTACGTATATATGCGTGTATACGAATGTGGGTGTGTGTGTTTGTATATGTATATACATGTCTATATATACGCGTGTGTCTGCGTGAGTGTGTACATGTGTATGAATATACATGTGTATCTGGGTGAGCGTACATGTGTGTGTCTGTGTGAGGGTAGATGTGTGTGTATACCTGAACATTGCCTGTACGGATCGTATAAATCCATCCCTTTACGATCTACTCTTCCCTCTCCTATTCTCTCTCTCTCTCTTTCTCTCTTTCTATCTCTTTGCGTTTTGCTCGGGAGATGCTGCTTATAAAGTTTTTTGCCAAACACTCACGCGGAGTTGATTCGAGTTTCATCCTATTTACTCTATTTTACGATACATTTATGTTGGTCTATATTATACGAAATTTTATATCAGTCAGAATGTGAAGCACGCGTACAACAAATATTGTCCGTTGAATCATTTTTTTTTTTTTTGCAGTTATCGTTCTTTACCGAAGTACGTTTTACGCTTCGATAATACAAAATCAATAAATTTTGCGTGGAGAGAAATTTATTGTGATAGTAAATCAAGCGCGCAAAAATCCTTTTTACAGTGTTACTGTCAAATAAATAATAACCGTAAAAAAAAAGTAAAAAATAAATAAAAGCTCGTAGCCGTCGTTAAAGCAGCACGAAAATGCACTGATAACAATAAAAATAGCCTGTTTCCTTTTTTTTTTTATACCTTAACAGCAGTAAACGCATTATCAATTTACATCCAACAAAGCGAACAAAATAAAAATAATAAAAAAAAAAGTATGTTTCTTAAAGTAAAACTGTACTTTCCTCTCGATCGCATTCGAAAGCTACATGTACTGCTGAACCAATGTTACTTCGGCGTCGCCTCTTGAATGCCTAATCGACTTCGAGCGACTGTAAAGGTCACAATGGCAGCTGCTCTGCCCACTGGCTAATAGCACCAACGATTCAAACGAACGAAAAAAAAAAATGATGAGTAAATAAAAAAAAAATAAACAATAAAATCCTCCTCCATTCCAGAAAGCACGTATTCGAGGTACCGATGTCCTTCTGCGTGTCGCGCGAAAGGACTTCCGGCAGCGCGGCGACCGCCTGTCCCCTGGATTGCAAGAACGAGCCGGAAATTGCAGTTTGCGGCTCCGACGGAAGTATTTACCGAAGCGAGTGCGAAATGCAGATGCTTAATTGCGGGTGAGTCTCTCGAATGCCGAGGAGCGCATTAAACGCGGCTGGAAGCTCCAGGGAACTCGTGGTTCTCGTGCCAGCAACTTACGTTTAGTTATATGTATATATATGTATATATATTTTTGAAAATGTGAGGATACATTTAATTGTGCATCTGGAAGCCTGAGAATCCTCCTCGGATGCTTACGCTGTCCTTTAAAATCCTCGTAGGGGATCAATTTATCTCACGAGCTTTTAGAGCTTCGGTCAGTTTTTCGCCTATCTTGCGAAAAATAAAATAATCATAAAAAAATCATTGATTATTATTGAAGTTTGCGCGTTACGTTCATAAGCCACTGTGCACTTTTGTTTTAATTCGATTATTCGTGTATAAACACGCGCTGGTTATTACGTTGCTGACATGTCTGCAAAGTTATCCGCAAAACTCCAGTTGTATAAAGAAATTAGATTTTTCTTCGTTTTTCACCAATTAAATATACTTATATTTATTATTATAATATATTGGCTGCGATTTTTATTGAGTAATTGAAAGGTTTTTTTGAAATAAAAATTTTTTAAATCCGATCTTTAGTCTCAGCCGATATCACAATTTCAAAGTCCATTAGTGCAGTAATAGAAACTAGTAGTAACAGACGAGTATAGTAAGACATCTAATACTTCCTTTTTACTGAGTAGATAAAGGGTTTCTTGAAATTAAATTTTTTCTAAATCGATATTTAGACCTTGTAGATATCATAATTTGAAGGCTCATAAGTACAGTGAGAGAAACTAGTAGTAACAGACGAGTATAGTAAGACGCACAATACTTACTTTTTTAAGTAGATAAAGGTTTTTTTAAATTAAAAATTTTTAAATTCGATCTTTAGCCCTTATAGATTACACAATTTCAAGATCCATAAGTGTACTAATAGAACCTAGTAGTAACAGACGAGTGTAGTAAGACACCCTACGCTTACTTTTTTGTAAAATTAAATCGTTTTCTTTTTAATTAATTTTTAAATTCGATCTTCAGTCTCAAGACATACCGTGATTTCAATATATTTTTGTACAAATTGAATAAGAATTATTTGTATTTAAATAAAAAATGTTATCGTCATCGGTAATTTTATGATTTTTATTAATGTAATAAATTCTCTGGCTTCGTTGGGCTTGAGACTGAAGCTTCGCGACAGCGCGGTTTCCGCCAAATATAACGGAATATCGAAAACTGCCCGCAGTAACACGAGGAGAAAAGTGGCGGCGGTGGACTTCGAGAAGTGCCGGACCAGGCTGTCCAAGTGCGTGAAGCAGCAGCAGCACTGCGGCACCGACGTCGATCCAGTTTGCGGCAGCGACGCCAACACCTACCCGAACCAGTGCCACTTGAACGTCGCCATTTGTTTGTGAGTACATCGTTTTGTATTTTTTTTTTCACTACATTAAAAAAAAGGAGAATCTTTTTAAAAAAAGGAGAAGCTTTTTAAAAAAAGGAGAAGCTTTTTAAAAAAAGGAGAAGCTTTTTAAAAAAGGAGAAGCTTTTTAAAAAAAGGAGAATCTTTTTAAAAAAAGGAGAAGCTTTTTAAAAAAAGGAGAATCTTTTTAATAAAAGGAGAAGCTTTTTAAAAAAGGAGAAGCTTTTTAAAAAAAGGAGAATCTTCTTAAAAAAATGAGCATTTCCATTTTTTTCGTGCAGTTTTCATATAAATCTTTTGCACATACCTGTACCCTCGTTTTTCTCCGAAAGCCGTCGAATTGCTTTTCAAACGCGAGCTTTGTTGAAAGCTGCTACGCGGACGGCCTGTCGGGTCGCTTCCCCTCGTCGCGTCGTTAATTCAATCCGATTAAGCTTCTATCTAGTAGCGATCGGGTGGATCGGTGATTCGTGTATTAAGCGCGAACGCGACAAACGTGAGTAATTGTTGTGCTTGCGTGATTAAGGTATTAATGGACTTTTCATTTTATTCGACCTTATCGATCAGTTTTACACCCTGCAGTCCTCACATCCAAATGTAAATTCAATTAAAATACTATTTTTTTTTAATTTTACCTCAAACTTCATGTACAATTGTTAAATCGTAAAATTATATTTTTCACACAGTAAACAATCGGAATACAACAAAAACTAAAGTAAACTTTTTGACACTATAGCGAGCCGCTTGCCCACATTTTTTTAAATGTATCTCGCTCGTTATAGTGTCAAAAAGTTTACTTTAGTTCTTTTAAAAGATCATATAAAAATTACACTTGTATTTGAAGAAAGTGTTCTTTAAAAGAAGCTTCGTGCTATGCTTCCTATGTTAAATGTCTCAACTTTCGAGTCCAATTGTGAGTTTTCCAACCCCCTTGCTATATCGAAATTTTGCACCCTTATAATGAACAATCTTATGAACATTTTCTGATAATTTCAAAGATTTCTATGAAAAAGTGATTTTTGAGTGAACTGCCTTAAACGAAAATCCCTCGGCGTCCTCCCGTACCCTCCAGTGCCGTATACCTCCGCGAGGCGCGCGCTCAAGGAAACGATCCATTCCGCGCATTTACGCATCCCACGCGATCGGCTCCGTCGGCCTTAACGCGCGGCCCGCACGCGAGCGCCGCTTCCGTTCATTCATTCCGTCCCGTCGCACTTTATTTCCTTATATACCCTCTTTAGCCTTTCCTCCTCTATTCTTTTCTTTTTTTTTTTTAGTTTTATTTTTATTACTTTTTTTTGTATTGGTAAAATCTAGCGCACCCTTAATATTAACATATTAACACACGGAGAAAAGTGTTATACTAAAAATAACTATATTTATTAGCAATTGAATGACACACTTGTAATATGAGAAAAATTATTATGTTTTATTCTAAAATTTAATATCATTTTAGTAAAAATTAATAAATGTTTGTTTAATTTTTACTATGCATATTGTAAATTTTAAAATAAAATATGCTAATTTTTCTCATATTACAAGTATGTCCTCCCATTGCTAAAGAATATAGTAAATTTTAGTATAACATTTTTCTCCATGCATACTCTGGGCAATAACTCCCAAATTTTAGTAACTATTCCCCAGAATATGGTAAATTCTATTTGCATTTAACATAATACTCTGCAATAACTCCTGAATTTTCCGGCAGGATATTTGTATTTTATTATTTTTTTTTATTTAATATTTCTTTTTTTTTATTTAATAAATAAAATAAAAATGAAGGAAACTTGAGAAGAACTGTAGTCTGATTGAAGTGTGTTTTTTTTGTTCGCTTCGCAGGAAAGGCATCCAGCTGGCTCACGTGGGCGAGTGCACGACCTTGAAGGATACCGAGCAGTGCCCGGAGGACTGCAACGACGTCCCGGAGGAACCAGTTTGCGGCAGCGACGGCAACGTCTATCGGTACTCGATTAGTCCAGACTCCCCGGTCGGTCCAGGCGCGGCCGATACGGCGATTCCCTCGCAGGACCAAAGGAGCACGGGCCGTCGAAGCCTCCCCCCATTATCTCGGCGCCCTATGGCGCCTTCGCGAGAGAATCGCTTATCGGACGCGCTGACGTCGGAGCTTGCGGGATACAATGTTTGCCTCCTAAGTGTTTGTAACGAGATTGCCGGTTCAGCGGCCGGGCTTTCTTTTTCTTTGCTTTGTGGCGCGGAGTAATGAAAGGCTGTCGGTTCGATCTGATGAATTTTTTTTAGCTGCGAGTGGAAAGCTGAGCGCGGCGGCAGTAAAAGTTGATAGGGCCTCGATAAAATTTCCGGATTAATAGCAAATTGGCCGAGGGCAGAGAATCAATAAGATCGAGTTAATTTTCGGGGTAATGACAGAACGCTGTAATTGCGCACATTAGTTTGTTTTTCTTATAGGAAGGATTGGAGCATTTAAGTTTATTGATAATTAACTAAGAGATGCGAATTTAGTAGTTTCAATTAAATTTTAACTTGAATAATACGCGGAGAGAAGTGTTATATAACAATGGGACATACTCGACCTATGACGATTTTTACTGTAAAATATACTAAAAATTCCTATGTACATAGCAAAAATTGCTATTTATGTAGTAGAAATTGCTACGTACATAGGAATTTTTAGTATTTTTTATAGTAAAATTTTTCATAAGTTGAGTATATCTTACTGTTCCTACGGAACATAGTAATTTTTACTATAATATTTCTCTCCGTGTACTTGATAAATATTTCTTTGAATCGAGTAATTATCCTTTCGAAATTACTAAATTTATTTAGAAGTAAATAAGTTAATTTAGTTTTAAATAAATATTTAACAAGTACTGTTGAAGTAAATTGAAGTACATTTTTCAGTGCGGGAAAATGTTCTGTAAAAAACGATTTAATTACAGTTACTTATATTAGCTTTTTTTTTTCGACGAACCAAGTGAACAAACAACCTGAAAGCGCTTAATTAAAATTCAAATTAAATAAATTTTTTGTACAACACACAATGAGCGGGGTAAAAAATAAATTCACGAGTAATTTAATTTAAATTAATTAAACAACAAAATAACGAAAACAATGTAAACAGATGTCAAGCTTCCTAATTGCTTGTGCATCAAAGAAAGCTACAAAAAAATATTAATTCGAAAAATCTCATTTCTATCATCTCTAAAGTCCATTTTATTGATTTATCTACAAAGGGAATAAAATAATATTTTATTGCCTACACTTACTTTACTCTCCGGAGAGTTATTTTACTCTTCAGAAAGACTTTACTCTCAGGAGAGTTATTTTACTCCTCAGAGAGACTTTTCACTCTCCGGAGAGTTATTTTACTCCTCAGAGAGTTATTTTACTCTCCGTACAGTTACTTTACTACCCATAGAGAATTTTTACTCTCCTGAGAGACTTTTTATTCTCCGGAGAGACTTTTTACTCTCCAGACAAACTTTTTACTCTTCGGAAAGATTTTTAACTCTCCAGATAGTTACTTTAATCTTTGAAGAGTTACTTTACTCTCTGTAAAATTACTTTATTCCCAGAGAGACACTTTACTCCCTGGAGGCACATTCTATCCTTCGAAGACCCAATTTAGCTTTTGTAAACATATTTTATTTATCATAGATACATTGTAGCTTTCATAAAGCTATTTCGCCCCTCGCAACCCCATTTTACTTATAATTTTTTTTTCAAATAAAATGGATTTACAAACGATCGAGGATAAAAAATATTAAATGCACCTTAGTTCAGAAATAACGATTAAACGAACGAACCCATTTCAGCTCGTTGTGTCAGCTGCAAAAGGAGACGTGCGGCCAGCGAGTGGTCCAGGTGCCGGCCCAGCACTGCCGCACGACGGCCCTCTGCAACCAGATCTGCAGCGGCGAGCGTCAGTTCGTCTGCGGCTCGGACAACAAGCTCTATCGGAACGAGTGCGAGATGAAGAGGGACAATTGCGGGTGAGTCGCGCCGTTATCCTCCTGGTCTCCTCCCTTTTTCTTTCTTTTTTGCGGAGATATAAAATGTGTTTCTAGTCTTCGACTTAAAAAGTAAACAGATTTAATTGTATCGCTAAAGCAAAGGTACAAAAACAAAGTTTGTTTACTTGTGCACCACAAAAATTAGTTTACATCTGTTTACTTTTTGAATCTATGACCAGAAGCTCATTTTTCAATTTTCATTTTTTTCCCCATAGACGATGCGAAAATTCGTCTACCCTCTTGCTTTACCGATATCATTGAATCTATTTATTTTTTTAGTCAAATTCCAGGAAATATATATATATATATATTCGTCTCTCTTTGGCTCTCTTACGCCGACTCTTATCTCCGTCTCTGTCGGGCGCACAAAAGCGCGCGCTTAAAGCGCAAGCCCCGGGCGTAATTATCGTCGGTGCCGCCGCTATACGCTCGACGAAGAATAATTGCCCCGGCGGTTTGCAGGACGTTTAATTGGTTAAAAGTACGCTTCTACTGTACGTGGGCCGGATAGAGCGGCTGCAAAAAATTAGCTCGTGCGGCTGCTTGCACGGTTACTTTGTAAAATTAACTGCGATTACGAGCTCGTTGTTTTACGGGGCGTGCTTTTATTTTATTCCGCTTTTGTTTTTTATTTGTTTGTTCAAATATAAAATTTATTTTGATCCTGTCGTTTTTTGCGCGCCGTTAATGGATTGGGTGGAGCTTTACTAAAAGCTTTCATAAAGGTTTACGGTATGTGCATTGTTTTATTTATTTATTTTTTTTATTTTATTTTGCAATAATTTTAAGAGGGTCTGGAAGTCAATTAGAAATGCAAATTTTGCATCGTAATGTAGTAGATGAAAAAAGAATTAATTTTCTTATAAATATAAAGAGTACGAATGAAATATCGAAAAATCAAGAGATAATTATGCTCCGTTAGGCAATGATTCCTTATTTTATAAAACTTTAAGTTTATCCGGCCAGTACCTTGTTGAGGATAGCTTGAATAATTTAAAAATCATTTATGCTTTTCTCATATGCCTTTGTTATAAGTAAATTAATTGTTTTTTTTTTCGACTGCTATATTATGGCGCAAAATTTGAATTCTTTATTGACTGCTTATTTCATTTTTAAAAAATATTTATCTTTCATTGTTTGAATCAAACTTTAAATAGTTATAAAGTAATTTAAAAAATTATACTTCTTGTTTTTTTTTTAATCATTGTTACTTCACCAACAAGTAATATAAATATACATAAGTTATATAGTGACAAATAATTTTTAGAAATGCGCGCATCTATACATCGCCGTCTTTTCGCTTCTCTAATTGCCCATCGTACTTCGTAAATCAAGCGTACATTATTGCTATACTAAAATTTCATCGGCAATACAATAAATTCAAAGCGAGAAAGCCATGAATTATAAATTCATATTAAAAATAAAAAAAAAAAAAAATTTGAATTTACAGTAAGCACGTGTACGTCGTGCCGATGAAGCGATGCGTGCAGGGTTTCCTGTTCCGGGGCTGTCAGAAGATCTGCCCGCCGTTCTACGACCCGGTTTGCGGCACCGACGGCATGACCTACAGCAACGAGTGCTTCCTGGAGATCGAGAACTGCCGCACGCGGAACCACGTGACGAAGCAGTACCACGGCATCTGCGGCCAGCCCACCGAGGAGCCCAAGAACTATCTCTACTAAAAAGCGACCATCCGAAATTTCACGCCGAAATAAAAGCGAATAAAACTCCGAAATATGATCGTAAAAAAAAAATAAATAAAAAAATAAATAAATAACAGAAAATGTGTATCGACTCCCCTAATCCGCGCGCGTGTCTCTATACTTTTTATCCTGGAACCGCGAACGACGATAATCAAATTGCGATTTTAATTTAAAACGATCCGCGAACGACCAGGCTCCGGCGAATCGGTATTATCGCGTCTCGGAGCTTGCGAGCGACAACGTCGTGTTTGCGATAGCGTCGCTTTTTTTTTAATATTATTTATTTTACTGATATTGTATTTTAATTTAAATATATTTAATTTATGCGAGATTATGATGATGAAAAAAAAAAAAACGAATGGAGGAAAAATTTGTTAGAGGAAGACCATCGATGCGCGTAGTTTAATGGCATCGTGCGATGGACAATCACGAAGTGCCAACAATGAGAAATTGAAGGAGCGCACGGAAAATCGAAGTTGTCGAATATTTGATGTTAGCCCGATTTTTCGATGTTTTTCTTTTTGAAAAAAAAAATATATGCGCTTGTATACACCGTAGAGAGGTATAATTATTTATTGTAGATTTTTATATGAAGCAATATTTGTCATTATCTGTTATTTTCTACAATGAGAAGGAGTGGAAATCCTAATTATATTATATGCATTACCCTTAAAAGAAAAAAAAACATGTGATGTGCGTTTTATATAACGAGAAAAAACTTTATTATCGATGTATTATTTCCTTTGTGTAATAACATTTGTAATATTTGTACGTCTTATTTATCCTTTAACCCTCATCTCATATCGTTAATTTATTTATCAGACTCCAGAATATGAGCATCGTTCTTATTTTTTGCGTAAGAAATAATATTTGTACGCCGCTCATTGTCAGCAATTAATAAACTTATATTTTATATCATCTTCTTTACTTTGTAGACGAATCACTTTTTTCTTTAATATCTCGTGTAGTTAATAAAATTTATATTAAAAAATATTTACATGTTTTTATGCAAGATCACTGTCATTCTATTATTATCAATTAATCATCGCTTAGCAAAATTAATCGTTGACTTTTTTGTTTTACATAAACATGTATGTATTTATATGCATTTCATTTATTAAAATTTTATTGTTGAAGTAAAATAATACGGCTGTTTAATTATTTAAATGTCTGTAACTTACATGCATGTTTTAATAATTTTTTAGAGCTTTACAATAATAATGGTTTTGTAAAGAATTATATTACACTATAAAAAACTAGATTGTTTCAAAAGTAAAAACAAAATTCGATTAGATATTGCAAAAAAAATATTCTACGTATATAAATATATAGTTGATTAAAAAAATACTTTATTATTACAAAATTCATTAAATTTAACAGCGCAATTTAAAAAACAATTTAAGTTCAAGTCATTTAAAAAAAAAGCTTTTTAGCCATACATTGATTCAATCTAGCGATTTTCATTTTCCTTTTAAAGTCTGCTCCTTTTGGTTAATTAATTTTATTAATTCAAATTTTGCAACGTAATAAAGTGGACAAAAAATAATTAATCTGCTTATAACAAAGAGTACAAATGAAATATCGAAACATAAAGAGATAATTGCACTCCGTTATGAAACGATCCATTATTTTATAAAATTTTAAGTTTATATAAAGAATATCTTGATTGGAAAAGCTTGAATAATGCATAGAATAGATTTTTATCGTAAAATATAGTATTTACAAATAATAATAAAATACAAATATACAATTGCTGCAGTTACGAAATTTAAAAGTATGACAGCCATTTAAAATTCGCAATAAAACAAGTCTTTGCGTCATCACAGTCAGATTTGTAAATATAATTAATTCTGCAAAGTGTAAGTCACGTAAAAAATCATACTCTTTAAACTGTTCTCATCAAGGTATTGTTACATGAACTTGGAATCCTTAAATTTTTCGATATTCCATTTAAAAGTAACTTAACAGTAAATTAAATTTTGCCGCCATAATCACAATACACTTTTAAATAATTTAAAATTTCTTATTTAAATAATCTCACAACAATTTAAAACCCAGGCAACCTATCGCAGATAAAACACTCACAAAATATAAATCCTCATTCCCCAGGTCATCTACCGACCGCCAAATGGAGCACACAGCCGCACGCCAGCACTAATCATATCTTCCCGCGAGCCGCCAGATGCCGCTGTCAGTCCGGAGTCGAGCGCCATACTTGCCCGTGCCCACCGCCAGGTGTCCAGCAAGCTCCGGGCGCCTTATTGACAGGTGCCGTGTCCGGAGCAGCATGGCGCCCAGTGTTTACGACAACTGATCGCCCGCGGCCCGCGACTCCAGTGCACCTCGTCGCCGCGAGTCCCACCCGCACCCTGCGCCCGCCCGCACCATCCCCGGCGCCAGCGCACCACCGCCAGGCCGCGGCAGTCCGCACCGCGCCCAGACTCCTCGGCGGCCGCCCAACGCCGGATCAACCCGCACTCGTCGCACCGAGCCACGGACTCCGCCGATCTTCCGAAAACGTGAGTACGCACTCGTCGTCCTGGCGGCGACGTGCATCCCGCGTCCGGTCGAACGCCTCGGCGGAAATCACGGGGGACAGCGAGGCTGCGCTCGGAGACGCTTCTCTGTGGCTGGCGGCGCGCGCGCTGCGCCCCGGCCGCGTGCTCCCCGCAGCAGAAAGCCGAGAGAGCCCGCGAATCGAGCTCCATAATCGCCCGGAGCGTCGATTAGGTTATATCCCGCCGCCGAGAGTGACAGTACCTTTCCCCACTCTCCCTCCCCTGTGGGGTATTATTCACTAATTTTGTCACTTTGGTTATAATTATATCAGCGTATTTAAGTTGTTCGATTTCTGTAGGACAGTTAGTATTTTCGGGTTGTTTTAACTCGATAAAAGTGTGCGTATTTAGAGGATATAATTAGTGAATAATAAGCCCAGGGGTATTATATTGGCATATACAAGTTGTTCGATTTCTGTAGGATAGTTAGTATTTTCGGGTTATTTTAACTCGATAAAAGTGTGCGTATTTAGAGGATATAATTAGTGAATAATAAGCCCAGGGGTATTATATTGGCATATGCAAGTTGTTCGATTTCTGTAGGATAGTTAGTATTTTCGGGTTATTTTAACTCGATAAAAGTGTACATATTTAGAGGATATAATACTGAATAATAAGCCCAGGAGTATTATTGATTAATTTTATCTCTACACTGAGAGAAAAATTTGTTAATTTTAAGCGAACATTGATTTCAATAGTACTTATTAAATATTTTATCTGGGCAAAAAGTTATTTATTTTGTTTATTAAAAGTTATTATGTTTTAATGAAATCATTACTTGATTCAAAGAAATATTTAATAAGTACTATAGAAGTAAAGCATTTACTTAAAATTAAGAAATTTTATTTCAGTGTACGGATATAACTATATCAGCGTATATAAGTTGTCGGCCTTCTATAGGACAGTTAGTATTTTTGGATTGTTTTAACTCAATAAAAGTGTTCATATCAGAGGGAATATTTGGTGAATAATACCCCTGGAGTATTATTCACTAATTTCATCATTACACGGAGATAAATGTTATAGTAAAAATTACTATATTCCGTAGGAAAAATGGGACATACTCGACCTATGACGATTTTTACTATAAAACATACTAAAAATTTTATGAACATAGCAAAAATTAGTACATAGGAATTTTTAGGATTCTTTATAGTAACAATTTTCATAAGTTGAGTATATCCCACTGTTGCTACGGACCATAGTAATTTTTACCGTAACATTTCTCTCCGTGTAATGATAAAATTAGTGAATAATACCCCAGGGAGGCAGCATCTCGAGTTTGTGTTACAGAAAACGGTAGAAAGTGCAGATCCGCTGCCGAAAGCCGGCTTACGTAAAGAAGGCAGTGATGCTCGTCTTATCAGTGAATGAAAGCGTCTTTTTTTACCAGATCGCTTTGTGCTCTCCGAGAGCCCGGAAAAGTCGGTCGATCTGGCGGACAGCTTCTGCCCCCTCCCCAGGTCTTCTTTTTTGTCATCTCCGTCTTTGTTTCTTCCTTTGGCTTTCGTTCTTTCTCTTTCTCCCGTGGAGAGCGGAGAGATTACTCCGGTTCTGGGGGATAGGCCCTCTCGGAGTGATCGATGAGGAGCAGCAGTCGCGCGGTGGACCAGTGGCTCCGATTGTCTTCGGATATCATCGCGCGCTGACCCAATTTCCAGAGGATCTCGCGGACTTTCGAAAGAAAGAATTTTTGAAAGATATGAACATTCGGGGAGATTAGCGAGGTGCTTGCACCAATTCTATGTAGATTAAAAGAATAATAGTTTTTTTTTTTTTGTAAATTGCGGTATTTACAAAAGGTTGCAAATTCATAATTATAAAAGCTCTTTATATAGTGCAGAAAATAAATCTTTGCATAAAAACTCTTTTTGCGGTACAGAAAATAAATCTTTGTATAAAAACTCTTTATGTAGCACAGCAAATAAATCAGTGCATACAAACTCTTAATGTAGGACAGAAAGTAAATCTGTGGTGATTTTGAAAAAGGACGCAAGTCATATTTTTCACAATTTAGAGACAGTTGCAAGTTTGGGTTTAATTGCAAACTGCAAATTTGCGTTTAATTTGTCAGAATTTAGAAATATTTGCAAGCTTGCTATTCATTGTAAGAAAGCAGTGTGATTCGGGTGATTTTTGTTAAACCAAATTTTTTCTGTAATAACTATGTAATAGCAGGTGAAGCATTTTAAAATTTGTTAAATAATCATTTAAAGGATATTAAAATAGTTGTATCTCGATTTTGAAAAATGCCCTTTCCCAAAATTACCGCAGAAATGTCGCAGCTATTTTAATACCGCACGTGGGTGATATCACACTCTTTTATTTTTTAATAACTATAGAGTAAGTCGATAGTTAAAAATGACATCACAGAGGGTTAAAATTAAAATGACAAGAAACTTTAATAAAATGTAACAATAAGGTGCAATAAAAATAAAGAAAACACACTAGCACGTTAATAAATTATAAATTTGTTTATCCAAAAGGTGGATGGACTCGATGCGTGCGATTTGGTAAATTGAGTTTTGAATTCCGGGATCCTTGTTACTTTATATGGAGGCTTTCATAATTTACGAGATACGCGCTGTCTGCTGCCGCGCGTATAACAATCGGGAAATGTTCACTCGAGGAATTCTTTTTTTTTTATTTTTTTTTTGACACTATTATTTACAACTCGCTTAGGCGCGAGTTTTGAATGAATATTGATAAGGCCGGCCGAGGCGAGATGCTCGTAAATACTTCACTGGCAGATGTGATTTTTATTATTCTTTCTTAATGTTCTCTTGGCGCGTATATCGTGCCTTATTAGAAATGCGCTCCACGGGTGTACTTTTATTTCTCTGGCTTCCACGTTGTTAATGACAAAATGAAAAGCTAACAGCAGAGGAACGAGTAGTTCTCCACATATAGAATTAACGATAATTACGTTAATTGGCCATTCTCAAGTAGCCACCTGTAACTATATACTCGTTAAAGTTTAAAAGTGCATGATTTTTTCATTTTCTTTTTATTTATTATTATTATTATTTTTTTTTTAAATCGCAGGTAAATTTTAAAAATGAGCGTCGGCAATTATTGCGCAACGGAAGATTCATCTTCCGTGGGAACGAATGAACGGCGGCGATTAATTGCGCAATTGGGAAACGAATGAGTTAATAATTAAACTACATTAGCGCGCGGCCGATAAGTTTAATCTACATGCATTCAGCAATCTCATACATAAAAGATAAAATTATTATATACGTCTCTTGCGCGCGAAACGCGTGTTTACCTTGTTTCTTTTATTTCGCACCTCCGCACACCATCAAGGCTAATAGACTGTTGCGATAAGAGGAAACGGCATATACAGATATATACGGAACAGACATTGCCTCTTCTCGCTGCATTCAGCGGCAATTTTCCACTCTCCAGAGTCAAACTTTATGCATGGATTAAATAGCCCCGGCGTAAGAGTACTTGCATTCCACGCTTTAAATCCCTCGGCAATATTCCGTCTCAAAAAAAAAAAAATTCATATAAGAAAGTCGCTGAAGTTAGTCACTCGAAGGGGTGAGCTAAGCCGGGAGAATATCGTGGCAATCGATATCATCTCTCGTGATGCCGCGTCTGCATACGTACTTATAGGGGAGGGGGGCGAGCGAAGGGAGAAACTCTGGTCCATGCGGCCAGGGAAAAAATTGACCCGCTCCTGCCAGTACTGCCGTTTCTGTCGGCCTTGCTCCCCCTTCGACGATGACGGGGAGGATATCACATCTCGCTCCGCGAGTCCTTTGTTCCCCACGGGGGCCTGCGTGTACGCCGACTAATCGCAGAAGCCCTCCCGCGAACGCATTTTTCATCATCGCACGCGATTTTAATTTTTAACGTTAATTGATTGATAATATAAAACACTAAAACGTTTGGAGTCGAATTTCACTCTTCGTTTAGAGTGAAACACTGGTAGACTTCAAATTGACTCGATTGGAATCAATAATTTTTAAGTCAAGTTTCAATTAAACATTAATGTAGTAAAGTAAAATTTAAGCGAAGTTTAAATTTCACTCTATTGGAGTCAATATTTTTTCATTCAAGTTTAAATTTGACTCTATTGGAGTCAATATTTTTTCAGTCAAATTTAAATTTGACTCTACATGAATAGAGTGATTTAAATTCATTTGAAAGTATATAGTAAAATTCACTCTAAGGTAGAGTAACATATTACAGATTACGTTCCTACCTTTCGCTTTACTTTAGAGTAAAAACATCACTCCATTTCACTCCACCAGGGAGTTAATTTCACTATAGCATTAGAGTGAAAATTTGACTCCAATAGAGTTAATTTTCACTCTATTTTACTCTAGATGATTTCACGTGAATGCATTCCTTATGTAAGAATTCATTTTTATGTGATAAAAACTTCGGATGGTTTTTATAGAATAAAAGAGAAGACATTCTTTTCTGTAATTTTGAAGCGGTCAGATTTAATTTTAGTCTCTTCGCTACGAAGGATGGGGTGTCGAGCGAATGCCTATTTTTAGAGTTGATAAGAATCTGATTGAGTTTCGCTAAGGTAATCGAATTCTTGAGAGGATGAAAATGCTGCGCGAGACTCTCAGCGATTTTTCTTCCTCTTTTTTTTTTTTTTTTTTAATTCCTCGTGTCGTACTTGTTAAAGACGGCAACAAGTGCATACAAGAATGCACGCATTACGTCAATTTTATTCTGGGATAATGAATATTTATAAATAGCAAACTGTAATTAATTTATATGAATTGTATGATAGTAATTTATTCGCAACGTGGGTGTAAATCTCTTTACTGACAGTCTCAACTCTCTACGTGGAAGGATGATATAATTTTGTTAGCAAAAAATAAAATTATTTCTAAAATGATTTCTAGAAGATTGTACGTAACGCAAGTGCATTCTTGTTTAATATTTTTACAAATACTTTTTGTACACGCACAAAAGAATAACAGCAACACAATCTTCGAAATGATTATTATATTATTCAATTTAATTCAAACCTTTCAAGACTTTTTCAGCGATGAAATTTAATTTGAAAATTTGTACCTGTTGTATTAAATTCGCGATTGTAAAGCATACAAGAAAATATAAAATTTAACAAGGTATATACGCTCGATAACGTGTAAAACACGAAAAATAAAGGAGGCTCGGCAACGCATTCGGTACGAAGGTCGTCGGGGGCATTATTAATTTTTGCCAGGATTTCACACCGAGTGCACGACCGAATAACCGGCCGTTACATACAAAATAAAGTGAGTCACCCGCGACGACGCCGCTCGCCCGGAGACGGCGACTGGCTTCCTTCGATCCGATGGACTACTTAATTTTAATCCCCACTTCAATTAAATAAGTAGTCTTATGTCTTCGGATCGCATTAGGGCCTTAACGCTCGACTTTTATACCCCGGCAGCTTCTTCGCGAGTTAAAGTCAATGACAATTAAGGCAGTGATATTTTTATATTTTTTATCCGCCTTATCCGATGCTAATTCCGATATTTAAAGAGAGTATCAAGTGACCGCGAGCTCGAGAAAATTAAAATTTAATTTTAATCGCGTGCGTGCCATTCGTACAAGGACTACCAATTCAAACTAATTTATTTTTTTCCAACTAAATATTGCATTTATAAACTTATTTAAATTACAAAAAAAAACGTAAAAAGGTAGATAGATTATATACTCTTTGGTGGAGAAGCCACTTTAGCCTCCAATGTACAATGGAACATTATAAAATTAAACTGTCACGGATTGATCTGATAGCTCGACTGTGTAATCAGACTCAATTGCACCGTCCGTACGAATGCGCACCTGCTTTTTCCCTTATTACCCTCTCATTTAAGTTTTTCCGTTAAAGCCGCGACAAAATTCAATGCGTAAATTTCTTCAGAGTAGCAAAAAAAAAAAAAAATGTCTCAACGCCTTACGTAGGATGCAGGAGCACGCGAGAGATTAAAGGCGCGTTTTATCGCGAGACGCGAAGAGATAGGGTCTGCGCGCGCGGCGGTCTTCAGTCTCCCTTATTTTTATTTTTTTTTTTACCCTTTCCTCCTTCCGCGGCGGCTTCCGGTCACGCGATCGCTCGCTTTAATTAAGTGTTGTCGCGGCGCTCGCGACGTTACCGTAAGGACGTAAAGGACGCGTACACGTGCATGCAGTAGAAAACGTCGGGGGAATTCGCCGCTGCCTGCGACGCGTAAAAAGCAATCGCAAAACCGGCCGTATGCCCGGGAATTTTCTTAATAAGAATAATTGATTCGATTGGCCAGTCGATTAAAGGCCTTTTTTCGTCGCGCGTCGAGTGTCGATGATCCCGAGTAAAATTGGAAGTGCCCGTCGATCGTAATTTGCGGGGGCGCTGGATCGAAGACTTTCTCGCCCGAGTTCTTTATGTGTGCACTCGTTTTGGAAGAATCCAATATGGGTTTTATCGTTAGAAAGTTTTGGAAATTTAAAATTATCGTAGCATACATTACGCTGAAGATTTAAAAGTTATAAAAAAAAATCCAATTGGACAATTTATTTATACTCCAAACTGTTTGTTTTCAAACGAAACAAAAATTAATTATCCTCTTGCTTTAATGGAACTGCCCTCGGTACGTGTAAGAAGCGAACGTCGTTAATTCTTAAATTAATCTTTCAAGTTGACGTGCGAGTTGCCTTTAAAACACTCGTAAAACCGCGCATGCCTTCTTGTCATTACTCACGAGTCCATTTAAAATACGCCCGAAAACTATTTACCCGCATATTGGACCGGGGAAATGGGGTGGACTCCCACTGGCGGATATCATTTTATTATCATTTATACAATTTTTTTTTCGTTGTCCGATTACTTACGTAGTTAAGGGGATCTGAAACTTAATTAAAAATTCATAATATAGCAGACAAAAAATAATTAATTTGCTTATAACAAAGAGTCTCGATGAATTATCAAAAAATCAAGAGATACTTGCCTTCCGTCGGATAACGAGTTATCGTTTTATAAATTTCCAAGTTCGAATAACAGTACCTTGATGAGACAATTTTGAAAAATGTAAAAAAAACATATTATTCAATTTTTTTTATCAAGGTATTGTTATTCGAACTTGGAACTTTATAAAAAGATTCATTAATCCTCTTTATACATATAATTCATTAATATTCTTTGTTATAAGCAAGATAAGACTCTTTTGTCTGCTGCAGTATGGCGCGAAATTTGAATTTTTAATTGACTTTCAGACCCCCTTAAAATTATTTCAAAATAGTAGTCGCTATTCACATGTTAAATACGTGAACGATTTTTCACATAAAACTTGTCACTATTCACATTTTTCATGTGAGTTTCACATTTTCAGATTTAGAGAGAAGGGAAAAAATGCACAACAAGGCGAAAGCAATCGGAAGTGCGACATGCTTCTTACGTGCGCGCACACAATGCCGTTTGAATAGCAACCGCGCGCGTCCGGAGGCTCCGTTTGCTCTCGACTGATAGGAGCTCTTATCTTATCATTTTTTCCCCGGGCACAGCAACGACATTGACTTGAAAATTAAAACGCCCCTGGGATACACAATGTTAGCGTTAACGGCGTGTCGAGTGTCGCGCTGCGAATCGTCCGTCGCGAAATGTGTTGTTATCTATTTGAACTCTCCGTAAGTTGGGCAGTTTTAATTTTATTAAATTCCTTTTTTTGTTATTATCTCGGAAATTCAGGGAAATTATGAGCTTCGTTGCGTTTCACTTGGGCGAGTGATAGTGTCGGCATTTTAAATATAGTTGGCGTTATTTTGGCACTTTCGTATAGTAAACTATTGAAATAATTGATAATCATGATGTCCTTCATCACAAAATTAAAGAAATAATATTTTTAAATGCCTGCAGTGGCGATTATATGCGAATAAAAGTATTTAAATAATTACTTGTAGTTAGAATTTATCTCGGGGAAAATGAATTTTAATCATCGAAAGCATTTTTATTTATATTTTGTACGCACAATCTAATTATGAAACGAGAGATTATGTAATGGCAGCTTTGAACTTTTAAAATAACTCAAAATGTTTTTCTCTCGCAAACAAATGATAAGATTGCATGGTTTAACTTTTCAATAAATTTTTATAAGAAATTCTCGGAAGTAATTTAGATACGTTTTATGTAGTTTTTTATACGTTTTATGAAAGCAGTTAAGATAATTTTGCAATTTTTTTTTTAAATTAAAATGCAATCTTATTAATCAAATAATTAAGTGTCTACTTTAACGGAAAAGGAAAATCATTGTTTATAGACATTGTGCGCGCGATGTGCTTTAATTTGTAAAAATGGAAATTCCTCTTAATTCGTCTTGTAATCGCTTGTACTACGTCAACAAATTAATTTAAAATTGTTATTACGCTCGAATTCTTTGAAATGAAATCCAGATCGATCGCTGATATACATAAACACCAATGAATCATTATAAATTAGCATTTCTGTTAACCTTCACATAAATTATACCAGTTCCACTTTTCGCGTCAATATTGACGTACTTTCTGAAATGCCTAACCCCCCCTCCCCCCCTAAAAGAGGGTCGGTCATCACTTACCATTAATTCGCCAAAGATAATAGACAGAAATTACTCGAGCGCTATTCGATCGAATTCGAGTACATACTGTAACGACGATCGCCCATAGAAAATAGGTTCTAAGGGCAAAAGATATCGACGTTTATTGCTGGGACAATTTATATCGGGAGATCCATTCGTGACCCGTCGAACGGTTTATTTCGAGCTCCTCACCGATTGACGATGCAAATTAGCGAAGCACCGCCTTAGGCTGCGATTACTTTCGATCGCTGATTGGGCCCATGTATCATATTAGTCGCTCGTCAACGTTCTCCCGAGTCAATCTAAATGAAAAATAAATAAATAAATAAACGACTCTGTGTACATAAAAGCTCAATAAAAAAAAAACTTACTTTTATATTTTATTTTTTCTCGTTTGTTCAATTTAACGGGTTAATTGGGCGCGCTCGGAGGCAAATCGACGTGTTCAGCTAAAACGCGCCTCTTTACATTTAAGTTGCACAATTAACGATTGAATACTCTAAACGCGGCGAGACATTCGAAGATTTCTATTTTTTAATGAAATAAACGATGCCTGGTTAAGGCAGTCTTCATCAATCATCCCGGTGAAATGAAATAATTGCTTAACAATCCTCAGCGCGGCATAATTCCAACTTGAACTCCGGCGCGGCAGCGTCGTAACAGTAAAGATACCTCCGTAAAAAAAAAACTGGCGAGCGGAGCGATAACAGTACCCTGTGCTCCTCTCCCAAGCAGCGCTCACAATTAAACAATAATTCACCCTCGTAAAAGAAAACCGCAAAAAAGCAGGACCGCTCCGCTCGAGCTGCATCACTTCCAGGTAAACCACATCCATTTCCTCTCGCGCCAGATTTTCCGAAGTGCTTTCTGTTACAATGCAATATCCACGCGGACGGCGAGGTACATAAATATATACGGAAGAGGATGAATCGTTTAAAATTTTTCGATCCAATTTAAAATGAAATCCTTTAAGTGTAGGAATATTTCCTTTAAGTACAAGATCCTATAATCTTAATAATAGAGTAGAATCTGCTTGCATATACAAGGAAATCTGCTCCGTTATAGCAGATTTTCTTTACCATTTAAAGGATTATTTTAGCATTTAAAGGACATTTTTGTCAGTGGTGTTTTGTGACACATTTTTTATTGTTATTTAAGTTTATAAAGGATTTTCAGTTTTGTGTAAAAAATGTCGTTTATATCCAATTCAAATTTCGCGCCTTAATAAATAGCAGATGAAAAAAAAATGAATTTTCTTATAACAAAGAGTGAATTATCTAAATTAATTATTATCAATTAATGAATTATCTAAAAATCACAAGATATTTACACTCCATTAGACAACAATTTATCATTTTACAAGTTCCAGGTTCGAATAACAATTCCTTGATGAGAAAAGCTTTAAAAATGTAAAAAGGTCATATTATATAAGTTTTTCTCATCAAAGTATTGTTATATACATTTTAAACTTTATAAAATAATAGGTCGTTACCTAACGGAGGGCAACTATCTCGTGGTTTTTCGATATTTCATTAATACGTTTTTTTAAAAGCAAATTAATTATTTTTTCGTCTGCTATATTATGGCGCGAAATTTGAATTCTTAATTGACTTTCACACCCTCTTAAAGGACATTTTTGTCAGTGTATATATTTTCTCCTCTGGGAGTCGTCCCTTTTGATCCGCGAGAGAAGCGCGACGGCCTCGCCTCGCGGACGATGATATCAGTGATTTTACCACGGCAATTAAAAACCGCATGTGCACTTTCCGGACTCGCGGCGCTCGTGAGACAGAAATGCGCCTAATTGCCGCAGTGAGCGAGCGCGCGGCAAATGCTTATATTGCTACCTCGTCTTAATAAATTGCGTTTGCCCCGTGCGAGGCGCGCACTCCCGCGTGGATTCATAATTTTCACATGCAAATTTAGTTTGGCTTACATTTTACGAGGCGCTCGCCAACGTCGTGTACGCTAAAAGCAGACTCTCGAGTTTTATTGTCTTCAAGTGCTCGGCTCGTTGATATGCCCGAGGCTTCGTTTCTTCTTTTCTCGCTCATTTGAGCGAACGCTCGAACGGCGATGCAATTTTTTTTTAAAGGTGACTGAGTCGATTACTGCGTGCTTTAAGATAGAAGAAGGACGATAAGTTGAAGCAGTGCGTAAATGAAAGCTTGTATTTTATTAGGGGTCTTTGGAAATTGATCAACTTTTTTTTTTTTTAAATTTTTCAATCAAATTGAATCAAGGTATTGTGCAAAGTGATCTTGTAAGAGCGTTAATTGTAATGCAGTAGTATTAATTAATGAAAATTCCCTTACTTGGACTGTAAACTATCTTAATGATTAGTTCAGTTGTGCTTAGCACTTTCTCAACTGTGAATTCCAAAATTAATTATATAGTCCACGGATAAGCACGAAGTATATCGATGACAACAATCTGCGACTCATAAATCGTTTTAAATTTATTGTGTATAATTCGTTACTTGACAAAACTTACTTAGGCTAATAAACGTTTGCCAGCAATAAAGTGAAAAGGTACACTGCCGGATACTAAAACAATTAAAGCTACACCTCGATAAGCTCGTAGGAAACTATTATGGCAGTCAAACGCTGAAAAATCGATAAGGCACTTTGACCCAGTCTACCAATTCCGATATCGAGATTACCGTTTCCACCTGAAAAATTTCGAACCCGCCCACGAGATCAAGAAGCCAGTGCCTTTATCGTCGCGAAAATCTGCCTTTCCTTGTTCCCTCGCACCATTAGGCAAAAATATCGCCTCGTAAATTCCAATAGGGGATCCATAAGACCCATAAAACGACCGGTAGTAAAATTCCGCGGAATATTTCGCCAGAAAAAGAAACGGATAAAGAAATATCACGCCAAATGCAAGAGGCTATTTTTCCCCCCACTCCGAGGGATTTTCACTTCAGAAGCTCCATAAATCTCGGCGGCGGGCACTCGAGCTCGCGAGCAAATACAACGGGGCGCGTTATCTCCCGCGAGCATCGCGCTCGTTAAATAAAGTCCGGCGATCGGCTTTTCAGGCACCTCTTGACTACACACACTTCGAAATAATATTTATTTAGTTCCTCCGCGCCGAGTTTAATGCTGCCCAGATCAAACAAGTCGAACGTGTCGCTGACTGCCGCTCTGATAAATGAGATTTAATTCGTCGAAAAGAAATTAGCCTCCTCGCGGACAATCGCATACGCCGGATTAACCGGTGATTCACAGCCATTAAGCGCCGAGTAATCATCTGGAAGAGTCGCCGGTTGCATATTATCAATCCACCACTGAAATTGTTCTACGTACACTGAGAGAAAAATTTGTTAATTTTAAACAAACATTTATTTCAATAGTAACCGCGTAAAAATAATTCAAACTAAAATAAGACAATAAAGGGATTCATCTTTATTATGCCCGAATTTAAGTTTTCTTAAGATTTAAAAACATTCTCTATTAACAAGCACCAAAAAATCAATTTAAGATCTTTTCGAGATCATTGTTTTAATACAATGTTAATATTAATTTAATACATATAAATTTAGAAAATATCTAAATATAACATGTTATTAAGATTGAAACGATTTTTATAAGATCTTATGTATAGAAAATTTAAAAAATTGAATATATTAAAGTAATATTAATATTGTATTAAAATAACGAAATCTCGAAAAGATCCTAAATTAATATTTAGATATTTATTAAAAGAGAATCTCTTTGAATCTCAAAAAATCTTAAATTCGGACATAATATAGATGAATCTTTTTATCGTCTTATTTTAGTCTGAATTATTTTTACGCGGGCACTTATTAAATATTTTATCTAGTCAAAAAATTATTTATTTAAAACTATTCAATTTATTTAGAAACATATAAATTCATTTAGTTTTAATCAAATTGTTATTTGATTCAAAGAAATATTTAATAAGTATTATTCAAGTAAATCATTTCCTTAAAATCCACAATTTTTTTTTCAGTGTATAATTATTATTTTACGACAGGACTATGAGACATTGTGTCCAATCGCGACCTTGCACTTTTTTTCGTCGACCTTTTACTTTTTTTTTTTTTTCAAGTTCGATACTTTCCATTGCCTTCAAGATCGTTCGAGGATTAGGATTTCGTACGTATACGAAGGACACTCGCCTCGCTCTCGGTCGGCGGACCTCCGCGGCAATTATTTCGGAGCGAAGTCGCCCAAGGCGGGACAAATTGTCCACTAAGCCGGCGGCTTATCGATCCTCGTAATTCATGCATCTTTATTGTTATCGTAAATCTCGCAGGAATTCGCCGGCTAGAAAGTTCGCCGGCGAGGTGTGTAACGCGCGGCGCGCACGTAACGCGCGTGTGCACGTGCACTCGAGGTACCGTTTAAAGTCACACTGGCTTATCCTGCGGTCGAACGGGAGTCGATCGTGAGACATCGATATCGATCTAATGGATCGTTAATTAATTTCTTCTTATAAAGCAATAATAATTCGTTACTGGTGCAATGGGTATATAAGAAGTCAGCTGCGATCGGCAATTGAGTATAGCATGAAACTTGACTTGTCATGAGATTGACGAGGAGCCGCTTTGTTAATTGTTTTATTTTAGTCTTTTATTACGGCGTAACTAATTGTTTGATTTGATAAAAATTCGAGGACTCATTGTTGCGTTAAATTGAGTGGAGAAATTTTAAATTTTTCGCGTCGATTTTTAGTATAGATAAATTATCGTGCACGCTGTTCTTTGTGTCAGACAGATATAAGGCCTATAAAAATTTCTCGGTGAACTGCGGACATTAATCTGTTGCTACTGGTAGAATGACTGCGGAAAGCTTTATACGTCAATTACATGATTTTACGCACTGCTTGTACATTATCTTATTACCGATAAATTTAACTGGGTTTCTAGAATTTAGTATGGAATTACCAAGTAACATCGCGATGAAAAAATATTTTAACAGGCGATTTCTCGCTGAATGCAATATGATCGCATCAGAAAAGGATAAATTTCCAGTGGATGTCCATGTGAAAATATTTGATAAATAAAAAATCTATACTATTTTTTAAAGTTACATACTTTAGTATATGATTATACAAAGTTATTTTTTTTATACAAAATGTCTAGTTGTATATAATTACTGAACTTAATCATATTGCTAAATAATTTTGTATACAAAATCTGTACAATTGTTTACAGTTCTATACAATTGTATGCACATTGTATAAAATCACTTTTTTTATACAAACTATATACACTGATAAAAAAGAGTCTTTAATCCAAAGTCTTTCCGGCTTTGAAAAATAATTTTGTCATGATATTTAAAATAAAGAAATACGCCTTAGCATTCAAGAAATATTTCTTAATAGTTAATACGCGATGATCTTTAAAGATGAAAATCTCCTGGTTGACTGAATAGTTAAAACACCATTTCTTTACATCTAATACCAACGCCTTTCGATTATATTAAATCTGCACGGCTTTATATTAAAGACACTGGCTTTGGATCAAAATCAAAATTCCTCCATTTTCCATCAGTGTACAGTGACTATATATAAAATTTATATATAAATTATAGAAAATATTTTCACACGGGATAATTATCCAATGATCTAAAATGGATAACAACTGACTTCTTCACTCCCAGTCTACCCAATCTCAGCAATAAACTAAATACTTCCCTAACGAGGAACTGCCCCTCCCCGCAGAAGTAGTACCTGCGGCAGCGGAGCGCGAAAAATAAATCCCGGAAACAGAAAACAAGCCAAAGTCAGAGCCGTGAAATCGTTAAAGCTCGAGAGCAGAAGATATCGCAGCAGCATCCAGCGGCGGGCCGAAGCAACTCGCCGTCTTAAGAAGCCCTCGTTTTTCCTCTCGTCGCGCGGGGGGCGATAACGAGCGAGCTCGAGCGCGCGAAATTGGCGTCGGGGTTTTGCCCTCATAACCTCGGCTCCGAGGGGACGGGCCCGCCTGCGGAATAGAACACAGACACGCCGGAGAAGGCGGGGGATGCTCGAGGGGGGGTCCCACCTTCCCTCTTCATTGTGCGCGCTCTTACACGTACCGAGCCGCTTCTTCTGGCCTCCGTGTCCCTCCCCGGTCGCATTCTTTTCTCGCCTTTTCCGCGCGAGTCTCGGGAAAAACGACGAAACGGAGCCCGCCGAGTCTCTATTCAGCGCAGTGCATTTCACAGAGACGCTTATTATGTTCGTACCGCGGGCGGTTACGTGTGCGCGCTGATGCTTGGGCTCTGGGTATCTCTCGGCTGTAGGGGCGTTTATATACGGGGATGCGCTCGCTTCCTTTTTTTTTCCTGCCTTTCTAAGTTCTACGTCGCTCGCTCGCGTTTTTTTTGTTCCTTTTTCTTTTGGCAGAGAGAGACTACTCGCGGGATTTGATTTGAGGAAAGCGCGGCTTCGCGGTTGTAGTCGGTGAAAACTTCATTGAATGAAATTTAGAGAGTAAAAAGATTTTTTTGTTAGGTGATATCGTTTAAGCCGATAATTCATCCCATGAATTTATTTTTTATTTATTTATTTAATATACATTCAACGGACTATAAGTCCTTAATTACAAACTGTGATTAAAATTATTCATACCGATGAATTAAGAAAATATAAACGATATACTAACTAATGATCAATCGTAAGTGAACGTAGTGAAGAATGTTAAATTACCAATTGCAAATCGCCTACAATCGCGAAGCCGCACTTTCCTTTTGAATTTAAGATTCACGGGTTGAATTGTATACAATATCAGTTAACTTTTTACACTCTAAATTTCATTCTGTGAAATTGTCATTAATTTAAACAGTGATTATATATTATATTTTACTGATTTATAAATGGCGAATTTTGAACACGTACACTGAATGGAATTTAGAGAGCACGTAAAATTGAGTATCTACACATGTTTATATGTTAATTATATAATACGTATGTTTTTTTTTTAAATTTTATATATCAAAGAATAAAATCTTTTATTTTATATTTAATATTATAATTTGTGCGCTTACTATCGATTGAAAGTAAAAGTTAAATCGAAAATATACAGAGGAATAATAAGTACTATAATGTAATCGTTCTTCATGGCTAATCCAACAATTAAATCCACTGCTTACATATTTATGAGGTGCAATAATTCGTACAGCTAAAATTCTTTTAGAGATTCAGCCCAGGTATGTCCATGACATTTTTTTTTCAATGTCTTTTATTTTCGGAAGATCAGTGTACGTATACGGGTGCGGAGAGATGGTGAGGGGCCCACTTTCCCGGGAAAATTCGTTTCTTACAAATGATACTCATTTTTTTTTCAAGTAGGTGTGTAAGTGTATACACGATCCTTTTATATAAAGTTGTCGATGAGTTTATGGGGATTATCAGACAATAATAGATTCTATAGTGTACCCAATCTATTGAAAATAGCTCCGAAATTGATTTATTGTCATCGCAGTGTAGGATTTCCTTTATGTGGAATAAGGGATGCAACAATCTGCCCAGAGGATATTAGAAAAAAAATAATTTAGGAATGTTATATTCCACATTATATTACCGTGAAAATTATAAAGATAATAATAATTTAATAAGAGTGAACTATTTTCATCATTTTTTCAAACTAATTAATCAACATTTTTATTTCTTAACGTATATACTCTTCTTTATACTCTTTAAATTTCATCCACTGAAATTTTCACTAATTTGAACAATGATTATCGTGTTCACTGATTAAGTACACGGAGAGAAATGTTATAGTAAAAATATGTGAAATACACATTTTTAGATTTAGAGAGAACTAAAAATATTATATAGCAGAAATTACTATATACATAAGAATTTTTTTTTGTATATGTTTTATACTAAAAATCTCCATAGGTCGAGTATGTCTCATTGTTCCTACGGAATATAAGAATTTTTACTTTAATATTTCTCTCCGTTTAGTGATATTTCACTTATCCATTCAGCGATTATTCAATTTAACGCAGTTACCCGATTCTCACTAACGGAAGTAGTGAATATTCACTGAAAATCGGTGAGCATTCGCTGAATGGAATTTAGAGAGCACTATAAATTATTAATTTAATTCAAAAAGTAACGCAAACCCCAAGCATCGTTAAATTTAATAAACGACCCTTTCAAGAAAAAAAAAGAAGTTAGCAGCCAAGCAAAGTTCACTACGAAAGCGCCAATAATTTCAAGCGCTTATTTTTCCCAAGCGCGCGGAGGGTTTAAACAAAGCCAGTAAAAATAGCCGGCGCCGTCGTCGCGCCGCGAGGGGTTGACAAAGGGTAACGAGCCGCGCTCACAGGGCAGGTCTCTCTGCTCACGTGCCCTCACGTACAAACTGAGTGATCGATGAAACGTGCGGCGCGCGTCGCGTTAAACAAGCCTGGATCAGCTCGTCTCGCTTGGTCGGGCAACTTTTGCGTGCGGCGCGAAGCCCAAGGCCGCGGTAACGCGATGCCAGAGGGCTGTGCGCACGCGACGCCCTTAGGTGCTCGCCGTTTTTTTTTTTTTTTTTTTTTTTTCGCCGCGGATGACGGTGTAAGTAGGCCAGCGGGAAGCGCGTCGAATTCGATTTGACGAGGGACGGGGTTGATAAGGATCACCGCGTGTTTCCTTCCTTCCTTTTTTATCAGTCGTTTTTTTTTCTTTCGCGATGCGTTTGATGGGGATCAGAAGGTGCGCGGCGATGGCTTCGAATGGGTTATTTATAAGCGCGAGTTGAGAGCTGAGAGCTGAGAGAGAGACTGGAATATTCTCGCGGCCTTGATTAGAAAAGTTGACGTTTGCGGCGCGAGGCGCTCGTCGATACGGCTCTTGACACCTTTTTTAGAAAATGCCTCGTTGGGTGTCGCGCGGAGCTGCTTTTTATTGAGCTTGAATCACTGTCTAAGAGTTTTTCTTTTTATTGTTTGTTTCAGGTGAGTTGCTGATGCTTCTAATCGATTTTCCTTCTATTTGCGATGCCGTCGTAAGGTTTTATAGTTTATTATTGCACCGAGAGGAATATTTTAGAAAAATTACTATCCAATCTGGGAGCGGAACGACAAACTGCGTTTAGTGAAAAAATTACCATTGTGTATAATTTGAAATATAAGAAATTCTAGTAAATGTTTCTAGAATTCTAGTATAACTTATAATATAAGAAATTCTAGCAAATATTACTAGAATTCTACTAGAGTGCTAGAATTCTAGTATAATTTAGAATACAGAATAATAATTTTTTTAATAAATGCAGTTTATGGTTCCGCTCCCAGACTGGATAGTAATTTTTATTAGAATAGTAGTAATTATTCCAAAGCATTTTTCTCAGTGTATCTAGAAATTTTGTTAGTAAAACTACAAAGGTGAGGTTTCCTTGTCGAAAAATACTGCATTGAAGACTACACTTTTTGTAAGGTAAGTAAGTAACGCGTAAAAATTTTTAAATCCTTGATCCTTCGAAAATTCTGACGTACATTCTACTATTGAACACATCGTAATCTTTGTAATATCGTCATATTTATGTAATCGTAACTACACTCCCTGGACATTTTGTTTAAACAAATCATTTGGTTCCAAAAAATTCTCTACAATCATAACTGTATACAATGACAGAAAAGATCTTTTAGGTCTATTTAATATAAAGCCGGCGGCATTTAATTAAATGTGTACGGCATATTTAGGTAAATATAAATATAAATGCAAATGTTTAAATTTAATTAATAAAATGTGAATCACATAAAATGTGATTAGTGACATTTTTTATGTAAAAAATCGTTCACAAATTTAGCATGTGAACGACTTTTCACTTATTAAATGTCACTATTCACATTTTCAGATCTAGAGAGGGGGTCAAGGGATCTTTATTTATCAGAGTATTTTGAAGAAAGTTAAAGAAAAAAAAGGGAGAAAGCGACCGAACGTCACAACAAAAAGGGGAATCACGAAAAGCACGGCCGAAGCCTCTCCCCAGGCATTGAACCCCTCGCCGAACCCACTCGAGTTCGGCATTGAAAGAGCGCGCCGGCCTGCGTCAGCGTCTCCGACAAAACGCACGATTCCCAGTGAAAAAAAAGGCTTAGTATCGCCGCGCTCGGGAGTCAATGATAGAGTGGCAAGGAGCCTAATTGAATGATGCGCACGACAATTCGAGAGAGAAAGAGTGTGAGCTCGTCCTCCGTCTCTCGCCTCTAATTGTCACGGAGACGCTCGGCTCGGCGGTTCTCATGCGCGAGCGCCTCCGCGACAATCGTCGCGTACGTGCCCGGAATCACCCTCCCTCGCGGGTCTCTGACATCGCGAGCCGCCGGCGTACGCCGCAAGTCCCCACCCTCGTCGCCCGCACTGAGTCACATTTATAAACATATAAAACGGCCGACACCCACGGAGGAAAAAACGTCCGGGAGCTGCGGCGTAATGGCATTAGGAGGCGCCGCCGAATTCCTCCCTCGAGCGGGAATTCGGCGGCCCCTTCTTCCGTGTAAATGATTATTAAACGCGGTTATTTGATTTTGAGAGTGACATGTGAGAGCAAGCCATCGGTCATGGATAAAAGAGGCTGCAGGCTCTTTTTTTTTTATATTCGTGATGAAATCAGGAATTTGGCAGTGAAAGAGATTAATGAAAACACTTGAACACCTTTTTACTTTCTATTTTCACTTTATTTACTTTTTGGTAACTTTTATGAGATGATTCGTGCTGATGACTTTTTTATAACTGAACTTTCGTGTTTACAAAAGTACACGGCCAATTTCATTCTTTATAGAACAATTTATTGGTGTTTTTGCCAAATTCAAACTTTAAAAAACCGTTCTATCGTAAATAATGGCGATTCTACCCGGGACACATAATGACTTAATATGTAAATTCATTAGTAAAAAAAGATTTAAATAATGCCGTAATATAATTATAGAAATAAATTTTAAAGTACAATTATAAAAATAAATTTTTACACAAATGTTAGCATAACATCCGTTAAAAAATAGATTGTATAGGAAAATATGTTTCTACTTTACTCGCTTAATAGAAATCTAACGACTAATTTACCGCGCGCTTCTATAGAAAGCGTCGGCTGAAACAACCGAATTACATGAAAACTTATTTTTATCGCGCAACTTTTATCTCCCCGTGTTTTTACAAAACATCATTATAATCCCATTTTATTTAGCGCTTCTATAAACACGTTCACACTTCCTCCAATCATTCAATCAACTTTTTCTCGCTCGCACACGACTCCCCTAAAAAGCGCAACTTATAAAGCAATCAGTGTCCACAATGACCGAATCCAGCGATAAAACAGCCGTAAAAATGAAAGCCGCAGCAGAAAAGCCTGCAAAAAGCCGAGAGAGAAGAAGTCGTGAAAAAGAAGACGAGACGGTGACGCACCGCGCGCGCGCGCCCGCAAATATGAAAATTGCATCCCGGGAGCTCGTCGACGCGCCTCGGGGAAGGGGAGCGATTACAGCTCACTTAGCGTCAATTCGCGCGGATTCAACTTTCTCTCTAAAAAGGATGCGCCTGATGAAGTTATTGCCTTTCACGCGCATCTGCGCGAAACTCGAGGAAAGCAGCGCGTCAACCTGCCGCACGGCGGGGTCAAGTCGCGGCGATAAGCCTTATATTACCCTGAATAGGCCCGAGTGTGCTGCTCGCAGAGTCTGCCCCCCCCTCCAGCGGACTTCTCGCGGCGAGGGGTGATTTAATGCGATTTTCTTGCGCTTTAAAATCCCCGAGCGAGATAAGGAGCGCAGCCGCGTGGTCGTTACCCCCGGAGCGCGCACGTGACGTCTGCTCTGTGAGCTCTTTGTGCGGCGAGCACAATTCCAGCGACGATACAAATTGCGGAGCAGGCCGCTCGTTTTATTTACTTTCGGAGGAAATTTTCCACTTATCGCACCCCCTTGACAATTCATTCATCTCGATGCGAAGAAAAAGACGCGCGCAGCTGTGCATTCGATTTTTCACTTCGAGCGAGGAAAAAAGTATTTATTACGGTGATAACGCGAAGCATGTGAATTATATCCCCGATAGTTTTGCACTTGCGCTTGTGTGCGTAGTTGAATAGGGAACGGTTGTGCGGATTTCCATTCGAATCATTATCAGCGCCGACTGTCTTTTCATTTTTGTTCTGTTGCTCGCGTAATTAAGTACTTTAACGGCATACTTAAAGGCCATCAAAAAGTCATCAAACGTTTTTACGGCTACACTTTCTTGGAGGATGCTTTTTCATCGGGAAATTTCTTACAGTCAATTATACAAGACGCTAACAAACTGAACCGCTCCAAGCGTACTTTAAAATCACGCCCCACTAATTCGTCGCGCATCAATCAAACGCGAACCATTCGAGCCTCGCGTTAAACACCGAAACGTACAAATCTCACCTCGTCTTCGGTGCAGCGTAAGCAAAATTTCGCTTCGAGCTCCGAAATAGAATCGCCCATCCACTCGATAAAAATCGACCCCGAAGAAAGAAACTTTTTTTGAATATGAATAAGAAAAAAGAAGGAAGAAGCACAAGAAAAAATAAAAAAAAAGCAAAATCAAACGTGAACCGTTCGAACCTCGTTACAGTGAAAGAAAAGATGCTTTGACCCAAAGTCAGTGTCTTTAATATAAAGCCGTCGGCATTACATTAAACGCGCGCGCATATAATTAAACGTCGTCGAATTTATATTAAAAATACTCACTTTGTGTCAAAGCAACTTTTCTATCATTGAAAATTATGACATAAAACACCGAAACATATAAATGTCAGCTACACGGAGAAAAATTTTATAGTAAAAATTACTATATACCGTAGGAACAATGGGACATACTCGACCTATGACGATTTTTACTATAAAATATATTAAAAATTCTTATGTAGTATACTAAAATTTATATACTCTTTAAATCTGAAAATGTGAATAGTGACATTTAAAAAATGATAAGTCGTTCACATTCTAAATATATGAACGATTTTTCACATAAAATATGTCACTATATAGTAGAAATTACTATGTACATAAGAATTTTTTTTGTATGTTTTATACTAAAAATCGTCACAGGTCGAGTATATCCCACTGTTCCTACGGAGCATAGTAATTTTTTCTACAGCATTTCTCTCCGTGTAGTCTTCGGAGCAGCGTAAGCAAACTTTCGCTAAGAGCTCCGACATAAAATCCACTCAATAAAATCGACCCAGAAGTAACAAACGTTTTTTTGAATAAGAATAAAAAAAAGAAGGAAGAAGCAAGAGAAAGAATAAGAAACTGGACCAAAAAAAGCAAACGATCCGCACCGGAGCCGAGAGTATCTGCAAGTGCCCGGCGCGGACATCGTCGGCTCGTTTGTTTTGCTTGTATCTCCGATACCCCGCGGGGGAAGGTGGCAGATAATTCACGCGGTATAAAGTGACGCATCCGTGTATCGTAGCAGAGGCCAGCGCTCGCTCGCACACCAGAATCCACCGGACTAGATATCGAGGCGTGCGATGCGTGTATAGAGGAAGGGGCGACACGGACATGGTGTATATTATGAAAAAAAAAAGGAGAAAAGGCACGCGGGCAGCCAGAGAGAAAGAGACGGGCGAGAAAAGACAGAGCGGCGAACAAAACGAGCGTGCGAGAGAGAAGGAGAGAGGGGCAGTGGGCGCGCGACGAGTTAGAGGGACCGGCGGCGGCACACGCACGGCGGCAGTGGCTTCCCAAGCGGCCTGACAGTCGTTGCCTCGCCGCACGCCGAGACGGATCTTTTTCAGGCCTTTTTATAAAAGCGCGCGCGACGACGTTGTATTATAGAGCGGAGAGGCGCAACCCCCCGGACCGCGAGTGCGCGTGTGATCCTCCTGCCGTCGCGCGGAGAGTGGGAGGGAGGCGAGCGCAAAGTGGCTTCTTGCTCGGCGAATTACTGCGGGCTAAGCATCGGCTGCGATCGGCCTGGAAAGAGACGCGACCTCCGCAAGTATGTATTTGCAAGACCGAGTGTTTAGGTGGGCTCGTTGCGATGATTCTTTTTTTTTTTTTTTTTAAATTATTTTTATTTCCTGGGGAGAGGGGTTGATTTGACCTTTTTTTGTACGAGAAGGAGTTTGGAGTTTCGGAGCTTGGAGTTTTTTTTCCCTGGACGATGATGGAGAGTTTTGATAAGATAAGCGGATGAAGTAGTTTCTTTTACTTTTTTTGATGGACTTTTGAGTTGTGCATCGTGGGTTTGATTGTGGAGTGGATTGTGCGTTTTGTACGAGGCTAATTGACGTGCAGTGAAATTTTGTCGGGGAGCGTGATGGAGATGTTAGATACGGTACCGTTTCCTCGTTTTTTTTTTCTGGAGAAAATAAGATTGATTGTGGCTACATGACCTGCACGTGTTTATGTGCACTTGCTGCGTTGGAATTTTTTTAATTTCACCTTTTTGTACAGCTCACTTGGTGGTACAAGGAAATCATTTTCATTAATTTTCTTTTTTTCGTAAAAATTAAAATAAAACTTGAATGATAGACAGTTTTTTAAATTTATTTAATTATCGAGATTCACTACGCTACTTCATGTTAAAAATTTCACTCGAATTTATCTCAACTTTTTATTTTGTAGAAACTATTAAACTTCATTTTGAATATATATATTTTTTTTATTGAAACTATTCACCATTTAAAAGTATGAATTAATTTACTTCATTTTTCTATTCCAAACTAATGTTGCAAAGTGATGATAAAACTCGATAAAAATTCCATTTTCCTAAGTGTACAATTCCGCAAAATGCATGCGGCGCACTCGACGCCTTAATAAATTAAAAAAGCACATTCGCGCATCCATTTAATTGAAAAGTACGAAGCATCGGAGTCACTGCCCGGCAGCATTTATCACGGCACGTCAAAAAAACTCCAAACAACTTCGACGCCCGTCAGCGATCGCCAACCGAGCGTTCTCCTTGCAGGCTCGCGAAATCCCGCCAAAGCCACAGAAAAAAAAAAGAAAAATCGCAACGGCCCCCTTGAACCTCCCCAAAAAACGAGAGAAAGGATCAAGTACCCGCTAAAAATGGAATTCAAAGTGGAAAATAGAAGGCGCGCTGCAGCGCATTGCAACTCGGCGGCGCGCGAAGAGCGCCAGTGTGTGCGTGTGTGTGTGTTATGCTCGGCGCGAGTGCGAGAGACACCGCGGACTCCGAAAATACCGAGTGTATTTTTACCTTCACCAAAAACATTACTCTCTCTCTCTCTCTCACACTCTCCGAGAGCCGGAGGAGACCCCGCGGACCCGCTGAACATCCAGCCCTAATGTCCCCATCGTCGCGAGCAAATCTCGCTGGATTTCGCGCGCTTGACGGACGAAGCGCGAAAATTATTACGCAGTAGTCGATTCGTGCCTTTCGCCGTTAAGCTAATTAGCCGTGGCGACGCTTTTCTTCACGAGACTCCTGGAGTTCTCACACTTTACTCATCATTTTTCCTTTCTTTTTTTTTTTTTTATAATTCCGAATGGTCAATACAATTTTTTCTTATAATTCCGAATTGTCAGTACAATTTTTTTTTTATAATGGCGAATGGTCAATACATAAAAGGCCTCTACATTCGAGTGAAAACTGAGTCGATCTACTTTAGACTGGACTCGGTTAGAACGATGTATACACTTCTATTATTCAATCCGAGCGAGTAAGAGAAAACACGTACTCGTTGATTGCGTAGCGCACCTTCGCGATGTCCGCTCCTCGCGTTGCAAAACGAAAGGGACAAGCGGAGCTTTCGTCGCCGCGTAAAATCGCGAATTGCGCAAAAAAGGCGGCCCCTTTCGCAAAGGCACGCGCCGATCTGAGCTTCGCTTTTTTTTTTTTTTACTCGCGCGATAAATATTGAAATTCGCGCGGGGGGCTCACCTACACCGAGGCCGGATCGGGCCATCGCTCGCCGGGGCCTTTCCTTATTATTTATACACGAGGGCGTTCCGCGCACCTACGCCCGGAAATGTGGGATGGCGCGTGACATAAGGCTTACCTACGCTCGATATTGGAATATGGAAATGCTCGCGGCGAAAGCCGGCAGCTATTGCACCGCCGCCGCTTCCTCGTCGAATTCGACCTGACGGGGCTAGTCGCTTCCATCCGTCGTCAGGGCGATCTTCCTCAATTTTTTTTTTTTATATTATATCCGTCGGAGGTATATATATATACACTTTGTCTTTTATTTTTTGGAGATCCGAGAGCAACGAGTTTTACACATAAAGATTCGGGGACACCGTGACATTATCGTTGGGCAATCGGAATTCGTTAGCATCTTTATTACGTCTTTGTCGGATGACTAAGATCGGGGACTCCGTTTTTTTTTTACGAAATCTGTGTAGTCTCTTTTATTGGCTGCTTTTTGAATTTTTTTTTCGACTGTGGCTGATCGAAGGTTTTCACGCGTGGTTTCGTGCATGGAGTGTTTTCCTTTTCCCTTATTTGTTTTGTCGAATTTAATCCAATATACGTTTGCGAGTTTCTTAACGAGTTTACAAGTGATCGATTAGTGTCTCGAATTTTATCGCTGAGTGTCACAACATAAACTTTCATGACTAGTTCATTCGAAATAAAACCATTACAATTATAAATTATCAAATTACTGGAGCGTATCCACAAAGGCGACATTATAAGCAAAAGCTGCCGGACACAGTGTATCGAGGAACAAAAAAAAATGTGTCCTCAAGGCCTGGAACGTAATAAATCCAAAACAGCGGACACAATAAAGATTCCCCTCGCTGACACGCTGGCCGACCGCAGGATTTTTTTTTTCGCGCCTCGTCGGTATCAATTTCACGCGTCCTCCGCGTATAATAAGTCGTCGACAGCTTGTCTCCGTGACTCTTCCTTCTCCTCAAAAAAAAAAAAAAAAAAAATTGCAATAAGCGCAAACTGGGGCAGCGATAACCTGCAGCCACAAAATAAAACTATCCCCCAAAAAAAAAAGAAAACAGAAAAAGAATTCGAGCGGTATCCTCGAGATGGATTCGCACGTGGTTTCCGCAAACTTGGCCGATAAGCGCGCGGGGGCCGAGCAGCTCTCTCGCCTTCCTACGCGGACGGCAGCCGTTTCCTGCCGCTCCCTTATCGTCTTCGACAACTTTCCGCGTGATGCACCTACGCGTCATCGCGAAATTCTCGCCGCGTGTTTTCCTATCGCGCGCTTATCTCCGCGCACCGGTGATGCAGCCCGCGATCCTATATAAACTCGCGTGTACGAACTTCTTTTTCAATTAGTTTTTTCTTTTGTTCCTTGCACTCCGGCGAAATTTACAGGCGCGTGGACTTTGTCGATTCCGATAGGCTTGACGTGGGTCGCTAAAATTAGAATGGGTCGCTTTTAAAGTCGTCGATTCGAAAATGAGCTGCTCTCGCCTTTTGATGCGAAATATATGCGCGCGCTCTCTCCAACGAGTATATAAACGTTTTGTGTATACCTATATACATCGTGAGCTTGCATATTGATTAAACTGTTTCCCGGAGCCAATTTCTTTTCCGCAACGCTCGATTTGCGGCAATTTGCAACGACGGGCTTGTATACGGTGCTGGCTATTAACAAACGATATACAAATTCGAGAATGTATTTGTCACTATTACACTTGCTCCACGCGGGCTAAATTAACCAGTCGGTTATAGCAATATAAATATATATTTACATTATATATATAGCTATTCGAAGAACAAGTCCCCGGGAATTCCGATAAAACGCAGCGAAACGAACTCGACTCTTAATTGAAATTTACGCCCGATAAAACACAGCGATATATGTATACATTGAAAAAAAAAAAGTATTTATACGAATCAATTTGAATAATCGGCTCGCCGAAAGCGCGCTGTACACCGAGCCTTTTAACGTATTATTGCACCCAGTAGAAAACGCTTCACCGGCCGAGATGCCCTTAATGATTTTCCCGTGTCGCGAGGATTAACGTCCGCGCATAAAGTTCGACGAGCAGATGCAACAATGACGTTATTTAATATCCGAGCGCGTCCGGATCTAAATGCCCGCGGGGACAGGGCCCATTGGGCTCTTATCGCTTGACAATTATTGTGCACGCCGAGCGGACAGTTAAAGTCGAGCCGCCCACGCGCGCCGCGGCCGTTAAGGGCTAAAGCGAGCGCGAGGAGCTCGTTTGGCGCGCTATCGCGTCGAGTCATCAGCGCGCGCTCTCGTACGTCCTCGACGTAATCGTAGATTTACTCGAGTATGAGCAAATGTTTTCGTACACCTGAGGTAGCGACGATGATGGATCGTCGCCGTTTTGCTGTTTGCGCGTCAGTCCGGCCTGGGGGAAACCGGTTCGCTGCGCGGGCTCTTCGATCTTTGTGAAATTGAAATGTTCGATCGAGCGTGATTCGCTCGCGATTTTTGCGGGATTTTTAGTTCATTGTGCGGGGAAACTAATTGGCTGTGTAACGATGGTAAATGCGCCGATAAGTCTACGAGTGATTTATTTTTTTTATTTTAATATGAAAAGGCCTGGGTGAAAATATTAAAATACGATGTAGAGAAGTCGTTACTATCGGTAAGATAATTTTGATTTAACTGTGTATTCAAATTAACGCGATCGTGTACGGCGACCTAGTCATTACAAATTGCGCCTACCTTTTAATGAATGCAAAATGTTCAATACAAAATTTGCTGCAATTAACGATAAAATTTATAATTATTACTATCTGTGTAATGGACTGTTTTCATTTTCAATTCGCAATTTTATCGCAAATTCATTATGTTCTTTGGTATGAAATTTTATTATTTATTACTTTTTTTCTTATTATTTACTTTTTTATTATTTCTCTTTGCGAACAACGTCAAAAGTTAATATAACTACAGCAGGCAAGAGGAAAAAATTAAAAAAAAATTAAAAGCTCCACTGCCCGCAAGCTTTAATTGCGTTTACACCGCTATTATGCACTTAACAAGAGAGTTTCCAATTAACAAGAATAAATAACAATTTTTTTCTTTCGTTCTTCAAATTTTCTTTAAAAAAAAAACGCAAACTTTCATCGTACCGCCAAATTAATTAAAATAAAATAAAGTTAACAAAGAAATTCCGCAACATCAATATTTTCAGTAAGAAAAACACTCGTACACGCTAAAACAATTGGAGTTAAATTTAGCTCTTAGTTTATAGTAGAGTTAAATTTTACTCTATTGGAGCTAAATTCGATTCTACATGAATAGAGTAATTTAAATTCATTCTAAAGTAGAGTAACATTTACTCTAAGGTATAGAATAGCATATTGAACGAACACAGGTAAAGGTACATCCTTATCTTTCGCTCTACTTAAATTAAAAAAAAATCACTCTGCTTTACTCCTCTAAAAGAGTTAATTTCACTATAAAATTAAAGTGAAAATTTGACTCCAATAGAGTGAATTTTCACTCTACTTCACTCCAGCTGATTTAGCGTGTACAACATCGAGAGCGTCTCCGTGTATTTTAAAGCTTCCGCGACTCGATAAAATAAAAGAAAAGAAATTTATTTAAAAAAAAGAAAAGAAAAAAAAATAGAAATCGGTCAGAGATCGAAGCGAAACCTGGAAAATCACATTAACGCGAGCCGGTTCGGCGCCGAGCTCATCCCGCGTGAGCCCCGGTGACAAATCGAGTTTGACGTCTCCGCGTGCGCAAGATCCCGGATCCGAGCTGCGGCTAATCGGCGAAAACGCGCGCGCCGATGCACCGGTGCAGCCCCGCTGATTGACGCGACGGCCTAACGGGAATCCGAGGCACGGCCGGATGGCACGATCGCCGATTCCTAAGCGCGAGCTTTGGGCCTCGCCGACCCGGCCATGATGTATGCAGATGTCGTATCCCTGGCCGGTGCCTGTCTCTCGCATTTTTTTTTTCATTCCGATAACGCACCCGCGTAGGTGTGAGAAGCGGACGATGAATGAGCGATGAGGAACCTTTTTTTTTATGGTTTTCGACGATTGATCGATTGATTTTTTATTTCCAAGGCGAGACGACTAATTTTACGCGGTGCGATTTGTAAACACCGATCGGTTTGTATATATACTGCATTATTTATGCCTCTTAATCGGCGGAGTTACGTAGCTTTCGGTAAGTGTGCCGGCTTCGTTTTTCAATTAAAATTTGTACACTCGTTGAAAATTTTATCGGCAACTATTATGTAAAATTAACGCCGCTTTAACGAGTATTTATTTACGGCAAGCGGCGGGTATTTAAGTGCCCAATTAACTGTTCGTTTCGATAAAATAAAAATAAAGGCGAGCTAAATTCAAGGGACATTTTTACTTTCCATTTGCATTCTCCCGGGGCGCGCGCACGTGTGAATAGTACCGCCGTATGGCCCGAGGACGCGAGGCTTTTATAACGGCGATTAAGAAGATAAGCGACGACGCGGCCGAATCATTCGAGACTTTTGCTTAAATTGCACTTTAAATGGGCTCGCAAATTATGGGACTCGATATAAAGATGGGCTCCTCTAAGCGAGCCCGCCGGTAATTTAATTTTCTTCCTCCGCTCTCGCGCTCCTTCTTTTCTCCATTCAAGTGTCCGAGAGACGCTGGTATTTGTTTTGAAAACCGAAAGCGAGCGAGCGAGAGGAAAAATAAAAGGAAGCTTCGATCAGAATTTCTGTCGGGGACCACTGCATACTTTTCGGAGGAGCTTAATGGATTCGATAAATGCACAGCTGTTTAATGTCGTATAATAGAGGCACTGTTACACTGAGGCTTCTTCGGTAAATGAATAATTCACTCTTTTTTTTTTTTAACTAAAAGTACTGTGGGATGCGTTAGTAAGTAGGCGTTCAAATTGTAGGCCAATGATTTTTTATTTTTTTAATATAAAAAAAACACGTTTCGTTTCAAAATACACGCACGTCATTGTGCAAGTAACTCGGGCAATAAAATCTGCTGTAGTAAAAACTAGTGTAACGCCGATGACAGAATACAAATTATCCGTCGAGACGAGCTTCAAATTTACGCTTTGTGCATTGCGCAATCAAATTAAAATGAGCTCGTATCTTTCAAACTCCAGTCGACAATAAAAAACGATGCATATCAAGAATCCTACGCAGTGATAAAAAAAAGCTCAGTAATCACATCCAACCAGTATACTTATTTCAACGAAATAATTGTCAATTACGATTGCTGACCTTTTTTATTCAGTGCAGCAACAGGAACTGCATGAAACGAACACTAGAAAAAATAAGCTAATATTCTGAGAGAAATGTTTTGGAAATATTACTTATCAGTCTGTCTATATTCTTTATTATAAATTTTACTAGAATTCTAGTAAATATTTCTACAATTTTAGTAAATATTTCTACAACTCTAGTAAATATTACTAGATTTCTAGTAAGTATTTCTACAATTCTAATAAATGTTTCTACAATTCTAATAAATACTACTAGAAGTCTAGTAAATATTTCTACAATTCTAATAAATACTACTAGAATTCTAGTAAATATTTCGACAATTCTAGTAAATATTATTAGAATTCTAGTACAATTTATACTATAGAATAGTAATTTTTTCACTAAATGCAGTCTGTGTTTCATCTCCCAGACTGGATAGTATTTTTGACTGGAATAATAGTAATTTTTTCAAAATATTTCTGTAGCTAATAAAAAAGTAAGCTAACAAATAGGATTAAAAAAAAATAAGTTAAATAAAAAAGTCGAATTCCGATCCAAAAAGCCCATCCCTCGCGTTTCCCCGAAATCCAGCGGCGATCTCCCTGCAGTCGGGAGTCCACTCGTCCTCCTTTTTTTTTTTTTTTTTTAATCGGGGCAGTTCGCTATTTCAAAAATATCCCGACGATGCCCCCGTCGCGGGCATGTTTTGACCGCGTCGATTGGCCGGCCGCGAGCGGCGCGCAGGTGAATGAATCCCCCCGACGTTTCTCACGCTTCGCTCTCGTCTCTTTAGCCTGTCCGTCGACCCTAACTGTCTATTTATAAGCGGCCGAGAGCGAGAAAGAGGGAGCGCGTTTTCACCGGCGGCCTCTCGCAGGCCGCAGAGGCCGGGATCCGCGCTTAATCGCTCGCCACCGTGACTGCCGCCGCTGCGGCTTCCTTTCTTCGGTCCACACGCCGCACGCTCGAGATTTCACTCGGAAATTTTGTGAATTCCCGCGCCTAACGAGCTTCATGCCCTCGCCCGATGATTGCGCGTCGAGGAAGTTATGTCACCACGCGGTTTTAGATTGCGCGGAATTACTTTTTTTTTTCTTTGTTTTTTTTTTGTATATCCGAGAGATTCGAGGGGAGAGGTTTCGGGTATGTGGGTTGAGAAAACTTTGATTATATTGTAAGAAAATGTTGGTTTTAGGGGATAGTGAGTAATAACATTAACTGACGCGTGACACTAATGATCCTTCTCGAAGCCGGATAAAACGGAAGTGACACACTTTACTAATGACGTTGCTCGAAGCATGAAGAGCTTTCATGCTGGATCTTCGAGTCCCATGTATGAGATTGCTCAATTTGAATAATTCGATTTGATTTTTAATTATCGCACTTCGATACGAAGTTATTTTGTATATACTTACGGTATTTCCGTGGAGTACGTACTTCGATTTAGACGTACAGCTGGAAATGAATAATTTGATCCATGAAAATAAATTGCTACAGCATTTACTGTTTATCAGCACACTTATACTATAAATAAAATTTTAAAATTGTAATCAAATTCAAATGGTAATCTCGTTTTATGATTCAACGAATTGAGTTTTGACGTTATATAACGAACAATTCATGCATTCTTAAATTATTTCTTTAATATATATACAATCATGCCATTTTTTTTTACAATTTAAGGGAATAGGAGAAGTTTTTTTACTAACTTCAATTTTTTCTCTTTTTAATTTGGACACGTTATTTTCATTTGGTTGAATCGAGTAAAATGTAAACGATTTTGTAAAATCTTATTTACGATTCGATCGAAAATTGGAGCTCGCAGCTGCACCTGCACAAGTATTTAGCTGCGAACCGTCTCGTCTTCCTTTATCCACTTGAAACTGCCTACCTCTATTTTCCGCGATGGGACTGGTTAGAGTTCATTCTCCTTCTCCCGTCTCTGTCCTTTCCGTCGTTACACTCGTTCTAAATCGGTAGTAAAACAAGTAACAACCCGTGATTTCGGCCCGAGGCTCCTAATTTGCGAAATTACGATGTTTTCGCATTATTCGCCGGGAAAATTAACAAGAGGAGTATAGAGCCGCATTTTTCGCGATGAAACGTGAAACTTATTATTATATAAAAAGAATAATAAATAACCGGCGTTTTCCGTAATCACTCGTTTTAGCGATAATTCGAAATGTTTAACTGTCGGCTCGCCGCGCCCGCGATGAATAAAATAAATTAATAATTTTACTCGCGTCTAATGTTATAAACATGTAATTTTATTCACAGCCATAAAAATGTTCTAACGTGTAAAAATATTATTACGATATTGACGAGATTGCGATTCGCAAAGTTAACGAACTAAAGGCGAATGGAAAAATTAACGGTAATAGTAGTCTTTTTTTTTCAATTTAATAAATAAATATAGGATAATATCAAATAAATTTAAAAATAAAAAAATAAATGATTTGTAATGTTGATTATGTACGTCGTGATTTAGTATAGTCACTTTGTAGCGAGAGACTGGCAGACGTAAAAGAAATAATTAAGTAAGTTATCTCCCGCAACAGACGGATTTTTCGACATCGGAGAAAGGGTTATCAGAGTCCTATTTCACTCTGTCTTTTCCGTTCTTTGATCTGCTTCCTCTCGTAAATTTCGCGCTGAAAATAAAACATCTGGGAAGTGCGGCTAAACCGTCGCTCTTTTCGTGTGTTTATCTTGCGCGAGATCGGACTTTTCCCAGGGGTTATTTATTCCACGTAATCACAAACCATTTTTAAAACAAAGTGAATTTCTTATTGCTTTAATCAATTACTTCATGATTTCGTAATCTCTAATCGTTGCGTTTAATTATATGTAAAATTAAAAAAAAAAATGTTTTTCCTTAATTGATAAAAATTCTTAATCTACCGTTGATTACTTGTACGTACACGGTTTGTTCGCTTGAAACGTTTGAAGTTTGGTTATCAAATGTCACTAACATTACATGAATAATTTTTTCGATTTTTTTTTTTACATTGTTAACAATTTTATGACACTGACGTTGTATAATCCACGTTTGATTTGCACGAATGACGTTTAATTACAAGCACTAAAATGATAAATAATCTGAAAACCAGGTAGTGCAAGAAAACGCAACGAAATTACCACGGAGCATAAAATTTTATTACCGTTAACGTTACGCACGAGAGGGATAATAAAAAATCCTTCCTTTTTTTTTTATTTCATCATTTCATCGCGTATCCCCGCGACGTCCGAGCGACATTTGAAAGTACTTACACCACTTAAAAAAAATCGTGATTAATTAATTATATTTAAAGCTGCAAATAAAATACGTTATAATTCATATATACGATAAACTTATTACAATTAGCGACTGCATTTTAAGCCGCCGTACTCTTGACAGCGGCATAAGAAACGAGCTCTCAAATTTGCAGCATTAATATTAATAAAGTTTTGTCGCTATCAATAATTTCCTCAATTACTACCGACCAATTCCGTTTATACAGCCTCGATTCCATATTCCCGGCCGGTCGTATACACTGCCCAACGAGCAATAAAATTTGCAAAGAAAAAAGATAGAAGAGAGAGAGAAAAAGAAGATATATACAAGAAACTCCGCGCGGCGTAACATGCGCGGCGGCAAACGAGCAATCCATTAAGCTCTCTAAAAAGCGGCATTTTCCAGCGAGTCATGAAAATAAACAAATCGCATCTCGCAGGCTGCGGCGATCGCGCACGAAATCAGACAGGCATAGAAAATCAGCGGCGGTTATCCAGCGGGACCGGTGCACTTATTTATCCCGGGCCGCTCGTACGAGTTATAAACTCGGCGCGTTAACGCCTACGTGGACCGGCGAAAATTCCTTCCGGCTGGAAAACAAATTGCGCCTCGCCATAGTGAAAACTGGCCGGGCCGGGGCAACCCTATATCCCCTTCTTCGAGAAATTGAAACGGACAGCGGAAAAGGCCAAATCGAATTCCCCGGCGTCTCGCGCGGAAATTATCCTTATAAATCAGCCGCGCGCGCGTGTGGATATACGTGCGTGTATTTATGCGTACATATTGAAAAAGGTGTAATTTAAATGGAAGAGAATGAAGTCCTTTAAGGGGGTGTGAAGGTCGATTAAAAATTCAAATTTCGCGCCATAATGAAGCAGGTGAAAAAATACTTAAGTTGCTTATAACAAGTAGTATAAATGTAATATTGGAAATCCACGAGATACTTGCCCTGCGTTAAGTAACGATCTATCATTTTATATAGTTCAAAGTTTTTATAACAATATGTCAACGAGAAAAGCTTGAAAAATATGATTTTTTTTACAATATTCAAGTTTTTTTTATCAAGGTGTTATACGAACTTGGAACTTTATAAAACGATAGATCGTTACTTAACGGAGGACAAGAATCTCATGTTTTTTGGATATTTTATTTATACTCTTTATTATAAGCCTTTATTCTAATTAAGAGGTTTTTCAACTGCTACATTATGGCGCGAAATTTGAATTTTTGAACACAAGATCTTAAAATCTTAATAATAGAGTAGAATCTGCTTGCATATACAAGGAAATTTACTCCGATATAACAAATTTTCTTTACCATTTAAAGATTTATTTTAGTATTTAAAGGATATTTTTGTCAGTATATATACTTTAAAACGATCTGAGTGAAATTTCCCTTTTAGTTTTGAATGGAACACTCGTAGAATTAAATTTGACCGTACATGAATAGAGTGATTTAAACTAACTTTAAAGTAGAGTAAAATTCACTCCATCAAGGAAGTTAATTTAACTAGAAATTAGAGTGAAAATTGACTCTACTAGAGTTAATTTTGATCGCACCGTCATATTAATTAAAATAAAATAAAGTTAACGAAGAAATTCCGCAACATCAATATTTTTAATAAAAAACAAAAAAACACTCGTACACGCTAAAACAATTGGAGTTTAATTTCGCTCTTAATTTATAGTGAAACCCTTGTAGAGTTAAATTTTACTCTATTGGAGTTAAAATTGACTGTACATGAATAGAGTGATTTAAACTAACTTCAAAGTAGAGTAAAATCCACTCTAAAGTAGAATATTATAGTACAGGTTAAATCCGTACCTTTCATTCTACTTAAAAGTAAAAAATCATTTTAATTCACTCCATCCAGGGATTTGATTTCACTAGAAATTGGAGTGAAAATTAACTCCGATAGAATTAATTTTCACTCTATTTCACTCCAGCTGATTTAGCGTGTAGGCGCGTATGCAGACGCGTACGGAGGAGTACAGTGGCCCCGCGTCGGCCACTCCATTTTCATGAGGGAGGACGCGCGCGCCGCCGGCATAACGATCGCGGAGGAGCGCAGGTGCGAGCGGACGGCGCGCGCGCGTCTGCGGATAACCGACGCTTTCCTCGCGCGGATCTCCGCCAGCCGCCAGGAGATAAGATCGCGCGGCGGAGCGAGACTCGGCGCTTCCAGTTCAATTAGTTAATGTACGCGCAGCTGGCATTCGGATGATTGCGGACGAGGTCTTCATTGTGCGGATTGCAAAGGCCGCTCGTGATAAGCGAGATTTAACGGAGTGCCAGGCGCTGATTTGATCGTCTCGAGATTTGTGCACATATTTTTTTTTTGTTTTTTTTTCTGTATAGCTTCATTGAAAAAGGCGACGAATGAAGGTGAAATTTATCTCCGGTAAATCGAACGGGAGTTTCTGGAATATAGTAATGTATATAATATGGAATATAAATGAAATTAATTAATGAAACGTTATTAAAAGTTAACGAAATTAATAATTGTCAATTAGCAAACGCATTTCACGAAGTATCAGCAATTATTTCACTAATCCAAGTTTAGAGAAATTATGGCCAAAGATTTTTCCGTCGTTCCTCGAGATAAGAAGCATTTGCCAAGATTGATTCGCTGATTAATTAAATTAATTCAGTGAAGACTTGTTCACTTTATCTTTTTTTTTTTTTTTTGAAAAAATAACAGAGATATGTATCTAAAGAGTGACATTTATTCGCAGAGAAATTATAATATGCATAAATTTAAAAAAAAAAATAGTACTTACTTATCAAAATAGAATTAAAATCTTTAGAATGTTAATTGCGAAAACTGTACTGTTAATTATTTTAAATTTCAAAGGAAATCTACGAATCGCTTAAGTAATAAATAAAGCATTGAATTCGAATCCCTCAATTAAACCACATACAATCACTGAAAAATTCATTCTCCCCGATAATTATTCATACACGCGGCGCACGCAATACTCACATTCATAACGTCAAGACATAGCAATTTTGCAGCGCACTGTTTAAAATAAAAAAAAAACGCTTAATTAATTCCCCCTCAATTAATCTAGTTCACCCGCCAAAGAAACAATCGAATCCGCGAAAGAAAGTGTACTTATAAAACTATACCTCGTTAAAAATGTAGAACGAAAGCATCGACCAGCATTAAACTGCCAATTAGAGCAGCGCACCAATAATAAAGACAAAAATCGGTGCACTCTAATGGTCGAGCGCAGTTTAGAAAAAAAAAGCTCCATCAAGCTCCAGGAGATAGTTCCCCCTTATTAACTCGATAAAATGTTCTCACTTGCTTCGTTATCGCAGCCCAGGCTACTCGCTCTCTCTCTCTCTCTCTCCACACGAGTGTCATTCAACCCGCAATTTCGTAATTCCACTTCGTTCGTCACCGCGCGCGGGGGCAAATTGACAACGAGCATAGCGGAAGTGCAAAAAGAAAGGAGGCCGCTGCGGAGCTTTTGTTCTCAGGGGCTGCACTTTGCCGGTCCCCGGGAGAAAATCGCGCGATCAGGCGACGTGCAGTTTCCACGCGTCGGCGAGACTTCTTATCTCTCGCGAGGAGCGCCTTAATTGCCTCCTGCGCGATTCATCCGGGAAAAGCTTTCTTTTCTACTTCTTTCAATCCTCTCGGATTGTCGCAATCTCCGGGGGTTCCTATACGTCGAGGATCGCGTGGTTGCGTTACGTGAGCCGCCGTACGTGATATCGCGGATTCGTGAGCGCAGGGGAAAAGTGCAGGCGATCAATCATAATGCGTAATCTAACTTTCTTCCTTTGTCGGCTCGTTGCGCGATTTCTCGCGAATCGCGTCATTTTTTTTTGTCGCCGATTCGTTTGCCGTAACTTATTTATTTATTTCTTATTAGTAATCATACCCGGTGATGACACGTTTCGTGTAAACAAGAAGTCATTTACAATAGGATTCGATATAATTAAGTCTTCGCTTTGTAATAATAATATATGATTGCGGTTGTACTTTCATCGGAAGGTATCGAAACGATACGATTTTTTATACAATGCTTTATCTTGTCGGTTGAAGCTTTAGTTTATTTTATTTTATATTATTTCATTTTATTTAATTTAAATACGTTTTATAGTTTGTTGATGTTATTTACTATTTAAGGGGGACAAGCTTGGTTTAAATCGGAAAAATGCACGTTCCAGTGTATAAAACTTACAACAATTTTATTCATCACTTTCGATTACTGGAACTTTTTACACTTTAAGTACTCACATAATTTAAGCTATTTCTACACTATTAGGATCCAAACAGTGCTCTTTATTTCTACTAATGTTACATAAAAAATGTCATAAATTTTTATTTATTTAAATTTTTATAAATTTGTTTTATTTATTTGTTATTTAGTTGCCACAGCTTTTTTTTTAAGTACGATGACTTATATGTCACCAGACCATGCTTAAATTATTCTTAATAACTTGCACCTCAGAAGTAACAGATCACTTTTCTGAAAAAAAAATTAGAAAAAAAAAATAATTGTAGACACTTACGTGCTTAAAGTGTAAAAAGTCCCAGTAATCAAAAGCGATGAATAAACTTTTTATAGCTATTATACTGGAAAGTGTTTTTTTTTTTTCAATTTAACCCAGACTGGTCCCTTAATATAATTAAAAAATTTCTTGCCACAAAAGGTATATTTCTTACAATCATAAAAATCGCTTTTATTATACGCTTAGGTACTATTAAAATGTTGGTCAATGGCAAAATGAGAAACGGCGAAATGTAACTAACTAAATTCCAAGCGACCACAATTTAACCTCCGTACCTGCAATTAAGTTACGCTCGCAATTAGTCAAATATAAACGGCACTCGCGCGCGTCGATTAACCAGTAACGCATAAACTGAAGAAATATTTCTGCTCTGATTACCATTGCCATTTCTCTCCTTCGCGTGCAAAAACGAAAAAAAAGTAGCACCAAGTTCAACCGCAAAAAAAAACACTCAACGCGTCTATTGTCCAGGCCCGCGTCGAGTGTCTCGGCGAAAAAACATTTTTTTTTACGACTCTTAGCACCAGGCATGGGTCGGCGATAATGGCTTAGCTCGTTTTTTTTTTTTTTTTTTTTTTTTTACTGTAGGCATAAAACTACAAGTGTAATCCCTCCGTTTTCCGCCGAGCGATAAATGCAGAGGCTGCGCTGAAAAGTACAAGGTACATAACGAAGTTACCGCCGCTTTTTTTTTTCACCCTCTTCCCTCCCCTCTTTTCACTGTCCTCGTCCTTTTTACGGCTTCTGTCGCTGGCGATCTGTTGCCTTCTCATCTGGCGTTGCAGCGGAGAAAGCCTCGCGATGCGAGCCTCAATTTTCTATAAATTTACGCTGCTTACCCGTCGACACTTTGCGGTCGACTCCCCCCACCCTCCTCCTCATTTCCTCTGTTCTTATAAAATAATTAGCCCCGACGGTGGGTACGATGGTCGCGATAAAAGATCACGGCGGATGTTTGCTCGCGAAAATTGGTGTACACCTAGACTGTAAAATTTTTTCGCGCCCACTAATTGTAACGGCTCGGATGTACTTTTGCCTCGTTATATACAGAGTATACAACAAAGTTAATGGAAGCGGATGCATTGCATAAGGCTCCCTCTCTGCTTCTTTTATTTATTTATTTATTTTTTTTTTTGTGAAAATGAAAAACTGACAAGGACTCGCCCAGATTGCAGTTGCCTCGGGTATGGCTATTATTTTATTGAGCGTTGACAAGCGTGTCCGATATCGCGTTTTCCATTGATTGCCTTTGTTCGGACTTTTAGTTACGGCCGCGTCATTGTGCCCGTATATTAACTCCTTAGCGCGTTTAATTGCATTTTACGAAGACATAATTCTTATTTTTATTCCCATTAACGAGGCTGCCTTTGTTCCCTTATGCACTGGCCTTGACGCGAGACGTACGGAAGAAACGCATGCCCCTGTCAAATCGCTAAATGTTAATCAGCGGTAATTCGATATACATGAAAATTCAATTTGCGTACCTAACGAATCCCTACACTGGTAGAAAAGATCCTTTGACCCAAAGTCTTCGCGTCTTTGAAAAATAATTTTTTCACGGTATTCGAAATAAAGAAATGTTTCTTAATAGTTATTGCGCGATCGCCTTTAACGACGAATAAAATATAAAAAACGTTAATTCACCGTTTTTTATATTTTATTTTTAATTTTTTTTTTTATAAATAAACTGCGATTATTTAATTTATACTAGATCAGGCGCGCGCGGAAATGCGGAATAGCTTTATAAATAGTGTTACAACAAACAATTGGAAAAAAAATAACGTCTTTAGATTGACCAATCACGTCACGAGAGTACAATGAAACCTTCATGAATTTTTTACTTATTGATATCTACGTCTTTGGACTGTATTAAATGCGCACGGGTTTATAATGAAGACACTGACTTTGGATCAAAGGATCTTTTCTATCGGTGTACTCTCTTAAAAATTCTCAGTGAAAATTTCACTATTTCAATATGTGAACGGTTTTTTACTTTTGAAACAATGAAAATTTCTCTTTTTAATTAGTGAAAATGGAGGCTCACTTTATACTCAATGATTAATCACTACTCAAATAGTGAACTTTTCACTGCACGGAGAGAAATGTTATAATAAAAATTACTATATTCCGTAGGAACAATGGGACATACTCGACGTATATGACGATTTTTACTATTTAACATACTAAAAAATTCCTATCTACACTCTCTAAATCTAAAAATGTGAATTTCACATAGAAAATGTAAATAGTGACATATTTTATGTGAAAACTCGATTCACTATTCTATTTTCTATGTCATATTCTATTCACATTTTCAGATTTAGAGATCATAGCTAAAGTTGCTTTTTATATAGTAAAAATTGCTACGCACATAGGAATTTTTCGTATTTTTTATAGTAAAAATTTTCTTAAGTTGAGTATATCCTACTGTTCCTATGAAACATAGTAATTTTTACTATAACATTTCTCTCCGTGTGGGAACTTTGAAGACAGTAATTTGTCAATTTGTGTATATATCACCAGTAACAACATGGTGATATAAAAAAAAAAGTCGTAAGTTCAATTCGCTTTAGAATCGCTTCGAAGGCTTCTAGTCCAGCGTCCCGTTCACATCGACCACATTCAAACGATCGCTTGGTTGCGCAAGCCAACGCCGCCGAAAAGTGGCTACACCCACGCTCGGCTCGGGGCCGGCCGCGTTCCCGGAGGTCGCGTGATGCGATCGCATTAATACGTACGGCGGATCGTCTCCTCGTGTGTGTCCTTTTTCGGGAAGCCCGCCGCCGGCCAGTTAATTTCGCGACCTTCCCCCTGGCCCCTTCTCCCCCCTCGCCTCTTTGTCCCGGCGGGCTCGCGGAGAATTCATCAAGCGGCCGATTGATCGCGCGCCTCGGGTAAAAATATACGCGGAACGTTGCACCCGAGTGGCCACCGCGTCGATGCGAAACGACGAGAGATAAAGGCTCCGGTCGGTCGAGGAGGGAGAGTACGAGGATTTTTCTGCGAGGCGACGTCGATGGATTGGTATACGACCGCGAGGGATATAATTTTTTTTTTTCATTGAGCCGCGGCAGTGCGTTATATATCGTATGGTATTAATCGCGAGATTGAGCGAGCGCGAATTTCATTCTTATCTAGCGAGCTTGTTTTGATCGGAGGGGGGAGAAAAAAGTGTTATTGGGGGCATTTAGATAAATGCTCGAGTCGATTGTGAATGTAATTATCGTGTCGGGGGCTTGGTTTTACAAGACGCACAACTGTGTGTAACAAAAACATTGGGATACTAATTGGTTTTTAATTTTTGCATGTACTTACATTGAGTTAGTTTATGCAATTTTTCGAAGACAATCATCATTGAGCTTTTTCTCTCAAATAGTGTAAACATTATTTTTGAAGCTATATTTATACAAGATAAGGGTGGAATTTACACTTTTTAATGCAAAATATGTTATAATCGTAAGAAAATATTCGTAAAATTAACTTTATATTAAAAATTAATTACACGAAGACACTTCTACACTGAAAAAAAATGGTTAATTTTAATGAAATGATTTACTTCAATAGTACTTATTAAATATTTTATCGAGTCAAAAATTATTTTTTTGAAGCTACTAAATTTATTTAGAAACAAATAAATTCATTTAGTTTTAATGAAATTATTACTTGATTAATAAGTCTTATTGAAGTAAATCATTTCCTTAAAATTAAAAAATTTTTTTTCTGCGTAGTAAAAATTAATTACATGAAGAACTTGTAGTAAAACTTACTATGCTTATACTATGATTATATAACGCAGGGACATACTCGACAAATAAAAACTTTACTAAACAGTGTAAGTAAACTTTGCTACACTTGCAATAAATTTAGCTGAACTTGCAGTAAATGTTATTAAAAGTCTAGTACCTATACTTTTTAAAAAAAAATTTATTTACCGAGTCTGTCCCAGCATTACAAAATAGTATAGTAATTTTGAACAGTGATAAGAAAGTGTAAGAACATTTAATTGTTTTCTAACTTCTATTACTCGCTGTTACAGTTAGTATTAGTAAATTTGTGAACAATTAGAAACATTTACGCGGATAGTTGAGAAATTTCCGAGTGAAACGAAACATTCCAGAACTTAGTTGCACTGCTCTCAACAGTCGTCTATACTAAATTCGATTACTTGCGCAACGCGGCTGTCATCGCTTCCCTTAATATTTACCCAGTTATTCAAACGAATGGAAATTCCATCCTCGTTTCCGCGCAGCCGAGAACTATTTGTCTCAATTACCGCACGATTCCAGCGTCCCCGGTACGCCAGACGACGACCCTCCAATCAGTCGAAATCAAAATTTCCTCGCCGTCGCTTTCTCCAATCATCCCGCGCCGGCGGAAAAAGCGTCCCGAACCCCTTGCGTAACCGGCCGCGTCTGTTTATATCCCGCCGAAATTACGAAATTGCGCGCGCGCCTCTCATCTGCAATGGAAAAAGCGAGAGGACAATGGGAGGATGTCTCGTCCGCGTCGCGAACAACAATCGCGTTTTCTTTTCTCCTTTTCTTTTTTTCCTCTTTTTATGTATCCCTGCCCTCGCGACTTTATTATTTCGCCCTCGACAGAATGGACTCCGCGTGTTTCCCAGTAGCCCGTGCCAAAGGCTACACGCTTGATTGAATTACGAGGGCAAAGCTCGGCAAGAAATCGCGCGCAGGAAGTGTCTTTATCCCAGGACCTTTTTTTCCCAAGCCCGTTCTCGCCGGCGGGGGCTTTTCTTTGGCCGGGCCGCGCCTCGGCGCCTGTACGGGACCTTGACTCCTTCGCGTTCCGGCGGGCTGCTCTTGTACACCGAGTCGAGGTGTGCTTTCCGCGTTATTTTCTCGGCGAGCGCGCGCCGACCCCTTCTCAAAAGAAACAATTTATCTTCTTAATGATACGTTCGAGTGTATTTGAATAAGTGATAAAAATTCTGATGTTATACAATCAATCACTCGCTTAGAGGGAGAAAAAAAAATGATGACTGGAGGAAATGAAGTGTTTTGAAGTTCGTTCAGCATTAAGGCGCGAAATTTAAATTTTTGACGGTTTAAAAGCTTCGGGATTGAAGTTGAAAGGAACTTTCTTTAAATTAATACTTCATTCGTTTTCTAATCGTCATAATTAATCGAGAAGTATACTGCTTAGAATATTCCGTTAATTATAACGGAATAATCGGTACAGTGACTGCTGAATAAATTAACTCGTTAACTTAAAAAATATACGAATATCCTTTTCGATTTTTAATTAAATTTTGATTATTCGATTAAATCAAACACTTGCAAAAGAACGTATAATAATAATTCAAGAAACTCCATACAGTCTGTACCCTGAAATCAAAATCTCGTCCTAACTCCAAGTATCCCGTCGACGGGTATACCTGTACATATAAAAGCTCCACGCGGACGCGTTGGCGCGCGAAAGTAAAAAAAAATTTAACCGCAGTTCATTGGGAATCGCGCCGCGGCCCCGGCCATACGTATGTAAAGCAATTGCAGCGGCTCGATTCGCATGGGCGGCGCGATAGACGCGTGACCGCGAAGGCAATTCGTCCGGCCAGTTATCCCGAATCGGCGCTGAGCCGCGCACGCGAACCTCGACGGCGCCGGCGAGATTAGGTTCATGCCGCGCATGCCTGAGACGCGAGGCGCCGCGTTATATTCCGCCATCGAGAAAAGTGAATCCCCGGCGTGTCGCGTCGCGTGCGGCAATCCAATTCTACCTCCCGTCTCAGGACGAGTAATCCGACGAATTTCACCCAGAGAGGACGAGTGCATCTATTTGCGTGCAACTACGATATATATACACTGAGAGAATATTTTGTCAATTTTAAGCAAATATTTATTTCAATAGTACTTATTAAATATTTTATCGAGTCAAAAAATTATTTTTTTGACACTACTAAATTTATTTAGAAACAAATAAATTCATTTAGTTTTAATGAAATTGTTACTTGATTCAAAGAAACATTTAATAAGTACTATTGTAGCAAATCATTTCCTCAAAATTAACAATTTTTTTTCAGTGTATAACATTATTTTACATTTTTGTCGGTATACAATACACTTATTTCCAGTATGTTTTACTCGCTCAATTATTTTTCAAAAATAAATGCACTTAATGGCAAAACGTTTCCAAACAACAATGCTTTTAAAGCAAGAACTATTTTCAGGACTGAATTACTCGTTGGGATTGAAATTAGTCACAGTTCTGTCATTACTTACTTTTAATGACATTTCCATCAGTAAATAGTAGAGTAATTGTAAATGCTGTAGTTTTTCAAATTACGATTTTTTTTAAATATGCTACAAATGACTTACTGTTTTTCATTATTATTTATAACATTACTTATGCGTTCGGAAAGTGTACTCGCTTGAAAACGTGCAAAGAAAACGGGAAAAATAAAATTAAACGAATAACATTTATTTTTTATTTATTTATTTAATGGAATCCTAATAAAATCAATACAGAATACTCAAGCACCAATCGATAAAAGTAATTTAATTTAATTGCACTTCCAAGATTCCTGATATATTTTTGTTGTTAAATATCATGATCTAATATCTAATCAACAATATGTACATAATATTGTTTTAAATCTTTAAATTCAAAGTGAAGATGTTTTATACTACTTCAGACACACAACCATAATTACACACGTTTATTTAAAACTGAAGCGATTCATCATAATAAAAAAATGCTTTGCCCCTTTACATAACTTCATTTTACATTTGTGCCGGTGTATACAATACACTTTTTCCAGTATATTTTACTCGCTCAATCAGTGTTTCATAAATAAATATGCTTAACGACAAAACGTATCCAAACAACAGTACTTCTGAAGCAAGAACTATTTCAGGACTGAATAACTCTTTAGGGTTGAAATTAGTCGCGGTTCTGCCATTACTTACTTTCAGTAACCTTTTTGTTAGTAAATCGAAGAACCCAGCCTGACAGATTTTTAAGTAGTTTTCGCTAATCCTTGATTGAAGTGACCAATCAGGAGCAGTCGCAAAAGCTATAGGCTTTTCGACCAATGGATTTTTTGAAATATGCAATAAATGACTTACATTGCTTTTGGACATTTCGTTAAAAAGTCCGAACGAAAATAATAAGCACCCTACTTTTCTGTTTGATAATAGATTACTTATGCATCTGGAAATATCAATTGGCTGAAAACGATTTCGTAGGTCATTTTGTAACATCAATTCTAAATAATAATCTGGTGCAGACACCATTAGATCCGACTTTACTAAATCACTTAGTGAATCGATAATCGGCATATTAGAAGGAACTGTTTCACGAGCAGCTAATCTGCTTGTGATGACACAGTTACCGAATAAAATTGAGAAAAATAAAAAAGAAAAAGCAAATTTAGCGAAAAACGATTTTGGAACACGAACAATAGGGGTCAGATTAATCATTCGTAGAAATTCTAGTCCACTATAAAATAAAGGTTTTTTCAAAAGATATTTCAGATTAGCAGTACACACGACCAAATAAGCAACCAAATAAATGTATAACTTGATAGTGTGGATTTCTAAACCATACATTTTTCTTCCTATTTTAGTCATAATATTAAAATTAAAAGAATATGCTGGATAAGTCTGCAAATTCCAGTAATTGCGGATGTACATTGGATATAATGTCATATGAATGTGACCATGCATCAGATCTTTTAAACATGCGTGAGGTCCGCCCTTTTCGTCAACGAAACCAGGATTAGAATAAAGTTTAACAGTAAAAGTTACATTAATCTGAGACAATATGGAGCGAACTAAGTCACTTGCAGATCCTTGTAATGAATTAAATCCTGCACGGTGTTTCTCGAAATACAGAAAAAAATTGGAGTTCTCAGAACTGATCATGCAAGTTTTTAAATTATACAAATGTACATTTTTCGTTTTGTCAAAATTCATGCTATTGCATAGAGATACACCTGTTTCAAGAGTAATAATAATCAAATGATATTTTCGGTTGTCATACATTATCGGTATTGAATGTTAATTAATACTTACCCTCAAAATAAAATGAATCAGTAATCAAATGATCGAGAAGAGTCCACGAAGAATCACTTTCAATTATATTTCCACTTATATTCCAAAAGCTTGTTCTCAAAACAGAATATGGGTTAAAAGAATATAGAAATATTTTATCCGAATAATCACAAATATAAATTGCGGACAAAATATTGAATTTCCACATTGTCTCTAAGATGGCTCTAGATAGTTCACATCCACTCACGAAATTTTCATTGATAATTGTAAAAAAAGCTTTGTGATTCCACCAGAACGACTTTCTTAAATTTTGTAAAACTGATGTTAATGTAGAGACGGATGAAAAAACAATATTTACATTCATCACAGGATGAGTAACTGATTCAAGTTCCTTCACTGTAACTCTATGAGGCGGTCGCATTCTGTTTAAAAATATGTCGCTCCGATCAGATTGAATAAAAATGTAAGTAGTATAAGAGAATGAGACAAATTGTGAATTGTAAAAATTCACGTTGTTCGTTGTCCAGTTTCCAATAAAAAGAGTAGTTTTCGAAGCTTTTTCATGACATTGTTGAAAAATGTTCTAAAAAATTCAACAAAAATTATTATGTATATGTATATATTTTGAAAAATTAATGCAAATAGAATACAAACCATAGCCTTGATGATATTATCATTGTTTTTAGAAATTTCAAAATTTTTTAATGCGATTACAGTGGTACTGATGTATAGGAAAATTAATAAAAAATGTAACTTTTCCATTCTCCTTGAGTGATAGCAACCAGTACTTCTTTCTATGAGTGTTGCAAGATAACTGCTAGAAACATACACTCGCCTATAATAAGGATATTCTAAATTTTACGTTTTAGTCATTTCTTAAAAAATGGACTTGTGAAGTTTCTTGTACCTACGTGCTTGGAATATTATGACGTCTTTAAGTGATTATTTAATTTGAAACTAAATATACAATAATAACTTCAGTTGATGTTTATCAAATATATTTCTTGTCCAAAGAAAACGGGAAAAATAAAATAAAAATTAAACGAATAACATTTATTTTTTATTTATTTAATAGAATGATCAATATAGAATACTCAAGCATCGATCGACACAGCAATTTAATTTTATTGCACTTTCAAATTTCCAAAAATATTTTTTATTACTGAACTTCGTAATCTAATATCTAATTAACAACGTATTTATAATGTTTCGTTTTGGATCTTTAAATTCAAAGTGAAGGCTTTCTATTTCAACTTTATAAAATTTGTATGTGTTCTAACCGTAAATTACTATTTTTTAGGTGTAGTATTATTTAAAACATTAATGAACTGATTGATAATATACATTCAAATATTAATGCAGTAAATGCAAGACGAGGTTCACCGCTATAATCTTTTGGATTATAATCGACTGCCAATGTTACTGACTGTACAATACTTATACGAGTGTAAATATGTGTGCGTACGTGCATGGAGTACGTCTTTGCGTGTGTGTAAATGTGTGTATGTGTATGTACGTTTATGTACTTGTGTGTATGTTTGATCATGTGAGGTGTAGGTGCACTGGCAGTCGTCGGGCGAAACAAAGACGATGGAAGAGTATAACGACGGAAGTCGTGCGCCGGAGGCCGACGGGGCTGCAGGAGTCTAAAGTGGTCTATGCTAATACACCGGGAGTGGAGAGCTTTGCGTCGCTGCACTTCGTGACCGCGAGCGCACCGCAGTGGCGGTGTTGTCGCTACCACCGGATTCGCTCGCTTTTAAGTCGCTAATCGCATCGCTATCGATTTCGAATTTATCTCCCGCGGGATGTTTTGTCAATTGATAGGGTTATACATATAATTTACATTCAGATTTTTCGTTTTTCGTTCCGTTGTCTAAAGATAAATTATTTATCCAGCCTCGTTTAGGTATACCTATCGCAAAAAAATCAAGATAAGAGTATATTTCTGCAATCAGATGAGAAAAAAATGTTCAAATAAAATTCTCGTGTTAGAAATTTTTTAATTTTGAATAATAAAGGGAATACAATTTTTTCCCTACAATTAAAGATTAAAAAAGTTAGTGATAGTACTGTATTAACGTAGTTAAAAAGTTTGCGGCCCCAAAAAGGCTATACAAACTCCACTAACGCACCCTCGTAATTTTTTAATAAAAATTTTCGAGTCGCCTGTAAACTCCAAGTGCCCTTTAATTAAAACAATATTCCAAGACTTTCTAATTAAAAAAAAATTGTCAACGCTTCTGGATAATTTCTCCCCCACAGTCTCGGTCTAATTGAACCTCCCGATATTGCCCAACGATTCGCAGCGGCACCCTTGACAGATATAAGAATTTTCCGAACTTTCTCTCGGATCCTCAACCCCTCGAACTGCATATCCGCAGTTGAAAGGCGATCGCCTTTGTTAAAGCCGACGAGCGAACGCCCGATATTGCGCTACTGGCAGGGCGAGAGAATATAGGCGGGGATGAAGTGGTCGATAACGCCGGGGTGGCTTGCACGATCTTCTCCTCCCTCTTCCGCGTAATTAGCCGCGCTGAATATTCCCCGACTGCACTGTCGTCGGCGTAAACCAGTTTCCACCTCGAAAACTGGTCCGCGATGCGCACCAATGTAAAGGAACCAGCGCCACTTTTTACTGTGTATACATGCCTCCTTCCCTTATTTTTTTTATTTTCTATTCATGTACCTATGCGCCTCCCGCGAACTGCTCTGCGAGCAGCTGAGCTCCCGTGATTTATGGACGGCCGATGAATATGATCGATACGCGTGTACAAGCGACTCGCTGAATCGCGACGCGGCGGCATGGAAAACGAGCGAATTTTTCGGCAGCGAGTTCAGCGTTTAGCGGTTTCCCCCGGGGGCCGTTAACACGCGTCCTAACCGTTCGCGTGTAATGCGCGAGGCTATAAATAATGGCGCCTTAACGTCGCCTTCGTTAGGTCGTAACTTTAATTCTGCTCGCGTGTGGAATTATTAGTTGTGTTTTTTATTTTTATTTTTTTTTGTATTTATTTTATATTTCTAGCCTACTGGTAATAACGCGCGCGGGCTCGAGGAGGACCTTAAACCTATTAGCCTGCGCCGGTGAATGCATGTGAGACAAAAAAAAAATAAATAAAAAATGGAGGGGCAAAAGAGACGAGCCACTTGCGTTAACGAGTTATCTATTAGTTCTCTCTTCGTGTTAGTTGAAGTCGAGTGTGAGCGATGCTTTCTCGATGCGAAGGCGCGCGTTGGACGAGTGGAAATAAATGATAAATTATAGCTTTGTGCACGGACTTCAAAGCGATTGCTTTTTAATGAAAAGTTTATTCGCGATGGGATTACATCGTTCGCCGGCGAATGAATCTTCCGAGCGACTCGTTGGAAAATTTTGAAATAGACCGAAACTTTTTATAGGGGTGAGCTTCAAGTCTTAAGATGATATATGCCTTTCATTAGCAGCGCTCATGTGGAAGTCCATTATAAATCGGAAGCTTTCATTAGTCATTCGTTATGTTTTATTAGTTATGCTGCGTTTTTAAAACTGCGAATCAATTTTTATATAGTTCTGCCTTTGTTTTTTATCGACGCAAATAATTATTGAGACTTGACCTTTTTTTTTAGAGATTAAGAAAATTTGTATCGTAAAATAATCAATTATTACTTTTTCACGAAATTTAAAGACGCAAACGTTTTTAGGGGATTATATCGACCAGTCGTTGAGAAACGTATGTTTTTCTTGTTTTTCCCATTAATTCGCTCATTTCCGCGATACCCTCATAATAGCAAATTATCATTAACCCAAAACTGTCACGTCGTCAAGCGTATCTCTCCACCTCCGTAATAAAGCATCTCACCAAAAAAGCTATCTTTTGTGTCAGCCTCGATAATGCACGATTTTACATCCGCTTTTATCCGAACCGAAAATCTCAACGACCGTCGAAATAAAATAACAATACTACATTGAGAGAATTTTCTGGAAAAAAATCCGATTTGTCAGCAATCACGAAATCAAGAGAACGTTTTCATAAAAAAAAATGCAAATCCAATTCATTTCAAATGAACGCGTCAGTAAAAATTTTAAGCTAGCGAGGCGCGAGATGCAATCTAGTCTGCCGTGTAAAAATATTCAAATTCTGGGTCCAATTTCGCCCACACTTTTTACATAAAAGTTTGACTTTTCGCATAAAATGTTGTTTATGAATAACATTCGCAATGATAAAAGTTTGTCACGAAGTATCCTGTAAAACTAATTATTAATTAAGGATAATTTGTGCCAACTTTGATCACTGCGAATGATCAATCAATGGTGAGCTTTCGCAATTGTCACGGGCAAAATTTTGGCCAAACTTTTACGTAAAAAAATATGGGCGAAGTGTGGCTGAGACTGAATATTTTTTACACAGATCTTTATCAATGTGCACACTGAAAGAAATGCTTTTAAAAAATTACAGAACCACGTACTGCATTTAAGGAAAAAATTATTCATTCTGTATTATAAAATTTACTAGAATTTTAATAATATGTGTTAGAAATTCTTGTAAATATTACTAGAATTCTAGTACAATTTATAATACAGAATCTAATTTTTTCAATAAATGCAGTCTGTTGCTTCGCTCCCAAGCTGCATAGTAATTTTTACTACAGAACAGCTGTAATTTTTCCAAATCATTTCTCTCAGTGAATACTCGATCGCCAATTACCTACTAAATTTCAGCAGAAGAAGTGAGAGTAATTCATGAACAAGCGTACAGTAATTTCACTTAAAAAAAAAGCGACAGTAATTTTCATGACAAAAAATCGCTCTCCAGGCGCACAGCAATACCCGCAGCTCTTACAAGCCCACGCTCATCGGATCCGATCGCTGGCACGCGCGCGCGCGCAAAGGGAGGATGTCCTGCGGATATCGTGACCGGTGCGTCGCCGTTTGCGCGGAATATTCACCGAGAGCTCGCCTCGATTACCGGATAATTACCCATGCGTGTACTTACACGCGTGCACAGCCAACCGCGCTACAAGCGGAGCAGAAAGTACGCGGGCAGCGCACTCGTCGCCGGCTGCTCAACTTATGTGCCGTTTTTTGCGCCGCCATCTCCCGGTGCGCGCAACCGCTTCTTTTTTTTTTTTTTTTTTTTTTTTTTTTGCCTTCATCGACATGTGCGGGCTACAGCGGGTGCACGCTGGCGCGCTTCCGGAATGCCGCTGCAACATTGTATAATTTTTCGCGTTCGCTTTTGTTGTGCCTTAATTCCTTCTTTTTATTATTTTTTTTAATGGACGGCGAACAGCGGCTGCGAGGATGGCGAGAGCGCACAATGCCGGCAAACATGTCGTCGTGGGTTTAAAAATATACGCACGCGACGCTCTCGCCGAGGTTGATTAGATAGTTTCGTCGTATCGCTCATTACGAATCGCGGTTGACTGTATATATTGACGGAGTATACTGTAAACAAAGCACTGCAATGGTATATTCAATTGGTATTGTTTTTTTTTTGTTTTGTTTTTGAAGTCTCGTATTGTTCTGCTCCGCTGAAATATGAAATCGAATGCCCTTTCGCGATTTAATTTGCCTGCGCTCTTAAATGAAAATCGTATCAGAAAATTTATTGTGCTTTTCTGGGACAATACGCGCTGGCAGTGTGCCTACCAATGTGTAAACAAAAAAAATACATTGATTCAGAAATGATAAAATAAAAATACATGTAAAATCAATTCGAGTACCTGCACAAATTACTTACCCCTCCATGTGTCATTCGCCTACCCTTTAGTCAACTTCGAAAATCTCCCTGATTGTATCCTACAAATAAACGACCTATACAGAGAAATGTTATAGTAAAATAGTAATTTTTACATAGTAATTTTTATTATGTTTTATAGTAAAAATTGTCATACACGCTCAAACGGTTGGAGACACATTTCACTCTTAGTTTCTAGTGAAACTATTCGCCGAGTTAAATTTGACTATGTTGCAATCATATTTGACTTTACATGAATAGAGTGATTTAAATTCACTCTAAAATAGAGAAAAATTAACTCTAAGGTAGAGTAGCGTATTACACTTCGCTCCATCAAGGGATTTAATTTCACTATAAAATTAGAGCGAAAATTTGACTCCAATAGAGTTAATTTTTACTCTATTTCACTCCAGCACTTTAGCGTGTAGGACAAGTATGTCCCACTGTTCCTACAGTACATAGTAATTTTTACTATAACATTTCTCTCCGTGTACAAAAAAATATAATATAATAAATCCTTAAATCTCACTTATTCTGTTTAAAATGACGAGATCCTTGTATCCTCAATATACACATGAAAAAACGGTGGCACCATCCCGCTCGAGAACCTACATAAGAATTGACGACAGCGCGGAATAAATACTCGCGTGGCTTAGCACACTGAAAATATTTGTATCGTCCAGCGAGTCAACCCCCTCTTGTTCCGCTCGAGCAGCTCGGAAAAGGCGTCGGACACTTACGTGTTACGACGCACGTGCGCGCACACAAAGCAAATTGAAAATCATCGAACGCGGCGCGCATTAGTCCTCCGCGAGCACCCAATTAAAAGTCGCGCTAGCTCGGACGTGCCGCTGCCGGAAGTGCAGCCCGCCGCATCTCATTGCTCATGCGGCGTGGCTGCTGCACGCGCGTACCTACGTATGCACGCGCGCAACAACGGGACGCAGGACGCGGAACGCCGTGCAACGGAAGAGCGCGCGCGATACCGCACGGCTACGCCTAGTTCACCTTTTATGTGTTGCTTCGTTTTTTATTTATTTTTTTTGTATCGTGTTTATATCTCGATTTTTTTTTTGGGACGGGAGCGAGGAGAATTTATATTGAGCTGTGGTTGTAAAGATTTTGCTAACAAAGTGTAAGTGCCTGGGTACGAACTTTAGGAGGATCTGTTAAAATTATTTTTCATAGATTAGGCTACTAGAATAGAATATATATTTATTGTAAAATGTAGTATTTACTTTCTAAATTTCATTTAGTGAAATTTTCACTAATTTAAACAGTTTTTGTTAACGGTAAAATTTTATTGATTTCAGTGCACTGAGAGAAAAGTTTGTTAATGTTAAGCAAATATTTATTTCAATAGTATTTATTAAGTATTTTATTGAGGCAAAAAATTATTTTTTTGATACTACTAAATTTATTTAGAAACAAATAAATTCATTTAGTTGTAATGAAATTGTTACTTGATTCAAAGAAATATTTGATAATTACCATGGAAGTAAATCATTTCCTTAAAATGAACAATTTTTTTTTTCCAGTGTGAAGAATTTTGTTTTTCACTGTATGAAAAATGAAATTTTCATTTATTTAAATAGTGACCTGATCTTCACTAATAAATAAGTACCAGAATACAGAATATAGAAAATTTTCACAATTAGTATTTTCCGGTCGTTTCAACTCGATAATAAAATTTTATCGTTATAACTTTAATTTATATTTTAACGACTTTAATTTATAATTTAACCCTTTGACGCTCAAGGGAAATATGTTTCCCTTCTAGAAAAATCGTTATCGAATATTCAATTATTATTGAATCGATATTTTTTTTTAATGAATGACAAAAAGAAAACGTATGTCCAAGGTGGCAAATGTGTTTCTGATCGATTAGAAAAACAAAGAACTGTCTAACTTTATTGCCCCAAAATCAAATGTTGTATTCGCATATTTAGTATCAGCCCTCTTATGATCCTGTAAGCAGTTAACTCGAATTATAATTAGTGAATAATACCGCTGGATGGAAGTAAATTGTCAAAATCAATAACCGTGCGATCGAAAGCTCGCAAAAGTGCAACATAAGCTTGCGCGTAAACATAAATTTAACAATGCCAAATCAATCGGACGCGAGTGCCCATTGACCCCAATCGGCGGATCCTCGAGAACCACACGATTTCCAGTATTATTTTTCCGCTTACGTGGCTCCGCTCGGTGCGAGCGCACAGTGAGTTAACGACGAGGGCCCCCATTGTTCGCGCGGACGAAACGCGCTCCTCTCATCAATCATACGTGAAAAAGAAAAAAAAAAGCCTACGCCCTCCGCGCATTACCCCATTGTTCAGCGGCGCCGCTTTCCCGTGTTCGTTGATATCATCGCGGCCGAAATTTACAGTTTTTTTTTTTTATTAAATACACGCAGACAAACCTTTTGCTCTTTTCTCCGTCGGGATGAAATTACCCCTGCGGGCGCGACACTTCCCCTGCCTTTGTGCGACGATTCCTCCGCTGCCCCCGTCGGTGTTTCACGTCTCCCGTTGAAGGTTGGCGCGCCCCATTGGTGTTTCGCTCCCTGGACTCTTTGTCTCGGAACATTAAATGGACGGAGGGGGATGAACTCTCGGTCGAGGGATTTTTCGAGAGTTTTTGAACGCTTCACGCACCGCGTGATAATTGCGCGGCGTGGGTGCGGACAGTCGGATCAATTTTTCGGTTTTAATAATGGGTTTAATTGCAATACGGAATATTGTTAAGAACAATTTTGGCGATCGGATCGAAGAACGATAGAAATTGGAACCCAAACGAATCGTATTACAATGCATATGAAATAAAGTAAACTGAAACTGAATTGAATTCGATAAGAGAAATTAAAAATTCTTTTTTTTGTTTTTTAATTTACTTATGTAGGATACCTCTATGTTACTCAAAGTATAAGAAGTTCATACTTGACTTTATAAAAGCTCAGCACACTTCTTTTCAAATAATGGGTGTATCAGAGTGGATGAAGCTATCTTTAAAGGTGTATCAACCTTGTGTGAAACTGCGAGGGGAGTAAGTGCTTTACGGCTTATAAAGAAAAATAAACATCGTCAAAAGCGTCCGTTACATCAATAAAAAGAACTGAAGAGTACAAATAACTTCAGATTTGAAACCGTAAAAAAAAATTAAATAATGCACGATCGTTTCCTGACTTAATCTAACGTTTTTTCTTATATCACTATCGGTCAGAGTATATAAAAAACGTATTTAAAACTAAATTTGAGAATGTGAAATTCACTGTAAAAATGTGAATAGTGACACATTTTATGTGAAAAATCGTCACATATTTAGCATGTGAACGACTTTTCACTCCTTAAATGTTACTATTCACATTTTCACAGTGAATTTCACATTTCCAGATGTACATGGAAGAAAAAAGCAGAAAATAAAGTCAACCGCAATCGAATCAAAACTACCGATAAATACGATAAAGTATGACCGAACCAGATACTCCCGATAAGTCCCCTCAAATCTCCACAGAAATTGAATTTTGAGTAACACCATCCCCCGAGTAGCTTACGCAACAGTATAAAACAGGCCGAAAGTCTCGAAAAGCCTCGTACCCCCGCGCAAATAGCCTCATTTCGCTCGACCCACCCTCGGCTCATACACATCTCATTACAATTGCACCCCCCGACCCCACGGCCGAGCCATCTCCATCGATCGAAATATTTGTGGACGCCAAGAGAGAGATAGAGCACGTAGTCTGCAGCAGCCGGCGGGCGCTGCCTAACCCCCCCCCCCCCCCCCGGGAACCGCTGTTCCATTCCCAGCTATACAAGACACGAGAAGAGCGCGAGGGGCTGCAGGAAACGGGGGAGTCGACCGAAACCAGCAAGGGGGGGGGGGAGAGGGTGGGACGCCGGGCGTCGCACCGCACCCAGCGCAGGCGTCGACCTCCGGGCCGCGTCGGCGCTCTCGGCGCTCCGGTGTTGCCAGGTGGCCCCTCGCCTCCTGCTGCCGGGCTCGCCGGCCGGCTTGCACCCCAGTCCGTCCGTCCACGTCGTCCCGGGAGCGGCCCCTGCCGCGACGCCCGTCGTCTGCCTTCGCGACCTTCGCCGCTGACCTTCCTTCGTCCTGGATTCCGAGCCAAGAGAGTGCAGTGCGCCCGAGGGCCAACTGAAGCTCCTTTCACTCCGCGCCCCTTGAAGCTTTTTTATTTTCAAGGCTGTGAGGTGGCAGAGAGAGAGAGAGAGAGAGAGAGAAGCCCGGGGGTTGCGGAAGAAGGGGTTGAAAGAGCGAACGCGTCGCTGAGCACGAGGGGAGTCTCGCTCTTCAGAAAAAGCTCCAGTGCTCATTCCGCGTTGAAAGGGAAAAAAAATCGGGGAAAAGATCGGTCCAGTCACGTGGAGGTGTGGTTCGACGCCGGAAAGCTCGACGGCGCGTCTCGCGAAGCTCAAGTGCGCGCGTACGTGTGTTTGTGCGATTGCAAGCACTCGCTGGGTATGAGTGTGAGAAGATGCCGGCCCGAGACACTTTGAATTCCACGGATACCAGCGGCGAACCCTCGACCGCCCACAGACCCGTGAACCATTGCGACTGTTTCTTTGTAGATGAGGACTGCAGCAGTCGCTGGCTATAAGGCGGCCGAACCGGCCAACAGGAGCATCAGCATCCGGCGCTGAGCGGAAAAAATGGCGGATCGATCGGCGAAATAAATTCGCGAGGCGCCTGGGTGTCTGTGCAGTGCGCCGCTTTTCGGCGGGGGGAGCAGTGAGATTTTTAGCGTCAGGCAGCAATCCTTCGCCTGCGACTGTTGTCCAACAAGAGCATCAGACCGAGGAAGTCCTGGAACGGACTCACCGGAAGTGAACGAAATACAGCAGTGATCGAGTGAATTAAGGAGGTAGTCATCAGAATGAAAATGCTTTTCCTTTAACACAAGTTCAAATTGCAATCGCTCGTGTGATTTTCAAGATTCTTTCGTCCTTTAAGTGACTAACTTAATTCAACTTTGCTTCGTTAGAGAAGAAGCTTTTATACTTATCTGTCGCTCGACTAATGCACATTCAGTGCAAATTAGAATTGCACTTATTCATGTAATTACAAAAATTCTTTTGTGCTTTAAATAATTAATTTCACTTCACTTCATTTTCATTTTCATTCGATTTATTTAATTAATGCATTCAGATTTTGATTTAATTAAAGTATTTCTTGTAAAAATTGGGATAGTCGAGCTTTCACGAAGAAATCTTGTGTTACTCGCAAAGCTATCAAACGGGAAACGTAAATTTTCATAACGATGACTTCCTTCTCAAGTGTTTAGTGCTGACACGCGAATGAAGTGCTATATTTAGGATGATGGTGGAGCGCGTCGAGGGTCACCTCTTTATGTACCGGCGGCCCGTCTACAGGGTCTTCCAGTACCTCGAAACCGAGTGAGTACACGCAAACGAAATTATTGTCCTTTAACAGTTACCCACCGCTGCTTTGCATCAGTCGCGTGGCATTCCGACAGTCGCCATTTCTCAGCGGCGAAACAAATAAAATATGCAAATTCCCTTAGCCCCACTGTTTCGTCGATAATGTGACCCTATAAGCGTTTCCATGGTGAAGCCTTCCGCAGCTAATTCAAACGAATCGGCTCGATCAATTATTAATTTAGAAACTGGAAACATTTTACTTATTGCGTGTCCTTTTAAATTTTCCACGTGATTTTGAAAATGGTGATTTTTTAATTAATTTGATAAAAATAACTAAGCAGATAACAGATTAAACTATGAATTGATTAAAGGAATTGAAACTTTCCAGTGCTGCCAATGTTTTATTAAGTAAATTGAGGGGTGTGTTAAAAGTACATGTAAAGAATAATTTTATTCGCTCTTTTTTTTATAATTTATCATCTGCATTTGTTTGCGAATCCATTGAGTATTATTAACGATTTCAACGTACTTCCAGGCAACCCAATTTTGTAGCTCATCGCACGTGTAAACAACGAGTGCGATCTAAAAATCAATCGATAAATTGGATATTTCGTGAAGTTTATGTATATTCAACTGCATTTTTTTTTATTACCAAAGTAGTATTTTTAAACACTGGGGTGCCTATTGCAGGACAAAAAAATTCCGCTCTCGTTTGTTCAGGATGATCCTCATTAAATTTGCGCGCTGCAATGCTACTCTTTAAAATATACAGATAAAAATATATTGTGAAAATTATTTTTTACGGCACGAATTAGTTAAAATTAATCATTTGTAAGGACTTATTAGAACTTAAAATTTCATTTGTACATTTTAGTAAAAAAATGACTATTCTGTAATATAAATTGTACTAGAATTCTAGTAATATTTACTAGAATTGTAGAACTATTTACTAGAATTCTAGTAAAATTTATAAAAGAATAGTAATTTTTCAGTGTGCTTAAATTAAGATTTGTTTGCATTACCCCATTAGTTGCTTCAAGTTCGATTTTAAAAAAATCTCCTGTCTGCACCACCTTTATTAGATAATTCATCAAACTGTTTTCTATCGTCTTAGGAACATTTTCCGACTTTACAGCCTCCAATATGTAAGGATAACCATTTTCTATATCGGTGAGGTGCTTAGTAAGAACGTTCACTATTTTTTCTAATAAATCAGTCATTTTCGTTTTTAAATATGTTCTTATTTCGTCCTCAGAATTTTTAGATACATTTCCGTCATTAATTTCTTGCACAATTTCAGTCCAATATGACGGTAAATCTAGCAACAAATTATGAATGATTACTTTCAATTTATAAAATACATAAGCATACTGAAAGGTAAACCATAGAAGTACCTTTATTTTCCGTTGAAGTATCATTACTTTCTGTTGCATCGGATCGTTTCTTTCTCTTAATTGAGTCTATAATAAGTTTACCATCATGCAAATGTAACATTTTTATAAAAAATATTTTCTGAATGGTTAAATATATTCATAATAGATAAAAATTCTGTAAATTAAATCACCTTCAGATAACTCTAACGTTGATTTTACATCTTGTAATTTATTTCTATTTATTTGATCCATCATCTTTGAAATATAATATTGAAAAGGAAACATTTTTTGGTTACCTATAGTGCTTCTTTTACTTAAAAATCTTTCAAAATATTCATCAGTATTCTCCACGTTTATCGTATTATCTGAATCACGAATTGATATATCATCTCCGTGTATCTCGTCAAAATTTGGTAGATGCTTTGGTTCTAGATTTCGCACCGTATAACGATTCTTCGTTTTAAGAAAATAAGATATTAGTTTGATGAAAATGAAACTTGACGCTATTAAGATTGTATAATTTTTCTTACATGTGGAAGACGAAAAAATGACGATAATTTACACGACTCTCTACAACAAGCATGAGCAAGATCATCGTATTTCTTTAATGGTAACCGAGGAAGAATTACTTTTCCAACTGGAATTCTTATAAAAAATATTTTATGGAAATGTCGATATCGAATAAATATGCCTCGAACAAATCTCTCAATCAAAATTTTATAAATTTTATATATAGACATTGAAAGATTAATTTTATAGTTAAAAAGATTAATCTAGTCATTACTGAATTGGAAATAAAATTTATCAATTGCAGTACTTACGGGCAAGATAATGATATAACGGCCAGATTATTTAACTCATGAACATTTGATGAAGGATTAGGGTCATAATTAGGATGCATTATATAGTCTAAAGCTTTTATAACGTAACTATTTCGTTCCAGATCCCCAACTAGTACACCTATTTCTCCTTGAATGGGATAACTAAAAAAGAAAAAAATGTTTATGGTATTCATAGTGATAATAAATAGGAAATTCACCTTACTCGAAAAATATTGCTTTATTCATACAGGTTGCTGAAGTTAGAACATGCTTTTCGGACAAAAGTGATCCACTGCACATATAGTACCTAGTTGTTCTGAAAATTTATTATTTGCTTGAAATAAGTTTAAAAAGAAATTGCAAATTATTTTAAACCATTAAACTAAGTCTTTAACTTACGCTGTATAAGAAGCAACTACACCGCAATCAGGTATTTCTTCATCTTTTACGATAAAAGCATGCATTTTTATAGTTTCTGATAACTCGTGGGTGTCTAGTTCCACCCATGTTCTTATTGCTTTTCTTACGCGCGATTTAACAGAAAAGATATTATGTGCAGAAAGTTCTTGGGAGGAATCGCTTTCATAAACACTGAGCATTTTAAGAGCAGACAAATTTGCATCGAAACGTAAGTCACGTAAATCACGTATGGGAACGGAAACATTTTCACGATTCGTTACGTTCACTGGCATTAGCGGAGTCCACTTAGAACTCAATTCCAAAGAAGTTGAACGAGTGACAAACAGAAGAAGCAGCGATACAAAATCTAAGTTCATCGTTACTTTTATTATCTTAAAAATTGAAGTAAAACAAATATGCAAACGCCATCCAAACACAAGCGATTAATTATTCCTTATTTAGACGCGAATTAGCAGTCTTCGACAGAGAAACTACTTTTACTTCAGTATCGTTGCGTTCGCACCAGGGCTCATTAATCTAATCGGTCATTTGTTGACATTTTTTCATATTCAGGAAATCGATTTACTAGTTTATACTGTTGACATTTTCAACGAAGTGAGTAAGACTTTAAAGAAAATAATTTCGACCGCCACGATTAAAAAAAATCGTTGTTAAAAAGTATGATAAATTTCGAGGAATTTAAATGTTTACTTTTATTATAATTCTCCAATTTGTTCACAAACATTTGATTTTGAAAAGTGTATGACAGTTTAAATTTTTAATTCACGATTGCACTTAAAATAACGAGATTTTTTTTTAATTTACTTAAAAGTGGTAAACTTTTTAAATGTATAGTTTATTTTTAATTGTTCTTTAGCTGAAATTCTCGTAAATACTGTCTATAAAGATTACTGTATTCGTTTGGTACATCAGGATGCGTCCTCGTCTGAAAATTGAATTGAATATAATTTTTTTATTAACTAGCATAATTATTAGTACTTGCGTTAAAGTCTTTCAATTCGAAACAAAAAGAAAATAAATCTTAGTAGAAATTTATCATCTTACCGCTACTTCTTTAGACTTTTGATTGCTATTTTTTGATGATGCAGGTACATCATTTTTTTTTCCTTCGGAAGGTAATGCAGGATTTTGGTCTTCATTCTTAATGTTTGAGTCAGTGTCAGCCTTATAATTGAAGTCGTCAGTCACTGGTATCATTTGTTCATCTAATGATAATTTCTTACTTGGAGGAACGATTGGGACACCTTTGTGATCATGTTTAAATTGGTCACGATACATCGAGTTGATTGCTTTTATGTACTCATCTTTAGGATACGCGGCAATTTTATGCGATTTCGAATTTGTGTCTGAAGAATTTGTATCTGTATCATTGTCTCTACACGAGTTTAAATCATTTATTAATTTATTAGGACATATGTCTTTCATCTTCGATTCAAAGAAAAAGTTGTAGACGTATGTATTGCTATTTTCTGACGATGGTCCTTGCTTGTCATTCTCCTTGAAATCTTTTGGCTTCTCTAAATCCGCGACACTAATTATCCATTCGATGTTATCAAATAGATCAGTGTACAGCCAAGGTTTATGGGGTTGCCTTACATCACATGACATTGCCACCACGCCGGCCTAAAATTATTTCTCAGTTGTAAATAAGCTTTTCGAGTTAGATGTTGAAGAGTTACCAAAAGTTATTTCGAATCATAACTTGTGCATTTTCTGATATCACAGCTGCTCCAGTTTTTGTACACATTAGCCTTGAACTGTTTTGCTGTTTGCTGTTTGAATCGGCTTATAAAATTTTGATAAAGAATTTAAACATTAAATAGAAAAAGCTTGAAAGAAAAATAGCTTTTGTATTACCCAAAGGAGCATCAGCAGCACTGTTTGGATTTGATTGACGTTTAGTTACTTTGTGATTTTCTATGTCCCTCGCCAAGTATTCGAATATTGCGTTTGTATTCTAAAATTAAACAGAAAATAAATGAAGAATGTACCGCAGATTGGTAAAGATTTTAAAAAGGCTTCTTACGTCTGCTTTTTTTTTAATAAGTGCGACATAACATTTATCGTCTGCACACATCTCTCTTAGAGGCTTAGTCGGCAAAGTGATCGGATATAAATTTGCTTTTGAAATTCTAAATGAATAAATAAAATATTAAGGTTCAATGCACAAATTAGACTTCTCGCTTGATAAAATAGAAATTAATTACTTGCAAGCAAGTTTCGCTATAGCTATATCATGTTTTATATGATTTTGCGTGTGTCGCGGATCCACGACAAGCTCAGGATGAATCAGGTATTCAACAATTTTGATGACTTGAATAGATTCTGACACTGGACCAACAACAACTGCTAACGTCGCGCGTACATTGTGCCTAAAACATAACAGTTTACACATTGCTAATAGCAATTAAATAAATTGTTAGTTCTTTCACCTTATGAACAAAGATTCATGAAGACAAGAGGTGCTTGTCAAGACGAAAATGTTGCTCAAAATACTGCCGAAGCACATGATGTGTCTCCAGTTTCTGTCAACAATGTAACAATATACAAGTATAAATTACAAACTTACAAATATGCGCGGAGAATAATTGTAGTAAAATTTACTTAAACGGAGAAAAATTATGGTAAAATTTACTTAAAGGCTTGCAGCTTAAAGTTTACTAATCACTTTTCTCAGTGTGAAAATCCTTCAAATTGATTAAATAAAACGAACAACATCAAACAAACTCATGAAATAAAAGTGAAAATTCGCAGTGACAACCAAATAGTTGTAAACAAATTATTCGACGATTCAAGTTCTCTATGAATCTACAAGCGAAGTGTGCGTTTGCGAGTGACTTCAACAAGCGCGTCCGCAGTCCGGCGAGCTTTAAAACCGCAACAATGAAAAAGGAAGTGACAAAATAGCACCCAGTCGAATCAATGACAGTGACGTCCGCAAAAAAAAGGTCACCGCGACGCACGCGATCCTCTCCTGACTCCAAAAACCGTCGAACAAAAGGCTCCGGGAGCTCCAAAAAAAAAAGAGAAGAGACACGGGGCGCCGCGTGAACCGGATGAAAAAAAAAAAAATAATCGCCGGGCGCCTCACGCTTTGCGCAGATCCTTGGTGGCGGGCTGGCAGTTCTCGGAGACCTGCTCGTCCTTGACGATCAGCGCCTGCACCTCCAGCACCTTCTGGTTATTGAAATTCTCCTTCGTCATCCAGATCGAAGGATTCTTAGCCCTTTGTACCTGCCCCACCATCTCCTCCTCCGCGTGCACAAGTTCACCATTCGTCAGCACGTAGAGTTCGCCATCGTAATCGTTGTTTACAGTTGGTTGTTGCTGATCTTGTTGAAAACTCATCGACACCTGAATCGCCAATATTACCCAGACGAGCAACGCGATCATCGGGACGTCCTCGCCGGAGGATAGTCTTTTTCGGCTCATCTCGGTCGCTGCTTCCGGTTTCCCGGCAGGACGTTGGTGGACTGAGCGCGGAGCGGAAGATCGCCCCCACCACCGAGCCGATCGAGATTTTATCGGCGAAATAAGTGGGCCTTTGATATAAAGCGTTGGGACGGCTTTGAGGTGGCGGGATTGATTAAGCCGGCCGGCTTTTTATGCCGAGGCGCGCCTGTGCGCGAGGACTCCTATGCTCGATATAGCTCGCTCTTTTTCTTCGCTTTGTTCGCTCGCTCGAGCGTATTTTTAGCGGCTTATCGGCGTGATTAAAGGGATTCGACTCCACTCGAAGTGGGCACCCTGGTCTACGTGGGAAATTCAAGATAAGGACGACTCCTTCTGGCACCTGTCAGTCTACGCATCTTTAAAAATAGTTTTATGTATTACACGTAGCTATATTGGACATATTATACACTGAGTCGTTTAAAACTGCGCGTTAGAAAATAATCGTCGGATTCAATTTGAACGACTTAATTAACCATTGAATGTAAAATCCATGCATGTTCGCGCTGACTTAATTGCGCTATTGATCTTGGTATCTGATTAAATCTCTTTTATAAAAGATAATTCAAGTCATTTTGTCCTGGTAATGTAGTCTAATGCAAGAATTGTAACATCGCCCGAGATAACAATTTAAATGACTACTTTTTTTTTTGTTCAACCGTTAAGTATCGAACGATCAATCACCTTCTCATTAAAATGAGGCTAATCAAACTCTTTTTTTTTCTTATGCAAAACCTATATATACTCCTGTTGAGAGAAAAAAATCTCGACTGAAAAAAGGATTTACGAGAATTATCGAGCTCGATTTATCAAAAATCATTGCGTACAACAGAATCCGCGAGAGTACGGTATCGCGTATCCCAAATAAATCAAGTTTATCGCAGCATCATCATCGCGCTGGCGAGTATAGCTGCACATCTTATTTTACAATCGGCTCCACCGGCACCTGCTTTAATTTATTCATCGTCGCCTTCATTTTTCTCTCTCTCTCTCTCTCTCCTCGGCCGCGGAACCCGATAGAAACGAGCGCAACGTCGGGGAATTCAGCAGCCGCGATGTCACGATCAAACGACGGGTAAACCGAGAGAACTCGCGTTGCGCAAATTTCAATTTCCACACTGCCGTCTCGATACCGCGGCCTGGTGTATCCCTGCGGTTTCGAAGCTGCTGCTGCTCGCACTCCAGATCGAATTCACAATTTGCCACGAGGCGGCCGGCCGAAAGGTCGTTTCGCAAAGGCGAGCCGATCCGTTGCGAAGTGCTGAAAGGGAGCGCTGATCTCTATTCTTAAATCATCCTCAGACGTGGGTACGGGCTTCGGGGCGACGACAGATGCATCTTGAGCCACGCTCGCCATTGTTTAATTACGATCTCGTTACGCCGACGTGTCGGAGCGTGGCTTGCAGTGCCGAGAGATCGCAGGCCTCGCGGATTGAGTAATGCGCACCGAGAAGTCTATGGAATATAATAAGGATATAACACGACGATGACGCTGGTGTATTGTTGGTGAGAAAGTATTAAACGCTCCCCGAGTGAACCTCGAACGTTAGCGATGAACTCCTCGTGCCGTTCACATTTTTTATGTGTTTAACAGATCTTGAATGTACTCGAGGTGGTACTTTCACAAGGTATATAAATTTTCTAGAAATAAAATTGATTGAATATGTTTTTTTTTTTAATTAAGTGCCGTACACAAAGAGAAAAGATTTATTACACTGAGAGAAAAAGCTTTTTCTCGAAAAAATAAATTCTTTTAATTTTATAGTGAAATTAACTTCCTTGATGGAGTGATTTTTTGATTATTAAGTAGAGCCAAAGGTACGGATTTAACTTGTAATATGGTACTCTACCTTAGAATGAATTTTGCTCTACTTTATACTGAGAGATAAAACTTAATTAAAATTGTTATTTGTCGTCAGGAAAGGTGTAAGTCTTATCAAGTAAACATTTTTTATATGAAGAATTATATTTTTTAGTATCTGAAATTTTTAACATTACTATTTTAATACTAAAAATTGTCATTTTGAGTACTAATAATTGTTATTTTCCATACTAAGATTTCTCGCTTGTCAAGCCAGTCATTCCTTTCCCAATAGTAATTTTTATTAAGTTTTTCCTCTGGGTGTAAAAATTGCAATAATCATGCGGAGATTTTTCGAAAAATTTCAGTTGCAATAATATACTCTATAAATATGAAACTAGTTTTCCTCATTATACAACTTTTAGAATATAATTGCATGCATGCATGTACAAAAAAAAACGCATTGCACGAAAAGGAAGAAAGGAATTTTTCTATCGATGATACACCTAAACAATCAGATTTAACTTTTCGAAAGACAAACTTTCTCACGCTGAATCTCTATCACTCGCACAATCAGTCGATAATCAAGTACCTCAGGAATTATTTCAACCTTTCGCTGCGTCTCGAAAACGAAACACCTTAATACCCGCGAAGACAAGATACAAATTTATATCGCCGCGAGTTTCTCAAGAAAATCCCATTGTTCTCTAAAAAAAGGAACTTTTACCGCGCCGCCGAGGTAACGACGCGAGTGGGCAAAGTACATATAATTAAACGCCAAAATAAAGAGGGGGGGGGAGGGGAATCCGTGCGAAACAAAGCATTCGCGGCAGCTCCCCGCGCATACAACAGGACGAACACGTAGGGGGATGACTCCGTGTGGGTGCGCGTCGCCGAGCCGCCGATATTACGCCGCCCGCGTGTATATATATATGTACATTTCTATATATACAAGCCGGCGAGTCCTGCGCGGCGCGCCGATCCGCGAGAGCGCGCGCGGACGAGCCGAGCTCGGCCTCGGAGCGGCAGGTTGTCTGTCGGGCCGATCAGTGCAGCGGCGCACGCCCGCGCGGAGAGGCCGTATTTTCCCTCGCGGAGCGCCGGATACTCGTGTACATAAGCGAGTGTATTATACACGCGGCGATCGGTACGCGCGCGGCTGTCGTACTTGGCCGATGCCGCGGTGATACGGGCTTTATCGAGTGGAGTCGTTTCGAAGGGGCGACAAGGGGGGACCGTGCGCCGCGGAATTTTCGCTTGTGATAAGGTGAAGTGGACTGGCCAGGTTTTTTATTTTTCCTTTTTTTTTTTGTTGGTGATTGTTCGTGCGGCGAGTTCTTTTTATTGCCTCGGAGTGGACGTTTAAGAGCGAATTTATAAATGAATGGTTATCGCACTTGTTATCAATATCCAGCGGATTAAGCGGGATTATTTTATTTGATTATAAGTGTACGGTAAATTTCAATTATAAATTTTTTTTTTATTTTGTTATAAACGAAGGAGTAAAGTGTGCGGGGTAATTAACAGAAGTAAAACTGTTGCTTAATAACAATGTTTTACTCGCCCGATGTATTCAGTAGCTGCTATCAGGATTTTTCAAACTAAAATCTGCAGACAATAGAGCTTTTCCATGTGAAAAATGTCCGCGGTAATGAATGAACACTCCTTATCGCATTACTCACGACTATAAATCACATCACATTAAGTAAAAGATATCTAAATCGCGCGCTGCGATGCAGTGCGTTCACACTGCAAAAACAATAAAAGCACAGGCTCGCGTCGGTAAAAAAAAATGGCACCGATATATTTCTTCTTTTTTTTTTTTTATGCAAAAGCCCCTTTTGGCACGAGAAAATTCCTGCCATACTTAAGCGCTCTAATTAATCAGTGGACTTATATTCTGGAATAATAAATTCCGCGGATAAAACTTATAATGAATTTGTTTTGATCGGGTCGCCGTTTAAATTTAACATACTCCGGTATTCAAGATAATGCTCCGGTAAAAATTTATAATATTCGCGTGTATATATACCTCCAACTTGATTCCCGCGCGCCAGCAATAATTTCGATGTACGAATTGCATTAGGCCTCCAGTTTCTCAACGTCTCTTATCAAGCAACAGACTTATAAAATATTTTGCAATTCGATACTCCTCGCGAGCCGGGCTCCAATAAATATTGTAAAAAAAAAATAATTGATCGTCGCAAAAATGTAGACAAGGTACTAAGGAGTTTCAAGTTTTAACCGGATACCCGAGAGAGCGGCTCGAGGTTAATTCGCGAAATCTTTAATAAAGCGACGCAAAAAAATAAACAAAAGTGGCATCCCTGGGCTAAAACGCCTGTCGGCGTATAAAGCTCGGCCGCAATAAAACGAAGCACTGGCGCGCGCAAATTTATAACGAGTCACCGGCCCGGAGAGAAGAGAGAGAGAGAGAGAAAATCTCGCCGGCGGCCCACGACACTCGCGTTCGAGTAACGAAGGCACAAAGTGGCCCTCCAAGAGCGGCCGCCGTCGCGACACTCCCCCGCGCCTATGCGTCCTCCTTCGCGGGAATTCGAAATTTCCCGCGCGACTATTGGATTTTATCGCGCGATTTTGTTTTGCTCCTGCGCTCGCGTCGCCTCCTTGATTTATTTGCGCTCCGTTGTCTCCGGAATCACAAGAGGATTGCTTTCTTTCTCCCCGCCTTGGCCGGAGGGGTGAGGGGGGAGGCTCATTTGCGCGCGACTGCACTTTGAATTTAAATTTCGCGCGGGCGTGGAAAAACGCGCTAAATTTCAAATGACGCTATTTGTAGGGCCGACCGTCGCGCGTACAGGAGTCCGGTGGTTTCTGCAGACGGGACTGGAGGAATTTATTTACTTGCGGATACGTCGGCGGGCTTGAATACCAAAATTTACGGTGTATCGTAAATTTAAACGCGATGCGGTGATATAGTGCACGAGGGTTAAATATAGACGATTCTTTTCTTGCCCTGCCACCGTGCTCGCCGCGCGCGCGTGATTAACTTATGGCTTTTAAATTACCCGATCGTATCGCTCGGACTTTTCTTTTTATTTCACTTACATTTTCAGTGTGCCTACGTGTTTATCAGAAGCCTTTGTTTCGCTCTTGATTTATCCCTTATTACCACAGCTTTCTTAACTTTTTTTTTCGTTCTTCTTTAAAAACGCCGATTCACACTTTGATAAACTTTTCAATTACGAATCAATAATATTTAATCTATTCCATCGTGCGTTCATTAAAATTGAATATCGCGTAAGTCAAATAAAGATCGTAAATTCTCAGTTAATCCTATCCTGTATATCTCATACATAAATGACAGATTCTCCTTTTCAAAATTGAAAAAAAAATTAATCACAATGCCATTGTATAAAAAGTAAAAGTAGGAGAAAATTTAAATAATTCCCAACAGACTGCATATATATGAAGGCTCGAGAGAAATCGCGCATAAGAAGTAATTGGAGCGCAATTATCAACAACGCCCTATCCGTGTAACGGCCGCGTGAAAAAATTCTCCCTTTCCTCCGCTAGCAGCAACGATAACGGCACCTCGCACCGGAATTTACTCGCAAACAATATAATTAAAGTCGGCGCGTCGCCGGGCGATTTATTATATCGCGGCGGACCTCGCGATTCGCTCCGGTCCGACATCAAGCCGTCCGCGAGCTTTATGCCCGCGCGTCTCCGGGGCGCCGGAGCGCTTAGGCCGAAACTAATGAAAGTGCGAAGCCCCCGGCCCCGGCGAGCTTCGCGGATAATTAAACCGTCGAGGGCCGCGCTCCTCTCCTCCTCCTGCTCTCCCTTTGCCCGAGCTGTCCTCGGTCAATGGAGGCCTCTTCTCGCGCGGGCCGCGAGCCTCTTCGAGGGGTTCTCTTCGCTCTCGTTTTTTAAATCATTTGTTTGCGTTAGTCGCTACCCGTCCGCTCGGTTCTCCTTTTTTTTTTTTTAACGAGGATTTATCTTTCGCTTTTGGCGCGGAATGATAAATCGACGCCTTTGTGGGAAGTTTTCTTTCTCCTTTATTGGGCGACTGCTTGAATTTAATTTGCGTTTTTTGGTGGTGGATTATGCTAATAAGTACATTAGTTTTACGTCGGGCAATGTATTACCGTTTACACGGAGAGAAGAGTTTGTTACAGTAGTAAAAATAGTACTGCTTTGTGACGCAGGGACAGACTAGAGAAGTAAAAAAATTTTGCTAGAAAGTATAGTAAATTTTATTTTACTGTATATAAGTCTTGCAAATTTTACTACACTTTCTAGTCAACATTTTTTATTCGTCGCTCGAGAAGACTATTAATAATGTTTACTACGCGACTTCTCTCTCCGTGTACGCAGTAATTTATTTTTGATAAGCCACAGTAATTATTAAATATGTATATAGATAAAAAAAAAGAAGACATTATATACGCTCATTGAGACGAGGAATATTTTCATTTTGTAATTCAGCGCATCTTAAATAAAGTGCTTACAAGGTTCGATTAACTTTTCGAGGCGTCCGAACGTGATATAGTTTCTTGAGAAACGACATGTACTCTGTACATGCAAAAGCTCATAAAAAGAAATTCCATAAGGAAGTAATCTTCGCCCCGGGCGAATTTTCGATTTACGCCGTTACGGTAGAAAGTTGAGTAAGTCCCCCCACTTCCCGTCATCTTGATTTATGCCCGACGCGTGTAATACAGCCGATGATCCGTAATTTAATTTGACGAACAGCCAAAGCGATGATACGTTACACGTCGCTCCCTCCCGTACACGCCGCTATACACTCGCACACCTTAATCCGGATTAATTTTCCGCCGATGAAAAAGAAAAAAAATCAGTAAAAAAAAAGGAAGAAGAAGCTACACACATACGCACGCGAGCAAAAAAAAATCCTAACTTTACCCCGATTTCCATTCATATACGCAGGCTAGCAGCTGCTGAATACAAATCACGGTATCGTCCGGGGCGTATGTCACTCCCGAGGAATACCAAGAACTCACGCGCGCAACCGTCTCATTTTCTCCGTTTAATCCCCACCACAAAAGGATAATCGAAGGCACAGGCCTCGAGCAAACAAAAAAAAAAGGAGACCTCGCCGAGAAAGAGGAGAACGGCCAGAATGTGAGAACGGAAAGAATCCGGTGCCCGGTAAAGTGGTCAACGGCGTACAAAAAAAAAAGAAGAAGAAGAAACACAGAAGAAGGAAGGCGATTCCCCGACAGAAACACCGAGGAGGCGCGCGCGAACAATAAGATGCTTCCTTAAAAAAAAGAAAGAGAAAGGGAAAGGCAAACCACGTCCGCCCCTTTATCTCTCTCGTTGAACCAAAAAGAAAGAAAGAAAGAAAGAGAAGAAGGCGAGGCCACGATCGGGAGGATGCTGGAGCTGGTGGAGCGCAAGACGGGCGGGATAACGTGGCCGACGGCGCCGGCGTCCTCGTCGTCGACGACGTCCCGCTCGACGCAACGCAGCCGGGACTATTTTGGCAGGAAGCCGACGCAGGAGCGCCACTGGGTTCGCACCAGCAGGGGCCTGCTGTGCTCCCTCGGCTGCGACGACTACTACAGCCCCGACACCGTCGGCACATGGAAGTTCCATCGCGTGCCGCCGCGGGACAGGTAATTTGGTCCTCGGTTTCTGGGATGAAACGAGCCGGTAATTGCTAACAGACGGTCCAGGTGGAGCGCGTACACTGGCAGAAAAGACCCAAAGTCAGTGTCTTTAATATAAGGCGCTTTATATTTTTAACTTTTTTATTTTTATCTTTGACACAGTGCTGTGCGCATTTAATTGAATGCACTGATTATGAAACTGATAGAAAAAGCCGTGCGCATTTAATTAAATGATTTGATCATTAAACTGATAAAAAAAGCCTTTGACTCAAAGTCAGTGTCTTTATAATTATAATTAAATGCGTACGGTTTTATATTAAAGACACTGACTTTGGGTCAAAGGATTTTTCTATTACTGTAGTTGGTACACGCTTAAACGGTTGGAGTGAAATTTCACTCCAGGTGAATAGAGTAATATTCATTCTAAGGTAGAGTATAATCTAGTAGTTAATAAGGTTAATCCCTACTTTTGATTCTACTTAAGAGTCAAAAAATCACTGGATCAAGGAAGTTAATTTCATTATAAAATTAGAGCGCAAATTTGACTCCAATAGAGTTAATTTTCACTCTATTTCACTCTAGTTGATCTGGCGTGAATAGAAATGGAATTTTTTTTCTCCTTTGATATCAACGCCGAGTGTGTATTTGACGGCATGGGGTTATGGATGTCGATCGTTACTTTTGAGTCTCTGGGATATTTCCGATGGAAATAGTTTGCCGTTACGAATGGATAGTATCGATCCTTTTTGGATTTGTGAAACATTTTGTCTTGACTTTTTTTTCACTGATGCAAAAGCGATTGCAGTCGTTCGAGTATATCGGTTTATCAATCAACTTTCTGAATGGTCAAATAAACAGTAGTTGTGTGATATCTCTTGAACAGATAAAAGGCTAACAATATCAGTAAATTTTGTTTGATATCTAGATTTATCTGTAAAATGATTTTCTTCTTTCACTTTGTTTAACATATCTCGAATTGAGTGCATAATTCGATAAATCACACTCTATTCAATCAAAAAGAGACTCTAGTTTTATTACTCAATTATTTGGAGTCCTTATAATGGCAACAACATTTTATTTATCCGTATAAAGTTTGCTTTACTATTTCACTGTGAGTAATTATCACTTGAATGTAATGATTTTACATTTTTTCACCATCGTTATTTTATTACTATTTTTTTTTCATCTAGTAACAATTAATATTTTCTCGTTGAAAATAATTACGCTAAAAATACTTTTAAAGTACTCAGTAATCAAGAAAAATACAACATTTAATTTTTTGCGCGAACGTCGCAAAAAAGAGGTAAAACGTAAACCTCGTGAATCAGTTTTTTTGCATACACTATTAAGTCATTTAAGCGAGATAACAATTATGAAACTTATAACTACGATGACAACATGCGAATCGATGCAAATCTGTTAGCGACATTACCAAAATAGTTTACGATGAATCAGTCGGATTTTTAAACTCGATGCGTCACGGCGACAAGTGGTACTGCTATCTTCGGCGTTACGTAATTAATGTTTGTTTTTTTTTATATTTTTTATACTGCATCACGTACGAAATGGATACTCTTTATGTCGAGTGAATTTAGTCCGGCCTTCTGTCAATAATCAAGCTGAGCGTACAAAACTCAGCGAATTTTATATAAATCATTCCTATTTACACCTTTGCTTAGTTACGAGCATTTCAAAAAGTTTGTTTTCGAATAACTCGTGATTCATTAATCAAAATTAGAAAAAAAGTATTAGCATATTTTATAAAAAGAAAACTAGAATGGCACAAAAATGATTCAGCTCCATCAAATTAGTCACTCCACGAAATTGTATCACTTCGTCCCCTTAATTAAACGTTTTAAAGCCTCTCATTTTAAAAGATACTCAAAAGTTACTTCGTTTTAAAAAGAAAAACTCGCTTTACAGTTTACTTTACAACTCATGCATTTAAATTTCACTTAGGCCACTGCAAAACGAGAAGAACAAATTTACTGCTTCCCTGCAAAATTAAAGCAAGTGGCACAACCGTACACAGCCAACCCTCGAAACCTTAAAAAAAAAGTAGCAAATTTCATCCCGTCGAACTCCCAGTAAATCAGACTATCCCCGCGGTACAGCAGCGGCGATGACTCGAGGGTCCAAGTGGGTGGCCGTGCCCTCGTAAGTCATCGCTTGCCCACCTCCCCGCTCGTCGCTATCACCGCGCGGCCATCAATAAAGCCGAAAGATAATCGCCGGTAGCTCGGCGATAAGCACAGCTCGCTCCGCGCAGACAAATCGTCGCGTCGCCGAGTCCTGACCCCCCGCCGGAGAAAGTCCCACGACGCGGCCGAGGAAAAAGGGTTAATGCTCGGCGTGGGCGCGCGAGCAGGTGACTGCGGCGACCGGGTCACGGACGCTCGCCCCTTTTTGCCCCTCCGCCCCGGGAAACTCGCGGCGCTATCACGAGTCGAGCTTGTTAAATCGACGCGCGCTAATTGGCCGCCTTTTTCGGGGAAGTCCGGGCGCATTGTTCGCTGCGCGTGCGCCTGCTTAACGGCTTCTCTCCTTTTTTTATCTCTCTCTCTCTCTCTCTCTGTCCCTGTCGCTTTGCACTGCGGCGTAATTAGATGCGCAACGGGGGTTTCGTGCACTGGCTCCTGGAGGCGAAATTGTGCGGTTGCGGTGTGACGTATGTGTGCTAATGGTTATTGGATTTTCGAAAATTGTTTGTTGTATGTGTATGTACGAGTTGCGCGTCCACACTGTTACAAATTTTGTGTTTTGCGTTAATTGAGAAATAATTGCAGGAAGATTGTATTTAATGCACACTGTTCCTTGTGTTTTCGTTAAGGGGGTCTGAAAGTCGATTAAAAATTCAAATTTTGCGCCATAATGTAGTAGAGGAAAAAACAATTTAATCGTTTTTAAAAAAATGTGTAAATGAAATATCGAAAAACCACGAAAAACTTGGCCCTCTGTTAGCTAACGATCTATTATTTTATAAAGCTCCAAATTCATATAGCAATACTTGCATGAGAAAACTTGAATAATATGATCTTTATACATTTTTCAAGCTTTTTTCATCAAAGAATTGTTATCCGAACTTGGACTTTTGCAAAATGATAAATCGTTACTGAATGAAGCGCAAGTATATATATTATGGCGCGAAATTTGAATTTTTAATTTACTTTCAGACCCCCTACACAAAGAATTATTTATTATTATTATTATTAATATTAATGAAATTATGAATTATTATTAAATTAATGAAATACTTCTGTACTTTCTAGCGATATAGTACACAATTAAGTGTTAAAATGCATTTCTGCTAAATATTTGTGTAGTTTATTGGAGTAGTCAAAAGCAAAAATAATATTTGCGCAATTTTATAATTTATACAGAAAAACGATGCTTATATATTGTAGTCAGTTCAATTCTAAATTTCAAAAATTATGTTTAGAATTGAACGGATTTATAACAGTGCAGAGCTGGACGTATGTGTGTGTGTGCACCGCCACTAACGATATTTAAAGGAGGCAGACGACGACGGGATGTTTAAACGAGGAACGACACAAGTAGTTAGCATAAATTGTGTTGTTATTGAGACTACAAGGATCTAATGCGCTCGGCAATCTCAATAACTAGTCGGCGCGGAACATTTTAATCTGCTCAAGGATCAACCGTTAAACCCGCGCGATCTATCCGCGGCTGCTTCGCATGCGATTTTTCATGTGCGCGCGCAATGGATGTGTGTACACGTTTTGCAACGCGGGGAATAAAAAAAAATACTAAATTAGAAAATAATCATTCAATCTAAGTTACTTCCTGCATGTAACAGAACTCGCAACTCGTTATTTTGCAGGTATATTCATATATATACATATACGGAGAGGGGAAAAAATGAATAAAGCATCGAGCGAGGTAATTTTCCGGCGCTTTAAAGTTTATATAGAAATATATATACAATTGCGAAAACACCGACTAAAATCGTACCGTAAGATCAAAGTAGAACGATCTACTCTCCGGGTAGTAGTTGAGCTTTGCAGTGCTTCGAAGTGAAATTCTATATACTCCGGTCGCGGGGTGAAAAACTACACCATTAGAGCAGAAATAGGAAATGCTGTCGTGATAGATTGAATTTCCACGGGAGATTGATTTGACTAATTCCATCCAATATTTTTGAGAATAAACTGGAGAAGTTAACTCGTTTTTCCACATTTCTGTGTAGCTAATTTTCTCTTAAAATATTTTCTTCGACGCGCTTCATTCGTTCGAGCTTTCAAAGTACGTAAAAAAAGTTTCTCTTCATTCCAAAGTTACTCGAGAAACATGAGATAACAAATAAAAAAGTAAACTTAAAAATATTGCATATTTTAAAATCTGTAAATTTAAAAAATTATTTAAAGTACAAATTTGTAACTATCTATTTATGTAAAACGATTTCAGACTACCTTCACTAATACCTAAATCGTGAATATATTTCCATTAATTTTCAGTGAAGATTAATTATAGTAGTTTTTCACTAATTCAACTTTAGACAGTACGAGGGATTATTAATCATATTAAATTTGATTAAAACGATCACGAAGCTACTTCATTATTATTATTATTTCAAATAAGCCTTGCAATTATCTGCTTATTTTTTTTTCATCTTCATTCGTCGATCTACATCGACTTCTCAATGCAGCGGTACATAAACTATACACAGAAAAAATAATGCATTAATTTTAAGGAAATGATTTACTTCAATAGTACTTATTAAATATTTCTTTGAATCAAGTAATGATATCATTCAAACTAAATGAATTTATTTGTTTCTAAATAAATAATGTTTTGACTCAATATAAAATATTTTGATAATATTGAAATAAATGTTTTTCTCAGTACACTATTTTTTTACGTAAATAGATTTCAAACTGCAATCGACTATTCATCATATTAAATCTGATTAAAACGATCACGAAGCTAAATTTATTATTATTATTAGTTCAAACAAGCCTTGCAATTTTCTGCTTATTTTTTCTTTCATCTTCATTCGATACTTTTTACACATACACTCGCGCAAATCTTTTCCGCCCGAAGATCCTCAATAAACATTCTTGAAGCAACTTCCTCGCGAAGTCGTCGATCTACATCGACTTCTCGATGCAGCGGTACATAAACACCGCCAAGCGCACGTCGCGAGACACCGAATCCCGGCCTTCCGCTCCGCGATTTTTCCCCAGTGATTAAGGTAAAAAATATAGAGAGAAGAAGAAGAAGAAGAAGAAGAAGAAGAAGTATAGGCGGAAGATCTCGAATCTCGCCGAGATCCGCGTGCGAGCGCGGAAAAGCTCCGGCGGGCGTGACGAGTCGGAGGCGTAGCCGATGCGTTCGGCGTGACTGAGATTTTTGCATGCGCCGCCGTGACGGATCGGATGTCGCACGGTGGGGATCGATTGCTCGCGCCCGGTGACATCAGCCCACCTATCCGTCGTACGGGCTAATGTCCCCCCGCGCGCACCTCCTCCGCTATTCTTTTAAGTTCCTGTCCTCGGGTCTACGGTATGCGCGCTCCTTATACTTATCGATTCGTGACTTTGACTTTGCTGCCGGGGAGTCGCGTATTACGTTAGTCGTGGGTCAGGATGTGCTGATGTTACGCTTTCACTTCGATGAGATAATTTTTACGCGCTGGCGCGCGAGATGTACATAAAACAAGAGTTTCTGCGATGTAAGAGCTCGAGAGAGAGTGACAATTGGATAAAGTTCGAGGATTTATGGATGTTTTGTTGTTTATCGCTTTGTTGCTTATTCTTGTAAGAAATTCGTCTGTTTTTCTCGATATCGAGCGAAGTTGTTAATTGATAGAAAAAGTTACGTAAGGGACGCGGAGATTTATGACGAAGCAATGCAATTACAAGAGCAATCAATCTACATCCATGCGACTGCGATTCTACGGACGATAGAAAATAATCTTGATTCATTTATCAAAAATAGCGCGTATAACTCATATTTTCTGCAAAATATATATATTTATTTTTTTGCTTATTTTCTCACCGCGTGCTTCTCACGAAACCTCTGATTATTCATACAGCGTTGGTTCACGCTGAGCGTCGATTTATAAATTATAATCGCGAGATAAAAAAAAAATTGCGCAAAGCAACGCTTTATTTCTCTCGAACGCCTTTAAAAAAAAGGAAGAAGAGGTATAGAAATAAGATTTTTTTTGTCGTCAACGAACAAGTGTAAAAAAAAAATCGCTCAATTTGCAAGCAGATGTCAGATGTCCCATTTACTCGGCGACGGCGCCTTGACACCAGATAAATAGAGGCAACAATCGCGCGCTCTTCTAAGTACCGGGCGCAGTTAAATCCGCCGCCGATGCCGGGCGTCGCAATTACGCGCAATTCCATCTTTTTAAAAACAATGAATGCGAATTAATCGGACAGCCGCGGCCAATGGAAACAGCTGAGTGCCCCGCTCTCTCTTGCGTGACGCGAAGGCGCGCGTAAATTTTCATCGCTCGGCCGTATAGACTGACTCTCTTTCAAACTTTTCGACTGTAATTGGATTGCGTTTGCCTTTTCCTTTCTATTAGCGAATTTTTATTGAATTCCACTTCCGTTGCATAAGTATTTTTCATAATATTATGATTTCTTTGATAAAACTTGAAAGAGTGTCTCAATAAAGTTAACGTAATTCGTACAATTCACGTACGAGATTGTTTTTAATGTTATTCAATAATCGCATACAGTCTACAGTCTTCTATGCAAATTAAGCTGCGAACATACATATCTCTAAAACAATAATATCCTTAGTAGAATCGCCATAAACAAGTATAGAAAATTTTGCTGCACTCGTAGAATTATTTCCGCAATAGTTTCCAGCAAAATTTACTGTACTCATTTACGGCGAATTCTATTCCATAGAGCATGGTAATTTTTATCTGGGAGCTCAGTTTATGCGATTTCGTTCCCATGCAGACAGTAACGTTTAAAATGTTTCCTTGTCAAAGTGTAGAAGTGCCATAAGTTATTTTAAATTCAGTATCCATTCGCTTAAGCAACGAACAAGTACTTTTCATTTAGAATAAGCGACTTATTCATACTTTCCAGCATAGTTAATCCTCGCTTCTGCGCACAATTACACGAAACAATGCGCTAATCCATTTCTCTTAGCAGCCATCCCGCACCTCATTCCCAACGTCACCCTTCAAAGAACGCCGCGTCTCTCGAACGCACCACTTGCGCAAAGGTGACATCAGACCGCCGGGGGTGCCCCCCTCGATAAAGACACTGACGTGCACCTGAAACAAGCCCACGCGACTCCCCAGCTGATCGCTCGTTTTCCCACACGCGGACACACGAGCGCGACGCACGTCCGTCATCGTTGCGCAAGGAGCGCGCGGCGATTGTGTCCCTCCAGGCGTCGCTCCTGCGGCGGAGGAATGGCCGAAGGTCGGCCGCACGTGCGCGCGAATATCGCACGCCGAGGCGGCATTAAGCCGTTTTACAATGGGCGCATTCAGGGGGCCCGCATTTATTTACGGCGTGCCGGCCGTTTAGTACTACCGTTTGACCGACGGCTAAGTACGCAGGCCGATAAGACTCTTTCGAGCGTCCGTAGACACTCCATTGTGCGAGTGTCGTTGTCGATCGACAATCCAACCGTTAATAACTGCTTCCAGTCCAGTGTAGCTATAGACATTTGGAGTGGGCAAAAGGATATGCAGACTTTTTTTTATTTCGCTTCGTTTCGGCCTAATTCAAGTTCTGACTGTTCAGAAATGCAGCCATATTTTTTATTTAGTAGAGTTTATATAGTCAGAACTTTAATTAAGGAGGCTAAAGCGAAGCGCAATCAAAAATAAAAATGCTTGTATGTTAATTTGCCTTTTTTTCGTCTACGCCGAGAGAAATTTTGTAGTAAATATGACTATGTTCCGAAGTGCAGTGGGATACACTCGCCTTATGACGACGTTTACTATATAAAAAATACTAAAAATTCCTATGTACATAGTAAAAATGTTTTATAATAAAAGTCGAGTATATCCCACGATTCCTATATAGAATATAATAATCTTTACTATAACATTTCTCTCCGTATACCGACTGGACTCTTTCTCGTATTCACGGTATGAAGGATCAGAATAAAACGGTTGGAGTAAAATTTCACTCTTATAGTTTATAGTAAAATCACTCATGAAGTTAAATTTGATTCCAATAGAGTCAAATTTGAATCTACACGAATAAAGTGATTTAAATTACACTATAAAGTAAAGTAATACATTGCAAATTAAAACTCTACCTTTCGCTCTACTTAAGAGTAAAAAAAATTACTCTATTTCACTCCATCAAGGAAGTTAATTTCACTATTATAAAATTAGAGTGAAAATTTGACTCCAAAAGACTTCATTTTTACTCTATTTCACTCCAGCTGATTTATCGCGATCGTTATTTGACGAAGTGTAAATAAGTATTGCTACGTAGGCGCAATTAAAACAATGGCTGTTTCTTATAATCGCGCAAATGGATTTCAAAACTTGCGTGCATTACTACAGCGTGAAAGTGCCAGGGAGTTCTAAAAACCGCGCGCAACATTGCGATTTCCCTCGCGGCTTAGATTCTCGATCAATTAGCCATCGCCGCGCTTTCAAAATAAATCCTCCGTCTGTCCAAACCTAACTATAACAAAAAAAAAAAAGAAAAAGTAAAAGAGCGACTCGATTCGTTGTTGAATTTTTCGCTTAATTAAGAAAAGTATGCATAAGAGAAGAGAAAAAGCTCCCCCCACATCCTCGCGTCGGATTTAAAAGGCTCGCGAATTATGCAGTCTCCCTTAACAGTCGAAGCTTTTCATTGAGCGGAGTTCACATCCTCCGAAAGAGTAATGAAATATACATAAAGACGCGCATTGCCGAGGCAAAGGAAAAGTCCGCGACGCCCGTGTATATATAATATGCGCACTATGCGGATACCGCGGCGTTTGTATAAACATACGTATATGTATGTACGTACGTACATAGAAGTGTACGTAAAACGAAGATCGCGGAGCGTGCGTCAGAGCGCGCCGGTGCATCGGCCTAAGGGCGTTCTGCATTGTAATTTCATAAATGCAAATGGTCGAGATAAAGTTTACTCCTCTTTTCGCGAAAGAGACGCGCTCGTTTGCCCCGTACGTTTCGCGCCCGTTCGGATGGCTCTTTGTGCGGGCAATAAACATGAATACCGGAGTACTGCACGGGCGACGGGCCTAGGCGAAAGTTCGTTTGGCAGGGGATTGATTTTTCTGTGAATATGCAGCCGAGCTCATTTGAACACAATGGTAAATAAATAATTGTGCTTCATAGCCGAGGCACATCGGCGTTACATTGGCGACTATTTTTAATGGACGCACCGGTAAATAAACAGTTAACGGCCGCGCAGCGACTGACCGAGGCAACTGATACCAAGGCGTGAGTCAGTTTTAACTAACAATGCTTTATGAATTATTTTTGTTTAAAGCGAAGACGAGCGCGCCGCGCGGTAATTGTGAAGCTCATTTTAAGCGAATTTTATCGCTATATTAGAGTGCATATAAGATTTACGGTGTCTGTTGAAGATTTCTTTCACTTCTGGAATGTTTTTTTTTAAGGCAGAATGTTTATTTTGGCTTTGTGGGATATTTTGTACATAAATTTTTTTATACTTTATAATAGAAACGAATGAACGAAAGAAACACACATACACAATTTATTACTCCTCGTTTGACATCATTTCGAAAGATGCGCAATGGACTTTACACGGAAACAATTTATTTTGTATCCAATCTTTCGGATTTGCACTCAACATAATACACAATGGCAATTTTCACGTAGAGCAAACTGCACTTTATTATTTTAAAATTCCCTCCCAACAATAAATTTCATTTTAATTTGCAACATGCAAAATAACAAGCTGCCACATTCAGACATTCCCGCGTTTATCATCGTTTCTGAAAAACTCGCAAATTTCATAAAAATGCATGGCAGTTAATTATACGTGAAAACATTCTACTGTTATTAATTTATTTTTTTTAACAGACGCACGATTACACTGAAAGACCAACTTGGTAATTTTTAATAAATATTTACTTCAAAAGTACTTGCTAAATATTTCTTTGAATCTAAATGAATTCATTTGTTTCTAAATAAATTTAGCAATTTAGCAATTATGTTAATGTAGGTTGATTCAAAGAAATATTTAACAAGTATTAACAAAGAAATATATTTAACAAATACTGATAAATAGCAAATTGGTCTCTCAGTGTAATTAAAAAAATAAATAAATGAAAAAAGTCCTTTTCCAAATTGCACAAAAATTCCTCCAATGAGCTTTACAACCCCTCGTAAACTCTCTCACCTCGAGCGTTCCACTCGAAACAATGAGAAACTCTAAAAAAGCACGCGGCAAACAATCGCCCGTCGTCACGCCAATCCCCAGGCGTCGCAGCTATACAGTCCGAAGGTCCCCGCAAACCGCGAAATTCGGGTCAGGCCCTTTGGGGAATTTCGAAGCGAGTCGCCGCGTCGTGAGAACGCGACAAAAGCAACGTAAAAAGAAGAAAAAAAAGGAAAGGCGCGCTCGCCGGCCGAGTGTGAAAAGGCGAAAAGCACCTCGCGCGCATTAATTAAGTGAGGAGCGTGGGTGAGATCGATGCCCCCGCGGCAGCGCGCATTTAATTTCGCGCTCGCCGGCGCGCCGCGCTGGTAATTGCGCGCGAGCAGGTGCGCCCCGCTAATGGCGAGCGCTCTTTTTACGTCGCTTTTAGTCGAGTGCCTATAAAGCGACGTCCGGAGACGCGAGCCGAGGAGTTTCGGTCGAGTGGGACGCGGAATCGCAAGGACAGTTAATTTGTTCTTCGTGCTTTGTATTTTTAAATGGGTTTTACTTGCGCTGAGAAAAAAGTATTTTGTACGCTGTTTTCGCCTGTATTCAGTTACTGTTACTACTGATACTGATTTTCACATAAAAAATGTATAATCCCATAAAAATATACAAATTCATTTGATAAATAAATAAAAATTTAGTTCTCTCTACTGTATGCATATACTCAGCGTCGTACCACGTCTGGCTGTTACTACTTACACTGCTTTTTCACATAAAAAATGTAGTATAATGCAATAAAAATACATAAATTAATTTTATAGATAAATAAAAATTTAGCCTGCTCTACTGTATGCATATACTCAGCGTCTTACCACGTCTGGCTGTTACTACTTACACTGATTTTTACATAAAAAATGTAGTATAATGCAATAAAATTACAGAAATTAATTTTATAGATAAATAAAAATTTAGCCTGCTCTACTGTATGCATATACTCAGCGTCTTACCACGTCTGGCTGTTACTACTTACACTGATTTTTCACATAAGAAATGTAGTATAATGCAATAAAAATACATAAATTAATTTTATAGATAAATAAAAATTTAGCCTGCTCTACTGTATGCATATACTCAGCGTCTTACCACGTCTGGCTGTTACTACTTACACTGATTTTTACATAAAAAATGTAGTATAATGCAATAAAATTACAGAAATTCATTTGATAGATAAATAAAATTTAATCTGCTCTACTGTATGCATATACTCAGCGTCTTACCACGTCTGGCTGTTTCTACTTGTACAGTTCGGCTGTTTCTCCTTATCTCGATTTTAATGTAAATTATTGAAAAAAATTAAATTAGTTTAATATAAGTTCAGAAACAAGTTTAAATTACAGCTAGAAGACTGTATACGCACTTTATGTAATGTATGCCTTGCCATGCCTGTCTGTTTCTACTTACGCATCTTTCTAGCCAAATGAGTGCAAATGCTACTGTGAACATTTATTTCACTCGATTTGTTACGCAAATAAAAAAATATAATAATTCAAATCTATATTATTAAATTCAAACTTTGATAACTAAGTCTATTTAAAAAACGTAAAAGTTTAAAAAATAAAAACTACCATACTTTACAGTTAAATTTGTAAAAAAAAAGACGCACGGAGAAAAATGATTAGTAAAATTTATTGAAATAGTAAATAAACTTTGCTTAAAAAGCTAAATAAATACAGTCATATAAAATTTACGTATGCAGTAAGTAAATTACGTTAAATATTTTAGGTTATATTTATTTACTTCATTAAGCAAAGCAGATGTAAGTTTAAACATCAAGTAAATTTTGTTTAAATATTTAAACAATTTTACTTAAGTAAAAATCAGCAGTTTTTACTGCATGCCTTTAAATAAATTTTACTATGGTAATATTTATCTGAGAATTCATTCTATTCTATGCTATCCCAAGACAAATTATAATTTCTACTATTCCTTTTCTTTAATCAGTTAATGGATGATCATAATATAAATTCAATTTAATTTGACAGTATTACCGTGAGCTATTCGTAATTTTTTTTTATAGGCGATAAATTATTTTACGAAGTCGTTGGTTTTAAAGGGTCGCTCGAGGAGTAAATGAATTCTCTGCGAATGATTGAAGGTCGCAGTTTAAATCAGACGTTCGGACTTCAAAAGAGGATGCATGAGTCACTGGCTTTTGGACTTTCAAACTCAACGACTTTTCTGGCGAAGATGCACGTGCGCCGGGCGTCTTCGCGTCTCGTCTGTTTGTATTGTTTTCTTTTTCACTTGACGGTACATTGCGCTTTGCCGATGAGTGAAACTCTTTTACAAGCGCCCGTTTTAGTACGTTTTTCACTCGCAAATTCAAGCTGAACGTATACACCATTACCGTCCTACTAAGAATAAAGCTTTCTGTCTTAAACAAATTGAAATTTAATTTCTATTTATAAAATCTTTCAAGCTAATTAACAATAACTATATTAGTCTAATAAACTCCTACAAATGTACATGTACATTAAATTAGAAGCGAAAATATGTCTTTTCGTTTTTACAAAAAAAAAAATCAATCGTCAATTACTTATCTTTTAAAACGATTGATAAGAGAGAAATGCTAATGGCACAAATGGCGCGCAAAAAATTAGCAACAATTATAAAATAATTAATTGGCACTTGATAGCGTGTGAAATGTCGATCGATTAAAAGAATTAACAAACCACCCACTCAGTCGGCGATATAAGACTTTTATATACAAAACTCGAAGCGCGCGCGACTCCGCAAGTGCAATGAATGCACATGACTAAGTGCGCTTAATTGCACTTGGTGAGTGAGCGATACAGGTTCGATAACCGACCAAAGTATGCCCCCGATGTGTCATCGCTCGCTCTGGCCATTCAAACTTATATATCCGATCGGCGCGCGCCGCTCGCGTATATATACCGGTCCTTATCTCGTATTTGCATAATTCTAAAATGAATTTCAAGTATCGCGACACTTACGAGGCTTTAATTAAAATTCTCTCCCATTTTTCGTTCGTCATTTGCTTCCTCAAGCTGCGAGTCAATATCAATTATCCTTTACATTCGCTAAATTAAGCATGCGTTTTTTTCCCCCGCGGTCTTTAAATCCACTGTTATTCAACGCGGTGTGCAACGGCTAATTTCAATCGCGTGCATTCGAGGAATTACGCAACGATTCGGCTTTTTTTCCCTCTCTTTTTTTTTTTTCAGCGCGAAACGAGCAGCTGAACACAGCAGGCAGTGTATATACACACACGGCAAAAGTGAATAAAAATCAAAGCTCCGAAGACCGCCAATCCCCGATTCCGTTTTACGTAATGAAGCTTCCAACCAGCGCTTCGTATCAATTGTATTTAAATTGCGCGTCGGCTCTTTCTTTATTTTTTTTTTTTTTATTTCATTCCGAAATTAGCCGCGGAGTGCACGCACATCAGCGGTTCCCCGAAACCCTCGACGCGAGTCCACATTTCGCGATTCCAGCGTCCCATCCACCCCGCGAAAGCTCCCCCATCGTCCCGTCTAATTATAACCGGCCGTAAAACGGGTGCGCTCCGAGATCAAACTGCAATAAAAGATCGAGACTCGGCGGAGACTGAACAAGAGATTAAAAGGAAAAAAAAAGGTCGCTGCAACGATCCGCCAATTGAGGAGGAGCAGAGATCGCGTCGTCGCGCGGGCCAATAAAGCTCGAGAAGGACTCGCCCCGAAGGGAGCTTAAGCAGATTCGCCGAGGCGCCGGCTCGCCGTTAGATCATCGCCCGGCGCTCGATGTGCACGCGTCCACTGACGTCAGCGGCGTGCGCGCGACTCGCGAGCGCATTGTCCTTCGCGAGCGGCGCGAAAAGAGACTGCGGCCGCGTTTCTTCCGTTGCGACATCGCGGCCCGTTTCCTACCCACCTGCTGACGCGACGCGATATGCGGCGCTGTCCTGATACTTGGCAGCCCGTCGGCTTGGCTGCTTTTTACCACTTCGACACGGGGCGGATCTGCCGAGACTCGTCGGTTTTGGCGACGTGGAGCTCGCTGCTTTATTTCCTTTGCTGCTGCGGTTTGACGAGGTGCGACGTTTTCTCAGTGACTTTCGGGGGGTTTTAAAGTTTGTGCCGGTCGGAGTGATCTTTTTTTTTTATGAAAAATTTAAGGAAGTCTGTGTTAGTAATTGAACATGGGAACATTGTTTTTTCGAGCACTTCTATTTCTTGTTTGGATAAGAAAATTAATGTGCGAAGTGCGTTTTTAATTAAAGTGTTCTTAAAGAATCTGAGACCGGGATCGAAATTGTTAAGATTATTTTTGCGAGGTTCAATGACCGCATAACAATGTGCACACAAAAATGTACAACAATGCGCTTGACCTAAATTAATGAGTACACTTATAAAGAATTATAAAAGGCGTGCTAATCGTTTACAGTGTATAAAACAAGTTCATTCATTTAATATTAAAAAATGTTGCTTAATAATCATTAAAACGATCATTCTAGCCTGCGATAGTTTTTACTTTTGCAAACATATTTAGCATATGATATATCTAACAGTGCATACTAATCTTTTATTTCGTTTATCTCGTAGTATATATACTTCTACTTTTTATAAAGTCGTTTTAAGAGGTACAAGTGTCCAATTAAATAAGCTCTCCTAAAAACTCCATTTTCGAACGATACATATTTTTTAATATTCAACTTTCCACTGTTAAAGATATCAAATTGTATTTATCTCACGATAAAACCCTGATTCTAGTAAATAATTAATTAATATTTCGAATTTAAACCAGCTGTCATCCATCTAATTAAAGCACCATACAAATCCAATTATCGAATTCAATCGCCTGAATCTATAATGTACATACACCCTGCAATACTCAATTCAGCAATGATAATAATCAATACAATAATTTACGTTATATTCAACGATAACGGCTGACAAAGCACTCGAGTACTAATGCAAATTCGTTTGTCTGTGCAGCCATGAGGGGATGAGCGCTGGAGGCGATGGCAGCGGCGGCGGCGGCCATGGCGGGGTACAGGGCGGCAGGAATACACCACCCCATGGATCGCCCACCCCCATGGACAAAGCGACCCTCAAGGTTCATCTACCGAACGGTGAGTGCGCGCGCAACCCCCGATATTTCCTATTTCTCTCGTTGCGTGAATGCATACACTGAGACAATTTTCTCGCAATAATCGAGGTGATTATTTTGCAAATATTACGTGAAAAAAAACGCGATTGTAGTACAATTGACATTACTATACATTTTTACAGATTTTTTTTTTAAATTTACAAAGCTTGGTTAACCGTGCAAGATCTAAGTAAAAAGTACTGTACTTATCCCGTAAAATGTATAGTATTGCTAACTGTCCGATGATTACGTTTTTTTTTTTTCGTAATTTTTATGGGAAAATCATTGTAACTTTTACGAGAAAATTCTCTCAGTGTATGCGTACCGACGGAACCCAGCTCCGAAATCCTGACGCATCGACTTTTCATCCTCTTATGACGCGGCTTCGAGCAGTCGCTTTAATGCTTACGTATCACGGACGGGAGCTAAATTCAATGTGATAGAGTGACTGTACGCTTTGTATTCCGTGGACGTTTCCATATGATTTTCTAGAAATCCAGAAATATTGTATTTTTCTTTTGAGATGATGATCATCTAATTGTCCATCTAAGCTTTATCCATATTGATAGTGGGATTTTGTGATTCGCCGTTTGCCTACAAAAATAGAGAGAAAAATTAGTTTTTGTCTAAATTAAAAAGGGATTGGCTTGTGATTTTAATATAATAACGTTTTGTGATAATGTAGTCTTAAAAAGAAAAATGTGTTTTTTTCTTTTCGAATTATCCTGGCTAATGAAGTTTGTCTGATCGCAGGTGGATTTAACGTAGTCAAGTTTGGCGACGCCATCGACGTGAAGGGGATCATTTCTCTGGTCACAAGTCGACTGGCGGCCGGCACCAGGCACTACAGGAACCTTTACGCCATGAGACTGCACCATCCTGGCTCCGGCGAAAGCTACTGGCTGCACCAGGACACGACCATGTACCAGGTAAAATTTTCCATAGTGACTTGCTTAAAAAGTGCCGCAAACTCTGTAAAAAAGAAAAGAAATTAATAAAATACGATGACTTACTAAAGAGTAAAAGAACAACTGTTTAAGAATTTTTTTCATTAAAGATGTAGATATTATAATATAATCAGACAACGTTAGAATCAATAGGTCATTAGTTGCACAAAGTTGTCATTCTAATTTTATTTTATATTCCACCTTGAACAGAGTTTAAAGGTTCTTGAACTCTTCACCTAATAATTTAATGTCTATTGACTCAGTTGATCAGTTCAAAATTTCTTTAAGTTCCTTCACTTGTATTTTTTAGTTTAATTTACAGTAAAGTAGTTTTATAAGTTTTCTTTAAAGTTTTATATATAAGGACCCTTTAGTCCGTCGAATTATTGAGATTTAAATAAATAAATAATTCTCTCGCTTATTACAGGTTCAAGAAAAATACGAAAAGAAACACCCCCACAGCGAATGGAGGTACGAACTGAGGGTACGCTACCTGCCGCAAAATTTGAACGATCTCTACGAAAAGGACAAAGTAACGTTTTACTACTACTACGATCAGGTAAATAATTTTCAACGTACACTTTTTATCGTCATACTTACAAATTAAACGACTCCTAGTGACATAAAATTTCACCCTTCTTAGGTGAGAAACGACTATCTACTGGCGAATCACGCAACATTGGACCAAGACGTTGCCGTTCAATTGTGTTGCTTGGAAATCAGATACTTTTTCAAAGACATGCCGCAAATAGCCCTGGATAAGAAAAGTAATTTAGAATATTTAGAAAGAGAGGTAAGTAATTAAACATTTTAACATTTAAATTTCAATGCAATACGTACACAAACTAAATGCGAAATTCTGCCTCTCCAGGTTGGTCTGCACAAATTTCTGCCCCGCTCGGTGTTAAACGGAATGAAGCCGAAAGCTCTGCGGAAGCTTATACAGCAGCATTTCAAAAAGGTCGCCGCTCTATCCGAACTCGAATGCATGTACAAGTTCTTCGACCTTCTCCGATCGCACTATAGGTTCGATCAGGAAAGGTTTATTTGCGCTCTGGGGGTAAGCCGGCGATCCTTAATCTACAATGTTGCGCGTTACGTTAAAATTGGTACTTAATCGACGCTTTTCTTGCAGACGAGTTGGTCTATTCCTGTAGAACTAGTCATTGGTCCGGATCTTGGGATATCGTACATGGCTCATCGTGGTGGCACTGTCGTAAGTTTTATAAACGACTATTTCTTATCGCTTGAATTTGTTTGATGAGGAAAGCGAGAAGTTTTCTTGATACGAGTTTGTACAAAGCATCAGAATATAATTGTTTTTTCCTAGTAATTAGAAAGAAAGAATGTGTGAATTGAATACACTTTGTTTTATGGAATTTAATTATTATTTAAAAAATGAATTTAGCGTATAAACTTATGTATAATTTTTTTTATTTAAAAAGATTAGAACTGTCAATATAAAGCAAAACTTTTTAAATACAATGCAATCGTTGCAAGTAACTTAATATATTTCAATAGAACATTTAGAATAAAATTATTTTATCTATCACATAAAAAATAATTGGATTAAATACAACAAATATGTAATTCGTTATGAATAATGTATGCAAAAAAATGTGACTTGTAATCTTTTGCACGTAAGTTCTGTGAGAGTAAATTTCAAGTGTTTTACTTGTTTTTTTTTACTGGAAAAAATGCATTCATATTCATAGTCTCGCTTATTCTAGGTAATCAAATTAACGAAAATATTAATAAAGAAATTTCTATATAGCCAACGAGGATGGCAGAGTTCACGCAAATCCAGTCCATACAGACACTCGTTTCCGACTGCAAAGAGCACGCCAAAGCGTGCATCAAGCTCAGAGTGGCTGGCGCTGCCGAAACCCTCAGTATTACTTGCTCAAGTCTAGACCAGGCTGAGAGTCTTGCGGATTTAATCGACGGTTATTGTAGATTGATGACTGGCAGTAACACCTCTCTGTGGAACAGAAAAGGTAATTTTAATTTAAAGCTCAAAAGAGTCAGAATTCATAGTTTTCTATTCTAACGCTCATACACATTCGTCAAATGAAACTAATACTCTCGATGGATTCAATAAATATTGAGAAGAAATTAATAAAATTGCAGAATAGAAAAATAAAGTGGACGCGTTTTATGTTACAGTTTAATCTACTATTCAATTTTTTACAAAGATTGAATCCATCTTTTGTTTTATAATAAATTTTACTAATATTTTTAATTAATCCCTAGTGTACAAATGCATCGTATGATCTCAAACCTACTAAAAATAAATAATTGTCTGTTACTTCTACATCTAATTATATTTTAACACTACTCAGTCTAATTATTTACGCTTTAAGCTGCTTCTTGGAAAAACTATCCCTGTCCTTGCAAAGGTTTGTACCTGCCTTGATTTATACTTCTACGAAGATAATAAATTTTTTCTACTTACTAAAAGTTTGCTTTTTAAACAGATGCTCATCCTCCAAAGTATAGGCAAGAAGGTACGGAAAGTCCAGAAAAGAATGCTGGAAAGACTGGTACTATTTTGTCTGAAGATTACGCAGAAATAGTTGATGAAGAAGGCGATTACTCTACACCTGCTAGTATGTTATCAAACTTATTACTTGTAAAAAGTACTTTCAAAAATGGTGATTATTAGTTGATTACCTTTTTTTAAATCCTTTCAGCTCGAGACTATGAAATAGTTCGGAATCAAGTAGAATTAGGTGAAATTATTGGTGAAGGCCAATTTGGTAATGTTCACAAAGGCTCTTACAAAGGTCGAGATGGTCAAACGATACCAGTTGCTGTGAAAACTTGTAAAGTCGATGCTGATTTGGCAACTTCCGAAAAGTTTCTTGAAGAAGCTTGTAAGTACCTTTTTATTTATACAAGCACATTTTAAGCAACGTGATGATATATTTTTAAGCAAATTTCTCAGTAAAAATAAGGAAAGTTCGACTTTTTAAAAGAAAATATAATTATAATTTTTTTAATTTATTGATCAAAAACATAAGTAATTATTTTATATGATTTTTAAAGTATTAGATAATATTTAAAAATAAAAAAAGGATAAGAAAAAAAATTAAAGAATAAAAATTATTCAGCAGCAGCTTTTTCCTTTAGGAACAGGTATCTATTAATCCTTCAATTCCACATAAAGTACAATATCTTACTCTGCCATTAATCGTTTCTAAAGATATTAGGAATTTAGTCTTTTGGCGATTCCTGGATAAATATTTTTCATCCAAACGAGTAGTATGACAATTTTCACATACACAATGCTCACTGCAAATGTATGTACATGGTTGTTCAATCTTAACTTCTAATTCTTTCTTTGAAAAATTACTTGAAAATGCACTATCTTTAGACAGTTCATTTAAAGCACAGTCATTTGTGTTATGACCATTTTCTTTACAATGATCACAATATTTATTGTAAAATTCTTGTTGTTGTTTGACAAAACAATTATTTTCGTCATGACCAAATTCATCACAGACATGGCAGATCTTAAATTCTTTTCCATTTTCAATGGGTTTTGCAACATCATTTGAGAAAGAAACCTTCTTGGAACTTTGGGGGAATTCTCCTACAGCTTCTTTAATTTGTGGACATGTATCTTCAAAGTGACCATATTCTTCACAATAATGACAGTACTTACTAATATATTCATATTGCAGTTTCTCATCACATTCTAATTCACTGTGATCAGAGTTTCCACAGAAATTACACTTACTTGATGTTTGACCATCTTTATCTCCTTTAAATAATGAACACTTCATATTTATTGGCTTTTTGGGATAATGTGTACGATTCTTAGGATATTTATCCTGATTCTTTTTATCGCAATTATCTTCCTTGTGACCAGAGTTTCCACAAAACGTGCATTTTTCTATCTGTCTAATAAACTCTTTAGCATTAATCTTCAACATAACTGTATTGGGTTTTATTTTCTTTTTTTTTAAAGACTTTTGCACCTCTGGACATACATTCTCAATATGGCCGTGCACTTTACAAAAATGGCAATACTTTTCTTTTATTTCTTTAACGCAATCACTATCATCTTCTGTTTTCAGAGTTTTAGATGTTCTAATTCTTTTGGATTTTTTCGTTTCATAACTCTGCCAATCACCCTCAGGTTCTTCGGCAACAGTTTTTTCTGTGTTTTCTAATACTGTACACTCATCTTGAAGGTGACCATATTCTTTACAATAACTGCAATGTTTACTGAAATATTCCTTCTGAGCTTTTTGTAATAGTTCAAGATTTTGTTGATCAGTCTCTGTCACAGTTTCAGCATTTCTATTGCCATGACTATTGCAATAATATTTTTGCTCAAGTTTCTTCAAAATTTCTTGGCATTGCTTAGCACTATTATTATCCAATTGTTTAGAATGATTCTTAAATGATGAGTTATAAGTAAGCAATATACTATTTTGCTGTTTAATAGCATTTTTATACAATGGACAATCAGTTATACTATGTGTGCCTCTTCTGCAATATCCACACATATTCTTAGGTTTTTCATAAACACTAAATGAATCTTTCTGTAAGCAATCTCTAGCATTATTATTAATCGATACTTGTTCTAATGCTTTAGTTACATATTCACCAAGATTCGCTCTTTGCCGACGGTGATCACTTTCACTATCTTCGCTTGAATTACACTCTTCAGTATTCTTTGAATGTCTTACTTTTTTCATCTTGTTTATCAATTTCTCAATTATTATTCTGCAATTATTCAACATCAGTGTTTACTGCACGCAGAAATTCTATTAAAAAAAAATATTTTAAATTTAGGCTACAAAATTCATGACTGATAACGTAAATGAACTCAAAATAAGTGCAGACCTTAAATTAATTTACCTTTTACTTCAATATTATCATCAGCGTCGTAATAGTTTACATTGCAAAGAGAACATCGGCCATTTTGTTAAAACACGCCAAAATCGTGAAGTACACAATAAAATTCTCTTAATATTTCCTGTATTACATACTTTCTGGAAAGTAAATACTCTAGAATCTTTGATTTTAATGAAAATCTGTAAAGTAATTAAGACTTGATCAAATTAAACCGATAAACATGTCGATAAAATCTACGAAAGAAATATTCTAATTTGACGTTCAGAGAAGATGTAAAAAAAAATTGAAATGCGAATACCTGCGGTAAATTTTACAAGTACACAATTTTTATTAACATTTCCCGATAAAGCAACTGAAAATCCTAGCCTCTGCTTCTGTGACTCGATAAAGCGATCGGAAATATTATCCTCGCTGTCGAGGTGTAAACTCTGCACTGTTGTTCTCTTGCGACGAAGTTGACTCTCCGCCGGCAGGCAGAGCACTGAAAAACAAAATTTCATTTACTGCGTAGACAAAGGAAGCCTTGTGCGGCTCGAGGCGGTAAGGTGCCGTGTTTACAGAAGATTCAAAGCTTGAAATGAAGTAAATAATTTTAGTATTTTTTTTTATTAAATTCAAAAGGCTTTGTTAACCATTAAATATTTCGATAAAAATGCCTTGATTTTTAGAAAAGTTAGAATGACTGTAGACAAAGATAAGCATACAGAACTAGAAATCTGATATTTTGATATTAGATTTCTGCTTATGTATTAGTTTTTGGACAATTTAAATGTGTTAGCTTGATTTCTTGACATTAGTAAATTATTTCTCTTATTTTTCATGATTTTAAGTTTTACGTTAATTTGTTTAATACATGCATATCCACCTAATTGCATTTAAGTTTGGTAACTAAATTATTCAATAAATGGGTAAGGGAAATTTCAAATTAAAAATAAATAATTGTTTAATACATCAGTGTTTTATTTTTCAAAATGAAAGTATAATATAAGTAGTAGTTAAGTGACATTTATTCTTGTTATATAATATAATGTATAAGATATATTAGGATTAATTCCAATTGTCGGATAAATCATCTGCAAATTCAAAGTACTTTTTACCTACATTGCCAAAACCAAAACCAGAGGATTGTTTTTCTTTAGGACAATTTTTAGTGATATGTTCATTAGTTTTACAAATGTAACAATAATCATTGTCCCAATCATCATCCCAACTATCATTTACAAATCCAAAAGATTTTTTATCTACTTTGCTAAAACCAAAACCAGAGGATTGTTTTTCTTTAGGACAATTTTTAGTGATATGTTCATTAGTTTTACAAATGTAACAATAATCATTGTCCCAATCATCATCCCAACTATCATTTACAAATCCAAAAGATTTTTTATCTTCTCTGCTAAAACCAAAACTAGCGGATTGTTTTTCCTTTGGGCAATTTTTAGTGATATGTTCATCAGTTTCACAATTGTAACAACATTTCATAATATCACTGAAATGTAAGTTGAGTAGATATTCATCGTCATAGTTTATAGAACAAACTGTCACAAAGATAATATTGGTAATTCTCAAATTTTATAGCTATACATACTACTTCCATGAAACTTTTGGAAGATAATTGATTGTCGAATTTTTTCAAACCATTTTTTATTGGTCCTGTAGCTGCATTAGCTATAAATGTGCGAATCGTGCTAGTTTCCAATTCTTTTATTTTTTTTATCTTTTGTTCTTCATCAATGGCATTATTTTGTTCAGCATACTTCATTCCTAATATTGCGCATTGAAACAATTCTTCAAAAATAGCACTATATTCCAACATTAATACATTTTTCATTTGGAACGTTTCACTCATTTTGACATACCCAAAATTCTGTTTCATCGCACTGTGAGGCATAAACCTCCTTTACATCTTTCAAAAATACAGATACTTTCGAATAACTTGTCAATTTTAAAGAAAATCTCTTTAAAGCGTTTCCCTTGAGTTTGCTCTTTAATAATACAAGTAAATCTTCTTCGGGAAAGTAATCTAAGACCCTTAAAGCATGATCGCAACCTTCTCTAAAGTAAATAAATTCAAATACATCCTTTTCTCCTGAAAACTCTGGAATAAGATTCATAGCTTCTAATTTAACTTGCAAGTTCTGATTCTTTCTCCCCTACAAAAAGCAAGTACACTTGTCAACAAATTACACAGAACATTAATATATCTTTTTTAATAAAGCGCGAAAGAAAGTGACAACTATTTATCTCGTTGACATTTTAATAAATAAAATAAAAAAGGAATAAACCTTATAATTATTCATCTTGATGCTGATGTCGCCACAAGCTCCCTGGAGGCTCTCGTTGCTAGAACAGATTGTAATACAATGAGCGCGTATAGGCAGTTACGAATTTACGCTGCGGTAAATCGTAATCTCACCTTAAAACACCGGAAGAAGGTTAAATAAACTCACGATGGTAAACATATAAACAATTTTAAATTCCATAGGGTACGTGCTGTAAGCCGACAATCTAAAGAAATACAAAAAAATTTAATTCTTTCTTTTATCAATGCTTATGCCCTTCTCTGATAACCAGTTTTGCAAATAGAAACGTATATTTAGTCGCATTAATTATTATTTTCTTTTATTTTAATCAATAAACGAAATCTTTAAATAATTAAAAAATCAATAAAATAAACAACTTCCCTCCGTGTACTACACTGAAAGATAAATCTTAATAAAATTTACTATTGTGATTTGGAAAGGAGTGACAGTCTTGACAGGCGAGAAATTTTATTATGGAAAATAACAATTATTAGCACACAAAATAGCAATTCCTAGTATTAAAATAGCAATGTTTTAAATTTCAGGTACACTGAAAAAATAATTGTTAATTTTAAGGGAACGATTTACTTCAATAAGTACTTACTAAATATTTCTTTGAATCAAGTAATGATTTCATTAAAACTGCAGGAATGTATTTGTTTATAAATAAATTTAGTAGTTTAAAAAAAAATAATTTCTTGACTCAATAAAATATTTAACAAGTACTATTGAAATAAATGTGTACTTAAAATTAACAACTTTTTCTCTCACCGTACTAAAAATTACTATTTTTCGTACAAAAAATATGCAATTAATAAGACTGTCACCTTTTTCGTACAAAAAATTCTCAATTGATAAGACTGTCACTTTTTTCCTAAACGCAATCGCAATTTTTGTAAAGTTTTTTCTCTCAGCGTATTCAAACAAATATTTTCTGAAAAAATGATTGAATTGGTCTCTCAGTCTTAAATTATTGTTAAATAAACAAGTATAAATATAATTTACTAAAAATAATACTAAAATAAATATAATATATATACACGGAGAGAAATGTTATAGTAAAAATTACTATATTCCGTAGGAACAATGGGACATACTCGACCTATGACAATTTTTACCATAAAACACATTAAAAATTCCTACGTACATAGCAAAAACTACTATTTATATAGTAGAAATTCATATATACATAGGAATTTTTAGAATTTTTTATAGTAAAAATTTTCATAAGTGGAGTATGTCCCACTGTTCCTACGGAACATAGTAATTTTTACTATGATTTTTCTCTCCGTGTTATGTATTTATAATATATAGTATAAATATAACACTAAAATAAATATAATATATACATTGCAATACATAGTATAAATATAATACTAAAATAAATATAATTTCTCTCCACAGACATAATGCAGCAGTTCGAGCACCCGCACATAATCCGCCTGATCGGCGTGTGCTCGGAGGCGCCGATTTGGCTGGTGATGGAGCTTGCGAAGCTGGGCGAGATGCGCGCCTACCTGCAGTCGAACAAGAACCGCCTGGACCTGGCCACCCTCCTCCTCTACACGTTCCAGTTGTCCACGGCCTTGTCGTACCTCGAGAGCAAGAAATTCGTGCACCGCGACATAGCGGCGCGCAACGTCCTCGTGTCCGCGCACAACTGCGTCAAGCTGGCGGACTTCGGGCTGAGCCGATGGGTCGAGGATCAGAGCTACTACACCGCCAGCAAGTGCAAACTGCCCATCAAGTGGATGGCGCCCGAGAGCATCAACTTCCGCAGGTTCACCACGTCCTCCGACGTATGGATGTTCGGTGCGTCCGCCGTTCTCTCGTCTTTGTCGCAATTTCGTTTACGTTGATTTAGTAGGGACGATTAGAAAGATTACGTTGAAATGAATGAATGAAGGCATAAGGTTTAGAATTTGTATTACCAAGATTATAGCAAACTGTACTACGATAATTGTAATTTTTTCCAGAATTTATGTAGTAATTTTCTTGACTTGTGTATAATCTGTCTCTGTATTACCAAATTTATAGTAAAAAAATTTGCCCTATTATTTTTTATTTATTTATTAAACAAGTATACTGGTTCAATAAATGAATACATAAATAATAGGGCAACTTTTTTACAATAAATTTTGTAATGGGAACAGACTTAGCAAGCCAATAATTTGTAAAATAGTAAAGTAAAATATGCTATAATAATAGTCTGGTAATATAAAGTGTATCATAAGCTTTATCTCATTATTTTTTGCAAAGAAATTTTATTATTATTACGAAGAATTTTTATTATCAGTTTAATGTTATTTTTTTCAGTCTAATTGCTTATATGTTTTAGAGGACTTTAGTTTATTCTTTGAATTGGGTATGAAAAAATTTATATTGGTTCAAAGTATTCTTTTCACATATGTATTTTTTAATTTTTTAATTAGTTGTATTTCACTTTTATATACTCTTCCAATGTTGGTCTTGAATGCAAATTAAGCTTCAAATTTCTACGATGGACTTTTTGAAAATGTTTGTTGAGCTTAACTAATCGCTAAAATACTTCAAATTTTATTTTTAACACGAATATTTGCTGGATATTTATTGATTGGTTTATTTCAGGTGTCTGCATGTGGGAGATTTTGATGTTCGGCGTGAAACCATTTCAAGGAGTGAAGAATAACGAGGTAATCGGAAAATTAGAAAACGGAGAAAGATTGGCTTTGCCGAGTCACTGCCCTCCACGACTGTACTCACTGATGTCGCAGTGCTGGAGTTACGAGCCAAGTAAAAGGCCAACTTTCAAGGATATTCGAGAAAATTTACAGTGAGTATCTACGTGACTGTACAAAACCTTCAGGCATAATCCATATTGAAAGTAATTAACAACTCTTCCTCTCTTAATTTTTTTAGTGAAATTCTCATTGAAGAGCGACATCAACAGCAAGAAAACATGCGCAGAGAAAACCGCAGAGTACAAGCTATGTCATGGGGTAAGAAGAGAGACATTTTTACTCATGAAAATTCTAAAAGAGTGCCATTAACAAAGCGATAAATAATTGCAGTAGGAGACGACGTGCAGCCAGTATCGAAGCCAGCAGGTGTAAGCCGTCAGTCGTCCAACACAACACCCGACCAGTCGGAGCTCTCGGCCCCGGTGTCCACTTACATCGTCGCGCAGAGTCCCGAGGTGCTCGCTCAGCTGATGAAGGAGAGCCAAGCTCGAGGGGTATGTCCCTCGGTGTACACGACCCCCGCGACCCCCTTCAATTCGTTGGCCGTACAATTCCAGGACGAGGACAAAACCCTCACCACGGCCATCGTGTCCGACCTACCCTTCGCCGAGCCCCTCATCCCCAACTCCGACACTCAAACCTCCCTCGTCACCGACTCCACCGTCTCCGAGTCGAACCTCGACTCCATCGAGTCCTCCGACACCATCTCGAGCTTCCTCTCGAACCTCAGCGTCTCCGAGTCCGCTCAGAGCCAGCAGTCCCCAAACGTCGCTCGCAAACTGCCACCACCCCAGCAGGCCCAAGACCTGCAGCAGGCCCTCTACCCTGGTTCTATGATCCTCGGCGGCACCACGGGCGATCTCTATTCCCCGGTGCAAAAATTCCCCGCCACCTCGTGCGCCGCCGGCGTCGAGATTTACGGGCCAGTGGCCAACTTCAGCCAGAGCTCCGTGATCGTCGGCAACCTCAGCCAGAGTCCCAGCCTGGCCGGCAACTTCGCCGAGGCCTGCCTCTCCTCCGAGCAGAACTTCGGCCCCTCGAGCCTGCCCGTCGAGCTCGGCCAGTCATCCTCCTCCGCCTCGTTCTCTCAGCCGAGCTCCGTGGGCGCCACCCCGAGCTCCTCGAACTCCGCCTACACCCCCATGTCCGCCTCCGTCACCCCGGAGAACATGTACGGGCCCGTGATGAAGTTCCGCGCGCCCACCGCCGAGCCCAGCGGCGCGTCCTACCTCCAGAACGCGCGCATCTGCCAGGCGCTGCCCAGCTACCCCCAGGCCCAGCCCGTCTACCCTCAGAATTATCAGCAGCAGCAGCAGATCTACTCGAACGTCTCGCAGTACTCCCAGTACTCCCAGGGCTACCAGCGACAGAACGCGATGCAAGCGCAGGGCTCCGCCGCGCCGATCTACACGGTCCACGCCACGCCCACCTCGGTCGTGCAGGCGCAGAAGCTGCAGCAGCAGCAGCAGCAGTGCGCCAGCTTCGCCCATCATCCCGTCGTCAAGACGCACTACGCCGCGCAGACGAGACAAGGCGTCATGCCCCAGACGGGCAAGGTGATCGTCGCCAACGCCGCCGAGGCGCTCGTTCAAGAGGCCAGCGAGTCGCAGGGCGCAGTTGGCGAGATGATGCACGAGGAGCAGCGCGAGCAGGTTTGCGGTGGATCTGCCTGGAATGCTGGTCGATTTAGAGCAATGCAAGAGAGCGACGGCACTGATTGTTTCGCGCGCCTGGTTAGACAATCACCTTGAGAGAATATTTTATTTGGTTTTTCTTCTTTGTTTCACCGAGGACTCACTGGCTGCTGGGTTTCACTTTGATTTCTTGTGTTTTTTTTTGTTTGTTTTTGTCGAGATTGACTGGTGATTGTTGCACTCGAGTTGGAATAGACTTATAAGACTGAATTGATTTGACTTTGTAAATTCGAATTTTGTAGAATTTTTTATTATTGTGCGATTACTGTTACTTTATCAGTAATTTACGAATTTTTCTAAAGTTCCAATTTGTAAGTACAAGAGTGAATAACGCTATGGCAATCTTAACAGAACGTTTGGATTTCCTAGTGGTTTGTTTTGGACCAGTTCGGTTGCAATTGCATACACTGTAGAGTTGCACCCTGGGTTAGAATTGTATTTTGTTTATGGTTTGTTTCGTTGAAGTTTTTTTTCTCTTTTGAGGGCACATTTGAAGTTCACTCCTTAAGTTGTGTTCACCGTACAGCGGTGATTATTATTTTTGCTTTTGGTTTTATGTTCTTTAGACAGTTTCGTCTGTAGATTTTCAAATTTAAGTTGGATTTTATAGACACTTGGACAGCTGAGATGATGAAGGACCTGAATCTCATTTTGAGTGGAGGAGATTTTAATTGTTACCGCATCTTATCTTTCAATTGTCTTATAAAAAAGTACACCTTTTACACTAACACTTTAAGAATGTAGAATTAAAATTATCACAACTGGTCTTCCATTTTTGTTTTGTAAACATTTTTATACTTTAAAATTTGTTTGCCTTTGTCTTCTTGGTTCTTTCCGTGTAAAAACGTTAAACACCCCTGGCATGAAAATTAATGGCAATTATTTTTGTAAGGCACCATAGAATTTACAATTGATGTGATAACAATTTATGTGTATACACTGCATGCAAAAAGTGAAGAAACTTTGGTTTCCAACGTTTTTCACCAAAAATCACACATTTAATTAAAATCTAATTAAGTTTAAAAATATGTACATAGGTATAATTTAAGTTTGCCCTACCTATAAATCACGACACTGCAATTTTAATTTTAGTTTCGTAATTATTGTATTTAGATTTAAATCAGTTATTTGCTCCAGTCACTTATACTTGGCTTTTTTATTTTTGCAGAGAAACGCACAATCTCAATTGTTTGAGAATTCGAACGATTTTAAGCCACGCATCGAGGAGGAGCAGCAGATTCTGGAAAAACGTCTTCTCGAACAGCAGCGTCAGTCCGAAGAGGATAGTCGGTGGCTTGCAAGAGAAGAAGTACGAACTTTTCTAGAGCTGAATTTTTCATTTCAATCTCATGTTTTTGTTTTCTTTTATATTTCTTTTCAGTGCGCCGTTAACGCTTTAATTTTAACTTCCGCTGTTCGTTGCCTTCGTATACTAATATCTTGCAATCTAATCGTCAATGCAAATAAATTCTTTTGAAATTGCGAAAAAAAAAATAAAAATAGCTTACAGTAGTACTGCTTGAACTATAAATAAAACAAACACACAATGAATTTTTCATTGAGCTACCAATGTGGGTCAGTTATTTTAATTCACCTGCTTATTTTGTCAGAAACGTCTGTCAATAGCAACAAGCGGTGATGAAAGTGCGAGTCCACCAATTCCACGCTCAGTCACACAGTCGCCAAATCACGAACCTCACACTACGAGCACAGGTTCTCTCGGTTCAGACAAAGGCTCCGATAAAGTTATTATAGTAAAGGTAAACATTTTTCATTGAACAACCAAATTCGGTAACGAACGTTGCCTTTCCCTAAATGAATTCATTTTTAGCACATAAAAAAATTTAATTGAACTTCTGAATTTGCAATACTCTTATTGAAAGAAATATCAATTGGCAATCGCGCAAAAAAGCACTCTCTACATTTTTTATTATTTTTATTTTGTTTCACCTTTGAAATCTCGATCAAAATTTTCCTTATTTTATTTTTCATCAAAATTCAACTATATCTCAACTCTGTTGTGCTTTGAATGTGAAAATATAAAAAATCGTTTGATTTCACAAAAAATTGTATCACTGTACTCTTTAATTTGCAGTTTTCATTTCATTTATTTATTTAATAATAATTCAAGACTGTAATAACAATAATACGAAGTAGTCTGTAATACAAATTTGGAAAAAGAATTATTTAAGAAACTTGAAACTAATTATTATAACTACTAAAAATTACAAGTGAATGACGACTAAAAACGAACGATTTTTCTACCTTTCGCATTCAAGGGACTTTAATTATTTATTTCGACAATAAAAAATTGTTTATGCAACTCTGTGCGTCAAAGTCCCTTTTACGCACGCTTGCGTGTGCGGAAGTGGGGCCTTTTCCTCCGTCGTTGCATAAAATATTCATCAATTATTTTCGATTAAAAACACGTGTGAAAATTGATTCTCGGAGACGTGTGATTATCACCCTCGTTTCTTTCGAGCGCTAAACTCACACTCCTCCAAGATTCAACTTTTTCGCACTTCGTACCGAAAACTACTGTTTTGAGCAAGAGAATTCGTCTTAAATGTACTAAAATTGTATTTTTTAATAGAAAATGGAGCCAACGCCGACGGCCGATTTGGACAGGACGAACGACAAGGTGTACGACTGCACGACGAGCGTCGTCCGGGCGGTGATGGCCCTGTCCCAGGGTGTCCAGCAGAGTCGGGCCGACCAGTACTTGGAGCTGGTTCGCCGAGTGGGCATCGAGCTGCGGTCGCTTCTGTCTTCCGTCGATTCGCTCGTCGAGATACTCCCGATGACGGCCCACCGGGAGGTCGAGATGGCCCACAAGGTCCTCAGCAAGGACATGGGAGAACTCGTCACCGCCATGAAGCTCGCGCAGAATTATAGCGCTACTACTTTGGATGCCGAGTATCGCAAGTGAGTTCAATGTTACACTTGCAGGATACTGCACAGAAAAAAAAATGAGAGTCTTCTTGAAAAAAAAAGGAGATCCTCCTAAAAACTTATAGGAATTTCTCCTTGAAAAAAAGGAGATCCTCCTTATAGGAAATTCTCCATTTTTATAAATTAGGAATTTCCCCTCGGAAAAGAGCAGATTTTCTCCTTTTTCTAAGAGTTTCCCCTACAAAATTCCAAGCGTTTCGAATTTTTGAAAAATCGCTATACAATTTATTATTTATGTTTCTCTATTTTGTTAATTATTATGTTACTTTTTGTTAATTCAAATTATTCAGACTGAAGTAGTATAGTTTTGAATAACATTCATATTTATAGAAGAATTAAGAAGAACAAATTTAAAAAGTTACAGAGATTCAAATTTTCACTTATGTTTTTTAGGGGAATGCTGTCAGCGGCTCATGTTTTAGCGATGGACGCTAAAAATTTATTGGACGTCATAGATTCCATTCGAATACGATTCCCTTACGTGGACAGCCAGATAAGCCAAAGGCATCAAGAGATGACGAATTCCCGAAATTCGGGCCAAGAATGTCGCATGCGATCGAGTCAGTCAGGAGAACAACTGCTCAGGAGAAGCCAATCGACCGAAAGACAAATGCCTGGCTTTCGACAAAGTCAGAGCGGAGATTTGCTTCACAGAATGGGCCAATCTGTTGACCGTGGATCACAAGTAAATCATTTAACTTGATCTAGGCAGTTCTGTGGCTTTTCTCTGTAATTATTTACAAAGCCCTTTTATCATAAATTTTTAACATTCAAAGAACACGAAGTACATTTAATAAGAATAAATAATTAATAATTGTTGTAAGATGATTCTGAAAGCTCGTTTAAATCTCAAATGCAACGTTGTTAAAAAAAATGTATATGATTGTAAATTATTATATGGGAACGCTCACAGAAATGTAAATGAACCTTGAGTATTTTAAAAAATTGCAACGACCATTAATTGTTTTGTTTTTAAAGGGTCATCTGGATGGAAACGGTATGTCAAGTCTAGAAAGACGACACCATATGGTGAACAGTCTAGAGCGAAACTCGACGGCCAGGCGACAAATGGCAACCAACAGTTTGGAGCGAAAGCGTCCCTCCTTATCCGGCAACTCGACGAATCTGCCACCCGTCGTTCCAGTCTCCTGCAGCATAGTCCAAACGAAGACGCCGATCATTCACCAACATCAAACGTCAATGGCGACGGAACTCAGTCAAAACTCCCTGTTCAACAGCCAAATGAATAAGGAGGTTCACTCGAACGACAGCTAACGATGAGGCGGCAGCCTCGCTCATCACGATCTATCGTGCTTATTAAGCCACGTCGAAGCAAAAAGCTTTGTTGCTGTCGCGGCACTGCAATGCTTCTGAAACGTACGACACGTGCACACGATTAGCGGTCGTTGAAATGTTTCATCTCGGCTGAGTAAAAAAAAAAGATGTTCATTTTGATTCTGGCGAATTTAAGTTGAAAGTTCGCTCGTCGTTTAGGTTTCGAGAAAACGCGCTACGGTCGATATTTGTTTCTTCATTCAGCGTTGTAAATAATAAGAATCAAGCGAAGAGTTACCCATCGCAGTTTCCCACTAAGGAGCGAATATTGCTTGACGCTTGCACATTAACTCGTCAGTCGTTTGCGGAATCAATTTATTACGATTTAATTTTTTTTTGTTTGTCCGTCAAGCGGGTAATTTAAACAGTTATATCCGAAACGAAAAGAAATGAAGAGAACGTACTTATACATAGGGCAGTATTCACTAGCGTTAGTTACGTCGATAAAATACGATTTAAGTCACGGATTACTATATAAAAAAATCGCGACTCCAAAGCTTTAGAATTACCGTTGCGATATTTGTTACATAAATTATAAATGACATCAATTGTAAGGTGACCGTATAAATATTTAGTTCGAACGTGTTATTATTTTTTATAAACTGTACAACTGCTCGCGTTTATTTTTTATCATTAGAATTAATTAAAACTAGAATTTCCGAAAGTCGTTTGGCGTGTACCAATAAAAACGCAATAATTGCTGTAAAACGTATATTCGATTGAATTTAGGTCGTGGTCGTGTTCGTTACCTCGCGTCACCTGTTATTGGTAGTCAGTTGAATATTATTATATGTATGAAGTTATATTGTAAAAATCTGTATCTGTATATTTAAATGAAGAAAAATGGGTTGACGCAGTTCCGAAAAGTGAGCTGAATTTAGTTCTTGATATATTATAGAATCAATAAACTTCAGAGCTGATTGTTTTCGAAAAAAAATGGTAAAATGAAGTTCGTAATTCGATAGTCTATTTCCTACTACTGTGTATTGCGCATACACGAAAAATATTACATAGACGTGTAGGAGAAAATATTACGAATGCGCGCTGTGCAGAAACAATGTGTAACGAGTGCGACTGAATGTTCTTCTACTTAAGTAATTAATTAGCAATTCGTACTGGCTTGTGACGTTTATACGGGATGTTTTATATAAAGTATGAAGGGCATAAAAAATACTGATAACAAAGCAGAAACAAACTTGTGAAAATAGTCAACTTTGATGGTATACATCAGTTCCTATTGAGGCACACACTTTACAAATTTTTCATCCCTTTGCAAAAAAAAAAAGAATAGCATCATCTATTTAGCTCATATGCGATAATCAAGACGCTTTGTCATCGATGAATACACAAAGCAATATTTTTTGCCGAGGACGAGAGACAAAATTTATAAGGATAATCCAGCAAAGTATATATTTAACGCTTACCCGCGTACATTATCAAATATACTATCTAGCACTTACTAAAGTAAATCAACGCTGAAAACTACCGAAAGTACAATACCCTTGATTAATCATGGCACTGTTTGCGTGCATCTGAATAATTTTTAGATTTTATTTTCATTTTTGAATTTAAATTGCTAGCTAATTTAAAATTAATTAAATGCAATATTAGAACTTACAAGTTTCAACTTCATCAAGTTTTGATCGGAAAACTCAAAAAATTGTCATCTCGTTTAAAGGTATTTGTAAATTTGTGTAAATGTAATGATGTATTATTATAACAATTATTAATTATAATTATATATCGGTAAATAAATTACACTTCTGATTTTAAATGTATTATTAATTAGTTTTTATTATTAGAAAATCGCATGTAGTGTGAGCTGTCTATAATAATTTTAATATCATTATTTATCCTTTTATTATAAATTTTGACTTTGCAAAAATATAATGAAAACTTTACAATAGAAGTTATTTACTAGTATTAAAAAACAATCTTCTCAAGATGTTTTATTATTTTAGTAAATGCTAATTCAAGAACTTGGTAACTATTTATTTGCCATGTTTGGCACTATAATATTTTATTCCATTAACGGTATAGGATCTTGCGTACTTAGTTAAAATGGCATTGACATCTTGTGTACGCGAAGAAAATTTTCTGTAAAAAGAAGTAATATTATTCCCTTTTTCATTTATTTTATATATTTATTTAAATGAAAATTTAACTTACGATATGTAAGGTGTTATTTCTTTTATTGCCCACTTCTCTTTTATTTTAAAAAGTTCATCTAGCCTCTGATCAATATCATCAGACAGATTTGACTCTGGGAATAAAATAACTTCTTTTCTCATTGCTAGTTTATTCCATGTTACAACAGCTATACCATAAAGATAATCTTCTTTTGGGGGTATGCAATCAGGACTTCCAATTTTCCAAGCCTCCATGAAGTCGTTGTATGCATTTGATGGACAAGCAGTAAGAAGTATATGAGCTAGAAATCTGCTTGATTGTGCTTCAGTTAAACCTGGGAAAGTAACGGTTTTTAATACAACATAAATAAAATTTAGTAATATTAAAAATGTACCTGTACAGCTTGGTTCCATCTTTTTTAGATTTTGTCGATGGATCTGTGTATTTTTGAAACAACAAATCAAAAACTGATTTTGGTATTATTTCTTTTAATGATTCATAAGCAACTTCTTTTTCTATTTCATCAATTTCCCAAGAATTTTCTTCTATCAAATCTAACATAAGAGGTACTACTCTGACTTCAAACTCAAAAGATATTAAACGATAATAGCCTAGAAATATATGAATTACAAGAAAAGTTTTGTGGTAAGTTAAAAAAATTAAAAACATTACCATCCATGCAAGTTACTAAAAACTCAGGAAGAGCAGCTAATATTTCATTATCACTAGCTTGTACACTTTCGCGAAGTTTATCCCAGTTGTATAAAGTTGAAGGATCTATTGACTTTTCATATTCTAAACCTTTAAAAGATGAAGGTTCTAAAATGATCTGTAGTTTGCTGAGCTTTGGATTAGTTTCTCTTAACTACAATTAATTTAATTTACAGATGAAGAATTATGCATTTTTATAATTATATTATCAAATAAATTAATTTATTTACTTCTAGATATTTACTAAATAGGCCTTTTACTTCTACTTCTTCAACTATTCGTCCTTCTACTCCTTCAATGTGTACTTGATTTTTAAGTTTTAACTTTGGTACTAAAAGGCATGTGTTTGAGGTTTCAGCTTCTTTAACTTCATAAGTTCTATTTAAACTACATAATACTGCAGGTTCCTTGTCCTCACCTCGAAACGATAAACTAGTGAAACAATGAACATAAGAATTATAAGTAATTAAATTTGTATTTACACTAATAAATGTCATACCTGTCACCAACTTTTATAGCATCCTGTAAATGGTCATCAAGTTCCAAAATTTTAAACTTACATTGTTCATTAATCCCTTCCAAGGAATATAAGGTTTGCACTATCGGGGCTACATTTTCTGATCTAATGTTAGCTAATTTTAATATTTCTTCAATTTCTTCCGTCGTACGCTTTGTTCTAAAAATAAAAATTTTAAATTAGTCTTATAATGACACATTTTTGTATGTACAATCTTAACAAAACCAATAACAGAACTAATAAATAAATTATGGTAGAAATTTCACTGAACACAATAAATTTTATTTTACCTTCTTTGTCTTTCAGACTCCCCGTTACTTGTAACTATATTTTCTTCACCGTCCACTTCCATATTAATATAATTATTCAAACAATTAAAGTAGAATATAATTAATTATATACAACTTTAACATATAACAATATAAAACCATTTATAAAAAGGTTAATATCACGTTCATAATTTATATTTCTTTAAAATTTGCAATATAATATTTATAATATAATCTTACTAAATTACTTTTTTAACACAAACAATACATAAAATGTATTTAGCTAAAAAAAAAAAAAATAATAATAATAATAATAAAACTTCAACGTTAAAAAGCCTATTGTTTATGTTTTACTCTTCCATGTTATGTTTACATTTATTGTACACTTTTTCGCGCTTAATTCCAATTCGATTTTGACTAACCGATATGTTCACGCGAGAAAGTCGAGATTCGATGTATTCGAAACGCGCTTTGTTGGTACACTCAGCAATTTCATTGCTGTTCTGTCGTCAATGCGGACATTTGGACAAAATCTTGTAGGTTTTCACCCTTCCTCCGACAATTAGTAATATTTTGTAACATCATTGGAGTGAGAGAGGCTCCAATCCATTTACCAAAATAGTTTTTTACTTAGGTAAAGTTATATTTCCCTTAATCTTTTTTCTATTTTCGCATCGAGTTTCTTTTTTTCATCAATGAACACTACTTTTTTACATTTGATTTCAATCGTATGTGTCATTGTTGTATTTTTATCTTCACGTTGAATTTACATTAATCAATGTTTGTTTCAAATGTGTCAAAAGGCAATTTGCTTTTATTCGTCAATTTTCAATTTTACAAAAGAATTGAGGAGTTTCGTAGTTACTTAATTGAGATTTAGAGTAATCTTGGAGGTTATTAGTGTCTGACCTTGTCACTGTTTCAAACATAAAAATACTATTTGTCAATTAGTGATTGTTATTTTAGGTTAAATAAATTACTCGCAACACGGTCTCTGCAGAGGCGAACATGCAAGCTGGAAGGGTATGCTATTTTTAAATTTACTTAGCCAAAAATCTTCATAGAAATAACATGCTGTTGTTATCACAATGAGAGATTGTTATTTTCATATTGAATATTTTCTGATGATTAAAATATAATTTTTTTTTTATCAATTGAGTGGTTCTCAGTAAAATTTTATATACTTACAGCAAGAATCTACACCAGAATATGGAGGTTGTGAAGGTCCAAATGCTATGTATGTCAAGCTGGTGAGCAGCGATGGTCATGAGTTTATTGTGAAACGTGAACATGCATTAACCAGTGGAACCATTAAAGCTATGTTGAGTGGGCCTGGTCAATTTGCAGAAAATGAGGCTAATGAAGTAAATTTTAGAGAAATTCCGTAAGTACAGCTATCTTAAATAAAAGTCCTGTAAAAATGCTTGAAATATAATGTATATTCATGCTGCACAGTTTAATAAGGTAAATTAATAAACTTGTAATGTATCAATTTACAGATCCCATGTGCTACAAAAAGTCTGTATGTACTTTACATACAAAGTCCGATATACAAATAGCAGTACAGAAATCCCAGAATTTCCTATTGCACCTGAGATAGCCCTAGAACTGTTAATGGCTGGAAATTTCTTAGACTGTTAATCATTGGACATCGAATTGATGGCTTTAAAGCTTAGGAAAAAAATAAAAGCAATGCAAGAAACAACATTTATTAAAGATTGATCGTACCATCGTTCAAGAGAAAAAAAGTCACCCTCAATGAAAAAGTTTTTGCTACCATAATGAAAAACTCAGGTTACATCAATATTTCTTATATTAAGGATAATTATGGAATTTGGTAGCAATTCTTACCACACCGATAGGAGCTATATGAGAGATTATAGTCTGTTCAGTTGTAAAAGCTTGAACCTTAAGAAGAGGCAGCTAATTTTTAAAGTTGCAAAAAAGAACTTATTTGCTGACTACTAAACAACTCTAAGTCATGTGAATCATTAAAGATAGCATGCATTACTTGATGGTTATAAACATCTTACAGCTTTTAAAAGTATGTTAACTGTAGAAATCAAGATTGAAACAAATTCAGTGATTATAATTTACTTTTTTCATTGGTGTAATTTTAGTCAGTGAAGATCTTTATAAAAGAATGGGTTATGATTCTCAATTTTTCAATTTTTCAAGACAGAAATGTAACTAGCTACAGTAGTCACAAAACCAATATTTATTTCATTTTTAAAAAAGCTACAATTTATACTGTAACATATGTGATTTTTATTGAAGAAAAATCACTGCACTTTTTCATTAAAAAATCTTAAAGAACTGTTTTGTTTCTGCAAGTGACGAAATTTCTTAATAAAAGTAAAACAAAAAGTTATGAACAAAAAGTTTTTTGATTAAGGGTTTACATCACAGTTGCAGAAAAATGAAGTTATTTATTGATCTTTAGCTGTACTTTTATTTAATGAGGTGCTTAAATTCAGTACTAAAAAGTAACAAGTATGCAATACATAATAGCTAAATCAATAAAAAAAAGAGAAATTTATTTTGTTACTTTTTTTATTATTTTTTGTATTATCACTCCATATTTACAATTGCGACGGAAGAGTGTCTCTTTAAAAAAATGTTTTCTACAAGCGCTAAAATTATTTAAAATAAGAACGGCGTGATTCATTAAACTGCGACGATTTTATAAATATACTACAAGCTGATTAACATAAAAAAGTGGTTGTAATTTTTTGGAGGATATTTGATAGTCAGTTTTATCAGTTTCATACTTTCTTATATATTTGTTAATAATGCATGTATATAATAAAATTAATTAAATTAATCTCTATCTCTTTTCAAAACTCTAAATCCTTTTTTAATATATTATAAACGTGATGTGACCTCTTAATTATATTCGGATTGTGATACTTTACAACTAAAGATGCTAATGCTAACATTTTTACGTTAAAGTTATTTATTTGTAATTTAAATGTAAAAATTACAGGCTAACAAATACTAACATTATTTTATGCATGTTAAAAAAGTGATATAACAATACGAGATAGTAATACAATGCACTTTACTCTTTTATAAGGTAAACAAAACCAAAACAATGAGGAATCTGGACTCGTAGAAAGCATTTGCTGACTTTTCATACAGATGTATACAAAAAAAATTGAAAAAGAACAACTATGTTTAATTTAATTTATTTAAATTTAACATTTTAATTTAAATTAAATTTTTTAATTTGCAAAATAAATCTCTTGAAATTATTATAGAAATTTATAGGTAATTTTTCGAATATATAATTTTTTTATTAAGTCTAATTTAAGTTGTCTTGTACATTCAACATTAAACTCACCCCATATTCCTCTAAGTATCATAATTAATGCTCTCTTAACATGTATACCGTACAGTGTCTTGAAAATGCTACATAATTGTAACACAATTTAAATGAAACATAATGGTTAGTAATGTAGCATTTAAATGCATTTCTTTGTATTTCAATTAGATACTGAAAATAAAGCAAATGGTTACACTATTAAAATTGACAATTGATTTTTTTCTTTCTGATCGTTTAAAATTTGTATGTATTGACACTTGAGAAAAAATCAGTCAAAATAACATTCACATTTTTTAATCTCAAATTAATATAATTTTATTTTTATAAATTAAAAATATACTTGTGCTTTTCATGCTTTCAAACATCAAGTATTATGATATTACATTATTTAGACATTTATAGACATATGACTTGTAGTTACAATTTCAATATACAAATATAGTTAATTAAATAATTAACTCTTAATAAAAGATTTTCTTAGTTGCAATGAAATCACAGACATAGTTTTCAACGCAGTTCAAAGTAATGCATTCATTAACCAACTAATGGCCTTTAAAAATGCCACAATTAAAAAGGAATGTAAACAGATAAATCATCACTTCCTATTACTCTCTTTCTCGATATCTTTGAATTTCGCTTCTAACCTATTGGAGTATGCTAAAAGTTTATAAGCGGCCTGCTCCAATTTTGTTACACTGTCGTCTATCTGATTAATATTATCTAAAACAGGTTGCAGTCTCTTGTACTTTTGATTTAGCACATCCAACGACTGATAAACATTAGATGAAATCGTCTTGAGTTCAGTGTACTTAGCTATAGTTTCTTTGTTCATTCGCTCCAAAAGTCTGTACTCTGCGTGAGTAGCAGTGAGCTCCTCCTGAAGGTATTCGCTGGTTTTCTGAAACATTGTATTAGCCAAGCGACTCAAATTGGGATCATGAGGATCCAGTGCTTCAAAGCTGCTTGTGCTCGTTGAGAGTGTTGTGCCTCTCTTTGGAGATTCACATTTCAGATTTGCCTCTGTTTCTGAAACATTCGATGTGCTTGGCTCCACTGGTATTTCTTCTTTGACTACTTCACCCGTTGTATCCATAATTCTTCTTTAATAAGTGCACCTGAAAAGGTTAGAAAACAGGTGTGAGGATGAAAAAAAACCACAGAAATTAAACATCTGTCACTAATTTATCAAAACCTGGTGATATTTTTGTTTGTGCTAGCAGGATTATTAATTTAATTTAAGTTTAAATATTAACTAAGAACTAAGAATGCTACGCAGCTTAAATGCGTCAATTACTTGGCGGTACACAAAAATAAGATCGAACAGCTGATTGTCCTAACGCTACATTCATACTTTGCAATGAATGAATCATTGAGTAGCCTCCCCAGCCAATGAGATTGCACATTCCAGGTAGTATCGTACTACTACTTCATAGTAAAGCTTAACTTGCATTTTTATTGGTTAGCTTTGCGTGCAATGTGTAAAGCTCCCTTTACCCGCGAAATTTGAATGGAGTATAATAAAAAGTGCATTTCTGCAACTAATAACCCAAAATAACTGCGTTTTCTTGATTTTTCAATAAAATCTTAACTATTAATTATCAATAAAAGGTTAACTTAGTTATTAAGTATTTGGTTGACTCTAATTATTAGGAACTATTTAATAATCAATATAAGATTGACTCTAATTATTAGGAACTGTTAATAATTAATAAAAGATTGACTCTAATTATTAGTGACTTATGCAATAATTAACATAAGATTGGCTCTAATTATTAGGAATTGTTAATAATCAGTATGAGATTGACTCTAATTATTAGGAATTGTTAATAATCAATATAAGATTGACTTTAATTATTAGGAACTGTTAATAATTAATAAAATATCGACTCTAATTATTAGGAACTATTTAATAATCAATGAAAGATTAATTCTAATTATTAGTAGCTATTTAATAATCAATAAAAGTTTTATGATATAATCAAACATTGATAAAAATATTGATATAAAATCATTGTTAATCAATAAACGATAAAATTAACTTACCCTTTTTTAATAGTTTCCAGATAATCAGGTGTTCGTTTGTAAAGCACGAAGAAAATAAATAAATCGCCCGTAAAAAGCATAAATCACAATCGAACGTTGTACTTCAAATTCGGGACAATAAAAAACCATTTAACGATGTTTCCTTGGCACGCTTTAACCAATCAATGCACCGACGCTCATAAGACGCTCGCTTCGAACTCACGATTAATAAACATAAATCGGCGATCGTTTGCGACGTAGGCGCCTGCTCGTGATTTCGGATCGTTGAACCAGTAAGAGCCGCCCACGCGGACCTTGGCGTACGGCGCGTATAGCTGCTCGTTTGTTCACTTGATCCCGCGTTCAATTCCACGAAACGACAAGGGCCACTTGCTCCAGTTTTACCGCGACGACAGAAAGAGAAAAAAAAGTCTATACTCACATTTCCTGTATCTATTTAATTGCTTCTCTTGCGATGCGAGGCAGCGGGAAATGCCTCGATACGAGAGTGACAAGAGGTGGATAACGAGCCACTTTAAAACTTTATTTTTTGATTTTTTTTTCTCACGGCAAAAGTAATTATTGAGTCTTGTTAAAACGCACGTACAACCTTTTTTACGCTTTATGTAATTTATAGATTTTTCGCGAATGATTTTTTGAACGCGATTTCAACTTTGTATAGTTGGAATAAAAGAGCAGTAGTTTCGCAGTGATTAATTTTGATAAATTAATGGAGGCTTGCGGTATTTTTTTTCGCGCTAATAATCGGTTGCGGAGCTTGCAGTGATAAAGAAACGGACAAACAAGTTTTTCTTCTCTGTCGCTCTTTTTTTTTTTTTTTTTTTGGAAGAGAATAATTTTAAAAGTTGACTCGTGGAATTTATTCGTTAAGTAAACTGAGTGATATGCCAATTATGCGTGGATCAACAAGTGGATCGACTTTATTTTATTTTTTTTTTTGTAAATCTTGACGTAAATGAATCAACGTTAATTATACTATTTGCGTGAAATGCAGATTCTGCTAGAGGTATTCATTTTTTTAATATAATGACAGTGAAAATTGATGAAATTTATTCAGATTTTTTTCCTGTAAGAGTCTATGTACGACTGTTTTTTTTTTTTCTTTTTCTTAGCACGACGTAAATAAATTGATATTAATTAGTATTTACGTGAAACATAGGCACAGCTTGTAATTTAAATTGAACGACAGTGAAAATTGATGCAGTCTACAGTTAATGAAATAGAATTGAATTTCAGATTTTTTTTCTTTCGCTTACGAAAGGTGCGAAAAAATGATCGTATCTTTATCGTCGCAATACCGAGACTCTCGAAAATAATTTTATCGCGTAAACTCTGCACAATTTTTTGAATGCTTGTAAAAATCAATGTGTTGACGCGACTGTCCAAGTCAACGAAATAAAAGTGCCGCAGCTCGAATAAATTTCTCGAGATATAGAAGTATCCGACCGAAATATGCGCACGTAACGCTTCGTCCCGGTGGGTTCAAGTTCACGCTGAAAGTTCAAAAGAATTTGAGAGAATAAAGTTAGGAACTTTCACGTTTCTCCGTGGAGAGTGTCTTCAGCTCGAGATACATTGCAATTTTATTCAAGGCCTCGCCTACTCAATTCACCTCTTAAATACCACTCCCATTTTTACATTGTACTCTTATCAATGAAATGCAATATAGCCACTACGAATTCACTCGTAACAGTAGCAATCGTACTTTTTCAAAATAATTTAAATGAAAATTTAAATGAATTCACGGAGAAAAATTAGTTAGTAAAATTCACTTATCAAAAGGCTTTTAGTCAAAAACACTGATTTCTTACTTAAGTAAAATTTCCTTAAATATATTTAAGCAAAATTTACTTGACGCTTTAATCTACACATGCTTTACTTTATCAAGTAAATAAATATTGCTTAGAAAATGTACTTACTGCATGGCTAAATTTCAAGAAAATAAATATTACTTAGAAAATTTACTCACCACATGAGTAACTTTTTTACTACTACGTTTACTTAACTTTTTAATCAACGTTTATTTACTATTTCAGTAAATTATTTACTAATCGTTTTTCCTCGTGAATGAAATTTCCTCGAGAAAAAGAAAAAACACAGATTCCCTCGTAATACCTACTCTTTGTAATAATAGTGGTACTCTAAAAAATTTAATTTTAATGAATGAAATAAAATTTAAATGAGTGAAATATTTCTCCGAGTGAAAATACATAACACAACTTCACTCGTAATAGTACCAGTAGGACTCGTTACAGTAATAACAGTCCTCTTTAAAAATTGAAACGTATGAAATTTCTTCGAGAAAGAAAAAAGAAACCATGCGGTATATTATCGTTTTTACCTTGTACCATATTTTACGCCGTAATACATAAACATTGACCGACTTCCGATCGACGAATTGCCCGTCAATTTTAAAACTTCAAAGAAGAGACCTTTAAAACCTATACAATCTTTCATCGCGTTGTACATGCAAATTTCCCGTAAACAAATAATAATAAAAAAAAAAAAATTATCCCCTCCGCGAGACACTCGAACAAAGCATCTCGTTGTACACCAACTCGGTGCACGTGCGCTCAGCAACGAGGGGAGCGTGGAGGGGGGGATAAAAACGGCGTGCGAAAGGCGCAACGCGGGCTTGTGCAATTGACGCTGCACCGAGCGGTCATTAGTGACTCATAGAACTCGCTTTCTTTGTCCGTAACGCGCGAGCTGCTCCTTTCGCGCCGGGAGGATGCCGCGACGGAAATAAAAGGAGACTGGAGCGCAACGCGACCGCTCCTCTCTTCGAGGCGCAGCACCTTTTTTTTTCTTTCGTTCTACTGTGCCCAGTATTTTATTTTTTTTTTTATGTTAAATTAATGCATAGCAAGTTGCTCGCAGTTCCTTGCGATTTGAAAGGGAATAATTTGACGCTCGTGGTTTACAGATTGGCGTTAGAAAAAGGAAGTAAAAAGATCGCGCACACGTGCATGGATTACTTGCTAAATCAGCTGAAGTGAAATAAAGTGAACATTAAATTTTTTGGAGTCACATTTTTATTCTAATTTTGTAGTGAATTTAACTCCTTTGATGGAGTAAAGTAGAGCGATTTTTTTTTAATTTTAAGTAGATCAGAAAATAAGGACATAAGGTGTAATATTTTACTCTACTTGAGAGTGATAATAAATCACTCTATACGGAGAGAAAAGTTCTAACAAAAATTACTAGATTGTTTTGTAACGCAGGGACAGACTTGACAAATAATAAAAAAATTTACTAGAAAGTATAATAAAATTTGCTAGACTTACAGTAAATTTTATTATATTTTTTAGTAAAATGCGTTAAAAAACAGTCTGATCATTTTTACTAGAAATTTTCTCTCCACGTATTCATGTATACTTAAGTTTCAATGTATTGGAGTCAAATTTGACTGTACGAGTAGTTTCACTGTAAGCTACGAAATTTGAAATTTGACTCCAACTGTTTGAACATGTGGCTAAGATGCATCGTGGATAATTAACTTAACGCACAGATGCAATTAGCAATTTTCATGCTAGTTTGTCTTAATTCTATCTGTTAAATTTTTTTAAGAACGTTAATAATTGTCTCGAATTATTAATTAATCAAAAGTACGTCTATTATTTATATGATAAAGTATGGTGCTCGTAGAAGCTGCTTTAATATTCTAAATGCGTGTAAAACATTATTTTTAAAATAATTTTACATATTTACATAAAAAAGGAAACTTATCGCGTATTTTGTACGCAGTTACAAACGCTTGCTTTATTTCAAGATAAGTGCAACGAAAAAGTAAGCCTTTTAATAACAGAGAGGCCACAAAGTGCAGTTCTATCTTAGCGGTAAACCTCGTAATATTAAATAAATTTCAAAAGTTTTCACTAACACTGCACATTACTTTGACTAGAACCGGAACTAAAGGAAACAAAACAATCGCGTAAGTCGGACGGGATCAAAACAGAGGATAGAATGTAGACTATCGCAAAAGGCATTATTCAGTAGAGCAGGAAAAAATGTAACGGACGCAAAAAAAGAAGAAACTATTCGCGTGAGCTTTCTTCAAAACTAGTTTTATGACTGAAGGAATCACACTTAAAACAAATAAAAATACCTGACAGTACCTATTACCTAAAAAATAATTTTGTCCTTAATTTTTGCTTAAAATACACTCGTACAAAAAAAAGAAAGTCTGTGTCTTCCTACAGCATTATCCGAAAAATTACACACAAAAAAATTAAATTTTTCGTTAAAATTTTCTTATGGCACACACATACCTAGTAGCCTGCACCTTGCTACAGCGTTACCATAAGAATGAATCCAAAAATAAACTTTTTTTTTAAATTTTCCTTAAGTACACATGTACCCAGTCTGTACATTCGTGCACCAAATCAATCTCCTAAAGAAAGATATTTATTCTTAGAAGACCACGAGGACCCCGAGTAATTGCGTCTCGCACGTCGCTCCTACTTACAGCAACCAATCAAAGTGACTGAAGGGAATCTCTAAAATCTGAAAATGTGAAATTCACTTGAAAAATGTGAATAGTGACAAATTTTACGTGATAAATCGTTCGTGCATCAAATAACGTATTAAATGTCACTATTCACATTTTCACATCTATACGGGACACACCCGCGTAGTTGGTCGCGTGTCGAAATCGACACTCCGGCGCGTCATCGGCGCTGCTCGATTTTCACGGTCAGGGTAAACAAGTCCATTCGTACGTAAGTCCACGCGATGCAAACATCGCGTCACACGCGTCGTCATACGAAATAAAAAAAGGAAGTACTTTGTGCGATAATAATTCGTATATATACTGCAGGAGATGGCGAGCGCGATTTCGTTTCTATTTTTGCGGGGCACTTTTTTTACCCCTCGCCGCTAATTCTATATTTTCCCGACTGTTTTGCCGGGATTGGCGAGTCACGCTTTGCACTCGATATCGACGGAATGGATAAAGCCCGAGGCCGTGACTTTATTTCGTTTTACTGGATTTCTCGTGCGCGTCGATTTTTTTGCATTCGTCAAAAGCGAACGGTCAATTTTTTATCGCCAATTGCGAGATTCTCGTGGTAAAATTTTAATTCTTCGATATCACAGTCCTTCGTATATTAAGAGCTGCTTGGAGCTATATGCGGTCAAATCGAAGCTTGAATTTCAAGCTTGAGAATCTCCTGTCGATAAAAAGTTAAGATAACTGCATTAATAAAATTTACTGAGCGATTTTTTGAAATCTCGAATCGATAAAATGTCACGACATTGCTTCGAGCGTTAACGACTACTTTTCGTTAATTTTGATAAAAAGAAATTCATCGATGAAATTTATCGACCGATTTTTAGAAATCTTGAATCGATAAAATGTATAGATAGCTTTGAGCGTTAACGACTACTTTTTGTTAATTTTGATAAAAAGAAATTCATCGATCGATGAAATTTACCGACCCATTTTTAGAAATCTCGAATCGATAAAATGTTTCGATAGCTTCGAGTCGTTAACGACTGCTTTTTGTTAATTTTGATAAAAAGAATTTCGTCGAACGGTCAAATTTACTGAGCGATTTTTTAAAATTGCCGCGCCGCGAGCTTTGGCTTGCGGCTTATCGACGCTGATCCGAGCTCAAGGCTCCTGGCCTCCTGGAAAAGTAGAATAAAGAGGTTTAAAAAAAATGTTGAAGGATGAGTTCGAAGAGATGCTTTACTGCTGTCTGCTGATCTACAACGTGCTGCATTATTTACGCGTTCGGCTCGTAATGTTTTTAATTTTTTTCATTAGTATCGAAATTCGTTTTATTCTTCTTTTTTTTTATTATTCGCTTACTGTAATGTCGATTGCCGCGAGCCTAGTCGATTTTTTCACGCTGATCTGGAAGGAATGCATCTCGGGTGTATCATTAAGTGATTAAATTTTCTCTGCTCTCTTTTCCTGGGCAGTTTGAAGCACAGTTTTTACATGACCTTTTCTTGCTGTCGAGATTTTCAGATAAGAATTAAAAGTGAAATAGCGATGATAAATTTGCTTTAGTCGAGCAATTATCAAGTATTTAAGTCTAAATAAATAATTTACAAAAGTAAATTTGTGTAAAGATCAGTCGCGTGAAAAACATTTACTTAATTGTCTCGTTCACAGAGACTGGTAGAAATTTTATGAATACATTTTTTTTAATCAATTTTATTGCTTTTGACGAAAGTCGCGTTGACTATAATAAGTGTAATGTTATATTTTACTACATATGCGTACCTAAAAAAGTTTGAAGAATAATTAATTTAATTACAGTCTCGCAGCCTTTAGGCGAGAGCAATTAGTTGTAAAAGCGATAAAAACTTTCGATCATAAAAAAAGAGCACGGACCTCTTTTTTTCGAATTTAGTATTTAAAGATTAGACTTAGTAGTATAGACTTATAGTATATAATTTTTTGCACAGTCGCTCTAATTATTTGATTCAAGTGTTTGATTTGCGCTACGTTGCCGCAAATATTTTTCGTTAAATTGAAACTGATGTCCTCAAAAGGATTTTTAAATAATTTAGCAGCTCGTACCGGCGGCGTTAAAGCGATTGTTGTTTTCTAGAAAAGCAGTAAAATTTTTATTGCGCCAAGGCCTTTTTTGTTTGAAAATGACTCACCCATTATTGCCATCGCTTGAAGAAGTGAAAGTTAATTGATCTATAGACACTTTCGTTTTACAAAACAGGTTTATAATTTGAAGCACTGAGCATGCACATATATTACAATGATAAATTAAACATAAAACTGATTCGTTTAATTATTTACTTTTTCTTGCGATCAAATATATGTATATGAAATGAAAATAATAAAAAAAAAGTATAATTATTAGCAACTGATGTTATGTTATGACAGTGAGTTTATGTTGTTAAAATTCCATTCAATTTTATAACGTTAAATTAATGTTTATTTATATGGAATAGACGCAAAAAGAAAATTAGTTTTGCGTTTGTAAGTGCATAATTCAAATCTGAAGATAATTTTTACGTACTAATTATTATTCCGCGCGCACGAAGATAAGAAAGCTTAAAGGGAAGCACAATTATCTTTGCGCATAAAATTTCCTCTATCGAAAGGCACGGAATACAAAAGCTTTAGCCGCGTATAAACGGCCAGAAAAATACCGCGAACAGTTAGCCGTAAAAGAGCGAAATTATTCGTGCGATCAGAAAATTGCTCGAGCTGTCCCTCGTTCTCGGCTCGCGAGCGGATATACACAAGCGGCGATTGTAGCGCAAAACGCGGAGACCGCTATAAAATGATTGATGAAAGGCGCGGGGGCATTTCCTCGCGAGGTCATTCCTAGGAAAGAGAGAGCCTTTTTTTCCTTCTCTTCTCCTTTTCCCTCAGCAAAGAGAATAATATCGACGGTACTTCATGATCTTCGGAAATCCTCGAATGGTCGGGGGCTCGCTTTTATGGGTTCTTACTGTAAAGAGATGGCCGTTTCTCCTTCTTTTTTTTTTACTAAGCAATTTTGAAGAAGGAAAATTCATATCCTTCATTAAACGCGTAACTTTTTTGTTTTGCTTCGAGTGCAAGTGATAGCGATTCTTTTAGCAGCGTTTGCCGAGTAAATTTAGCAACATTGTTACGTGCGTTATTGAGCATCGTATTGAGATAGGCTTCTGAGGACAGTACCCAATTATTTTTATTAAACTTCTTTTTTTTACGTAATCGATCCACATTTGGAGGTTCTTATTCATGAGATAAAAATAAGTATGTGAATTTCCTTCGCGGCACTGTGTAAACAAAAAGCTTCAGAAATAATTAAGTGCTCGCTACGTTTGTTGACACATTTTTTTTTGGAATAATTACTTTGCACTTTTAGCATATAGTACGCTTTTTTTGTATATACTCAATAATCTATTCCAACTGTATATAAACGATATCGCCAAATAATTGTATATTTATAAAAAAAATACATTTTATATTTTTCAAGCTTCAAGAAAAATCCCATCAAGGTAGCGAATAAATTTTTGACTATCAACTTACAAACGATAATTTTTTAAAGTTACGCCTAAACGAGAACACACATCCACTGCATCGTTATCCGTCGCTCCGAGCAATAAATTTTACCAAAAAAAAAAACAAAAAAAAAAAAATCCACATCGACAAGAAAACAGGTATACACTTAGCTTTAATTTTTCCGGAGCCTCGAGCGAAGCGTGCTCCGATAATTAATCCAGAAAATAATTACAAACTCGCGAGCGGAATCCCCGAAGCGAGGCGGCAGTAAACCCGAGCCTCGAAGGGGCCCTCGGCGGACTAACTAACAATAGAAACTTCGCCAGATCGCATGAAGCACAATAAAGCGTAAAACCAGTCGCCGTCGTCGCCTCAGAATCTCTCAGCGCCGTTATATTAAAATGCCTCCGTCGTCTTCTTCGCGTCGGCCCTGAACGTAATTACGCGCCCTACTCGAAGTTCGAATGGTGCTCGGTGTCATAGGCCGTCGATTGCGAGGAACAAAAAAAAAAAAAAACCTGGAGAGCACAAAGCCGCGATAAATCGTCGTCGCCTTTTTCCTTGAAGGAATATAATAAAAAAAAAAAAACAAACGACCAGGCTACTTTGCGCTCGCGAGTGCGCGTGCACTGAGAACGACCCGGGGCCACGCGCACTCGGTACGATAAGTGTGTGTGCACTCGATCGGTTGGATTCCGCGGCAGCCTCTACATCTTTCTTCTCTCTCTCTCTCTCTGCTCTAAGAGTGGATAAGTACCCGTACAATACTTAACTATGCGGCGGCGTGCGAGATCTCGGGAGAAGGTAACGCCGAGGTTTGTTATTGCTGCCTATTACTTTTCTTTTTTTTTAATGGGTGGATAATTTTTCGTAATAAGCGGCGGAGCGGATCGATTTCCCGTAATGTACGTATACGCGAGAGGCGGGCGATTTAGAATGTAGGCCGAATTTCGCCGGCAAAGCGAATTAGGGTTTGACGAGCTGGAAAGTGCGGGACTTCGAGCTTTCGAGAGTCAAAATGTATATGGACGAGTGTAGGGAGAGAGCAGTCGGATTCTGGCTGCACAATTATGACGGATGGGGAAATTGTTTTGCGCGTCTGTAGGATTTTATGTTTTTTTATTTTTTGCGAGGAATAAATATGCATGATGTCAGTCGTGTTATTCTGCCGCTGAGGTTGAGGTTCTCTTGGTCTCGCAGATGTGTGTAAATTTTTCTTGCATAAATGTCGGTTGCTAGTCGGATGAAAAATGCCGATGGATTGTAATGGTGAGTAATGTGGAGAATACTAATAATCGCGATACTAAAAGTGGATAATGACGGCAAGTTGAAATTAAGTATTTACACGGAGCTTAGGAAACTTTAATTATCACGAGTAATGTGAAAAATATACAAATTGAGAAGATAGAGGGAGAGTTTGGAAAAAAAAGTTATTGAATATCGGCGTCTGTCCGTACCCGTCTGTTTCTACTTACACGCGATATGAAAATAGGGAATTATTGACGAAGCTTTTTCCCAAACATATCCCGAAGGAAAATTTAAAAGGATTCAAGTTTTATATTTAAATCGAGTATTCTTTTAAAATATAATTCTAGAAATTTGTTTAATGCTTTATTTTTTGTATAAATCATTGTTAATGTACACTTTTTTTATTCGATTGATCAGGAGGTACACTCGATTCTTAAAAATGGAAATAAAAATAAATAGATAATAAATAATGAATAATAAAATAAATAATAAATAAGAAAAGTGGAGATAATTTTATATACGACATAATTTCATTATAACGTTCAAAATTTAGCGCTTAAATTATACTTCGTTATTTAACGAAGGATCTGCAACTATCGCATTTTACATTTTGCTGGATCGCTTCCAATTCAGTTTTCACTCAGTATCAACATCCTATCGTCGCCACTAACTAAAAAAGCACGTGTCAATTTAGCGACAAAAGCTCAAAAGCACTGCGAAGTACCTATTCGCAGAGTTGCATCAACAAAAAGCAGATTAACTATACAGAGTTTCACTCAAATAAAAATATATTTCGCTACATTCTTGAGTAAATAAATGCACAAAAATATAATAGTTTAAACAAATCCCGGGAGAAATGCTCAGCTGAGAGCGAAGAAAAGCACTTTCGAGACTTTTGGCGCGAATAAAAGCTCATTTCGAAAATGTTTTGTCGCGCAATTAGCACAAAATCATTTTTCCCAGCAACAAAACCTCTAAAGGCTTTACTTTTTAGGAGCTAAGCTTCTAAATATACTTTTAATCGCGGTAAATTTCAATCACTCTATTCGTTCCAAACAAAAATAAAGAAACTAAGCGTACATGCCTTGAGGCAATAAAACGAGCTTTTTAGTGAAAGCGATAGAATTTAAAAAAAAAACCTACCTCACCCACAAAACGACCGTCATATATGCAATCAAAATTTATCAAATCATAACCGAAATGCATTAAAAAAGAAAAAAAAGGCTGTAGGGCCGCGGTTGATGCACCTACGCCACGAAAGCCACGAGATTCTTCCGCGGCACCGAAATAGACGTCACGCCGGTCGAAATCCGCCTCGGCAGGGGATTATTATTACATTAGGTGAGTCGAGCTCGGCGATGCCGGCAATAGCGGGTTTAACAGTGTGCCCGCGGTTTATTTTGAACGCAAGCTTAAAAAGCGCGGCGGACACTCCGACGGGACATGGGAGGGAGGGAGTCGCGCAATGCACTTGACATTGAAACGGCGGTGAAAGATGAGCAAAGTGTTTTTGCGTCGCTGCAGCAAATATTTCAATTCGGGGGTAAATCCACACTGTAAAAAAACTTTGCGTGAATTTTGAAGCAAATGCCGGAAGCAAATTTTACCGGGGTACATGAACTTTACCGAATTTATAATAAATTTACATTTTTAGATTAATTTTAATGTAAATGAAATTAAATTTAATGTAAATTCAGTACGTCGATAAAATTTGCTTCCAGTATTTGCATTCAATTTAATACTTTTTTTAACGGTGCATGCGTAAGACCCGTGGAGCTTTTCTCTTGATTATCGTCAAGGGAATGCAACAATTTCCCAATTTTCAATGCATTGTTACATTTTGGTAATGCCCAATCGGAATATATGAGTTCTTCTATTTAATAATCTTAATTCAGCTGAAGTATTATTAATTTTATAATCGCATTCAATTATTTGTGATTATTAATTTTGAATTTAATAATATTAAAGACTGAGCCTTTGACCGAATTGTATAAATGAATTTCGATAAATTTAATATAATCAGATTCTAAACAAGAGAACAATTTTTTTTTATTCAAAGAAAATCATAATCATTAGTACAGGATAATAAATATGATTAGTGTGTAGGTTGAAGATACTTAATTTATTTGTTTACGATACTGCAGTCAAATGTTTAAACAACAAATTTAATCGATGACGCGAGCAGTATCGTTAAGATAGCGCTGATAAAGGAACGAAGTGCGCTTTTTAAAGGTAAAATATAAACACTTAGAACATTACGAGGTAATAATTTTTACAACAGTTTTCAATCAGTTTTGCGTACTTGTATAATAATTTTTATTTAAAAATTAAGAGCTTGAAAATATTTAACTGAAATTTAATTAAATGTCTTCTTTAATTTTCTTATCCGCGTTATTTTCGGCAATCGTATGTACAATTATAAATTACATCCAATTTGTAATGTGTACACAATGCAGTACGAGCCAGTAAATAAAAGACTACCGACAGCAAGCGACTGATAACATAATCTGTCAGTCTACAATACTCAATGTCAAGATCAATGCTTGGCACGCTCCCCTTCTTATCGCGCAAAGCCAATATTAATTCACTTCGAGTGCAGGATTAACTTAGCAGCAGAGCCTCCCCAATCTCTCACTAAAAACAAACCCTTAAAAAAAAACCACTCGCAATATCGTCCCTCTCAACGGGAAAAAAAGGACACTCCACTTTGCTTCAACGAACAAAAAGCATATTTCAGTCTGCTTTTAAAATGAAAAGTAGCGCGATTCAAATTTACCGCGAAGAAAAGCTCGCATCGGAGCTTAAAAAAAGAACGAAAGCACCCCTGAAGGGACGTACTCGCAAAAAAGCTCATTTCGCCGAATTCTCGGAAGCGCACGGAGAGAAATATTATAGAAAAAATTGTTGTCGTGTAAAAATGTCCCGTAGGAATAGTGGGATATACTCGACTAACGACGACTTTTACTATAAAACGTAATAGTAAAAAATTTCTACTATGTACATAGTAAAAATGACTTCTAAAAAATGCGTATGTACAAATCCTCACAGGTCAAGTATGTCCTACTGAACATAGTAATTTTTACTACAACATTTCTCTCTGTGTGTATTAATAAAAAAAATGTTTTGAAGCGTTCATTCTGTCTAACTATAAATAAGTGAAATTCACATCAAATAAGTAAATATACACTTTACAAAGTGCCAAGTCTTACAAATATTGAAAAGAAGTAGCATTACGTAAGCCTTAAATCGAAGCGTACACCCACTTTCTTTCGACGAAAAAAAAAATGTTGTACATCTCCAAATTTGATCCCCTCAAATCTAGTACTTTCTTCACCTTTTCCAATTACGCGCAATCCTACAAAAAAAAATCTCCCACGTAAAAAAAATTAAGTTAGGATAAAGTTTACCCAAAGTTCATGTTCGGCGGTCGTTGATTGTATGAACATGGGCAATGAGACTAAATAATAAATAATTTTGCAATACTTTATACAAACCTCAGATGAAGTTTCTCTTAAATTTAAAAGACGTTCACACGACGAACGTCTAAATTTATTTAGAAACAAATAAATTTAGTAGTTTTAAATAAATAATTGTTTGACTCAATAAAATATTTAATTAAACAAATAAATTCACTTAGTTTTAATCAAATCATTACTTGATTCACGGACATATTTAATGAGTACTATTGAAGTAAATCATTTCCTTAACATTAACAATTTTTTTCAGTGTAAAAGCAAGTAAATGTAACGAATTTTTTTCTATAAATTCGACGGTAATTTATCCGTTTACATCACGCATCTACAAACTTCTATAAATTACATAAGAAGCAAGTTCGGTAAAGTCTCATTGCCCATGTTCATATCAATGACCGCCGAACATGAACTTTGGGTAAACTTTATCCTAATTTAATTTTTTTACGCAGGATTGTAGCTCCTCCGTTCTCCCCGCGCGGATGATCCGCAGTATCGCGGCAGTCCTCCGCACGGCCAGCTGGAAAAACCCGTTTGCAGGAGCTTGGAGGCCGCCTCGCGGGAGCGCACGTTGCGAGAAAAGCGCCGCACCGGGGGATAGAGCCTCGGCTGCGTGACATCACGATTCCAGGTTAACGCCCCTCCCGCGCCCGGTGCAGCTGCACTCGACAGCGCTACCGGAAACGCGGCCCCGATGACGCGTGCCTTTACGCCGTTGCGAGATGCGATTTTAACAGGACGAGTCGGTGCTTGAATCACCGGGCTGCTGGCGGTCTCTTATGTATACCAACACGCCGCCAGTAGCCTGCTTTTAGGATTTTATCGAACAACCGCGTGTTTATCGTTTAGTGTACATCTGATGTAATTTCTAATGTAATCTTTTATGATACACTGAGAGAAAAGAACTGAATCACAAAACCGTGATATTATTGAATTTTTTGTACGTAAAGCAGGAATGAAAATCAATATCCTACGCACAGCGAGAGAAAAACATTAATAAAAATGCTATTGTAGTTACGAAAAGAGTGATAGTCTTAACAAGCGAGAATTTTTCGTATGAAAAATAGTAATTTTTAGTATGGTAATTGTAAAAATTACTATTTTAAATACTAAAATTTCTCGCCTATCAAGACTGTCACTCCTTTCCTAATCTCAATATGAATTTTTATTAAGTTTTTTTCTCTCAGTGTACACTTTTTATTTATTATTGTGCATGATTAGTTATAACTATGCAATATAATCTTTAAATTTATTATAATTATTACAGAGCTTTATATTTGCATAAGTATACCACGTAAATCTGGAAATGTGAAATTCGCTTGGAAAATGTGAATAGTGACAAATTTTATGTAAAATCTTATTTACATATTTAGCATTTCTTCACGTATTAAATGTCACTATTCACATTTTCGAAGTGAATTTCATATTTTCAGTTTTAATCATTTACTATTTAGCTAACTCTGTGTGTGTATGCGCGTTTCGAGAGGAAGGCGCGTGTACAAGCTGCTTATATCGTGCAAGCTCCGGTTATCTGGCGACGAAAGCTCGAGGGGGTGGAGGACTTAATTTCGGGAGGCTTTGAAGGTGATCGATTGACCTTTGGTTCTATCTTCTTTATTCGGGGCTTTTGAATTTTAGTGCTGCTTTCGTTTTTTTTCGTGATTCGAGCTTTTGCGTGAGCTTTCGCCTTTTTATTGGTGCGATGTAGAAGACGGTGTTTTTTTTTCTATTGTCTGCAAATAACAAATAAATATGTTAAAGTTTTACAATATTTGCGTGCAAAATTTGAATATAGATAATAAATTTGTGCCTATAGTGCCTTTTATGCAGTATACATTAGTTTAAGGTTAATATCTGTAGCACAGATCAATATTTGCAGTATCAACTTGTTTCGTGTATTATTTTTTAGTAAAATATTTATGCCTTTTTCACGTCAATGGTTTCCGCGAAAAAGGTGCACTCGTCAATCAATAAGAAGTATGAAGGAAAAGTTTAGCGACTACGTTGACATTTTTATTTCATTCCATTTGCATATGCATTTGCGTACATTATCGCGTAATTACACGTGATACACAAATTTGTTTTTTCTTCTCCTTCATTTTTTAGAAGAAGCAACGAATTCAAGCCTTTATCAATTATTTTATTACGCAACGTGCAGACGTCAGATTTCTATCTATATATCCCAACTTGTAACCTTTATAATTTTATAATCTTGCCTTCATCACATTTCCTGAAAATAGACAGCGTCATCTCAAGGGAATGTATACTTTTAACGTTAAGTGATTAACGAGAAGGTCGAAATTAATTGACAATGGAACATAACTTCGATACTTAAAGAAACGCAAATGAGTGGGAATTAGAAAAAAAAACACCATTGTTTCGTTTCTGCGCTATAAACTGTGCGCTGAAAATTGAGATTAGACTGTCGGTTCAACGTCAAATAATTGATCCTTTTCTTGTTTTACCTCATCTCAAATAAACCTGGTGCACCGGAAAACAATTCTTTTATATTCCTATTCGAAGAAAAAAAATTCCTCACGTTTTCACCGCCTACGCCAAGAAAATTTTATCTCCATCGAAAAATACCGAACCGAGGGCAAGTTTAAAAATTGACTCGTGAAACTTTATAAATAAATAAATTTATTTTAAATAATTTTTTAAAAATATTTATATCTAAATTTGGTAGCCACTTTATCTTCTTTTTTTGCGATTTTCCTAATGCGTACATCTTTTAGGAACGATTAGCGTGGACAAGCTTAAAAATTGACTAATAAAGCTTTATAAATAAATAAATTTATTTTAAATTAATTCCTAAAAATATTTATATTTAAATTTGGTAGGCTCTTTATCTTATTTTTTGTTGCGTTTTTCCTAATGTATGCATCTTTTAGAAACGATGAGCGTGGGCAGGCTTAAAAATTGACTAATAAAGCTTTATAAATAAATAAATTTACAATAAATTAATTTTTCAAATATTTTTTATTTAAGTTTGATAGCCTCTTTATCTCATTTTTTGTAGGTGACTTTTTTAATTGGTACGTCTTTTAGGAACTACCACAAGCTTTTGACGTTGAAATACAAATTTGAGTCGGTGAAGGGCGTAAGAAACCGACAAGATTTTCTGAAAAGCATAGCACTGACCCTCCTTGAAGCAGCCTCGGCACGAGGCATCGATGCTGCCGCACGTTCGCCCGTTAAAAATAAAATTCGGATATTAACGGCGCGAAGGATTAAAGAATAAAGAGGATGCCGACGTTACCGGGTTAATTCTCGCCGAGCCTCAAATCGAAATAGAAAGGAGCGGAGCTCACATCCGAATCCGGATCCGTAAAAACTGGACTCGAAGGGACCGCTAGGCGAAACGAAATCAGGACTCGCTCCCGATCGGACAAAGAAGAAATACGTCGCCCCCATCCTCGTGGCCTCACCGAGGAGGTATTATACCCCGAGATTCTTTGTGCGTGAGTCGAGGATCTCCCCCTTTTTTTCTTGCGTCTCTTTGCTCACCGCTCGACTGTTTATTTTTACACCCGCGTTTTATTTTCCTTTTTCTCCTGGTGCGTGTGTATATATAGTAGGGTAAAATGCGCACGTAAATGCTTGCGGTGTATAGAGGCGAGAAAATTTTTTTTGTGCTTGAAACGAGGACCAGTTTTTCTCCGGTGAGGCAACGATGTAATCTTTGTTTGTCTCGCTTTTTTTTTTTGACGCAAAAAAGTTCCGCGGGAAAATACGTTGCGCAAGCGGCCCGAGCTTCTGGCGCGCTTGCCGAATTGAATCGAAGTTTTCGCAAGTTGAATGGGGGGAGGGGAGTTTGGCGGAAAAAGTTTCTGAATGAATTTCTTTTTTTGTATTATACCTGCGCTTGGAGGTGAATGGGTAATGAGTTTTTGAATTCCTCTACTTTTTTTTGTATATATTTGTGAAATAACGAGTTTTATTCCAGCGAATTCTGCAAAGCTTCTGGATATCTGCTTCAAAATTTTCGTAAATAGAGAGCTTCACTTGTAAATAACAATAATTTAAATAATAATAACTTCTCACTTATTGACTTCACGTATTGAGCAGAGTACGTTAAAGTGTACCTTTATTTATTGTCAAAGCAAAGTAGTTAAAAGTGAGGGTAATCATGATTATTTACGTAGTAAATCGAATGATGAAGTTGAAATCAACAATTATTAAATTCTTTTGTTTTAGTGATTATACAATGAAATTATTTTATCAGAGAAAAATTTTTATTGATAGAATCGATTTCTAGACTGTACAAGAATCCACAACATGTAGGGTCGCTATAAATTTACAATAATTTTTATTAAAGCTCTGTTGTACTAAATGTTTATTGCGCGAGTTTGCACGATTCGAACAAAGTAATTTTTTCTAAACGATGATTTTTCTCGTGGCAACATAAAGCAGAGATAAAATGCATTGCGCAGTATGCCAATTATATCTTATCGGAGTTCTGCAATCCGTAAATTTTGCGAAAACAATGATATTTATTAAAAGTGTCTTGTTTAACTCAGTCAACCTCCGAAAAACAAAAGAAGTGTATATCAGTCTGGAAATTATTCAAAGCTGTTTTCTAAAATATTCTTCCATAAAAAATAAAATACATTTAAAGTAGCAATAAAAATAAAAATAAAATACATTCCTCATTGACACGATGACTCTCGAAATCCCAGACGCGAAAATATCATAGATCATTTACCTAAAAAAAAAAAAAATAATTAAATACAAGCAATTAGAACAACACGCATATTAGAAAATATTAAGAGATTAAAGTCGATCAAAGGCAAATTATCGCAGAACCTACAATGCAATAGGATGTCCCATTATCACCTCACGCAGCCCGGCGGGCGGCAGTGAACTTCCTTCGGCGTCCGTCGGTATTGATAAGCTCGTAATACGCACGTCGGCGAAGCTTTATGGCTTTGTTTGGCCGCGTCTCGACCAGCTGCTGCCGCACTGCTGTCCCACTTATTATCCTATCTCTCGGCGTTTGAATAAGCGCTCCTCGCGGCCGTGGAGCTCGCCTCGCGCAATTTGTTTTCGCCGCCGATCGCGCGGCTCCAGTCACGCGGCGCGATCAGCTGTTCCATCGCGGATTACAAGCGCGAGTTTCATAAAAGAATCCGTAATTTTTTATTTTTATTTTTTCATGACCGCGATTCTCGGTATGGGGTATTCTGAACTGCATAAAATTTGATTATAAGGACGCGTTATCATGTTATTTTCAACACTCGCCTTCAGTTATTGATATTTTTTTATTCAATTTTTGTTTTGACGACATAACTTTTAAGTCAATAGAGTTGTTTTTTATTTTAACGCAACAATTATAATTCATTTTAATTTCAATTTATTTTAACACAACAATTCTTAAATATTTTTGCCTTTTCCTCGACTATTGTTTGCTTTATTAGTGGATTGTGTATAGGTAGATCTCAGCGGTGCGGAGTTATTGTAGTTAAATAATGAAATTTTAAGTTTGGACAAAGAATAAATTTAGAGACCTCCTAATGTGTCGAAAATTTTGAGCCGTCAACGTAAATTCTTTGGGTTTCTTCCTATTTCGATATAAGAAAACATTCTCCAAAAATTCAATAAAATCTGCTATCCGGAGGTCTCGCAGTCTCCTGTAGTGAGTTTTTCCCATTTGTCAGCCCCTCCGATGGAAGGTGTACGTTACAATTTTATGAATGAAGCGGCGGCTCGATGAATGAGAATAAAAAATTACGCAACGCGCTCGTAAATCACCTTAACACCCGCAAAAAAAAAAAAACGTCGGCAATTTCCTTATCTTCGCTGAACGAAGAATAATTTTTGAATAAATTCGGTACATAACATAGTTCGACGGTAGATCCCATTGACCCGCCTCGTCAATGAACCGAAGAAGACAAAAAAAGAGAAGAAAAGAAAAAGGGGAAAATCTCTCACCCGCTCCCAGGGAACAAAGAAGGGCCAAGTATGCGGGTATCCGTTCGATTTCCTTCATTCAAAGCCTATATATATATACACTATATATACTATGTATATGTATATGTATATATATACACAGGCCGTCCGAGTCTATACGGATGCCGAAGGAGCCGAGAGGTGCATCTCCCCCCTCCCAGGATTTTCTGGCTCGAGTGCAGGTTTCCCGAGAGGCGGCCTCCCCCCTCCCCGTACTCCTCGGCAGCCTTCTTCCGCGAGCGCGCATGCACTTGGCGCTCGTCGCGGGTGCACGTGTACCGACGGGTGCACGCGCACTGGGACACGCCGGCACCGCTCTCGGTGCTAGAGTATCGACCCGAGCGATTGCGCCGTCTCGCTCGTACTCCCGGCCGAGTCACCGTGTCGAGGCCGGGATTCGCGGATATCCCCCCACGGCGTGTCTTCCTTCAGCGTGTAGGGAAACTTGCGAAGTTACGAGAAGCACCCGCTCATCGTCCGTTTTTTGGTGTTTTTTTTTTTGCGATTCACGGGGATTTATTATGAGTGGCCTCCTTTGATTTGGCTGTAATTACACACGGAGAGAAATGTTATAGTAAAAATTACGATATTCCGTAGGAAGAATAGGACATACTCGACCTATGACGATTTTTACTATAAAACATACTAAAAATGCCTATGTACATAGCAAAAATTGCTATTTATATAGTAGAAATTACTATGACGATTTTTACTATAAAACATACTAAAAATTTCTACACAGCAAAAATTGCTATTTATATAGTAGAAATTGCTAAGTACATAGGAATTTCTAGTATTTTTTATAGTAAAAATTTTCATAAGATGAGTATATCTCACTGTTCCTACGAAACATAGTAGTTTTTATTACAACATTTCTCTCCGTGCAGCGAGAGCGATGAAGATTCAAATAATTTTTTGTTATTTTTTAGTGTTCAATTTTGAGGGAACGTGCACATTACTTTTTTAAATATTATCTAGTCGCTTTCGATAATTCCATTTTTTTTTTGTTTAGAAAATACAAGATGCTGTGTTTCAGAGTCACATCCACTGCAATTCTTATGTCGAAGCGCACGCAGTGAGCGTGAAAGCCCTACGTAATAAATCTACATATATATAAAAAAGGAAGGAATTGAAGACATCCCCGCGTGAATCCTCCATTTCGATAAATCTAACTCAGAACTTGTGAAACAAAAGTCAGGGGCTACGAATAAAAAAAGAAAATAATGATAAAATAGTGAAGCGCATCGTTCACGATAAAATGGTTGGAGTTACGTATCACTCTTAGTTTACAGTGAAATCATTCATGAAGTAAATTTGACTCTACACGAATAGAGTGATTTAATTTCACTCTAAAATAGAGTAGAATATTACAGATTATGTCTCTAGCTGTCACTCTATTTAAGAGTCAAAAAGTCACTCTATTTCACTCCATCAACACGGAGGAAAATGATTGGTAAAGAATAGTGAATCAACTTTGCTCAAAAAGTTAATTTAACGTAATCATGTAAAATTCTCTCATGCAGTAAGTAAATTATACAGAGTTTTTTAAAGCAATCTTTACTTACTTGATTAAGCAAATCAGAGAGAAGTTCAAACGCCAAGTAAAATTTACGTACGTAAAAAACCAGCCTTTAAGTAAATTTTACTATCAAATTTTTCCCGCGATGGGAGTTAAATTCACTACAAAATTAAAGTGAATATTTCTCTCCACACTGAGAGAAACAGTTTGGAAAAATTACTATCTCGTGTGGGAATGGAGGAGCCGCAATTGCATTTAGTGAAAAAATTACCATTCTGTATATTATAAATTGTATAGAAATTCTAGTAAATATTATTTAGTAATATAGTAGTAGTAGTAAATATATTACTTCGAAATTTAGTAATAGAAATTAGTAAATGTTAGTAGAATTCTCGTACAATTTATAATTATCGAGAAAAAAACCAGATTTAGTACAGTTTATATGTATCTATTTTTTTGATAATTATAAACTATAAAAATTGTAGAAAATATCACTAGAACTCTAGTAAAATCTATAAATATCGTAAAAAAAAATGATTTAGTACAATTTATATATATTTTTTTTGATAATTATAAAGTGTATAGAAATTCTAGAAAATATCACTAGAACTCTAGTACAATTTATTGATAATTTTTTCACTAAATGCAGTCAGCGGCTCCTCCGGCAGACTGACTATCAATTTTTACTAGAATAACATCAACTTTTCCAAAAGATTTCTCTCAGCGCAATGGAAATTAATTTGCGCTCTATTTCACTGCAGCTGATTTAGCGTCCGAAGCGCTTCGGCTCCGAAATTCCGGGCGGCGAATGAAAGGCCGCGCCGGACACAATGCGAGCCATGAAGCCGAGGGTATATCGCCGTCCGTGCCCATGCAGCGAGTCATCCATCCATCGTATACGCTCTTTAGCGCGGCCGAGCGCTCTAAGCTCTCGGGGAGCCTCTTCCTTTCTCTCGGCGCAGTCCTTAGGGTCGAGAGTCGCTCGGCTATGGCCAGGCCAATATCGCCCGACGCCTTTGTGCTCAAGACCAGCAGCGCCGCGAGTGCACGCGCACTCAGCTGCAGCCAGTGGCGCACCGAGTGCACCGAGTGCCCCGCCCGATCCGCGGGTTCAATCACTCCGACGCTTTGTCCGCTCGCTCGATTGTCTCCTCGCCTTTCGTCGATCAACGGGGATACGCCAAGTTTTTCCGATCGGGCAAGGCGCAAAGTTTCGCGGGACTGCTGGAGGACAGGGTAACAACGGGAAATCCTGCTGATTCAATATTGGCCGCGGTGTGCTCATTGTTTTTCTCTTAATGAGGAGAAAAAAAAATGGGCACGGCTGCGTTTGAACGCGAGCTTCTATCTTGGTTGAGCTTTTGACTCCGTTTTTGTCAAGTGTAGGTACTTCTTTGGAGCTTTGGAACTTCATTTTATTTAATCAGTGAAGACGATGATTCTTCGCTGCTTGAAAACAATTATTTAATGTCAAGAACATTTTGTTCACCGTTTTTTTAGTGGAGAGAGAGAAATTGGCACAATTGTGTTTGAACGCGAGCTTCTATCTTGGTTGTGCTTTTGACTTCCGTTTTTGTAAAGTGTAGGTACTTTTTTGGAGCTTTGAAGCTTCATTTTGTTTAATAAGTGAAGACGATGATTCTTTGCTTCTTGAAAAAAAATATTTAATGTCAAGAACACTGTGTTCGCTGTTTTTTTTTTTTTTTTTTTTTTAATAGAGAGAGAAAAATTCTATCTTGGTTGTGCTTTTGACTCCGTTTTTGTAAAATCTATACATTTTTACAAATTTTTGTAACTACCTTTCAATTTTTTAATTTAGTTTGGATTAATCATCGGAGACCATGATTCTTTGTTGCTTAATTAAATTAAATAACTCAATATTGGGTGCGGTGTACTTTTTTTTTTTTTTTTTTTGAATGAGGAGAAAAGAAAAAGGGCACGGCTGTTTTTGCCTATAGGTATTTTTTGATTTTGTTTCGGAGTTTCGCTTTGTTTAATTATAGCAAATAGGAGCGGTATTATATTGACTTATTCTGTTTCACATGTTTTATTTAGTTTCTGTGTATATTGATTATGTTGTTATGCAATAATTTATTTCTCTTTCAAATGACGCAACGAATTTATATAAAATCTTGACTAGAAGGTTTTTATTATACTTATAAGAAGAAAGCTGATATAAGCATCCACATTTTTTTTATGGTACTGCATTGTTCAACCTTCCTTTATATGAAATAGAGATGTGACGATGTTTTTTTTTTTTTTTAGTAGAAATCAATATCGCTGGAATATCCACACATCAATCAGAAAAATGGTAAATTCCACGCAAAATAAAATGACTAAACGTTAATTTTTCCGGACTTTGATACCGGTGCAAATATTTTTCCGCGCTGCACTGGCTTAATTAATTCCCTCTTGCACGAGTGCATCATCTTTATCGAATTTATTAGTCATACATATGCGAGTTGTAAATTTGTCGATATCATTCTTTTTCTTTCGATTGGAATCTTTGAATTACTATTCGCATGCAAAAATGGACTCGCAACTCAATCAAGCAAACGTATTTTAATTTATTTAAGTTTTTCTATTTTATCCAATGAAAGGTCATGTTTTTATTGAAAAATCAATCGAAAAATATCGGCGAAGTTAAATGGATGTCGTCGTTACTGAGTAATTCTATGATAATAAATTATTTTGTTTGATTTCCAACGTCAACCTTTCATCCTCTATAATTAGTTTGTTTTATTTTTAATATTAAGCATGTCTTTAAAATAGGACAATGGAAAATTCATCGGAAATTGTTGCAGATATTTCTATACTGCTACTCTTGATTATCCAACAGTAATATTTTTTTTCTATACAATAAACAACATTTGATTACTAAAATTATACAATAATTTAATCTACTCTTTATCAGCGACCCTAAAAGTCGCATTATCAAAGTTGTTAATCAAAAATGATTTCTAAAAAAAATAAATAAAAAATATTAAAGTAGGTCTAATGATTGGCCAATGATTATTTTTGTTTCTACGCAATAAACAACATTTGATTACTAAAATTATACAATAATGTAATCTACTCTTAACTAGCGACCCTAAAAGTCGTATTATCAAAGTCGCTAATCAAAAATGATATCTTAATTTCTAAAAAAAAATTCTATAAATAACTATTAAAGTAGGTCCGCTCAAAATAAATCTTAAAAAGTTTCGCGATTACAAGCCTCTGGTGATAAGAAACTCGTGGATGAAAGGTTAATACGCGCGTACCTTATACAGCCGCATGTCATTAGTCCTCGGAATGGCGGTGATTGCGCTCAGCTTTCAGAGAATTTCCACAGGCGATCTGCATCTCGATGCGGGAATTCGCGCTCCTTTTAAGGCGGACGAGAAACAATGAGCCTCGGCTGGAAAGTGCACCATGGAGAAAGCCTCATCGAGGGATGGAGAATTTCTCGCGGCGAATGAATATCCGCGGAACGTTGACACTCCGGAATCCGAAAATTTACGGCAAGTCTAAAAAAACATGTTCAATTTTATGTAATTGATTCTTACGTAAAATTTATGTCCGCGGCGCAATTTGAAAAGTCGCAGATGGATTATTAAGGAACGTGACTTTTGAAACGCTCTTCCTTTTCTCGCGAACGTCCATTTTTTTACGACCGCTTCTGAGACTTTTTTTTTCGATTTTGACGAGAGATTATTCCTGGTAGTGAATTTGATTAGTCGAAGAATTTAGACTCATTGACCTACATTGTAGTTAACGATATGAAGTCGTCAATGCACGTTTGATTACGATTTTTAGTTTTAAAGTGGAGTGAATCGTGACTGATGCAACGGAAATGTATAGTAAAAGTTTATAGTGATGCTCGCTAGGAAAAGTTTAAAACATTTACGTACATCTGTTTACTGATTATATATTGTTTTTTCAACCCTTTTTATTTTTATTTTGTACTTATTATAATCAATATGTTTTTAATTCGACAGAATAATAATTAATAATATTGAAAAAGTTCGTATATTTTTTACGAAACATTAATTCCCCTTAAAAAAAAAGATAATCAGTTTGTTCAAAATATAAATAAAATGTCTTTTTAATAATTCTGATGATATTGTCACTTTTTTTTCTTCAAAAATGTTGTTGATTGATCCCGAAAATAATGAAGGTAGTAAAATTTGTACGTTTTCAATCTGATCATTTTACGTAATTGCGGAATAAAAAATTTACGTAATATATCCTAATGCAAGTCCTTCTAACGAAGAGACGCTTTCAGCTTCTGCGAATGCCTCGCACATACGGAACTCAAATTAACGACCCGAAGCTGTTTTTTTTTTCTCAAAATTGTTAAAGAGCATAAAAAAGAATCGAAGTATTAAAAAGTGCAGTATCATGTATACTCGAAGTTAATGTTAAGGCCAATGCAGCGATGATAATTTTGAATCTCATGTTTAGTGCCAAGCTCACCGTATCTTCGAATTGAAATCGACGAAAAAAAAATTGGCAATTTTTCAAAACGACATTTGCAACATTTTACGAAATACACGCAAAATGTACGTTCGATTCATTAATCAAACTGCAATAACGAGCTTCTCATTTCACCTTCACCCCTTCTTTTTTTTTTTATCGACTTTAAAACAAAAAAAAAATCTCTCTACCTATAGGCACATTCCACGCATCGCGACGGAAAGAAAAAATTCGTCATGCAGCGCAACAAATCGTTTTTCAAGCACGAAAATCCAAGCCTCGATTTTTCCACTCGGCGCGCGTCACTACCCTTCAATCGGCAATAAAAAAAAAATTGAGCGTCTCACGGCTAAACAGCTCATCGCACCGCCGATACATAAAGTCGGCCTCTTTGAGCTTCAACGGAGAAACAAAAGTCTTTTTAAATGTAATGCAGAGAGACAAAAGTTCAGCTGCGTCGGGCAATTGCCGCAAGAAGGCCGAGGCTCGCGATGGACTCGATTACGCTGACGCAAACACGACTGATCGGTACGTGAGGACACTCATCCGTCCACGGCCGTTCTCCCGGAAGTAGGAAGGCGCGAAAATCTCCCAGGAATGAACGATCCGTTACTCGTGCGTTGATCAATCGCGCATCGATGTTTTTACCTCTCACGGAGAGTTTACTTATGTTTCTTTTGCGTTTTTCGATTTTTGGGTTTCGGTCTTTCTACTTTATCGCAGCTGCTGCTATTTACTTCGGACGAGCTGAAATTTCACGAGCAAATGGATGCGTTGTGTAATTAAAGGGCTGATGCGGATAATTACGGTTTTCAGGGGTAAGCATCATGCGTGGGAGATCGGAGGAAAAAAGTTTCAGTCTTAATTACAGTGTAATGGAGTAAGTAATACGATCAGCGAAGATGATACGCTGAATAAAAGTTTAGTTAATTAAGAAAAGAAATTCAATTTTGATAGTTAGTTCGTGTTATGAATTTTAAGTAAGATTAAAATTTTTTTTATTGATCCTCAAATAGTTTAATAAACATCCGCGATTAAACTTACATTGTCATTGGTTCGTTAAAGATATCGCGCAAAGTCAGGTTTATAAGTTTATATACGTGAGCTTAAGTTTTCATGTAATATACACAACTTTGTTCGTTGTCAGGTGTGAGAACTTCAAATTCTCAAAGTGCGTACTCTAACGCCAAAGTCTGAAGGCTTAAGAACGGCAGAGAGTAATGATGCTTAAAACTGCCAAAATTAAATTCAGCCCGTACAACAAAAAAAAAATGCCTGAACTTTATAAACCTTCAAACCCTCCTAGTGAAATTACTTTCCGCCTACGTAAGCCACTTTTGCCCTTCACCTGATCCCTCTCTCGGAAAGGTTCGAACAAAACAAGATAAATCCCCGAAATAAAATAAAAAGTACAAAAGAAACGAGGCCTATATTCTCTAATCGTCATCGAGTGAAAATTCTATTACTCTCAAAACAGTATACAGAACTCTTATTTTCAAAGTGACCTTTTTTTCGAAACTATATTCTTTTTCGAATAATTTTCAATGAAAAAACTTCGTAATTTTAACAAAAAATGTCTGTACTTTTTATAGTAAAAGCTCCTCAGCTTTAACAATAAAGCTCTAGAATTTTAATAGCATAAGCTCCGTAATCTTAACAAAAAACGTTCTGCACTTTTTATATCGAGCGTTCTTCAATTTTGACAAAAAAGTTTTAATATTTTAATAGCAAAAGCTCCGCAATTTTAACAAAAAATGTCTGTACTTTTTATAGTAAAAGCTCCTCAGCTTTAACAATAAAGCTCTAGTATTTTAATAGCCAAAGCTCCGTAATTTCAACAAAAAATGTCTGTACTTTTTATAGTAAAAGCTTCCCAATTTAGTCACAAAAATTTCTGCACTTTTTATAAAAAAAGCTTCGCAATTTAGTCAAAAAATTTCTGCACTGCGTTTATGTCGAACGTCCGTCGATTTTTACAAAAAAATGCTCCACAATTTTAATAGCAACAGGTCCAAAATTCCACCCAAAAATACTCAAGAATTTTGACACTATCTATTCCCCAATTTTTACGCAAAAACTACAAACCTCCGCCTTCCCCGACTTTCCATCAAAAAAAAAAAAAAAAAAACAGTGTGCTTGCAAGCACACCCTCGACCAGCAATTTTAACCGGAAAACTCTCCCCGCTCGTCTCGAATTCATTTCCCCTTGCGTCATTTCGATCGTCGCGAGTGCAAGCAGCCATCCGCCCTCGCTCGATCCTCCCGCTCTCCCCAGCGAGTGGCTACGTCCCTGCGCGGGCGCGCGCACCGCCGAGAGAAGGAGAAGAGCCGCAGCCAGCTCTCCGGCCGAGGCACAGGCGAGAGAGTCGCGCGCCTCGGAGCTCAGTCGGCTCGGTTTATTTGCGACGGGCGCGCCAGGCAGTAAGGCGCGCGAGCCGCTCGCGGGAGTGTGCCCCACAGACAGCTGATTCTGACACGAGCGAGCGTGCGCCCGCGACGGGGGGCGCAGTCGATAGTGTGCACCGTGTGCGAGAAGTGCGTGCAGCGTGCGCGCGCGCGCGCCCTCGAGCCTCGTCGCCAGCATCCGCCCGGGCGAGTCCGAGTGCGCGGAGTGTGGAGCCGCGCGAGCACTGGCCCAAGAATCCAGGCCGCGGGGCATGAGGTTGGACCTCGGCGACGCGACAGTTTCACGCTACGTTCGTGCCTGGTGAGTACGAGGGGGAGCGCCTGGCAACGCGCGGGGATCCGAGGGACTGGCGGCAGTGCACTAGGGGATGACTCTTGCGTTTTTCCTTTGAATAGGAGGGTGGAAGGTTGAGCTCTTGTAATTTGTGTACTAAGTGTTGACAGAATATAAATTTTTTTTTGTCGAAAATATGTTAGGAGGTGAGTTAGAGAGACGAAGTAAAAGTAGGTGTTTGAATAAATTGGAGGTAGGACACGATTGCGGGATGCAGGGGATGACTCTTGCGTTTTTTCCGTTGAATATGGGGAGGGTGGAAGGTTGAGCTCTTGTAATTTGTGTACTAAGTGTGGTCAGGATTATTTTTTGATTGACAAATTTTTGGGAGGAGGGTTGGAGAGTCGAAGTAAAAGTAGGTGGTTAAATAAACTGACGGCACTGCATTGGGCTGCAGGGGATGATTCTCGCGTTTTTCTCTAAATATAGGGAGAGCGAAAGTTAAGCTCCTGTAATTTGTGTATTAAGTATTGTCAAAATTTTATTTTTTTTTTGTTGAAGATATTTTTGGAGGTGAATTGGAGAGACGAAGTAAAAGTAGGTGGTTAAAAAAAATGACGATAGTGCACTGGAGTGCAGGGGATGATTCTTGAATTTTAGTCAAATTTAATTGAAGTAGTGTGAAAGGTGAAATTCATGTCATGTGTGTACAAAATGTTGTCAGGATTTTAATTTATTTTTTAATTTTTGGAGGTGGGTTGGAGAGACAAAGTAAAAATATGTGGTTAAATAATTAAATAATTAGAGTAATATTGTGCATAACTTCGTAAATAAAAAAAAAGAAGAATTCAGTTGATCTAGTGATTGGTCTAACAGCGACAAAAGTGTCCAAACTTTAAGGTTGCGGTTGGCACTTCAGTTAAATTTTTTATCTTGGCCTTTAAATCAACTTTAAAAGAAGATCGCTTTGAAAAGGAGCAAGTCACAGTTTCGAGAAGGTTGCAGCTGGAACCGGAGAGGCTGGACATTTTTTTCTCGTTAGACTGACGCTTCTTCGGATTCTTTCGTTTCTTCTTTCTATCTTTTTTTTTGAGAAGGATGAGTCAGAGCGAATTTGAGAGAAGCGCGTAATTTGGCGAGAGGATCGGAAACGGAGTGCAGCTGAGACGAAAGAGCGCAGATGAAGATGAGATGAATTTAGATAGCCGGACTGCAGAAAAGAGACATTCGAATGTAGCAAAAGAATTTCGTTCTATGAATTTTTTCAATCATCGTAAGAGTTACGTTACTTCGAGTCGACTGATTTATCAAAGTTATACTACTTAAAAAATTTATAAATGTTATACTACTTAAAAAATTGACTAAAGTTATACTTCGTAAAAAAACTTAATTTTATTCATACTACTTAAAAAAAGAAGTTAATATTCTTGAAAAAAAAAAAATAATGTAGAATTTACGTCTAATTTAATGAAACATTTTAGAATTCATTGTGCGCACTTGGTGTAAACGAACAAACAGTCGAAACAGAATGCACGAAAGTGACGTGAAATTTTATCGCTTCAGACGTGCAGATAAGAACATTTCGCGGCCACCGCGAGTGCACATCCTCTAACCGACATTACGCGCATCCTTCCCAAGTGGCCAAATATTCGTTCGCTCCTCCACAAAGTACGACCATCAGCCTACGCACGCGTCGATAATAAAAACTCGTAAAAAAATAACAAAAAATAAAATAAAACGATTAAAGCACGCCATCCGCCTGCTCTCCTTACGCGATTAATCAGCTGTTCGTATTCCGTGTCCAGTCGCATTTTAAACGTTCATTTTGGACTCGCACCCATGCCCACGGCGACGCTATCTGTCCGCCGATGTTGTCTTTCTCTCTCTCTCTCTTTTAAAGTTTTATTATAATTTTATTGTATTTTATTGTAATTTAATTTATACTGTGTTTTTATACTGTAACTATTATGTATTTCATATTTTATTTTATATTCTAGTTTTGCCTATACAGAAGGCGAATAAAACTCTATCTCGCGCTCTCTCTCTCTCTTGACGGAGTGCAACAAAGTCGGGAATCTCTACACAGTCGAAAAAGCTCGAGAAAACAGAGATGCGCGTCCGACTTTTCTGCTGCACTAATCGCCGAGCATCGATCCACCAAGGTCAATATTAGACGCTCGGTCGATCCGAAAACTTCCCTTCCCTGCAGATAAAGGGATTTTTTAAAATCTCATTCATTTTTTTTTTAGTAGACGGTCATAAAAATGGGCAAAAAGGCATTTTTTTACGAGCGGGGAATCCGGTTCCGCGTGCGATCGCAACAAAGCAAATAAACCCCGCGATACAAAGAAGCGCGAGGACGAGCCGGAGAAAGAGTGGACGAGACGACCGGGGGGAGGGACTATTGACTCACGCTGGAACGCATTGTTCACCGGTGCCGTGCTCCGCTATATGTTTTCCCTGGCTCCTTTCTTCGTTTTATTTATTTATCTTTTTTTTTAATCAGAAGGACGATTTGGCTTTTTGGGAGGCAGCGATATGAGAGTGGAGGGATTATCGGAGGGGTTCTTTCATTTTTAATTGGGGGTCACTTGCGTTGAATTTTATAAGTTTGGGCGACTGTTCGCGTTTAAACGAAAATTGGGTGAGGAATACAGTGTTTCTTGCTTAATTTAAAACAAGCTCAGTAGGTTTATTTGCTTTACGCCGTTCCCGGCGAAATACGCGAGTTTTCACTTTGTGAGCGCGTTTAGTTTCTATTTTCTCGGCTGTTGCAAAAATGCGTCGATACGGGATTAATAAAAAAAAATCAAATTTTGTATTTGTCAATGAAAAAAATTAGTATCGATAAACACTTTCTTACTAAGTCCATTTGAAATCATCGAGATATTTTTTGTAATTGAATTTAGATCGCACGACATTTAAATATTATTTATGGGTACACAGTGGTGCGAACTAAAATATTAAAATTATAAATTCCATTAAGAAAAAATATCTTCATGATTTTGAATTTTTTGTTTGTCAAAGTGTTAAAGCATAAGCTCGTATAAAGCACGCTTGTCTATGATAAATTCCTTTAAAATATTTAAATAATATTCAATTTCTATCTTGTTTTCCTTTTTGTACTTTCCTGCATCGTTTTATCAACAATGTCAAGGCTGAATATGAGTAAATCCAACAAAAAATTACCCTTTTTGAAACTTTGATGAACAATATTTTAAAAAAAATTCATTAAAAGAACCGTGTCAATCTGAAAATGTCTGAAAAATCTGAAAAAAAGAAAACAAGATAGCTAATGATGAAAGATAGGGGATACCCGGGCATGACGGACATTGATTTATTATATTATTATTGATTATTGACACTATTATCGATTTATTATATAAATATTTATTATATTTGTTTAAATAATATTGGAGGACTGTAATTGTACTGAGAGAAAAAACTAAATAATAAAAATTGCTGTTACGAAAGGATTAACAGTCTTATGCAGTGAAATTTTTTACAAGAAAAGTAATAATTTTTAGAGTACTTGAAATTTTTAAAATTTCAATTTCAATACTAAAAATTGCTAATAACTGTTATTTTCCATACTAAAATTTCTCTTATCAAGACTCTCACTCCTTTCGTAATCACAATAGTCATTTTTATTAAAGTTTTTCTCTCGTTGTGCATAGGATATTGTTTTTCATTCCTACTTTACGTACAAAAAATTTAATAATCCCGCGTAAAAAATTTAAGTTAGGATAAAGCTTACCCAAAGTTCATGTTTGGCCGTCGTTGATATGAACATGGGCAATGAGACTAAATAATAAATAATTTTGCAATACTTTAAACAAACTTCAGATGTAGTTTTTCTTAAATTTAAAAGACGTTCACACGACGAACGTTAAAAACAAATAAATTTTAAAAATTATTTTCTATAACTTCAGCAGTAATATCACGCATCTACAAACTTCTATAAAATATATAAGAAGCAAGTCTCATTGCCCATGTTCATATCGACGACCGTCAAACATGAACTTTGGGTATCTTAAATTTTTTACGCTGGGTATCATCGTTTTGTGATTCAGTTCTTTTTTTTTCGATTCTCCCTTGAGGCGCTCGTTTTGCCCGAGTCTCTCCCAAAGCAGCGGCATCCTCGGAACGCCAGCCCCAGTAAAAGAAAAATATAAATAAAAACTAGAAAAAGACAGTCCAGGGCAGCGCAGCAGCGCGCCCGCGAAAATAGGGTCACGACCTGCGCGCGAGTGCACGAGCCCTCGATGCGTCCATCGTCGCGCCGGCGCGAGTGCAGCCCGCCGCGGCTTTAAATACCCACCAGGCTCGGATAAGGTAAAAATACATCGTTGCGCGCCGACCAGAGCGGAGTCGGACGGAGCTGCGCCGCGCCGTGGATTAAAGCGTCGATTAAGGCTCTCGTGGGACTGGCCGAGCGCCAGCTGGGGTCCCCTCGGTCGCCAATCGGTCTGTACGCGGACTGATCTATACCTCCTCTCTCCTCTCGCGCTCCCTTTTTGCCGCGGCGTTCCGCTCGCGTGCGTTCGCCGCCTTTTTCCTGCGGCAACGCCGCTGCATGCGCGCGATTCTCTCGCTGGCGATTGGACTCGTTGCCGCTCGAGGAATGGGGAAAGCGGAATTCCATCGCGTTTTCGCGAGGATGGAAATTATGGCTGCGTCGGGGAATTTCTTGGGGAGATTCGAAGTGTAAATCCGTATGCGCCAGATCAGCGAGAGTGAAGTGTAGAGGGCAGATTTTTATTGAGAAAGTTCTGTAAACCTTGTAGGAAAAGCTCTGAAAAAGTTTTATGCGGAATAGTCGTGGTAATTTTGACCTGTAGCTTGGACTACCGTCGGTGAAGCTTTTTAATTTTTATTTAAGAAAGCTTCGTAGGAAAAGCTCCGTTATATTTGTAAGAACAAGCTCTTCAATTTAGCGGGAAAATGTATTTTTTGTCGAGAAAAGCTCTGCAATGATGACGTGAAAATTACGATAAAGCTTGTCATAAATATTACGGAGCTTTTCTTACAAAGGCGACCATTGCCAGATGACGATCCACTCGCCGAACGCAGAAATATAATGAAGATTTTTATTGAAAAAGTTCTGTAATCTTCTTTGGAAAAGCTCTGCTATTTTTACAAGATAAAGCTCTTCAATTAGTATAGTGAAAAAATATATTTTTTGTCGAGAAAGGATCTGTAAAAATGACGTAAAGGATACAATGAAGCTCGTCATAAAAATTACGGAGCTTTTCTTGCTTATGAAGGTGATCATCACCAGGTGAGGATCCGCTCGCCCCCGCTCTCACTCTGCCTTGAAACTTTCAACAATACGGTCCTCGGGTAATTATTCATAGGCATCTTACATTTTACAACAAGCTGAGCTTGCATACCTCGAAGGACGGTCTGCAAGCTCTGAACATTTTTATGCAATAATCGTTTGTAATTTTAACTTGAAACATGGATTACTGTTGTTGAAACTTCTTAATTTTTATTTAAAAAAGCTTTGCAATCTCCGTAGGAAAAGCTCCGTTGTTTTTGCAAGAAAAAACTCTTCAATTTTTATAGTAAAAAATATATTATGTAAGCTCCTCAAAAATTACGTAAAAATTATGATAAAGCTTTTCGTAAAAATTACGCAGCTTTTCTAATAAAAGTGACCATCATCAGGTGACAGTGAGTGTAGAGTAAAATTAAATCACTCTACTCATAATTATCTGTTTTGGAGTTAAATTTGTCTCTATGAGTGATTTCACTATAAACTAAGAGTGAAATTTCATTCCAACCGTTTTAGCGTGTAGCATAATTTAATTATTAAGGTGGGCAGCAGTAATTACCGAGTGTGTCGTTATTAAATTTCTACTTTCTGCGGGGGTGGAAATAATATGACCCAGAGGTGGTTTAAGTGAAAATCTGAATTTGATGTCTTTTTAGTATGATGCATACCGGGATAATATGTACATTCCAGTACTTTAATTAATGAGATTCTTCGGAGTCAGAATGTGTCGCTATTGATGCATGAAATAAGTGCAAATACGCAGAGTAATCTATCCAGGTTTATGCAGTTAAAAATGTTGAGTTTTGCATATTTCAATATTTGTTTAATCTACGTTCATATTTATGTTTTTTTTTTAACATAAAGTATGTGTTCAAAATACTTTTTTTTTATCTTTACGAATTGAACGTTAAATTCAGTAGAATTAGGAAGTTTTTTGCACAATATTTGCGTACGTTTTTGAAACAATTAAAATGGAACATAGGCTTTATGTAATCCATTAGTCAATATACAAATCTAACGATAGAATTTGATAAAACTTCGCCGAATCACAATTTTTAACGATAAACATTGCGACTAGCTACAAAATAAACAAAAAAAATGTTTGAATCGCTCGATTAAACGTTCCATTAGAAAACAAAGCTCGAACAGGACGAAATGCCAGATAAATTGATAAGCGAGTATTTTTTACGCGACGCTATAAATGGAAAAAATTTCCCACGCAAAACAAAATGTAAAATGAACGGAGGCGATAAAAAATTCGCCGGCGAATGAGAGAAAAAAAGTACTTTTTGCAGTGTCAGCGTATCGAGACACTTGACCGCCAATCGGTTCAGTGGACGCGGTCAGTAGTGGGTCTCGCGGCGCCTACGCCCGCGCACCGACGACTTCGTAATCGAGATCCAGATGAGCCTCGTTACGGCGAATTGTCGCTTATCCCGATGTTTTAGAGTCGTAAGAGCTGACATTTTGGAGAGTGAGCTTTTTTTTATTTTTTTTTATTTGATAAAACTTTTATTTACCAGGCCAGAAAAACTGTGCCTGTGGTATTTCATTTTTTCATTAACACAATAATTTTTTTAACGTACATTTAACTTACGTGTACCATACGTACCTTAAAATTTAAAATCTAAAACTTTAAAATACTCCATGGAGAAAAAAGTATTATACGAAAATTTACTATATTTCGTAGCAAAAAGAGGGCATACTTGTAATGTGAGAAAAATTACGACATTTTATTCAAAAATTTTATATAGTTTAGTAAAAATTACTATACCTAAACATTTTTTTTAATTTTTACTATACGTATTGTAAAGTTTAGGTTAAAATATACTACTTTTTCTTATATTACAAGTATGTCCTTCCTTTGCAAAAAAGATAGTAATTTTTAGTGTAACATTTTTCTCCATGTATACTTATATAATAAAATAAAAATTTTAATCTAAAACTTTAAATACCGTTAAAAAAAGTTGCACTGAACGTAACTATTTTACTATCTATCGAATAAACAACACAGCGATGTGAAAATAAAAATCTATCCTGAAAAACTTTCAAAATTATTTTTTCAACAACAAAAAATCATTACTAAACAAAAAAAAATACCTAGGATTGCTTCTTCAAAGGCACCTATTAAATTCCCTCGTCGCTGCAGTACAAAACCTTCTCGTATTCCAAACGAGAAAAATCAGGCGCGCGAGATAAGAGGCCGCGATTAGGAATGCAGAGGATATCCGCGAAATGCTAATTTATATGGACGGCGCGCAGCGCGGCAGGTCGCTACTTAAAAAGACGAAGAAGAAGCTTTCTGAACTTGAATGGAAGGGCGACAGCTCATCGCTTTTGTTTCGCTCGCTTATACATTTTACCTTAGTCACGCGTACCCATCACCGGAGATTGATAGTCTCGGATTCGCGACTTTCCGCGATTCTTTTATTTGTTATTTATTTATTTGTTTTTTAACGAATTGTCGAGCATTCGGCTATAAATCCATCGTGAATCACGCGTTCATCTTTCGCTGCCGTGATAATCTGTATCGCCAAACAAAGTGCATGCAGCGACCTTGGCTGAGTGCACACGTGAATCGCGAATACAATTTATTGTTACTTAGGTTTTTTGCACTTTCTCGAGGTGTGCTTAGAAAGAGAAAGCAATCGCCGATGAATTATTACGGGTCTTTTGCAATACTTTTGCGTAGCTCGATAGCTGTGGCTATTTTTATGAACGTTCGGTTTGATTATTGCATTTTGCTCTGGATATAGTTTAACGTTAAATTCTATTTATAGGGTATGGTTAAATAATAACGCGATTATTTTTAGAGCCGCTTCAGTTTGCTTGAATTTTTCTTCGCTATTCAAAGTTTCGCTAATACGTTTATACGAAAATTATCTACTTCTCCTCTACACGAGAATTAAAAAAATAGAAGCTCCAGGAAAAGAAAACTTAAAATAAACACGTAATTATTTTTAGCGCAGAGTTCAGTTTATTTGAATTCTCCTTATCCAAAATTTCGTTATCTACTACTCTCGGATGCTCCTCTTAGATGAAAATTAAAAAAAATTAACAAAAATAATGGCTTTTTCGAGGATGGATCTATATGTTAGTGTTATACATTTTATTTAAGGTTTCGTTATCTATTTCTCCTGAACACGAAAATTAAAGAAAAACGAAAAACTTTAGAAAAAAATCTTCAAATAAACACGTGATTATTTTAGCGCAGAGTTCAGTTTATTTGAATTCTCCTTATCCAAAATTTCGTTATCTGTTATTCTCGGCTCCTCTTACGCGAAAATTAGAAAAAAAAAGTATTCGCTTGGTGAATGGATCTACAAACAAAAGTATATGCACCTGCACAGTGCATACAATCGTGCAGCCGTGAGGTGCTAATGTCTTTTTCACCGCTCGACCTTCGCTCCCCGAATTAAAAAGCAACGATCAGCCGCGATCTCATTCGCTCGCTGAAAAATTCAGGCGTCGCGATCGATGACGGAGCGCCGCTACCGACCGATCGCAGTCGCACACTTGTCACTTCGCAAAGTCGCGACGCGAATAAAGAAGGTGAAAAAAAAAGCACATGGAAAACTCGATCCAGGGGAAGCTACTGGAGTAAGTCCGAGGAGGGGGCGATCGATCCCTGCGCGCGGCGCCCTTCTCTTCGCTCGCATCTAAACGCTCGTCGCGGTAAGTTCGCGGAGATACGTATCGCGGGCAGAAAATAGCCCAGGGTCGGCATGGGAAAGCTTCTTTATTTATTGTATGCGCGCGGCGGCGGCAAATTATGCAAATGCCAGGGGCTCTCTTGTCTGAGGTTGGCGAACGGGAGCCGCGAAGGCGAGAGTCAATTAAATGCCGCGGGATTAGAGCGGACACGTGAGACTTCGGTCGAAAGCGCGAACTTGCGGTGAGCAGGAAACGCGCGTCGTGTCCTGCGCATGAAATTCAAGGAGCGTCGAATTATTTTTTGAACTTTTTTTTGGGAATATTAATACACTGAAAAGAAAATTGTTAATTTTAAGGAAATAATTTACTTCAATAGTACTCGTTAAATATTTCTTTGAATCAAGTAATGATTTCATTAAAACTAAATGAATCTATTTGTTTCTAAATAAATTTAGTAGTTTTAATTAAATAATTTGTTGACTCGATAAAATATTTAATAAGTACTATTGAAATAATTTTTTTATTAAAATTAACAAATTTTTCTCTCAGTGTACCTTTTTTTTTCATTTGTTCGTAATTTCATGTTGAAACTGAAATGTAAATTTGTCGTGTACGTACGAACTAAAACGTAAAGCTATACTCGCTCTGTTTCACTTGGACTTCTAGACGCGATGTTACCTAAGCTTCTGTCTATATTTTTGTCTCTTTTCTGAGCTAAAGAAGTCTTTCAAAAATTTAACTATAGCTTCATTCATTTTCTATTTACGAGTCTGTAATTTTTCATCAGATTCTCAATATTCACATATCACGAGACGTAAAACTAAAAATATGAAAATAAAAACATTTTATTCTCTTTTCTGATCTAGTGAAGCCTTAAAAAAATTTACGTTCTCAAATATGTGTAATTTTTTTTAAATACTTTTTCAAAAAAAATTCGATTTTAGATGAATTATTGGTAGAACCGCCTTAAAATGTTTAACTGACGTTGACATAAAACATTTTCTCTTAAAAAAAAAGAGAGAAAGAAACCTGTTAGGACACTGTCGTAAAACACTTTTAAAAAACAATTTGATTGATTGAACAGGTTGTTTTGATTTATTTGAAAAATGTGAGAAACTTGTGCACATTTTGTTGTAAGTTCTCACAAGTGCGCATTCTAATAGTTAATTTCTTTTATATATTTATGACGCTTTTGAAAGACTAAGATGATATTAACAATTTAAATTTTTCGTTTTTAAAATTACGTTTACCTAAATATTCTTCTCTCGCACGACAAGCGCCTCCCAGATAAGTAACTAAATTCTCACAGATAAGAACTAAAAAAAGACATTTTTCCGAGTTACTACGAGATTACGTACCTATTGACGAGCTTTTCAAATACAAAAGTTTATTATCGCCAACAGCTAATAAGAAGATTGGCCAATAACGAATGCAAATGAAAGTAAAAGGAAAATTTATCGCCAATTAAAAGTAATAATCGTTAATGCATTACGACAAATTACAATTCAATTTATCACTTGACCCACTTTGTACGCTGCTTTAATTAAAAGCGCGCGTTGAACGGTGAATTATAAATCTGCGTTTTGTCACGTCCGACGAGCGCCTCGCTTTTGTATATATACATAAAACGTCGTTTCCTTCGACTGCAACTTTTTCCCGTCAAATTTCCGCGGACGCGTTTCCATCGTGCGATATCCTTTGTTTTTTCCACCTCCCTGAGAAAATACGAGATAAATTGAACTTCGCAAAATCCATACTGATGCGATCGCGGCTGATGAGCGCGCGACTGGACAAAGGAAATATTTTTCTCTCGGCAATAGAGCGAAGTCGAGTACATTAAACCTGGATTACCTCGAGTCCTTCGGCTCACTTGCAAGAGTCAAGGTTTGCCTCATTCAATTACGTATCGGTTGCTTCAATCTTATGAATAAATTTATGAATGATTGTATACTTGTAGGATTTTTTTTTTGTAGCAATCTATGCAAGTTAATTTTTTCGAAGCGTGGGTATGATGTTCATGTGTGCGTTTCGCTTAGAAATGCATTTTTCACCTTAAATAATTAAATAAATTATGAATATTAAAAAAAAGGCGCTGCTAGAATATTAACTATAACGCCTTAGAATAACTCTTCTTATTTACGAAAACATCTTGTAATTTTTTGTTTAATACTCATTAGTATAAAAAATAATTAAAATATTTTTAACGCACATTGAGTAGTCAAATAAATTAATATAAGAATGTAATATTAAGAAGAATAAATGCGATTCAACAATTTCACGTTCGAATAAGCGAATATTCAAGTCCTTCGCTTATTGGACACGTGTACGACTTTTATAACATTAAACAAGTTCACGTGGGTGACTTAATTTATTCATATTTACAAAGAAGCTCTTATACCGCGCTCATTACATTAAAAAAAAAAGCTTCAAGCGTTGTACACATGTAAAACACTTTTCCTACGTCTAACACATGTACTTTTAAAAGTTCGATTTTTAATTCAATGATTTTTTATTCCAGGAAGGCGCGCAATTGGCAAGAGCCGCGGTGTTAGAGAATGGCGGACCTGAAGAATCTGACCCTCGGCGGCGGTGGCGGCTCGCGTTACAATGGCGACGAGCAGGTTCAGTTCATACCGGGTGGAAGTCACCAGGTGACGATCCGCTCGCCCCCGCCCTCCCTCCACCTCGAGAATCTCAACAATGCGGTCCTCGGGTAATTATTCAAATGCATTTTACATTTTACAAGACGCTGAGCTTTGGTAACCTTGAAGGATGGTTTGCAAGCTCTGAAAAATTTTTATGTCCAAGTCGTTGCAATCTTTTCCTATAACTTGGACTGCTGTAGATGAAGCTTTTTAGTTATTTAAAAAAGCTTTGTAATCTTCGTAGGAAATGCTCTGTTATTGTTGTATGAAAAAGCTCATCAATTTTTACAGCGAAGAAATGTATTTTTGGTCGAGAAAAGCTTTGCAAAAATTACGTAAAAATTATGATAAACTTTTTCATAAAAATTACGGAGCTTTTTTTATAAAGGTAACCATCACCAGGTGATGATCCAATCGTACCCACCCTCCCTAAACCTCGAGAATCTTAACAATACAGTGTTCGGGTAATTATTCAGACGCATTTTACATTTTACAACAGGCTGAGCTTTCGTAACCTTCAAGGACGGTTTGCAAGCTCTGAAAAATTTTGACCTATAACTTGGACTACTGTTGGCAAAGTTTCTCAATTGTTATTAAAAAAAGCTTTGTAATCTTTGTAAGAAAAGCTCGGCTTGTTTATATATTATATATTGTTGCAAGAAAAAGCTTTTCAATTTTTACAGAAAAAAAATTGTTTTTTTTTATTGAGAAAAGCCTTGCAATAATTAGGATGAAGCTTGTCATAAAAATTAGGCAGCTTTTCTTGTAAAACGTAAAAAGCACTAAATCAGCTGGAATGAAATTGTGTGAAAATTAACTCTATATTGAAGTCAATTTTTCCCTCTAACTTTACAGTGAAATATACTCTAATTTTCCCTTAAATATTTCTACAGTTTGCAAACCACTCCTTAGGTTTAAACTTTTTAACGTAATTCTTTAGTGCACTCATTTACGTTCATATGTCAACGGCTGCTGTAATCGATAATTTACGAATATTTCATGGTCATGAATCGGCAGTTCTTTATCTTAGGGATGATAAGACCTTTTAAAATGTAAATTTTGAAGGGTGGTTCTTCCACCCTTGTGAACATACGATTTGCATTTCGCGAGGGTGACGATTCGTATATTCGACAGCTGAGAAAAAAATTTTAATCAACTATTACATGCTTTCGTGAGAGTTACCTGAAATTAATGAAACCTGCATGTTTTTAAATGAGCTTTCGTTTCATTTTTACGCTTTTACGAAAGTAATCAAGAAGTTTTCCAAATTTCGGTATGCAATCTAGCACACGAGTGCAGTAACATTTATCATGCTTTAATTAAAAAGAAACGTTTTATTTCACTTGTTCGCGAAAATGAAATGTCGTAATTTATAATAAGAGGTCGAAATATTATCCCCTGGTTGCATGTCCGCTATCGTTCTTTTTACTTTTTTTTTTTTAATGAAAATGTATATGATCGAGTGCAAAGTATCAGTAACAAAAAATATATTACATATTAACTAAAAATTTATTAGTGCTTGTATATGCTAGGATCATCAATTGCAAATAGGTACATTGAACTCGAATTCTTTGCAAATGAAAAATAAAATTAATAATTATTTACTCACATCCTGTGGCATGACTGTCATATATTTTTAATAAATACTATACACAAGCGTTCATTCATAAAAAGCATCAATGAACATAGGACCATATTTCTTTTATCAGAAATTGAAGAAAAAATTCATATCGCATTCGTTCGAAGAAGTGAACAGTCTTCACAACGAAACAAAAAGATGCTTGTTCAAAAGTTACGGTGAATTTACTATAAATTTTATACATCTTTTGATTTCTCCGCACAGTAATTTTTTAGTTAATACATCATAATGTGCTTCAACGAATGAATTAATCAAAGATATCGAAAATTAATACTTCAATTGAAGTTTACTTAATTTTACCTCGATAAATCTGCACGCAGTGCTCATCTCCGAAAAACGCCAAGAAGGAATAAAAAAATTTTCCTACGGCAACGTATTACAGTAGATAAAAATAATTAATCGTTTTAGCGATTAGCAAAGGCCGTCCGAAAAGACCTTTGACCTCGGAGCGATTCCTGGAGTCACGCTAATTGCGCTGACGAGTCGCATCTAAATCTCCCTTATCTGACTTGCATTATTGGCGAGCGCACGAATCTCTCGTTACGAAAGACCATCTCTCCCTTCTCCTCTTCGGTAACTTCAATTAAGTCATTACCTCCTACGCGATACTTCCCTCGCGAGACGAAAATCTGGCGCCTCCGCTCTGCTGATCCCCCACACTGACAGAAAAAATGGAGAAACTTCTTAAAAAAAGAAGATTCTCCTAAAAACTTGTGGGAAATTCTCCTTTTTCGTAAATTAGGAGTTTCTCCTTGAAAGAAAAGGAAAAACTCCTAAACGAAGAAGGAGAATCTTCTAAACGAGAATTTCTTTTTTCGTTAAGGAGTTTCTCCTTTTTCGTTCTTGAAACAAAAGGATCAATTCCTTAAAAAAAAAGAAGATTCTCATAAAAACTTGCGGGAAATTCTCCTTTTTCGTAAATTAGGAGCTTCTTGATAAAAAGGAGAAACTCCTAATTTATGAAAAAGGAGAATTTCCTACAAATTTTTAGAAGAATCTCCTTTTTTAAAGGAGTTTCTCCTTTTTTTCTATCAGAGTACTCCACCCTTTGAGCGTTGCGTAATCGAAAGAAGCGCGTTTCCGAAAATCGCATCTTGATAATGCAACGATCGACGAAAATATTTCTTATCCCGATGAATCACAGGCCCATGAATTTTAAACGTCCATATGAGCTCGGCGTCATTATCACGCCATCGACATCGATGTCAATCAGCCGCGCCTCGGGGTACAATATGCACATCGTCGGAGGCGACTTTCCAGAGCGCGATCCATCGGGTCCGGCCTTAATCTTGCATAAATCAAGACGGTGCGAGTCGTAGTGCTCTTCGTGCTCGCCGTCGGTCAATTTCCGATGATCGGCCGCAATTGGACGCGATTGGGAGAGTCGGAGGTCGCACCTTTTGGCCTCTCGCGTGCAGCCGCCCGAGAGGAGAACAGATCGATTTTTAGTCCTCCGGAATAATTAAGGCTTTTTTCGGGCGCACTCGAGGCGATTTTCGTGCCGTTAGAGGAGGAGCGACGCTTATACGAAGGGCTGCTTGAAAGCTCGATTGACGATTAAACGATTTTTTTTATACATTTTTGCTTTGCTTTAAACTTTATAGGTTCTTTTTAAAAGCTCGTGTCGCGTAAGATTCGTTGCGCAACGTGTCGTGCTAATCTTTTTCTTTTTGCTTTTCAAAGTATACACTGAACTTGCTACTACGCGCAATTATACCTCCTTTTATTTGGTTTTCATTTTCAGTCGGTAAATGTGATGAAGCTTTTTTTTTTTTTTTTTAATAAGTTGATTATCGGTTGGTTTCGTAATGAGTTTAACCGAATGTTTCGTATTAAAAGAGAAAGAAGGTTTTAATGTACGAAAGTCCCGTTTAAATTGTACCATTTCGGAGAATTCAGTATTGCCCTCGTCAAAAGCAAATTGGCCAATGCACGCGAGCCGGGGATTGTTAAACAGCGAACGTTTCGAAATAAGACGAGGAATGAGATGAAAAGGAAGAAATCACGTGCTCGTTAATTGACCAACTGGTTATTACGGGGTCAGTTTAAATAGACGCGTGAAAATTATATATAAAAAAAAATGATGATATGATGTAGTTTATTTAAGTGACATCTTTCTCGCTGAAATGAGCTTCTATATTTTTCAATGAACTTTACTTTCTTATTTTTCTTTTGCTAAGTTAATCTAATTAAAATGTCACTCAATGATATATCGGGCAGATACATTTTACCGATGTAAATTATAGATTTTCAAAATTAACTTTGCGTATCTATATTTTTCGTATGAAAGGAGAGAGATGCCAATACATCGCTTTAAAAATAATTGAATTTCTAATTAACGAGGTAAGCATCTCATTATATGCATTGAAATTAATCAACTCGGATATCAAATGATTACGATTAATTTAAAATTAATGAATTCCTCAATTAATCGGCCAAAGCTAGAGGAAACAACTTTTGTGTACACGCTGAAAAAACAAGTAATAAGTAACTTTTACTTTTTACTCAGTAGATTTAACCGTGAAATTGGAAGTTAATTTATCTTTCTGAATTTGCAGTTGAATTTCTGATTTACAGAAATATTAAATCTACTTTACAGAACTGCCAAAGTTACACGGAGAGGAAAGTCTAATGAAAATTACTATACTATTTTATACCGCAGGGACAGACTCGACAAATAAAAAAATTTACTTGAAAGTATACAGTAAAACGTGTTAAACTTACAATTAATTGTACTACAAGCCTAGAATTTGGTTTACACTTTTTAGTAAAATTTTTTATTATTCCAGTCTGTCCCTGCGTTACAAAATAGTACCTTATTTTTAATTGACTTTTCTCTCCGTGTTCTTTTCTGCAAAATAAAATCTACTTTAAGAAATGTTAATTTTATACTGATTTTACAAAGCAGTTTTTACTTTTTCTAGTCTAGGAAATATTACTGTTGAGAAACAGTAAGAATTACTTTTTTTCCTTTCGGTGTATATATGGTCGTATATACGTGTTTACGAGGATCCACAATATACGCATCCGATGCAAATGGACGCGCAAACTGCTTTGCGGCGTGCGCTCCTTATTTATACAAAAATTAGACTAATCCTCGCACCGCCTTAGCCTTCCTCCAATTAAAACCGCAGTCCCCGTTTCTAAAACCCGCGAGCAATTTGCGCTTCTAAAAGCCACGCGATGCAGCGCCTGATCCGCGAAAAGCTCGAATTTGCAGCGTAAAGGGTCTCGGGGATGAATTTGCATGAGAAAGAAGCGTCAGAGCGACGTTTCGCGTTCCTGCCTATACGCCTGACCTGATTCCGTGCGTCCCGCAGGAGGAGCCCACCCCCGCTCGGATAATCCCGAATTTTTCGCTGAACCCGCAAGCTCATCCGCGCGTGCCCCTCCCCTCTTCATCTCGACCTTGCCCGATGTTTGTGCAGGCGCCGCTTTCGACTTTATTGGCGGGGAATCGCTCGGGAGGGGTGGAGGGGGTCTTAATTGTTTTCCCGGAGTTTGGTTTTATCGAGGCGAGATGATCTCGAATCGCGACCCCTTTTTTATCCGGGAACAATCACTTAAGCGCGCGCCGAGCCGCTCCATCGCTTTAATTTCTCCGAAAGAGCCATTAGTCCGGCGGATTTAATTGAAAGCTCTCGCCGAGCTTTGGTTTTTCTTACGATTTGCTTAATGCGATTGTTTATTCGACTGCTGCGTCCCTTAATTCCCCGGTGTGCTGAAATGCGGCGCTGAGGAATTGAAAATTTTTCGAGGAGCTTTCGTGAGCTTGCGCGGCAAGAGAAGTGCAAATAGACTCCTTTCTACATATGAAATTCGAAAAAGCTTCCATCAGTCGAAAGCTTCTTCGATTTTTCCTGCGCGTAAGATCTATAAACCATCTTTCGCCTTTTTTTTTTTGTTACACATTTTATAGAATATCCTTTTCTGGCTTTTTATGTACTCCTTATAAACGACTGCCTGCAATTTCGGCGCTAGTCATCTGAAACTTATACTCCTATTCTACTTCGTACAATTGCAACGAAATTGCGCGGAATAAACCGGGCGAAATTGAAGAAATTTACAAAGTTGATTGCGTTCTGAGGGAGAGGGACATTTAATAACACAGCAATGCGCAAAGACCAGTCGCATTCCCCGAAATTAAATGCACCTCGGAGCACAAGGTCTCGGGCTCTTATCGCGCCTGCGCCTCCGAAAATCCAAAAGCTCTCCTCTCTCCTGCTTGTAAGAGGGAAAGGGGGGGTGGAACTTTTGTATTTTGGAGAAAAGTGCACGAGACCGGCGGATACAAAAGAAGCTCGGAGCGCGATTTTTCGCACTCGACTCGAGTACAAATTGATCATCGCCCACTTCCGGGCGACCTTCGCCCCTCTCCCCCCTCCCCCTCCCCCTCCTCCTCGCCGAAAAGCTAAAATCGCCCGGTTGTATGTGCAGCGGAGGGGCCACGTGACGCTGCGGAGTCGCTGGAAGCCGCACAGCGAGGACACAAAGAGGAAGATAGAGGCGAGCACCCGCGCGTCGAATAAAAACTGCGCGGCGGGATGTGCGCCGAATATTAAGTCGTCGACGGGGACGACGCTTAATTTATTTTTTCTGTCTCTCTCGGCGCGACGTGACGCGGCGCGATCAATTGATTTACTGCCCGTTCGTTTCGTTTTGCTGCGGGCCCGTTTTTTTATTAACTTCAATTTGCTCGGGTACACGCTTTTTCCTCGGCTAATTGAGTGATCGCGTATATGCTTTCGACGACCGGCTGTTTGCGCGATCAAAGAAAATTAATCTTCTACGATTACTCATTTTTTTTTTGTTTTTTTGTTTTTTCAATTTAGAGATAAGTGACGCTAGTTTCTGAAGATGGATCGATTAAAATTTTCGACGAAAAAGAACGATTACGAAGTTATCTCGAGGGAAGAACTTTCTTTGAAAAATTATGGCGAAGCTTTCAGCAGAAATTTCGTGAAAACATCAATCACGCGATCATTTGCAAGCACTGGAAGCTTTTACTTTATAATTGTATCTGAATATCGAATGATCGACGAATCTTTTTAATTTTTACAAAGAAAGCTCCTCAATAAAAGGATACGAGGATTTTCGTGAAATATTTGCAGAGCTTTGCACATTAAAAATACAAAGCTTTTTTTAAAAAAAATATATTTTTTTTACAAACACGAGAAGATTCGTTATAGATCAATGAAAGAACAAATTTTGAAAAAACAAAGAAGCTAAAGATTGATTACTGAGCGGTGTAATAAAATTATATCCCGATGTAATTTCGCTTAGATTAACGCAAATGAATCGCAGCTTTCTTGGAAGCGTGTCAAGCATTTTAAGCTCTCGGCATCGATTTTACATTAGCCGCCCAAGTAGCTCACAAGTTCAGATTTATTATTTAGCAGAATGTCATGGAGTTGCATTTGCATATTTTCCGCGAGTTATGAGGGTACGTGCGCGCGAGGCGAAATCGATCCGAGTGTCCGAGCCCGGGAGCTCTTAAAACGTACTCGAAAAAGCTCGCAGCTTCACCCGGTGAAATGTATTGCCTTGGCATTCGCTGGTAATTGCACTCGAGATTTTATCTTCCTAATCGAAAGCGATAAATGTTTCGATTATACATTTCATCGAGATACACGATTAGGGATAGAAAATTTGTTTAACAATGTTTGTTTATTAAAAAAAATGGTGATTCTATCTTGTGGTCGTACGTTTTTTAAAAATTTTTTATATGATAATTATTTACTATTATATATAAAAAAAAATTATTTATACAGTTTTATATGATAAATATTTGAGCAGAAGTTACATAAAAAATGTAGATAAATAATTTAATTATTGCTCGAAGTTTTGCGAACGATTAATTATTATAAATATATGCGGCTAAAAAATTGACGTCTTGTAATTTAGGTTTAGCTCGTACGCTTTTTAACGAAAAAAAAAACTGGTTTAAGAAAGAAAATGAGTACCTGCCACATTGGCGGTAATTTTGCAAATGGCGAGGTCGTAACACAACTGCTAATTTCTTCAATCACACACGCCAATTCGAAGGCTTCCTCTACCAAATTGCTTCGAAAATTCTCAAAAGACTTATCCACAGTTCTGCAGCTACTGAAGGCTGCGCTGCCTAAACAGTCAATTTCAACGGTAAATGATCACATTTCAATTCCTCCTTAACTCGAAAGGGAATTGACTTTACTCGAAGTTTTTGTTTTGCGAATTATCGATTGCTCCTTAAATACTATAAAATCCGCTCTCCTAAAATCCGCTAATAATTGCTCTGCGGACTTTGAATGAAACGCACAGCTTGCAAAATTACGAGAAACTACTTCGAGATTTGCAATTGGGCAATTCGTGAACCGAGACTATATTTCAAATGCACAGCGCATTAGCGGAATAAACTAGACCGTTTTACAAATAGACAATCGCGTCGATACCATGCAACTTCGAAGTTACCCCCATTTTCAATCCTAAAGTTCTGTTCAGATAAGACCGGACTAACTGCGTACGCGAATGAAAGTTCAATTTTGATAGTCGAACTCCACACGAATTAATTCTATCAGCCATTGCTTATTTCAATTTGTTCATTTCAATGTTCCGCGTCGATTCGATAAACCGTAAATAAATAATTGATCCTGTCGAAATGAAAATGAGGATTATTATATTGTTGAATATAATAATTATTAAATGTCGATATACTTTATTTAAAAAACATAATTTTTAATGCAAGTAATCGGCACAAACCTTTAAAGCAGTCGCCATAAAATCATCTGTGTATATTAGTTCTTTACGCCTTCCGCTTTCTTCTAAAAAAAAAAAGAAAAAATATTTCAATAAATGTAAAAGCTTCTCCATCCTCAAAAGGCGAGCCAATCGCAGTCAAATCTCGTCTGCGAATTCAATTCAAACTCCGTCAATCGAATTACGGTGAGAAAAACGTCGACTGGGCTGCGCCGCCGGTCGCGTCTCATTAACCATCGGCGGAAATTGCCAGCAGCGCGGCCAATCGCCGGACCACCCGCGCGCGCGCGAATCGAGGTCGTCGACTACGATGATCCTCTGCACTTCTGAATCCAGTCTTAGAGGCTCGGGAATCCTGAGAGTCGGATAGACAGACGAGGACGTCGGTGAAGTCCTCACGTTTAAAATTTACAAGGAAAATTTGACGAAATTCGGTATGCTGTATGATACGTGATTAAAAAGAGCACAGATAAATATTCAAGAGTTTTAAGTAACTAATGCACTGAAAAAACAATTTGTTAATTTTAAGCAAATGATTTACTTCAATAGTACTTTTTAAATATTTCTTCGACTCAAGTAATAATTTCATTAAAACTAAACGAATTTATTTGTTTCTAATTAAATTTCGTAGTTTCAAAAAAAATTATTTTTTGGCTCAATAAAATATTTAATAAGTACTATTGAAATAAATATTTGCTTAAAATTAACAAATTTTTTTCTCAGTGCAAGCAATTAATCAATATTTTATCATTAATATTTTTAACACAGGCTTTTATGCGAGATTGACTTCGTATACATCTTGTAAAATAATTAACAAATAGATTGACGAAAGCTTTTTTTTTAATATATTTTATGTTTGTGAGTCATTTATTGATAACTATTTATTAATAAACGTGATTAAAAAGAGCACAGATAAATATTCAAGAAGTTTAGGTGCCCAATAAGCAATTAATGAATATTTTATCATTAACATTTTTAATACAGGCTTTTATGCGAGATTGGCTTCGTATCACATCTCGTAAAACAATTTGGACGAAACTTTTTTATAATATATTTTCTTTTTGTGAATCATTTATTGATAATTAATATTCGAACGTAATGTAAATTAGAAAGTACAAAGCTTATTTTTAATTCGCAAAACAAATTCATGATAATTAAAATAAACACGTGGATCAGATTATGTGAATAATTTTTCATCGATCGTACCGAGACTTTGAATTATTGTAGATTCAATACATAAAAGTTAGTATTAAAAGAAAAAAGAAGTTTAAAAAATGATCGTGGATCATGTAGATTTTTTTTTTCAGAATTTTTTCACGCGGGAATAAATTCAGGTCTGAAAGGGTTAACGCGTCAGGATCAAGAATACAATCGTGATTACTTTTTGGTTTTCGGGTGATTCTGATGGGATTTAAACGACCACAGTGCAGATTTTTTGTTTCGAAGAACTTTGATTGATGAATTGTGGATTTTCCAATTCACTCGCGGGTTCGGACGTTGCGAAATGCGGCAGGTGCAGCTGGAATGGGAAATAAAGTCGCATTAGAGTGGTATTACATTTTAATGCTTTTTCTTTGTAAGAGTACTCGACTCCCGAGGCGGAAACGGGTATTAGCCAAAGTCCGTGAAGTTAATCTGTGTAGAAATAATTGCTTGCAGCGTTCTTTGAGCGGTAATGTACGCGGGAATATATACTGTAATGGGACCGCCAAATTTTTTCGAAATGAAAGAGAGAAAATCCGCTGGGTTTAACGAATAATTTTTAATCCAAATTTGCTGCAAATTTTAGAGCGAATCTACGGCATGGATTCGACGTAGTTATGCTGATTTTCAAAGGAAGTACTTTGTTGTCGAAATTTTTTTGTTGAACGAGTTCCGATCGAAGCCCAAAACTATACGCTTTCATCTCGGCTCTTTTCAATGAATATTGAAACTATGGAATTCCTTTTACATAGATTCAATGAAAAATCGATGTGTTAAATATGCATACAAAAATTCGTCGACTAAAAAATACCTGCATTTCAATCCGATTTTTTTTTTTTTAATTTCTATCTCAAAAAGGAGTGCCACTCGTTAAAATTTTTTTGTTGTTGCGCAGGTAGTCGCTTTGTGTGTACGCACAAAAAAGATGAAAAAACGGAGAGCATGCACGCTCTTGAGGCGTGATTGCGTCGAATCAAGCAGAAAAAAAAAACGAAAGAAAAAAAACAACGAGGGGGACGGTCGATCGGCGGGCTTTAAAAGCGACGGTACCTTCTTTGCTCTTCTCGATCGCCCAGGCTCGTGTGTTTTGACTGGCTGTCCGGGAGAGTGATTAGTCATCGGCGCGTCGCTGCACTTTGGAGCAAACAATTTTTTATGCGCCCGCCAGGCGTTTGTTAAAAATTTATCGAGGTGGACGTTTCTCGGTCCTCCGTTGTTTTACCAAATGAGATTTCGAATAATTTTTTTCAAACCTGAATTCTATTCACTTTCTAGACTAGTGAGATATTTTTATTCTTGATGTAAGACCTTTTGAGAATGTATTTTAGGAGATAAAACTCGCCAGTAGCTGTCGCTATTGAGGAGAAACATAATTTAGTAATGTAAAATCGATTATAGGAATCTGAATTATTCTGTTTATACTGCTATAATTGCATACTAAATGTTCTTAGTATAGATTTAACATACACTTAAAGTAGAAAATTTATGGTAATGTGTAATTGTCATTTTTCTTAATTTAAAGTCTTTTCAAAAGCTTTTTTTTAATGATTTTTAAACTCACAGAGAAAGAAGTACTTCGCGCAAGAAACTAAATAATTTTCTTTAAAACAATTAAGAGCCAAAAATTGAGTAAACATTTCTCAAAAAAAAAAGAATTGAACTCATTTAAACTACTCTACGTTCGAGTACCGCATAATTTTTCAAGAGAGATTTTCCCGAAAACCTACATATACGATATGACCACCCTTAAAAGCCGCATAAAACAAAGGTAACAACTCTGCAACGGGAAAAGCGCCATCATTTTTACGCGAACGCTCGTAAAAATTACAGCGTGCGATCCGTTAAAAAATATTAAAAAAAAAATTACGAAAAACTTCTCCTACTGACCCGCTACGACTTAAGATATCCGGCGCACCAGCGTCACACATTTCTTTACGACCGCGGCATTAATTCCGCGCTCCCGCGAAAAGTTCGCCGTGCCGTCGCGACGCGCGTTAACCTCGAAGCCCGAACTCCGCGACTCAAAACTGCAACGGGAAGCCATTATTACTCCAAGGCTCGAACTTTTACTGCGACGCGACGGTCGGATCTTCCCGCGGGACGTCGAACCGACGGAGTCTCCGAAGCATAGGTGTTTCCGGGTCAAGAAAAAAAAATTCTTTAAAAAAAGAAGAATAAAAATAAAAAGGTTAGCGAGAGAAGCCTCTGGATTCCGTAAACACGCGCGATAAGGCGTCGATCGTTGGCCTCGGTTCAAGTTCGCGAAACCCGAGCCTCTCCTGCTGGTGGGCATCACGTGCGCCTCGCCTACGGGTAGTTGCGAAGAAAGCCGACGGGTATGTAAACATCGGCATTTTTTTTCTTTTTTTTAGATTAGGCGTTTAGTTGATTTTGCACACGTCGGTCAAATTTGCATATACGGGGACTATTATTGTAGCGGGGAAGCGGAGGTGCGTAGGCGACGGCCCGGCGCAGTAAGTAGTAACAGACGGCGCGGCGCAGTAAGTAGTAACAGACGGTACGGCGCAGTACACTGAGAGAAAAAATTTTATAAAAATTTCTATTGTGGTTAGGAAAAGAGTGACAGTCTTATCATGTGAGAATTTTTTATATGCAAAATAGTAATTTTTAGTACCGGAAATTTTAAAAATTACTGTTTTATAACTAAAAATTACTATTTTAATTTTAAAAATTATTATTTTAATCGTAAAAATGGCTATTTTGAGTACTAATAATTGTTACTTTTCTATCCTAAAATGTCTCCCTTGTCAAGACTGTCACTCCTTTCCTAATCACAATAGTAATTTTTATTAAATTTTTTCTCTTGGTGTAAGTAGTAACAGACGGCGGCGTCGGGCGAATGGTGCCTGGAGTGACGAGTGTGTGCATGCGTTGCCACTGGTACAGGGGCTTTCAGAGTTTTATCGTGTTTTTCGATACTGGAGGTGCTTCATGGGCTTTTAAATTTTATAACGAGCGCGCGAGATGCGGTAATGGATGATGGGGTCGGATAAGGAATCCATTTAGGTGTTGAGATAACGGAATGTTATTCCGCTTTGTCTGTTTAGTCTGAATGAATTTTCAGTATTTCTTTCTTTTTATAAAGTGAAAATTTATCAAGTATGATTCACTTTTTTTTTATCGTTTGCAGAGTAATTAAACTGACGATGCGCAGTGCTTGAAAAGTTGTAAAAAATTATCTGTATTTGTAATATTCATACAACGCCATTGAGATAACTATTAATCATGTTCGTTAGCGTCGTTATAAATATTTATCATAATTTCTTTTTATATTTATTCAGGTGATAATTGAAATTGATTTTTTTCGCGTTAAATGTTGATTTTGATGTTTTATGGACTAGTCTACAGCGATAATATAGAACTCTGCAGTTAGATTATATCTTTTATTATTCGAAAAATGCATTTTCCATTGTTCCGGTATAGTTATCTTTGTGTCCAGCTGTGATTACTTAAACTGCTTTCTTTTTATTGTTACTAGTTACTTGACAGTAACATGCAAAAGTAGATCAATGATCTCGAAAAGATCTTAAATTGATTTTTAGGTGCTTGTTAATAGAGAATCTTTTTAATAAAGATGTATCTTTTCATCGTCTTATTTTAGTCTGAATTATTTTTACGTGGGGTGCAGCGTAAAATATAAAAAAAAAATGCTTGAATAAAAAAATATTTTTCGTATAATAATTTTGTATAATAATATTTTATAATAAATCCGAACGTTTCTCGTCCGCAGGGGCTCGCAGAACAACCTGCACTGCGCGTGCAACGGCTCGGCGAACGGTAACGCGGGCTCGGTGTGCAGCAGCGGGGTGCTGGCGCGCAAGGTGCCGAACCACAGCGGCGCCAGCCCGGGCCAGCCCTTCAAGAAGCCGGCGGTTTCGCTCACCCACCTGCCCAAGAGGCCGCCCGTCGACATCGAGTTCAAGAATCTCGCCTACAGCGTCTCCGAGGGCAGACAGAGAGGTGAGCAGCTCGCGTGCCATGCGTCCCATCGATCCGGTGACAATCGATTCACCTCCTCCTCCTCCACCCTCCGCGACCTCACCCCCTCCGTCCCTCCCACCCTTCGTCCCGCCACGCTTTACTTCTGCGAGCGAGAGAGCAGTCCGCTTGCTCTTGAACGCTCTGTGGGATGCCCGTTTATTTTCGGATCGCGCGATCAATTTTAACGGCCGAGCGCTGTGTGTGGCCGACACTCGGAGACGCGATTTTTTATATCGATCTGATGGTGCTTTTAGGGTATTTAACGCGGGGAATGTTTTTTTTTTGCGAGGGTATTAAATTGCGTAGTTTTGCGTTACGAAGGATTCGATGGATTTTTTTTTATTTTACTTCGAAGTTTCTGTATATAAAGATCAGGTAACTATCAAGCTCGACGGAAAATACGGTCTGTTATTAATGTAAAGTCGTACTCGCTCGATTCAAATAGAATAACAAATCAACTGCAGATGGTTCGCTTTCAATTTCTATTTTCGTGGAGTATGATTAAAAAAAAGAAGATTAAGGTAGTCTAAAAGTGTTTTGTAGAATTATCTAATAAAGTTCTCAGAGAAAATTTCGCTATTAGAATAAGTGAATGTCTTTCATTTCTAAAAAAGTAAAAATTGTAATTTTTAAAATGTGATTATTCACTGAGTATAAAGTGAACCTCTATTTTCACTATTTAAAAAACGAAAGTTTCGCTATTTCAGAAGTGAAAAACCATTCACTTATTCAAATAGTGAAATTTTCACTGAGAACTTTTAACACGTACAATCTCTAAAAAATCGCACATTCTTCATGAATAAACTACCAACACGGATTTATCATTTACAATCTTTTTCTTCTAAAGATCTTCCAATCCGTTTGATGCTTAAATAAATAAATAGAAACGTAATGATCGCAAAATAAAAAATCATTCATAATAATCGCAAGCTTGGAATCAACCCTTTAATTAGCAAACAGCAAGACGCGTTCAATCGAGCAAAAGAGTCCTACATAAAAAAAAATAAACAAAAATTCCAGCACAGAACAGCCACTCGGACAAAGGGATCCGTACCTCGGGGCGACCCCACGTCGCGAAAGGGGAGCGACCCCCGAAGTGCGACCGAGATTCCGCGAGGTCAGTGCATGAGCCCCCCACCCTCTCCACCCTCTGCGGCGGGGTGCAGTTGCACCGCGCGCGGGGCCGCCTCGGGGAACGCGCGCCACGAGTGGAACGACCCCCGTGCAGCGGCAGCCCCCTCAAAAAAATCGATACAAGTTAACTCGCCTGCCCTGCACGCGTGCGCGTCTCCGCCGTCGCTCTCGGTGCATTCGCACCTGTCGCGCGGCCGCCGGATGCTGCCTTCACATTTTCGAGCGCGGTAATTACTGCCTTCGCGGGGATGAATCGATGGAGCGATTTTACGAATTTTCTTTTTTAGTTTTTTCTTGTGGATTTTGATGGAACACCCTCTGAAGGTATTTTACGTCGAAGAAGCGATTTTACGACTTTTTTTAGTTTTTTTTTTTGCGGATTTTAATGGAACATCCTCTGTAGGTATTTAACGTCGAAGAAGCGCTTTTACGACTTTTTTTTTCATTTTTTTTTTGACATTTAGACACAGTATTAAAATGCAGTGAAACTATCTTGCATGTGAATCTCAATGTGTGAAAATTTATTTATCAAAATTTGAATAGGGATATTTTGATTGTGAAAATTAGTCCGCGTATATTGAATCTCTAGATGACTTTTGAAGTAAAACATTTTCTTGTTCATATTTTCCAAGTGAATTTCAGTTTTTCAGATTTAGAGAGTTCGCGAACTGGGTATTTTACGTGGATGGAGCGATTTTACGAGTTTTCGGGGGATAGGTTTGTTAACAGGGGTGGGGGTGAAAGTAGCGCGTCTTCAATGAGCGACAGTATTGATTCGATTCGAACGTACGTCACTCATCGACGATGATTAATTTTTCTATCAGACAATAAAATTCGTAAATTGTTGGTCGAGGTAAAGTAGTACGAACTTAATCGTTTTTTTTTATTCTCGCAGACGTACATACGAATGTTTTAAAAATACGTTTAAAAATATTTCTTTGTATTTTTAAGGCTGGTAGGAAAATGTACATTTAATAGCTGAACAAATAAAAGTTAATTAGCACGTATTAACGCACATGAATGAAACTCGTTGAACAGTCAACGCGATTATCCTCTTATTATTTTTACGTCTGCACTTGAGTTACGGAGCTCAGCGTCCGAGTGCAATAAAGAACAAAATGTCTTTACGATGGAAAAATCAATCGCGCAATAAAAGTGAAGAACGCTCCAATTTCGCAAGGCATTGTTTAAACAAGCGATACTGCAATTGCGCTAAACAGCTTGAATTAAGCATTTTCTTTTCATCGGAATTATAAATTTTACCTTAAATAATGAGATTGCAAAAAGGCGCATTGCGCGTGCACAGAGGAGCGATAAAAGTGCGTGCGGTCACGGCTCGAGCAACAAAAGCCTAACTTAACGAGTGTTTGCCGCCTGCTATAATTGAGCAAACACCTTGGCCAAGAAAAATAATGTGATTAAAGTTCCTGTAATCCCGTTTACAGATAGAGCAATAAAAAGCCGCTAAAAATTAATGAAATACCATTATTAACATTATTTTTATTATTATATTAACATTCAGTGATTTCTCACTAATATGTTAACAGTTTTTAGTTTTTCTTATTTGTATATTCTATTATAATTTTAGGTTTCGAATTTTACATCTGAATTTCTACTTAAGGACTATTTAGCTCGTCGAAATACAAATAAATAAATGATTAGAAAAATACAGCATCCCTTGCTACGTCTAACCCAATCAAATCAGACAACTAGGTCCATTTTTTTTTTAATAAACAAATATAAATTCACGTAAAATAAAAGAGAACTTAAATAATACGAACTTGTCACCTGAAAAATCTATAGAGGAGAAAGAAAACAGCCACTGGTTGTCCTTGCTCCACGACCATCCTCAATGACTAATTTTAACAACCCTGCCCTCTCCGATCGATCGCACCTCGTTCCGTTATTCTAAGACATTTTTTTCTCGTTCCAGGCTACAAGACTATCCTGAAATGCGTGCAAGGAAAATTCAGATCCGGCGAGCTGACTGCCATAATGGGCCCTTCCGGCGCGGGGAAGAGCACGCTCATGAACGTTCTCGCCGGCTACAAGTAATTATCCCTCAGAATTATCTTCTCTTCCTATACTTAAAGCCACAGCGAAGTGCGAGGCAAACACTGGGAACGCGATTTTTTTTTTTTCGAGAAAAAAATGTTTTCTATAAATTTACCACGGAATAATTCTTCTTTTTTTTTACCAAATTCTTCGCTCGCAAAAATTATACGCTTTTCTGTACACCTGAACAAGTAAAATTTACATTTGCATGCAGTTGTTTAATTTAAAAAATGTTTTCATACGAATAAGTGAACGACGTACAATGTGAAATAACCGCATTATTATACTTATACTCTCCGTAAATTTTACGTGCTCCTATTCGCGGAGTAGTCCTCTTTTAGTATTTAAATTTCTGTTGATCCTCAAATTACATGTATTCACGTGCGGATAGATCCTCTTTGTGAGCACCAACAATATTTTTATTTTATTTATTTTTTTTTTGCAAATGACTAGTTAGTATTTTTTGGCTTACTTTTTTTATAGCGGTCGCAAGCATGCGCTGCGAGGGAAAACAAGCGATTTTCTGATAAAGAGGGATAATAATTGTACATCGTCGGAATATCGATCGCGCGAGCAGGATGCCTTCTTTGCAAAGCAACGCAAGGAGGAAGGCGGAATGTTCTTGCGGTTTCATTACGTAACTCACGCCGGGGGCTTTGCACGGCTGCTCCTTGAAAAATACCATTTTTATCGCCGGAGTGAAGAAAGATATTGCATTTTGATAGTGATGGAAGTGCTGCCTTATACATCCGTAATTCATCGCATTAAATTTTGCTGCGAATTATATTCATCGTTGACGGTCATTTGTATATAACATGAAATTTCTCGATAAATTATTCCGTTCGTGTAAAAAATTAAATCTCTCTTTAGCACTAAAAATAAATAAACTAGAAGAACAGGAGATTTTAAAATACACGTGAAATACAGTGTAATGATAAAATTACTTTGAATTGGAATTAATGAGATAATACGTTTCTTAATTGGCAGAAAAATTGATAAAACGTTCACTTAATTTCTAATAGGTACAGAGTTCAATAATCGTGTATTCTTCGTCGGGCGATTACGTAAATAATGCATTAACGGATCTTTAAAGAGTTACCTCTTTTTCCGTATAAAAAAAAATGGAAAACTTCCTCTGCATAATGGATGCGACGAAGAAAAACAAGCGGGGCGGAATTGCAGGTTACGTGCATTAAAACAGGAAAGCCGCAATGCGACACTTAATTTCCGAGAAAAATCCAATATCTTACGGAGAAAATCGAAATATCCGATTGCTGGACACTCATCAGCAACATATCAGCAATTGCATAACGAAGAAAAGCGGAAATTACACGCTAAAACTAATGGAGTCAAATTTTACTTTTATTTTGTAGTGAAACTAGTCATTTTCACTCTATTTCACACCAGCTGATTTAGCGTGTAAAAATGCCTGCTATAATTTGCTTTTTTTACTGCATTAAAGTATATTCAAGTCTTTCAAACCTTAATATTGGATAATTCAATGATTAATCCAATTTATTGAGTTCTCAAAATGTTTATTTTTTCCCAGAGCTTTAAAAAAAAACGAGAATTTAAAATGTATATTTTCAACACGTCGTGCGTAAAGACACAATTTTCCGCACGCTCGTTCAAAATAAAATCACCGCGCTTGCGTAAATCGTAACTTGTACATTTTGCGTAAGAAAATACTGTTATCGAAATGTGCTTTGCTGACGCGTTAAGGACAGCAATAATTTCGTGCCGAGGGGTGAGAAATTAAGCTGCGAGTGCTGCTATTTGCGACGATGCACATTTCCGCGGCGAAAAAAAAATAATCGATCGACTCCCAGGGGAAAACAAACGCGTGGCCTGGAGACGCACGCGCGTCGAAAAGAGATTTTCGTTTACGCAGAATATCGAAAAAACGGTTCTTTGACACGTGGACTTATTACCGCTCCTAGGGTGGTTAGACTCCCCCCCCCCTTTTATTTTAACGAGTTTAAGGGTGATTTTTGCGACTTGTTAGTAAAAGGAAGAGTAAATAATGATAATTTTTGGCACGTGGAGTCGTTTTACAATAATTTGTCACATAAAGAGATAATGTTTTCCACGTGTGTAAGTGAGTAATCGATAAAAGAGGAGGAAACGCGCACGGGGGTTTCTATTTCAATTGCAAAAATCTCGCGTCAACGATCGTTTAATAGTTTCATCGCATCGAACTTCAATTAAATGACAAATCACCTCATTTTTCTTTTTCTCGTTGCGTAATTACTTTAAACCTGCAATAATGAGAATGGAATATCACTTGGCATTCTTAAAAAACAAAAATATCTTTTAAATTATTGTTGATGTTTTTGCGTCTACACTCGATCGTTAACAGGAAGTACACATTCAACTTCTTGTCTCATGAAATTGAATTATTTTTAAAGAAGAATTTTAATTTATATCGAGAGCTCGAATAACTTTCTTTTCTTTTCCAGGACGTCAAATTTAAGCGGTTCAGTTTTAATAAACGGAAAAGATCGAAATCTACGACGGTTTCGAAAAATGTCTTGCTACATTATGCAAGACGATCGTCTCCTGCCACATTTGACCGTTTACGAAGCAATGACGGTCTCAGCGAATCTTAAGCTCGGCAAAGACATTAGCGCTGCCGCGAAAAAAGTTGTGGTACGTATGGTCATTAAAATTTGTCGCTCTCTCTTACTTAATAAATTAAAAAACTACATTTCGTTTTCAAATTGTAAGAATACAGTGTGCATAAGCTTTTTGAGGTTCAAAAAAGTGCGTACATAATTTAAGCAAATATATTCATACGAAAAAAAAACAGGGAGAGAATATTTTAATCAGCCGTCGAATAATCCAATCTATATTTAGATCGCCTGATGGCCGATTTTATCTGTAAATCTCTTCGATTATACCAGGCTTCATATTTTACGATTGTAAACACTCTCGGAATGTAAAATAAGAATTCATTTTTAAACACCGTAAAAAGCACACTGAAAAATTCATCATAATTTCCATCCCGTTAAACTTCTGTCTCCTTAAAATTCCATACTCCCTTGTTTACGATCGCAAAGATTGTTGATACGTGCAACAAACGATTTTTATTTGAAACGCAGTCGAAAAGAAAACTGACCGTAAAAATTTGTCCTTTTCAGATTGAAGAAATCATCGAAACGCTCGGCCTAAGCGACGCGAGTAATACGAAAACCCACTGTCTTAGCGGCGGCCAGAGGAAGAGACTGTCGATCGCACTGGAGTTGGTCAATAATCCGCCAGTCATGTTCTTCGACGAGCCTACTTCCGGCCTCGACAGCTCTTCCTGTTTCCAGTGCGTCAACTTGCTCAAGTCACTGAGCAGAGGAGGTGAGTATCTCCGCAGTCCGACCCTCCCCAAGCCCTCGATCCACTTTTTTTTTTACCATCATTCCACTTATCGCACGAGGCGAGAGGTCGGCTCCTGAGCACCCCTCGAAATAACGGCAAGATTAATTCGCGGTGCGTACATTTTAAGAAAAATACTTTCCTAAGTTTTTTTTAAAGAATTTATGTACGCAGTGCTTTTAACTTAATGATCTTTTATTCATGACGCAAAGTTTGCTCAGCGGCGCAGTAAGATAACAGATTTTTATTACCGAGCTCTGAGCATTTTTTTTTTTTTTTTGGTAGATGGAATACGAGGTATTCGAGGTCGAAGAAAATATAAACGTCCTTGTGTAAAATAAAAATGGGGAATTTGATAGTTTGTATTGGGTTCGATTGAGCTGAGAAAGAGATGTTGGATAAGTAGGCTCCGATGGAAATGAAAAGAGGAAGACTTCATAATTATTTTTTTTTATATTTTAGGGAGAACAATTATCTGCACAATACATCAACCAAGCGCGAGACTGTTCGAGATGTTCGATCACCTGTATATTTTAGCGGAAGGTCAGTGTATCTACCAGGGAAACGTTGGCGGACTCGTACCGTTTCTCGCGTCAATGTGCCTCGAATGCCCGAGCTATCACAATCCTGCTGATTATGGTATGTTATTTATTGGAATTTTTAATATTTTTATTGTTAACGATATAATGTAAATAGAAAGTACAGTGGCCTAATTGTATTCTAATGAAAATGATTTAAAAAGTTAAAAAATATAATAATACTCGTTAGTTTGTTAATATCTTTCTGCACTTATATGGTTACATTGCCTTACCATACCCGTCTGTTTCTACTTAAATATATTTCCACCAAAATTATCAAAAAGTGTAGTATAGTACAATAAAAATTCAGAAATTAATTTGATACATAAATAAAAATTTAATCTACTTTACTGTATGCATATATCTAACGTCTTGCCGTGCATGGCTGTTACTACTTACAGCGATTTTTCACCTAAAAACTGTAATATAGTGTATTAAAAATTCAGAAATTCATTTGATAGATAAATAAAAATTGTTTATTTATAATTACATTATCTGACAGTATCTACTTACGTTGATTTTAATGAATGCCATAAAAAAATTTAAATTAGTTTAATAACAAATCAAAATAAAGTTGAATTAAGGATAGCAATAGATATAATAGGTATATGGCTTACCGCATCTGTCTGTTTCTACTTACGTGTCTTCCCTGCCACGCGCATGCAAATTTTATTACACATACTTTGCTTAATTTGTCACGTAAAAAAATGCTACAAAAAGCAATTATGACTTAAAATTGCGCATTGTTATTGCAGTGAAAGCGAAATATAGCCAATTTTCTGTATACTCTTTTTTTAAATAATCGTAGAAACTAATAAGTACATTTACCTCTATTTCAAACTTAGTTTCTCAACAAATATTTAAGATATTATAAAAAATATCAATTAATTGAATAAATGAAATAATCAATTTTACAAATTTAACAATAAATAAATTGTTAATAATTAAATTTGACTCTATTTGAGTTAAATATAACTCTACAAGAGTAGAGTTTTTTAAATTCACTCCAACGTAGAGTAAAATTCACTCTAGAGTAAAATATTACAGGCTAAGTCCTTACATTATGCTCTACTTAATTACTATTAACTACTATTAATTACTAGTAACAAAATCACTCTATTTCACTCCAGTTGTACAATATCAAAATTTATTTGGCCTGTACAATATCAAAAGATCATTCATATTCTTCAAAATAATTCTTTCTTCGTAGACTGAGAGAAAAATTTGTTAATCTTAAGCAAAGATTTATTTCAATAGTATACTTATTAAATATTTTATCGAGACAAAAAATTATTTCTTAGAACTACTAAATTTATTTAGAAACAAATAGATTCATTTAGTTTTAATTAAAACATTACTTGATTCAAAGAAATATTTAATAAGTACTATCGAAGTAAATCATTTTATTTTCAGTGTAATAAAAATAAAAAAAAATCAAGAACTACGCAACGAAAATACAAAAAATTCGTATGTCCACAGTGATGGAGGTGGCGTGCGGCGAGCACGGCGAGTGTGTGCACAAGTTGGTGTGCGCGGTGAACAACGGCAAGTGCACCAATTACCAGCAGTACCAGACGGCCCTGGCGATGGCCGCCCAGAGCGTCTCGAACGACATCGCCAAGCAGTCGCCGGGCCAGGAGCAGCAGGGCCAGCCCCAGCAGCAGCAGGGACAGCAGCAGACGAACGGCTCGACGAAGGCGGCCGAGGCTCAAGTGGGCCTGGTGCCCAACGGCGTGGCCAAGCCCCCCGCAGCCTCCAACGGCAACAACGGCTCCGCCGTCCTCAGCATGCCGGTCTCCTGCACCACCTCCCTGCTCGACAGCGCCGAGAGCATCGAGCAGAAGGTCGGATTCCCCACCAACGGCTGGATACAGTTCTGGATACTGCTGAAGAGGACCTTCATCTCGCAGATTCGCGATATGGTGAGAACTCGGGACAGTGCGATTATTTTTTTTTTTTTACGAGGCTGTTGGTTTATTTTGATATCACCTACCTGTAAGCTCGATTTTTTTATGTAGCTGTTAGGTGATTTTTTTAAGAAGCTATTGGTTTATTTTGATATTACGTACCTGTAAGCTCGATTTTTTAAGAGGCTGTCGGTTTATTTTGATATTACGTACCTATAAGCTCGATTTTTTTAAGAGGCTGTTGGTTTATTTTGATATTACGTACCTATAAGGCAATTTTTTTTGATAGATATTTTTTTTTATTTTGTAGTGGTTATAAAAAAAAATAGAAGTTTCTTCAAAATAGAAGTTCGTTGCTTGAGAGGAGGGGACGTTAGATTTGGGTCGCAGATTGTTGCGAAACTTTGAGGAATGGTTTAGTCTAGCGGAATATGCAGAAAGCAAAAATAGTGAGGTGCTTTTGAAAGCACATAGATTCTGTAGAATAAAATTTTACTTTTTTAAAACTTAGATTATAGTCTTAAAAAAATGGTTTTAATTTGCATAAAATTTCGGTAATTTTTTTTAACGAAAAAAGTACTATTCTTTAATCGATAATATTCCTGTTTATCAAACTTGATTTTTGCTATAATTTATTTTAAAAAAAAACTGACAAGCGATAATGTAGTTTCTTGTGATATCTTCGATAACGAATAAGAAATTCTTGAATTACAAAAAAAAGTAGTTTTAGTTAAAAGAAGTTGTAACACTTTGGATTCCAACGAGGTAATTTAACACCGCCATGCAAATTCCACTTCGTTAATGCATTATATTGCTGTTTTCTGATAATTTAATGATCTCCACTTGGTTACCTTAAATTCCAATTTATGCGCCTGACTGACGCTACTAAAACTGATCGCGTTGCAAAAATATCTTCCCTAAAATCATAAATAATTAAAAATCATAATTGCATTTCTGATTCCAGTGTAAAAAAATAATTGCGTCAATAAAATTATCGCAAATTGAGATTCGCAATAAACGTTTAAATCTCGTCCTTAAACAAACGATTACGAGAAAATAAAAGCAAAAATAATTTCTGTTGCAGACGTTAACGACGGTAAGGCTGATTTCACATATTATAGTCGGTTTTCTTATTGGTGCAATTTACTACGACATTGGCAACGACGCCTCAAAGGCCATGAGTAACGCTGGTTGTGTATTTTTTACCGTCATGTTCATCATGTTCACCGCCATGATGCCTACGATTCTCACCTGTGAGTAAAGGATCAGAAATTCAATCGCCTGTTGATCTGAATCACCTCACCGATAATAATAATAATTGAATAATTTTTTTTTTCCAGTCCCCGTCGAAATGGCCGTTTTCGTGAGAGAACACCTGAACTACTGGTACTCACTTAAGGCCTTTTACCTGGCGAGAACCTTGGCTGACATACCATTTCAAGTGAGCATCAATTTTATTTATTGTATTGTTGATAAATGTTAATGTCGGCGATTGAATGTAAGCTCGTTGGATCGATATTAATCCACGACTGTTTTCACGTTGCAGATCGTGTATTCCGTGGCGTACGTCATAATAGTTTATTTCATGACGTCGCAGCCGCTGGAGACCGAAAGGTTTTTCATGTATCTCAACATTTGCATTCTAACGTCGTTAGTCGCCCAGTCGATCGGTTTGCTCATCGGCGCAGCTATGAGTGTCGAGGTAAGCCTTCAGTCATTTCCCCCTGCCCGTTTAAGTATCCTTTGTATCGCAGTTTTATCATAAAACATAAAATTATTATTTTTTATTATTATTAAGAAACAGTGAAATGTTTGCTCGATGAATCATTATTTATGCTTCACCTGCTAACATTAAATTTATTACTGATGTATACTAAACACTGTACTGTGTTTATAAAGTTGGCGTCTTACCGTAAATGTCTGTTTCTACTTACATTGATTTTCACATAAAACATCAAAATATCTAGAAGAATGAAATTAAAATTCAGAAGTTCATTTGATAGATAAATTAAAATTTAATCTGCTCTACTGTATGCACATAATCTGAGTCTTACCACGTCCGGCTGTTACTACTTACACTGATTTTTATACAAAAAGTGTAGTATAATGCAATAAAATTTAGAAATTCATTTGATAGATAAATAAAACTTTAATCTGCTCTACTATATGTACATAATCTGTGTCTTACCACGTCTGGCTGTTACTACTTACACTGATATTCCCTTTAAACAGTGTAATATAATGCCGTCAAAATTAAGAAACTCATTTAATATACATATAAATAGAAATTTAATCTGCTCTCCTGTATGCATATAAACAGCGTCTTACTGTGTATGGCTGTTACTACTTAGCTCGATGTTAATGTAAATTGTCGAAAAAAATTAATTTAATTTGATATAAATTCAGAAAAAAAATTAAATTATAGCTGAAAGACTGTACGTGCTTTACTGAATTTATGTAGTGCATGTCTTACCGCACCGGTCTGTTTCTACTTACTAGTCTTCCCAAGCACGCGCATGCAAATGCTACTGTAAATACTTCAATCAATTTTTTTACGTACATATAAAAATATAACAATTCAAATCTATATCATTAAATTGAAACACTGATAACTAAGTATATTTAAAACAAAAAACAAACATAGAAGTCGTGTTCTAAATTCTCATTAAAACGAAATTACGTAATTTAATTCATTTACTAAATGGACGCCTATTCTCTTCTAGACGGGGGTGTTCGTTGGTCCAGTGACGTCGGTGCCGATAGTCCTGTTCTCCGGTTTCTTCGTGAACTTCAGCGCGGTGCCCAGCTACCTGAAGTTCCTCAGCTACGTCTCGTACGTGCGCTACGGCTTCGAGGGCGCCATGATCACGGTCTACGGCTACAACCGCAAGTCCCTCAAGTGCTCCGAGGACTTCTGCCTGTACAAGTCGCCGCGCAAGTTCCTCAAGGACATGGCGATGGACGAGGCGGTCTACTGGCTCGACGTCGTCGCCCTGATCGGCTTCCTCCTGGCGCTGCGCGTCGTCGCCTACTTCGTCCTCAGGCTGAAGCTGCGCTCGCTCCGCTAAAGGGGCCGCGAGCCCTTCTGGCCCACCCGCACGCCGGCATCGATCCATCCGTCATCCGACACCAGCCCATGACAATAAAGGGACGGAGGCGCCGCCGGTGCCGATCCTTCTCCTCTCTTCGGGTCGCCACTTCCCAGGGGGAGGGCCCGACCTCGCGGGACACGCGGGGGGGAGGCGGCTGTACCTTCGTTTCGAGCGACGGCTTTCCCCACTTACTGCCGAGTCTCCGATTTCGTCAGACAGGCTTCTAGTGCCAACGACTGAAAACCGGTTTAAAAAAAAAAAAAGAAAAAATAAATAAAAACAACGCTGTTTTAGGGAATTTATGTAGGGGCGGCGATCGGCGCCCCCGGGGAACGGCTCTACTTTTGTTTTTGTTTCTTTATATTCACCTGTACTTTTTGTACGTGTAATTTATACTTTAGTATTTTTTTTATTCTTTCGTAGTCTACTCAATGCTTGGATTTATTAATTTTTTTTTCTCCGAGCGATTCACTGCGGTACAGTCTGTATCGCACTCCGAGAGGCGAGCGTTTGCTTTTTTTTTCTTTTGTACGCACGGCTTTTCATTTTCTTTCTTGCTCAATGCACCCATACACAAGCACACACGCATGGCGAGGAGTAACGATCCTTTTACTTCTCATCGAGCCGTACGATTAATTTTATTTAACCCTGCCCCGATTCCCTCTTTATTGCGTTCGTTCGAGAGTGTAGATGAAGTGTAAGAGTAAGGAGCCGAGCGACTTTGATCTCGACACGCATGCGCCAGTCAGATCGGCCGCGCGCGATTTCTGTACAGAGATAAAAAAAAAAAAAACAAAGCGAGGGAGAGAGAGACTTACTGCGAGGAGAAAGAAAGAGAGAGAGAGAGAGAAAATTGTAATTCATACACTTTGCGCAAAGAGACACTCACTTGGTATAGAAAAAATCCACAGACACTCGCGCGACATATACCGATTATAGTCCTTAAAAGCGCTAGTTTCAAAGTCGCTTCGATGCGTCGAGGCCGGCGCGACGTTTTTATATTACACGGATAGACGAACGCGAGCGATGAGAACTTGACGGACGAAGGAGAACACGAAATTAATTAATATTTAAAAAAAAAAAATAAAAAAAGAAGAAGAACAAAAGGACACAAGTTGCGTACCGAGGGAAGCCGACTCGAAAGTATCGTAGCGTTGAAGTTGCCTTAGTTTTTGTGGTACTATCGCTATTTACAATATATATATATATACATGTTTTAGGGATACGTTGTATGTATTCGAATACTTTATTGTTTTTTATACCGTAGTTAAGGGGACAATTTATTGCTACGCTATACATGTATGATTTTAAGTACATTATTATATACACAATTAGAAGTATGCGAAAAAAAAAAAATTTAGCGTCGGTGCCTGCCGCGCATCGCACGCACCCGTAATCGTCTCTTAGATAAAGTCGATGGATGATGATTATGAAACAAACAAAAATAAATGATGAAGTTTTGTGATAAACGACTGGGAGCTACGCCGTCTCGTCCAGCGAACAAAATCTCCTATCCTTTAAAAATGAAAAAAAAAAACATACGCATACATCTATGAACAATATACATGTATCCATTAATGATCTGTAGATATCAATTCATCATTTGCAATTAATTAATGCTCTGCAGATATCGATTAACGATCTTTAATAATTTAACGATCTGTAGGTATCGATTGTCGATCCTTAATCATTTAACGATTTGTAGGTATCGATTAACGCAGATCTGCAGATTTTGATTAACGATCTTTAATCCTTTAACGATCTGTAGATCGATACGATCTGCAGATATCGATTAAAGATCTTTTATCATTTAGCGATCTATACTCAATTAATGATATGAAATAAATAAATGATATGTAGACGTGAATTAACGATCTGAAATGAATTGACGATATGTAGGCGTGAATGAACGATCTGAAATAAATTAACGATGTGTGGATATGAACTAACGGTTCAAAAGCGTCAGGAAGAAGAAAGGAAAGGAATCGTTCGTTGTTCCCTGGACGGGACGCGCTTTTCGTGCTTCGCTGTCGTCGAAATTTTTTGTAAACGCGAGTCCGATCGGTTTCTCCCTTCGCCGCGAACCGTCGATTGCGGCGGCGCGTGCGCGCGGCGATCTAGTTTTTATTTTCTACATCACTAGCGAATTCCAAGGCGCCGCGGTGGGAACCGCTTCGCGCAGGTTCCACCGGCGGCCCGCTCTTGTTTTTAATTCAATAAATTATATATTTCAATTTATTTATCGCACCTTTTTCATTTTTTTTTGTATACTTTCTTTCGTTCACTCGACTAAATTTTTGTTTTCTTTTTGCACTTCGTACACAATACATTCAGTCTGCGAAGTAATTAATATACACATGGTAACATATCCCCTGACGTTCCCTTGTATTTTTATATTTTATTGCATTTATCCTGATGCGCTCGTCACGTGTTTGAAAGTTTTAATTTGTAACAATATTTTTATTCTGTTTAAGTAGTAGTTTGCTATTTTTTTATGTTTTTATTGTACTTTGTAGTGTAGTCACTATTTCATTATTGTTTACTTCGGGATTCTTAAATTGCCTCTGTTTTATTTTTTCAATAGAGAGATAAAAGACAAATAGTTTATGGATGGTTAGTTGCCCGTAACATTTGTACTGAAAAAGTTGCGTGGCTTCGGACGAGGCCACGGCGACTCGTTTTACAATAGGAATTGTATAAAGGAAATTTTTTCAATTTACCACACAGAGATAAACGATTTACCACTTCGATTAACGTGGCGAACTGTAAGCGTAAGGATTTTAATTTAATTATTAACTTTTTAATTAAAATCTCGTTCTTTCTTCAATCCTTGAAAACAAAAGTTAAGCGTACACTAATCCTCGATGTACCGACGGACTTAAATCGCATACCGATGTAAGATGTGCATAAAAAATTAATTTGATAAAAATGAAAAATAAAACAAAGAGTACGGCTGTTAAACAAATTGCCGGCTAAAATTTCAGCTGCATTATTAAACGGAAAATTTATATATCGATTAGCAGCTGCCAGTGACGCCGTTTTCACCAGTCGACTGCTTGAGAGCTTAATTTTTCGCGAACGGAGACGGGACGATCGATCGAAAGGCTTCGCACGCATCACATCCACTCGTTTTTAATTCCGATAGCGTAACAGGGCGAAAATTTTTACACGTATATCTCGTATAACTCGTAATCGACTAGCCAAGATAAAAAAAATATAAAAAAAAAAGAGCGACCTTAGGTCGCGGTGTATTTAATAACTAGTAAGACTCTCGTGTCCCTCCAATTGCGCACCAAACGCGAAGAAAAAAAAATCATGAGGCCGCGACAGTGACTGGCCGGCGGGTGTATGAAATGATCTTTGAACGAGAAATTAAAAAAAAAAAATATGGCGTAATTCTACGATTAAACGAGTCAATGACACTTCGAATCCAACGATTGCCTCGATGCTGCCACGCCGATCACTTTAGATACTTAAAGCGCAGGATGCACGTCTGCGCTCGCATTGCAAGCAAATAAGCGTCTATTTAGGCTGTACATATATAGAGAACCACTCGATTACATATATAAATAAAAAAAACATCGCTAAAATAAAATTTTCTGACGGTCAATTTTTCAAAATAATAAACAAAAAAAACTTTTTTCTCCGCACGTTCGTGCTGCAATTACCCATTCACTTTGCGACAAATAAAAAAATAGGTGTAATCGTCAAAGCTGTATTACGTGCAAATTTTTCGTTTATAAGAGAAGATAATTTTTTTTTCTCTCGTGAAAGAGTCGAGCTTTATTTATTTTGCAATCGGTTGATTTGGGGACGGCCCCGCCGTTCATTATATTACGCATCGTCGACACCAGTGTTGCAGTGCACGTGACCGGGTGCGTTGTTACTCTATTTTGCGCATTTCACTCGACGCTTTATTTTTGAATGTTTTATTTTCGACTCTCGCCAGTCACTCCCAAAATGTTTTGGCTGCATCTTTAAGCGAAAATATGCATGACACGTGCAATAAGATTTTTCTTCGGTATTTTAAATATTCGCTCGAAAAAGAAATTGTATTTACTCCTGCCACTCACCCGAAGGAATTTTCTTTTTTAAATCTAAAAAAAATCAAAAATCCTTACTATCTAGAAGAATTTTTTTTTAAATTAAATTTTTTTATTATCGCACAATAAGTTGCTAAAGTGATTTGCGCAAAATAGATTATCACCGTGTATAAATACGGTTTCTGTATAAACGTATAATACATAAAAATAATAATATGAAGAAACCCAAATAAAAATAAATATATAAAAGATACTTATAGTCGATGAAGAGGCATATACCAGACGGGTACGCGCTTTATCGAAAAAAATTAAGCTTACTCTCAAAGACCAATCACTGGCTGCCTGAGCATTTGCTTCTTTTAGCGGGGATCGATGATTTTGCGTAAGTCACTGATTGACAAGAATCCCTACCCACAGTACACACATATACATGCACAGTTGCCGTACACGTGCGAACCCGCGAAAAATCACGCAAAAAGATGCATAATCGAAGGTCGACACCAAGTAAAGAGGAGAAAAGAAAAACGTTCAACACGCGCACGCTGCACCTTTTAGGGTTTTAAATAGAAGAAGCACGGCGAGATAAATAAGGAAGACACAAGAAACATAAACGTAATTAAAAGATCGCTGAAAATTTTAAAAAGAAAACGAGCAAATTTAACAAGCAAGCCGGCAATCGACTTTGACTTGTCAGAGCCGAGATTCGTGAAAAACGAACAAAAAAAAGAAAAGATTTTGCTAAAGAAGAAGGCCCGCGGTAGGGTCAAAGTACGTTTAACGAAAACAAAAAGAAGTACACGAACGAGCAAATAAAACGACGTTGAAATCAATGGCGCTAAGACTTAAAAGACTTGCGAAGTTTGATGAAAAAATAAAATAAAATGTATAATTAAAGAAGAAGTCGTCGTCGCGATCTGAGGGAAGACGTCGACGATTCGTTGAGTAGAAATTAATTTCGCCGCTCCGACGCGCGCGCCGACTGCTATTCTCAATTTCTCGCTTTATCCCGTGTTCTAAAATTGCGATGATTTTTTCGCCAAACACTTGCGAACTTTTCGAGAATTCGTTTTATTTTTTATACGCAAAAAAAAAGAAGAAAATTAAGCAATGACGCGAGGCGACGCGGCGATCGACGCGAACATGTGATTTTCTTTATTTTACTTTTTTAAGCGACGTGTTACCTTAATTTAAATGCAATTTTCGATGTTAATGGTACAATTTAACGTAGATTGACAATTTTTAAATTTTACTTATAGATTTTTTCAAATCGTCACTATGTGATGAAACGCAGTATTAGTTTACTAATGGAATATACGTTTAAATGTTAGATTACGTAACGAGTAAATTTAGAATCGAATTTAAATTTCACAGTATTAATTTAGTATCAAACTAATAAACAAAAAAACCTTTCGTAAAAAATGTTTTTCAAATCGTTATTTAAAAAAAAAAGTAACAAAAAAAAATTTTAACAAATGCGTGTTTTATTAATTTAAAAAATGCGATAAACGCGAACCCTGTAAATAAAGTTTGTTTGTACAAAACATGAATATACAATGATATATTATGTATAAAAAAAAAACACACAGCTATCGAGAGTCTATTTAAGAAAAAAAGTTACAGCGTCGAGTCGAAATTTTATGAAAAATAGTCGTCGCCTACAAAGGGGGTTGTAAGGCACATTAAAATAAAAAAAAAATTTGCTGATACGCCGTGCGTAAATCGTCGTCGGCGATCATCGCGATTATCGATCGAACGTCAATTAGCGATCGCCGCGGATTAATCCGCTGTAATTGACAAGCGATGCCGGCCGGACTCGCCTGTAATTGCGTGGACAGTTTACTCTGCGATTAACAAATTTTTTTTTCACGATCGTCCAGGGCCAAGACAGTGTAAATCACTCATGAATCTCCCGGGGGAAGATCGAGATCGATCGCTCGTAAATATTGAAACGTTCATCTGTAGCCTCGACTTTTTTTTTCAATTCGAATTAACGCGTTCCAGATCGATAGACGATAAATTCCAATCTCGAATTTTTGTTCGCCAGTAAAGGCTACTTACTTTGAATCTTTACTACAAAATAGCCTCCAAAATTATTTTCTGACTATCGATGAAATATATCAAAAAAAGGGCGAAGTATAGGATCGAGCCTCGATTTTCCCCAACGAGCACTTTCGCATCAAAAGTCAGTCGTGTTTGAAAAATTGCGGCTCTAAATGTAAAAAAAAATGAGTAATAAACTATAGCGTAAATTATGGAGCATACAAAGAATTATTAAAGTATAAACGAGGAAGAGAAGAGTTAAAAACTAAAGGTATACACAAACGGTGATTATAAATTATAAAGAAGAAATTTTAATGAAGTAATTAAACAGTACTAATAAATCTAAATACATTAAATAAACACTTACGAAGTATAAACAAACAATAACTGTAAATGTCGTGATTGTCCGCTGAATGCGCGCTTGTAAAATTACGTACGTAAAAAAGAAAAAAAAATACATCACCCATGTTTTAGCTCCGTATCCTTAAGATGAACAAATAAAAGAGAAAAAAACGGTAACTCGAGTTCGTGTATGTAGACGTGGACCGACGTATTAAAAAATAAACACAAACGAATGCTGTCAAAGGTATTAAAAAAAAACATGAAAAACAGAAAAAAAACACTCGTTTTATATGGCGAATTTATAATCATCGAGATGCGAAATATATCTCTCATTCGTACATTTAGGAGCAAGCTGCGCGGAAGTTTAAGGCTCGCGTCGCAGCGAAAATTTTCTGACTTCAGTTGAGCGATAATGCGACAGTAAAATTCGAACGGCAAACAAAAATACAACAAAACAAAAAATAAAAGAGGGTATAAGCCGATAAGGGATCATCGTGACATTCGACACCGATAACTCAAAAAAAATAAAACACACACACACCACATTTTTTCAAGTAACGTAATTTTGTATGAAAAAAAATCGATATACATATTTAAAAAAAAAAATGAGAGAAAGAAAGGCGACGAAAAAAATCAAGGAATGATGTGAGACTCGCGAAAAAATCGAGGGCTGTGAAAGTTGGAGGGGATGGATTGTAATTTGCGAGCTGTCGGATAGGATAAATTTAAAATAATGTGTGTGTACGTGTTTCACACGCTCGGCATGAGCTGGCATGCGAGGGAGGCTCACACGTGTTTGTATGGAACTACGAAAGCACAAATGAATAAACGATTGTAAATGATAGCATACAGTTGCAATGTGTTTTTATTTGTCCCTCCCATTTTATGACGCTTCGGTTTTTAATTTTAATTAATTAAGAATTCATGGTACTGAAACGATGATTTTTTTTAATGTCTAGAAAACAAATGTGAGAAAAAAAGTAAAGATTTTTTTTATTTCTGAAACATAATAGTGGACATATTAAAAATTAAATAAAAACCATCGATTGAAATATAAATTAAAAAAGAAACGTTGTGGTTTTCTATTCATTGATATGTAACATCATTTTTTGACAACTTTATCGAAATTAAAATTATTAAAAACTATAAAGCTAGATTGCTTCAAACTTATTGCGACAAATACAATACAGTTTTTTGAAATTTGTAGATAGAAAGGTAAGTGCAGCATCAACATAAATAACTGCACTTCTTACTCACTCAATTTATTTTCATCGTTTAAAATATGATGGTTACAAGTAAATATATTACATTGGGAAAATATGTTTTAATATTAGGCGCTGACAATTAATGCTTACGATTTATTTTTTATTAAAGACCCTAAGGCCACTGGGCGAAAATTCCAGTTACAATGTAACGAGTAAGAAACGTAGAAAAGAAAACTTAAATAAATGAAATCTAAAATAAATTACTTATATAAAATCTAAAAACTTAAAATTTCTTCCAGCTAACATTTTTTTTTCAATTCTTCTTTTACTACAAATATTCACTGGAGAAATGAACGAATTTTCCGACATTCGAATTGAACGAAAGCGATCGTATCAATTGTGGAAATAAAAAAAAACGAACGCAATTGAAGCTACAGCTGCAACTGGACTCTTCATCTGAGGCGAATCTCGCAATCGCTCTAGTCAATTTAAAACAGCGCATGGACCCGAGGAACGACGAATCAAGTCCTCGAGTCGCCTACTTTATAAATCACCACGAAGTGACGCAATCCAAGTCGAAAATCGGCGCTTCGTTCAGAAAAGACTCTTGCGACAAGATTCTTCAAATGCTGACTAGCAAATTCATCGATACATTATTACTTTGTTTATTCTTTTGTTTTTTTTTTCATTTCTTCACCTTTCAAAGTATTCTTAAGATCACAGGTAAAAATGGAAAATGAACGTCGCTCGCTTTTTTTTTCGCATCTTAGTCGCGATAGGCCGCGTGTGCCGAGGTAGACTTCAGTCCACCTTCCCTTCCGTCGTCACTGCGACGACTCTTCAGCACCATAATAATTTCTTTTTTGTTGTTTGCTGCTCGTCAGCCTCGCGTCTTTCATCGTTAAAGAACAGAAAAGCGCACGTTCAAAGTGCGCGAGCCTACTTGGATTTCACATTATTCAAGGCGAGACTCTTATGCGATTGCGCGCTAAAATTTAACGATAAAAAACTGTCGAAACTTCGTCGTCGCGGCTCCTTACAATGAGCGACGAACGAAATTGTAGAGAGGCAAAAAAAACAATATAAGCGTCGCGCAATCGCAGCTTGACGAACAACGAAGTGTAGAATAATTAAAGTACGCACTATATCCGAGATTAAAAATGAACACTGGCTTACACAATCGAATCGCATTACAATGCATGTACATACGCCGATCGCTCTCGTGGTTACAGGCAGTTTTCACCGTCAACGCAAGAGCTGACTGGCTAAATACAGTAAATGCATCGTTTTCACAATTGAGAGGATTTTTTGACAAAATAAAAGGCGGCAGTTTCGCACGAGTCGCAGCTCGCTTCTTCGATAATGAGGTGTAAGGCCGCGGTGTTAATTCATCGAGGGAAGATAAAGCTGAGATCAAGGGCGAGGAAAAAAAAAACACAGTGATAAGTGTTGGAGGAACGACGACAAACAATATTTTCTGAAAGTGAAACGTATAAAAATAGAGGGTGCAAATGAAAGATGAGAAGGAAGATAAAGGTGACTTATGCACAACTGATGGTAAAAAAAAGTTAAAAAGTTACAAGTAAAACCAGAAAAGTGTCTATAAATTCTCCCCTCGAATCGGCTTTTATAGTAATTTTCGGCAATGAGAGAGTTACTTATTTATTTATTTTTTTTTTATGGATGAGAATTTGAACGACCAGTTCTTTCCTTCATCGGCCGCCTAACAAAGCGACACTCTGCCTTTGGAGTCGTCTACACGACTTCTTCAACACAGCAGATTTTACACACTCAATAAATATTAAAAAAATATCATTGTGACTCGGCGAAGTTGATATATATATTACTTTGACAGTGACAATAAATAAATTAGCTCCACGAAGGAAAAAAAATATGTACTTTGCGATGAAAAAAAAAAATACGGAAACAACACGCATCTTTCGCAGTGCTCGGTATAAAGTCGGCGATTCAAAATCCGAACGATGATACATATCTGTGCTCAATATCAATCACATATGATTTTTATACAAAATACCCTTACACGTAAAAAATTACTAGGCTTTCTTTTATTATTCAATCGACCGTTTACGTATTTCTCTTATGCACACATTCAGGCATATGTATACGATTTAGTATAATATACTCACTCAGGCCTTCGCATTTGTCAACGATCGAAAGCTTTCAAACGTTTGACACCTTTTATATTAAATTATTGCACTCCTTTGCGAGGTTCTCGTGAAAAATACTATTAGACACTATTTACGTGCGCGCGTTCTTTTTTCTTTTTTTTCTAGTCCAAGCTAAATGCTATAAGCCAATTTCGTTAATTTTATAACCGACGATGTAAATTATCCTAGTAAAAGACGACTGTTACTTTGCTTTAATCCATTTTACTTTCGGAGCGTCGCTGGCGCTCACAAGATTTAAAACTTGGAAGCATTCGAAGTGCGTTAAAGTTAAGTACGCAATTACCTCGTATAAAATAAAAGTGTATAAGACAATTTTTCATCATTTTAATTCCTTTTTATTCTCATTTAAATCTTTCGTTAACTTATTATTTATTCGACCGCGTTTCGTTGTAAAAGTTTTCAAACATTCATCCCTCACAGCGTACAACGACCTTAAAAGTGATATTTTCTCCGATCGATATTAGAGTAGGTGTTGCTTCGTTCGAAAGCCTCGTGTGCGTAATTTACTATTACGTGGTATGCCTTTTAACATCGACCGCTACGAATATGAAGAAAAACAAAACGTGCAAAAGCCACAAATACGTGGTCTATAGCGCTGGCGTTTACAGGCCGACCAAGTTGACTTACATACGTATTATCACAGGACGCGAAAAATCAACAAATCGTAAAGAAAAAAGCAGTGAAGCGCGCGTGAGTGCCCTTTTTTTTTGTAAACACCACTTGCGATCAGCGGATCTCGAAAACTGGCAGATTCAACGTCATCGACGAGGCTACAAGCTTGGTTTTCTCGAATGTGTCGATCGCGAGGTTGACTCGTGAATTTTTCATAGCTTCGGATCGCTTTTGCTCGCGGTTAAACGCGCGAATGAAAATCTAGACGGAATGAAGTGGATGGAGGCGACTTTCGTTCTCGAATCCCGACTTCGCTGAATTGGTACCAGCCAATTAGCTGACAGCTGTGCGTGATTTCGCGAACAACAATGCAAACAAAACAAACGCCCGCTTACAATAATCTTATGTTTTTGTGTCTTTTTTTCCTTCTATGTTAAACAAGAAGCGTGGATCAAGCCATGTGCTGTGTGCGCGATGATATCGTTAAAAAGCGATGTATAATACATTTAATACATTTTGGATTATTTAGTTCGCTTATTAAAATGATAAGTTTCCTCGCTTATTCCTTATTTTACTTCGACTTGTCTTCTCGTAAAGCAAGTCTGATTAAATTACCTGAGCCAGTACAATTGTCATGTATACACTATTGACGCTTATCGTTCGCTTCTGTGATTGTACAGTGTAGATTTTTTTTACTTCGCAATTTTTTTTAAACGCATTAAGAGATTACATACAGGCAAAAATTACATAGTCGAAAGATTCCCGGAGAGCTTAATTGAATTCATACAGTAAGTTTAAAGTAGCAAGATCAATAGATATAATGTAAAGTTATTGAGAACCATTTTGATATTTTGAATCGAAGCGGAAGAAGATTGTAAATAGGAACGTTATCGTATTGTGCAACTAATGCAATAATTTTAACTGGCTTACATATAAATATAAATAACGAAAGAGTAAAAACAATTAACAATTTCTAAAATAACGAGTAATTTTTTTCACATTTTTCTTTTCACGTACCGTTGAATAAAACAAAAAATAAAAAAAAACTCTCACCGCTTACACACAGATTTAAAAAGAAATATCTAGGAATATATTAAAATATCGCAAAACACTAACGACAACAAAGAATACTCGAAAGATTTTTTGTTTCTCTCTAAAACCTAATTAATTAACTAAATAAATAATCGGCTCGGCCAAACATACGACAGAATTTCATGCGGTGAAATTTTAAATATAGGATTAACAGAGTGCGTTATTCTTCTTTTTTTTTTTTCTTCTTAATTGAGAATTTTTTCGAACTGTAGGTAAGGCTGAATCATTCAACGAAGCGCACAATTTAAGTAACGTGCGCCTTGTTACACGAAGCGAAAGACATAATTGAACGAAAGACTAATCGACTCGGTAGACGAGTTCGAACGCTTGAAATTTCCTTTTGACTTTTTCTTCCTTGTGTTTTCTCGATTTGGCCAAATGCGAGCCGTTCAGTGGTGCATGGCGGCCAAACTATGCTCGGGGGGCTTTGCTCACTCGATTGTTCATCTGGTTGCACTTGCACTGCTCCGACGCGTTCGCGTTCGTGTGTACCCGCGAGGTGATGTGCGGCAGCGAGCCCAGGAGATTTGATCCCCGAAGGCTGCCGGCGAAACCACTGCGGCCCAGAAACGTATGGGCGCAATTGTACAGCTTCGTCTGGAGTATCAGCACGTCGTCCAAATCCTCCTCGCTATACGAGAATAAAAAATATTCCATTAATTACAGAGAAATTTATATTTCTTTTGTAAGTAAATACATTAATAAGTTAAATTCACGCCGAATAATAGTTATTTGTTTGTACAAGAAGTTTACTTCCCGATCTTTAGCAATTCACTCAAGAGAATAGTCACTTATTACTCCCATAGTGCACCTAGAAATTTTCAAATTTCTAAAATTTCTAAAAAATTTCAAAAATTCAATGAAAATGTGATTACAAAAGTCAAAATAGGTCTACAAAAGCTATAATGAATCTATGAAAATTAAAAATTGTTTGTAGAAACTAAAACTTTTTTGAGGAAGCTAAAATGTGCTTGTGAAAACTAAAATGTGTCCATGCAAGCTAAAGTGTGTCTGCGGAAGCTAAAATGTGTCTTTGAAAAATAGAATGTGTCTCCGGAGAGTAACATATGCTTGCAAAGAGTAAAGTATCTCTCTTCGGAGTAAAGTTTCTTTCCAGGGAGTAAAATAAGTCTAAACAATAAAATATGATTTTACTCTCTCTATGGAGATCAATAAAGTGGACTTTATGAATGGTGAAAAAGAATATGCACTTCATAATCAGATAGACAATTAACCTTTTCAAGATTAAATAAATAAAAAACAAACAAACGATTTTTCCACATTCCATAGATTCCTAAAAAAACAAAGGTGGAAATCGTTCGCGATTTTATTCACCTGGCAGCAGCGAGAAACTTTTGGAAGAGTCTGTTGGGCACGGTCCTAGGCCTGTCCACGGTGTCCGCGTAGAGTTCCGTCTCTCTGTTGTAGAGATGCAGGAAATCCGACAGCTGCTTGGCCGTGATGGCAGCTCTGTCTTTGTCGCCCAATTTGCTGCTCGGCAGCTGCATTCACATAAGATCGCACATAATTTCCCCGTCGAGTCGCGGATTGCGTAAATGAAAGGGGAGAAAGTGTATCGACGCTGTACTCACGGTGAATAAGAAAGGCGTCCTTAAATTACTCGCTGATTGTTGTAAAAACTTGGTCACGAGATCGCAGCAAACGGGATCGGGATTCTGCTGGGAGATTTTGCGCAATATATAACCCAAATACAGGCCGAAGGCTTTCCTGGCCTCGCCGGGACTGAAAAATTTATTGCGATTTCATTGAGCGGGAGGGGCTTTAATACATTTTTTTTTAAAGGAGTGCATAATCGCACTTAGCGTTGATGCAACGCCTACCTCAATTTATTTCCTTCGTGCATCAATTGCATCACTTGAGCTTTGTGCTTGTGCGTGTCGATATCCAGGTTCTCCTTGCTGTCGTTGCGGTCGAGACTCTGCTTGTGTCCCTTCACCAAGGCCCTCTCGTATCTTTCGAACCTGAGGGAGAAAACAATTTTGTAAATAATTCTTTTGTAAATGATAATTTTATAATAATTATTCTTTTTATTTGCGTAATTTGCGCCGGAGAAAACATTTTTAAATTATTTTTTTGTTGGATTTGCGTAATTCAATAGCATCGTATATTCAATTATTATTCAATTAAATTTTGCAATAATTCGATAATGGAACTAACTGTTTTTTTAATTTTCATCGCGAACTAAAAATTCTATTGCATTTTTCAATGTATTATTTACAATTATTGCTTACAATATACAACGGTACTAACACCATAAAAATTAATTAATCTACTATCTACGTTAAATCGCGTACCTCGAGTTTGTAAAAATGATAAAGCTTCTCGAGTGCTCCAAAAGAGTAATAAATCTAATTTAATTAATACATTAACAATTGACCTCAAAGTGTCCAATAAACCCTTGACGTGCATCTATACAAGGAGCATCAATTTTACAAAACAATGTAATTTACGACTCAATTTTTTGTTTCGTTAAACTTTTATCTGCCAATTGCAGTATTTTCTCGGTAAGAAGGCGATCACGACACGCTTTTTATCTGCGCGTAATAAATAAATTGCCTTATGGATTTCTGTTATCTGTCCACGTATACTCTCATCATTCGTATCACGTTCTTGCCAGTAGCAATCGACGTTATATCCCCTTACATAATACGAAATTGAATTACCTCGACAATCGATCCAGCTTCACTTCAGGAATTATGAAACCCGCGTTGCGGCTGGCCGCCGGAAACAATTGTTCATGCAGCATCAAGTTGTGATTCATGCTCGCCGAGTACGGTACGCGACCTGGACCGAGCGGATCCGACCCCACCGGGATTCCCGTTACTGGATCTACGTAGAATTAACATACATTATTCAGGAAAAACATGAGTTATTGAATACCTAATGATATCTTTTAATGTCGATTCAAATGTTGTAAGAAATCGATAATCAAAATTATCTTTTATTCTTACATTAATAAACATGATTAAAATTTCATGAATACAAGGGAATTAATCCTTAATAAGTGTTTTATTATTATTGTCCGGTACTTCTAAGTGCAGTCGTTCAAACTTTCCATTAAATAACTAGTGATTGTTGTTGAATTGTAGCTATAATTCATTGTAGTCGGCAAAATTTATTAGCTTTGATTAGCTATACCTAAATACTGCGAGTACAATTCCCACGACTTGGGACTGGGGAATATGAGAACGAATCCACCTCGGCGCTCGAATTGCGCCCTGGCGGACGCTAAAATGCGTTGCTGCTCTGAACTGAGGCCAGATTTGTTCACACTGGGTTTCGAAGTATTCTTCTTCTTTTGGTTCAGCATCTCCGCCGAGTGGACCCTTCGACACTGTAACAATGATTATAAATAAAATGAATGATGTTAATAGAGTTTAAATTTTGTAATGATATTTGAAACCGTAAGTTATATTATTACTAAGTAATATGAGTTTAATGTTATTTTAGGGAAAAAATATTTAAAAATACTCGCTAAAGTTTAAAAGGCGCATAAATCGCGTAAATATTTTTCGTCATTAACAGATGGACTTAACAGATGGCTTTAAAGTTACAGCTAATTTTGTAAGCGTGCTTTAAAATTTATTTTTGTGTTTACGACTCTCGGACGCTATTTCCGTACATTTTACTACGAATCAAATTCTTCATTTGTTTAAACTGTACCTATGAAGAAAAGGGGAAACACTGGAATGACAGCCAATATTGTAAAGATATTTTTAAATTTACGTTCGCCGTTCGAACGAATCTGCTCGTAAAATCTCTTTCCTAATCTTACAATTAACAATATAACAATAAAACCAGAAAAGCAATAACAACGATATACAATATTCCACGAAAAAAAATACGTTAATAAAGGAACAAATGAAAGATTACAGAACTCAATCCGCGAAAAAAGAAAGTAATCGACTCACAGATAACGAACCTCGCAAAAAAAAAAGTTCGATCTAAGAAGATCGAGATACGCCTACGCTTGACCCCGTAGCCTCGAAAGCAAGCTATTTTTCTTTTCGGCCGCAAAACATCGATCGGGCACATCGCGAAAAAATTCCGAGCGCCTCGATGAATCAGTCGTGATTCACGCCGTCCCTACATATCTCGTCCCTTCCTCGAAGCCTACGAAACACCCGTACAACCTCGCCTTTTACAGCCAATAAAAAAAAAGGTACGAAGAGGGAAAGAAAAGGTGCGAGTGGGCGGGCGGATCTGCACTCACGCTGGTCATCCGCTTGGCAGGATTGACGGACTTGTGGGGGTGCGAGCTCTTCGGCCGGAGGATGGGATCGACGGCTGGCACACCGACAAGGGTCAGCAGGTCCGCGATCAGGGCAGACTTCAGTCTGACGTCCAGCGGAGAGTCGCAGCCCAGCGACGGCGTCAGATTCACCTCCAGGAGCCATGGTTTCAGCGTGTCGTCTATCAGGATGTCGAAGCCGAATAACTCTGTAAAAATTTACGTTAAAATTAATTTTGTAAGCAAATAAATATTTTGTAATGAGTAGGTACAGTTTTAGTTTTTTTTTTTTTTAAATTACCATGTAAATCTGAAAATGTGAAATTCACTTGGAAAATGTGAATAGTGACGTTTAATAAGTGAAAAACCGTTCGCATGCTAAATATGTGAACGACTTTTCACGTAAAATATGTCACTATTCACATTTTCAGACTTTACAAAGTAAAATTACTGATCACGTAAAATTGTTAAAACCTACAACGAAAGAAAAAAATAAGTTCGTTCTGTTTCGCGTAATACAATTGGAGTAATATCTGTTATAGATTAGGAAAAATAAAAAGTGCATTGTAATATGAGTAAAATTAATATCTCTTAAAGTACATCTTACTCAACAGTTAAGTAAATTTGGCAGTTCTGTAGTGCAGATTAGAGTAGATCTTAATTACAGAAAAGTAGATTTGACAGTTTTGTAAAATAGATTCTACTGAAAATTCAGAAAGTTAAATGAACTTCAAATTTCACAGATAAATCGACTGTACAAGAAGTAGAAGTTATTTTTTTTTCAGAGTACTGCTGCACGATTATTTATATCTTTATATTAGTTAACGTTTATTTTTCAAGTTATATTACTTTAATTTTTATTTATATTATTAAATGTATGTTATTTTATATATAAATTCTTTGTGAAGGACATTTAAGGCAACTAATTGAATTAATTAATTAAGTTAATAATGAATCAGTGCTAAGTAATAATGATTCATCTTAAAATTCAAATTTTCAAAAATAAATGATAATAAATTAAAAAATATTAATGGATTTTTATTTTATCCAACTTAATTTTCTTTTAACATTTTAAATTTAAATTACGTTAATTTATTTTAAATCGATAACAGAAAATTGTCGATATTAAAAAGTTTACGATTCAATTTTAAATTCGCCAATTTGAATAATGACTCGTTGAGGTGCATCGAAATTACACTGCATTACGATCGGAAGCTTATTACGTTAATTCGTTTATCGTGAAAATAACTGGCAATTTGTATAATTTCACGGCTAACAAAGCTCGACGTCCCTAAATACTGAGAACCCAGCGTGTTAAATCGAAAACATTGTAACCGTATTATTCCTTTTTTTCCAATTATCTGTTTTTTTTTTATCAAGACAAACTCTTATCAATCTCACACCTTATCGAGCCTGCACTAATCAATATTTCCCATTACATAATAAATGGACATGCGTGTAAACAAACTCGATTAAAATGGCTGCAAACAATTTATCGAGATTATTGAAAAGATGATAAAAGAAATTAAGCTGCACCAGGAGAAAATAAACTTTACCAGAATTCATACTTTAGAATTTGTCGTACTTCAGCGTTTATTCCTTGAAGCGCACACTGAGAGAAAAATTTGTTAATTTTAAGCAAACATTTATTTGAATACTACGTATTAAATATTTTATCTAGTCAAAAAATGATTTTTTTGAAACTATTAAATTTATTTAGAAACAAATAAATTCATTTCGTTTTAATGAAATTGTTACTTGATTCAAAGAAATATTTAACAAGTACTATTGAAGTAAATCGTTTCCTTAAAATTAACCAAATTGTTTTCAGTGCAGAAATGCAAAAATAAAGAAATTTACCAAAGCAGGTGTCGGGATGTTTAACGAACTGCTTGATGCCACTTATTATTCCGGATGCGGTCGCCAGGATGGACTTTATGATGATATCCTCGATTCGTTGCATAAGCAGCTCGGTGTCCTGGCCGATCGATCGCAGATGCCTGAGCAGCGCGGACAGGGTCCACTTGTGGCCGACGTCTTCCGCGTCCGGATCTTCGCTCCTACACCGCAAACAATTTTTTTTTAAATTTATTTCTTTTTTAATGGGTCTATTGATGCGAAAATCCGAAAATAACTTGCCGCGTGCGCAGGCATCTTACACGAGGAAGAAAAAAAAACTTAACGATTACATCTTGTTTTTTAAACGCCGCTTTTAACTTAAGACTGAATCTTTCAGAGTGTTGTCACTTGAGGTTAAAAATAAACTTTCGAATGAATGGGTGAGATTTGAACGGAGAGTACATTGAGTAGCAAAAAAAAGGTAAAAAAAAAGTTGAGTTGAATCATTCAGACCTTTCATAAGGTTTAACAAACTTCGTTAATTTTTTTATTGCCTTTCAATCCTCTTTCCTTTTAATAAAAAGTATTCCAAGTGAGAATTTAAAAAACGAAATTTTACCAGCAAAGAATTAGCATAACGCGAGGTATTCTACTTTTTAAATTCACTACTCGTTCTTTAAGCGAAGGATGAAGGCACAATTATCACTACAAAGGAGTTAATTTTAACACGAGAACGATTCAAAATTATTTGCCTTTTTTGTTTTACGGAAATCTATGCTAGACTTAGAAATGATTTTGAAATTCATTGGCTCCTCTCCCCTTTCAAACATTTTTATTTATATCGAAATAACAAAAGTAACGAGTGATCGCATAGTAGCCAACTCGGGCATTCTAAGGAAACTTTTAGCGCCAGCAAAAATAGACGCGCTTTATCACCGACGCTTACGCTCTCCTCGCCGGAAGAAAAGCGCCTCTTGTACACGGAGAGAATAGTTGGATAAAAATTACCCACATTGTCACGGTAATCTTGGGATGTCTTGCTTTTCTGTCGATTATTGTTAAATTCTAATGAAATTTTATTACTTTTAATGCAATTAATGCAATGCGAATTTTAAATGTTACTATACTGCTTAGTATTTTACGCGTATAATAATATTTATAGAAACTTTATTAAAAATTACACGAAAATGATTACTTATGACTAAATTACCTAAAGTGCGCTTTCGGTTTGTTTGCATCTGGTTTTGCTTTTTATAATATTTACAAAAGAAGGTGAGCGACATTTGCACCGAGTGTTAATAAAAAAAAATCACTACATGGTGGCGCCGTAGGTTTACTAATCAGTAATTTTTATCTTTGTATTATTGCTGGATGGATGGTCTCCTGCTAAACTAATTAAAAATTCATTTAAATTAAATTAGTCATTTTCGCCGCTACTCTCTAAATCTGAAAATGTGAATATAGTGTCATTTAATAAGTGAAAAGTCGTTCGCATGCTAAATATGTGAACGATTTTTCACATAAAATATGTCACTGTCCACATTTTCTATGTGAAATTCACATTTTTAGATTTAGAGAGTATACTTTTAGGGTAATTTTTATAGGCTCGTTTTCTCCGTGTACAGCGTTAAAAAGAGAGTGAAAAAATCGCTTAGCGCGACATATACTCACTTGACGTAGTCCACGTGGAATTTATTGATGCTGTAGTTGCAGAGGTGCATGCACGGGTTCCACACGTACTGATTGCCGCCGTCGTACTTCACGGTGGCGAACCTCACGAGACCCTCCTCGTACAGATAGATGAGCAGCGGATCGTAGTTCGTCACTGCGACGTACAAACGCAGATCACATTTGTGTCCGTCTACCAGCAGGGGATTATTTATGTACTGCGCCACTATCACTGACTCGTCCGTTAAGATCTTCTCGGGCTGCAAGAGGAGTCGAGAAATTAATTTAACTATGCCGCATATTTTTTTATTTTTTTTTATTTTATTTAACGAGAGGCATTAATGTACCGAAGGTTAAGAAAAATTATTATTCTCCTGGTAACGATTTTTACTAAACTTATTTTAATATTCGTATCCGTCCACTGGTGATTATGAAGAAGTTGTAATACTTCGACGTGACGTAACAAAAATTATTAGTAAACATTGTATAAATTTTCGGTACATGATCGAGTAGGTCGATTCATTATAAGAGAAGAATATAGTAATTTTTTGTAAATTACTTTTCTCGATTTTATACGCTTCAACTTTTTCATGAGAGATGAATATATTTTTTTTGTTGCTCAGTGAATTAAGAGAATGGAAAAGAAAAAAAATATCTGCTTCTTTACTCGGGTGTAATATAAGAGAAACTGGTAAAATAGAGAAATTCGAAGAACGTCGTAAAGATAAAATGAAATGGAAAATCTAAAAAGTAGCAACCAGGAACACTAGTCTGCAGAAACAATGAATTACATCATAATATAATAATATTTGTACCCTTGAATACATTACAATTTACGGAAATTGTGAAATTACGCATTATCTAATCTTTTATATAATTCGTTTGTTTGCTCCTTTTTTGTTTACGTAAACAGATACCGATAAAATAATTTTTAAAAATGTCTACTATCAAACATTTTTTTATTAACGCTGTGCGAATAAAAATTGAAAAAAGTAACTCATTTTTATTTACAAAACAAGTAACAATAAGTTGCGAAAATGTCGCTGCACGACAAAAAAATATCACATAAAATTATATTCAAATAATTGCCCGAAATTAATTAAATCCTCAATTAATTCATTAAAATCCTTTACTCCTCCATAACATATTCTGCGTAACTGCGTAATTACGTAATTAAAATATTTAAAAAAAAATTCTCGTTCACCTTAAAATTCCTACAAACTCATGACTCATTAAATCCGACCAAACAAAAAAAAAAAGAAATACAATCACTCCCCTCATAACTCAAACCCTTCCCGAGTCCAATCAATCACGTACAAGATCGCCAAACGCGTAGCGCCACCCAACCCGCCGGCGCCAATGAAAATAAAGAAACGAAATCTCCGGAAAGGCGAATAAAAAGAGACAAAAAAAAATACTACTAAAGAAACAGAAAAAAAAGAAAAGGGTGACGTGGTCGAAGCTTACGCTGTTGACGATGTAGATGCCGCGCCCGCGCGAGCTGGCCTTGGGCTTGACGATCCACGGCCCGCGGTACCTGAAGTGTGCGGTCAGCAGCTCCCTGGACTCGTTGGGCAGCAGGAAGGTCTGCGGTATGAAGTCGAGATTGCGCACCCCTTTGCTGCGCTGCATCGCCTCGATGTTCTTGTACAGCCGGTCCTTCCGGGTTATCTCGTACGATCTGCCGGCGAAAGACCTCCGGTTACAACGGGCTACGCCCTGACGGCGACTCGAGCGTCGGGGGGACAGGGGGAGGTGTGCAAAGGAGTAAGGAGGAGCCCGGCATCGTGTACATGAAGGTCGCTTTTATTCGACGGCGTTGTCGGGCTCCTCTCGCGCGACGACTGGATGTATAAACGAAATTGCGATTTCGCCGAAGCTTTTTTTTCAGTTTCAAATGTGATGTTTGACTTTTGTTTTCTTACACTGATAGAAAAGATCCTTTGACCCAAAGTCAGTGTGTTTAATGTAAAGTCATGCGCATTTGATATAATCTTAAATTGAATTAGTGAAAAACCACTAATTCATAGTGATTATGGACTAATTTGAAAAGTGAAAATTGCTCCACTATGAATTAGTGGACATCTACTATTTGAAATTATTAAAATATTAATATTAAAAATAGTAAAAACTACTAATAAATTAGTGAAATCAATTTTTTTTAATTGGGGAATTCACTATTTCAATTGGTGAAAATCACAAACTAATTTTTCTTTTATTTTATATTTATTTTCCACTAATTTAAAAGTATTTTTTACTAATTAAATGGTAGAACACTTTTTTACTATTTCAATTAGTAAAATTGTACTAATTGTTTAGTGTAAAATCTGATCACTAAAAAGATTAGTGAAATTTTCACTTGTTCAACTTTAGAGAGTTACTATGCGACGGTACATATCTGCATGGTGTAGAAACATGACGCAAAAGTGGAACTTCTACGTGCGATATCTTTGTTAATAAATATTAAATTGAAGAATGTATGTGTCATTTAATGTTTAACATTAAATCAGAGGGATACGACGATTGCATTATGTAACTAACGACAGTAAGGTAAAGAAAAAAAAAATAATTTTTCCTCGCAGCATCACTTTGCCGGTATTTTTGTACGTTTTGCCTGTACATTTTTATGGAAGATTCTACCTTATCCATACTAAAAGATTTTTCCCGTGTATAAGCACTCGGTAAGCGTCAAACATTACGCAACTCGGTGCCCGTCCTATTTTTAACGAGTCTCCAGCAAATTTCATTAAGATCACTTGGAAAAGAAAAATGTACAACAACGTTAATTAATCAATGCACGAAAGAATTCACAATTATAAAACGATGGTCGAAAAAAACAAATAAAATAATTTATACAGTTACATTGCTCGTATAAAAAATTATTCAAAATATCAATACACATTCTGTCATTATTACATAAACCATTCGCTACCGTATAACACGAGGATATAACTGATAAAAAAAAAGTCGTACCTCGGAAAGTGGTTGACTTTCTGATAAGGCAGGAGACTGCGCAACACATCTGGCTTCGGGTGGTTGCCCATCCACAAGATATTGAACTCCGTCTCGTTAACGGACACCTGAAACAAGAACCACACAACGAAAAATTAAAAAAGAAAAATTCTCATCTCACCTCGCGACCAAGAAAAAAAAATCAACGCGCAACAATTACAACACGACGAGATCGTCGGATTAGAAAATCGTCGCGGCACCGTACGGTTTCACCGTTTGAAGAAATAAGGTCGCTTCGAGCCGAGTCATCGAACGCCTCGGCGTACAGAAGGAGCGAGAGAGAGAAAATGAATTGTGACTCGACCTTGCTTAAGATCAATTACCGCGCGAAAATGCACGTGATCGCCTCGAGTCCGAGATATTCTGCGGTCTCCCCCTTTATCCGCGCGTTCATCCAAGGCGTCCGTACAGTCCCGACGCTGGAATATGTACACCATCGGCGTACAATATATATACGTTTTCGACAAAAGCCGCAGCCTTGGCGATGGCCGCCTTCGGTGATGACTGGATGGGTTATTCTAGTTTGGGCAAATAAACCTACCGGAGGCTGAGTCGAACGTATCCGTTTGATACTTGGGCGATTTTTAGTGGATATTGCGCGGTCAGGGGGCTTTTTGTTCTGTGGTTTCTTTCCCGCGGTCGTTATAAGCGTTTTATTATTCACCAAGGACGGGGTTTATTTACATGAAGCTAGAGTGTCGCTTGTGCAAGTGGAGACGTAAAAATTAAATAATTAGAGCGATGCCATGGTATCGTTCGTTTAGCTAAAATTGTACTTTGCGGAATTTTGGGCATTTGATATTCGTGGTGAGTGCGATGATAGTTGATGGTTCGTTAAGTCGCCTGTTTTATGGGCACTGCTGTAATAATACGGTCGTTATTGTAAAGAATTCTAAAAGAATTTAATTCAATCCACGTGAATTATTTAATTACATTAAATGCTTTAAACTAGATGTTATATAAGAAAACATATATATTTTGTTTCGCTTCAGAATTCGGAAGAAATTCGTGAATAGTACTGCGCGTAGATTACAGTTAATCAACGAAAGTAGGAAAAATTCTTTATATAATTATGAAATTGTATTTAATATCTGCAAAAAATCATACGAAGCACGAAGAATATTTAAGTGCCTACATAAAACAAAACCACAAACATTGCAAAAATGCTTGAAACGCACAAGCAAGCCTCAATTTTTATACTTTTCAAACTAAAGCCTCAGCATAAAATTTACAATCATTCCTTGAATGTCGGTATAACGTCCCTATTAACTGTAAAAACTTAACTAATGTGACGCGTTAATTTAAGTACACACAAGACCATAAATAACTAAAGCCTCCTTAACAAAAATTACACAAACTATAGTTAAAAAAAAATAAAAGATCCGCCTCATTCAAGCGACGAAACCTCAATCGATCTTGCAGTTTCGCGCGCGCGCACGTGGCCATAAAGAGCGCGAGAGTGAAAGAAAAAATGAATCCGGCGTCGCGTCACGTCGCACGTCACGACAGAATGATCCATATACCCGCGGGTAACGCAAAGTAAGCCATCCGCTTCCGCGGCCGCGCAGTTTCCCGGCGATCCGCGCTTGCGTCAGTGCATCGCATGCACGAGGAGCGCTCGCGCATCCTCCGGCGATTCGAAAGTCGCGCGGGCGACGTCGCCGAACAATAAAAACCCATACGATGGGCGGCTTACGGTGCGAGCGGCGGCCGAGCCCAAGGCCGGCCGGCGGCGCGCTCACTTTTTCTCGCGGCGATTCTCCCTGCGAAACGAAGCGATCCGGCCGCTTCCGCGACGCGGGAAAACGCGAGCGGCGTCCCAAGGTTGCCGACCGACTGTCCCATTGTCGCGCGACTTCGCTCGCTGCGTTCGACGCGTTTTCGCGGTGGATGAACTTCTTATTTTTCGCGAGGATGTATATTGTCCACGTTAAAACGGTTGGAGTTAAATTTCACGCTTAGTTTGCAGTGAAACTACTCACAGAGTCAAATTTTATTCCAATAGAATCAAATTTCACTTTACATGAATAGAGGGAATTATTTTTAGTTTAAAGTAGAGCCAAATTCACTCTAAGGTAGAGTAGAATATTACGCGTCATGTCTCTATACTTTTTGTTCTACTTAAGAGAAATAAAAATCAGACTAATTCACTACATCAAGGGAGTTAAAAGTGATTAGATCGGGTCCGCTGGGTCAAAAAAAGCAAAAATTATCCATTTACTTAATCATCGCGGTGGTACTTTAAATTTTAGAAACGCTACTTTTGATGCTATGGCATCTAGTTCATTAAGTTCACTATAAAATTAGAGTGAAGATTTAATTTCAACGGAGTTAATCTTCATTCTATTTAATTCCAGATGATGTAGTGTATGTAAATCTGAAACTGTATGAGATTCGCTCGGTTTAAAATCACGAGCACTTGAAATTCTCGTATTGACAGAGCGAATAATTTTTCACATAAAATTTGAATATGTTTAGTTTTACTTTTATAATTTGCTAAACTTACAAATATTTCTCAGATATGCATTTCAGTATAGATGAAACGCATGTTTTACAACTTGGAATGTGTTACTATATATAGACGTCTTTCACTAATTCGAATTTTGCGAGGTGAATGTTTAAGAGGAAATTGATACTCTCGCAATGAATAGAATAATACATCTATGAATTTGTCGAATCCGATATAGAATGTTATCGTGAAAGGGATAAATTAGTGATTTTGATTGAATCTCTAATCAGCTCAGTTTTCAATAGCATTTACCGCAAAATCACTTGAAGAGATAAAATCTTTTCATTGTAACTATCTCTTTCGCAGTTTTAAAGAAGATGCATTTTATGAGGCCACGGTGCCACTGCAATGAATGCAGGATAACGTATGTATAAGATTTGCTGAAAGGAATAAAATCGAATGGGCTATGAATTTTTATTGTAAAGTATCTAATTCATTCCCAATGGAGAAAAGTGAAAAATCATTAGCTCATCAATCTTCACGTAATTTTTCAGGTCTTTGACTCTGTCGGGTTATGAAAGTAGAAATTTCATATTTTACGAATTTCATAAGTATTTGATAATTATTATATAAACTGACTCTTTTGAGAAATTTAAAGGAATTTTTGTACGTATGTTTTTAATTACATTACGATATGTGTATATAAACAATTTTTTGTTGTATATACAGTATCTACATTTCGTTTGATTGATTTACAGTGATTTTGACGCGCTTAGCGGGACGTTTATTACGTGTGTGTTAAACAAGGCTCTTCCAATTGATGCTCTTAAAGGATAATAATTACGACAAACGATAAAAATTAATGATTATGCGTAAATTGAACTTATTGCGTAAAGTGGCCGTTGCGTTTTATTGCTAAAACTGCGTATGCAATTATGCATATATACGCGTCTAAGTACGTCACGACTGTATAATACATTGCGCTCATCATCACGTTTTTTTTTTCTTTTTTTTTTTAAAGAACCTTTTTTCCGTTTCCTTTCTCCTCACTGGCAAGTCGTTCGCCACTCGAAGGAAAAGCAGGCGTCCTTCGCTTAAAAAATTGGATAATCAATATTTTATTGAGGAAGCCAATTCTTTAATTGCCGGCTGTTTTTACTTGTCTCTTTGCTTTATTGTTGTGTTATTCAGTTTTTGTCAGAGTCGTAAACTTTTTAGCGCAGAAACAAAGCAGCATTTCCGCGTGATTTTGACATTACAGTTACGGCGCATTAAAATAATTAATTAGATCTTTATCGCCGATGTTTGTTGTGCCGTTTCATTTTGCGGCTCAATGAGAACGCGGTATTATAGTTTACGGAATCTTGGGAATAAAATTTTTTAATTATTTCGTTCGAGTTCGCAGTTAAGGACGCGGAAAATCTGTTACAATGATCGATAGATCACCTTTTTTTGCTCTCACGATTTTACGACGTTGAAATAATGGAAAATAAAAATTTATTTGAAACTTTTTAATTTCTGACGTCTCTGTTTAATTGCAATGAAAAAATAATCGATATTTTATTGAAGAGGCGTTTGAATTTAGTCGGCGAACGATAACATTCTTAAATTAGTTTAAATTTGTGCAAGAAGTGCTATTTTAATCCCCTTTGGTCCACTTAGCTCGTGACATAAATAAATTTATTCAAACTCTCTTGGTTTGCGCAAGACCGTCTTAAACCTCCGGGTAACTTATTGAATAATTAATCATTCTTCAAATTTTGTACGCTTCACAAAGTATCCTTCGCCAAGAAAATTAACAACTTGTCAGAGTTTTAAGAAATTTCAGCTTATTAACATTCGGTAAATATTGTAATTTTATTGAACCTATAAAATTATAAACCTTTCTGCCTGTTCATCGGCATAAATATTTATGTTTACTAATTATTAAAATAAATTTACAGTTTCCAGTCGCACCTCAGACTGATTTCATTGACAATAATTTATTGTAATGCGAAACTTATTCATTACCATAATTCATTCGAATCGAATTAAACCTTGTTTTATTTAAATGTCCAAAATTATTGACTTTTAATTTCCCCTGCAATATCCTTTAATATTGTACGTTGCAATTTACCGTACACACTGTAATTATTACGTTTTAAAAAGAAATTGGAATAATAACATAAAAGTTTATTTATTTTTTGCACACAGTTTAATTATTGCATTTAAAATTTAAATTAAGTTACTCGGATGTCGTTAAATATTGCAACTTTTTTTTTATTCCGTACGCACGATAAACTTTGTAAGATTTTTATATTTCAGTCGGTGACTCCTTTTTATTGAATAAAATAAATAAAACTAAATAAAATCGTACCATAAACTCACAGATAAAATCTCCATCCAAATTTATCTCTGTATATCTATAGTTTCCGGCGATCGAACGATTGAAAAAGAAGAGCTTCGATTCCAAACGAAAATGGTCGAAATAATAAACTCGCGCAAGGAAGCAACGGGTGTTGAAATATAGCGACTCGTAAATTTCCCCTTTATCTCTCAGGAGCGATGATACCGATATTGAAAAATCTCATTTTATCGCCGATTTACCCGTGCGCACATCGCGTGATAAATCATCCGAAAGGCCTATATCTCGATAAAAAGGGAGTCCCCGACACATCGAGCCAAGCGCGACGGCGTGGGTGGCTCCGATAAATCCAGCGACTCGCGGGAGCGTTACCCTCGCTTATCTGGAAGGGGGGAGGGTGAGGCCGCGCGTATCCGAGTTTAATAATCGACAATTGCTTTTTACGAGCTCGTACGCTCGGACTGCACTCGGCGGCACGTCAACGAGCCTAATTAAGCGGCCGCGATTGACAACGGCGCGCTACGCGCAGTTACCGCGTCCGCGTCGGCCCGATAATTTCACGCCCACAATTACGGCACTTGAGCGAGATTACTTTCTGATTGTCGCAAAGTGTGTGATTTACGAGGCGAGCGAGAGACCCAATTTTTTTTTTTTTTTAACCATCTTTCACTTTCAATGGTCGATGATTTGAAGGGCAATTTTCTTGAGCTTGTTCCAATGATCGATTTTTGTTATCCACGTTTTTATACTAATTCGATAAGTAGAGCGAATGTATAACTTTGATAAGTATAGGAAAAACTTTGGTGGATATTTTATAACAAATGGAGTCATTAAAAAATCACACGGAATTGGTAAACATTATAATTTCAGGTTGACATCACGTTTAATGTTGGTCGAGATAATTACTTCCTATGCGTCACAACGATCTCTGATAAGAAATTTAACAATAACAGTAGTAAAATGTTTTGATTATTAAATCACTTCTACTTTTTACAAAGATTCGATGGAATACATAACAAAAAGTTAACGATTTTTCCAATCATCACCAGAGACTATTTATTTAAACTATACTGCGATGTAATTAAAAGCTGATGTCGCTGATAAAAAAAAAAGTCAAAAACTGATCGAATCAAACGATGACGAAACACTAAATCGCCAGTAATGTCATAATTAGATTTACTCCAGAACGTATTTACTATTTTTTTAACTTGAATGCAACCTTTTACGCTTACTGCAGATATCTACTTATCGAAAACACACAAGAGAAAGCAGCTCAAGCAAGTGGAAAAAAGAACAAACTCTCAAGGATTACTTCAAGTTATTAAGCTTCCAGCCGGGTTCAAAGCAGAAAGCTACACCTTCGAATCTCCACGAGAAACCAAGCGGTGAACCATAAACCGGCGACTTTTCCCTCAGCCACCATTTCTCCTCGTTTATGAAAAAAGGCGCACAATTTTCTGAGTAATCGCTTTAATTTCCACGTCGCGCAGCGCGACATCGACCAGTTAGCCGCGTTTTCATCCAGCCCGGAGATCAAGGCGACGAGAAGGGGTCTACGTGACCGTGAGCACGCCGGGCTCATTGACTTTTCATTTTGTGTCGATTCGGCGTGCTGCCGCGTTGCAGATTATCCTCTGCTGACTGCGTCAGCGGACATAATGATTTCTCGCGTCCTTTTTCTTTTCCTTTTCGTCGCTCGAGCGAGCCGCTCTTTTTTTTTTTCGTTCCACGCGACTCCCGAGCGCTCGATAAAGTCACCACTGAAAGACAGAGAAAGAAATAAAAAGTCGAGCTCGAAATATTTTAAATTCGCTGCGAGATGCGTTGAGAGACTCCCGGCGAATTTTCAATTATAATACTTCTTCGTTTGCATAAGTGGAATGAACGAGGCACGGAATTTTATGAGATTCGTAAGCTTTTACGGCGAACGGTCAATAAAGCATGTCGCTGAAGTAGTATACACGGCAATAAATATACGTGCAATATGGACCATTTACGCTGGATGCGCTCGACTCCGTAAAATTGAAAGAAAAACGTTGCCTTTAACGGGGCTGCTTTTTTTTTTGTTAAAGTACGAGAGAGCGATGACCCATATAGAATACACTCTGATTTGGCGAACTTCCAAGTAAATGTTTACGAGGCAATCGATAAGATTGACGTATATTAATTTTTTCAATTAATGGATTAATTATTCAATTAGTGCATAAATTATGCAATTCACGTAGATATTGTCATGCCAACAAATGTTTCTTCCCGACTCCGGTAGCAAAGCAGACCTTCATTTTTCAAGATACATACATTTCAATTCTTAATTTTTTTTCCAAGAATGCATCAATAAATCTCTTATCGAGAATCATTGCAATTACACCTTTTTCACACTCCCATACCCTTTTGCCAGAAATCCACAGGTTTATATCTTCCGCAGGCAAAAAAATGCAGGTCTGCAGTTAAATTCTTCTACCTTTTGTGAGATGTTTTTTTTTCTACAGCCAATGCGTAAAAAAAATTGATGGTCCTTTTGTGAAACTTATCGAGGTACTAAGCTTATCGCGGCGATGCGGGACTAACATTCCTAAAATTCCGCGAAGTTTTAAAAGCCAGAGGCAACGAAAGTTATGCGGCAATCGTTTTTCTTCGAAATTCCCCTCGCGAACTTTTGAAAAAAGTTTGCAGTTTAACCTATAGCCGAGCGAGAAAAATCCGCACGTGCCGCGGAAAAATTTCAAGCGTAACTGCCAGTTTTGTTAAGAAAACGCCAGTTTCGAAACGCTCAGCAAGTACAACACTTGCATCTCGGCTCCTTTTTTCCTTCGCTTTTAGCACGGCGCTCGAACTGGAAACAGCATTGACCTAATAGACACACCGCCTAGTGTGCTGGTGCTTAAGTCACAAAAAAAAAAAATTCTTTTTGCTTAAGACAGGCTCAAAGAGAATCTTCTACTAGACTCGCGTCACTTGCAAATGAATTTGATGTTGTTCTACAATTTATTATTATCATTACTCCGAGATATTATAACGTATTAAAAGGTCAGATTTTATCCGGCGACTTCCTCTACGCTTTAAACGACTTATACACGGTTTTTTTTCCTTCCCAAAACAAACCCGCGTAACGAGCGCTCGTTACAAAATGTGACACCGCAACGGAGTGCTCGTATTTTTTTCCTTTAAGCAATCACATTTAATAACACTATTTTTAACTTCAGCGATACGCGATACGTTTGCGTAGCATTAAATTGCTCCTCGACAAAAAAAAATGGTATTTTGAGGATCACCGGTATTAATCTTGCACGTCTTTCGATTGCGCCTTCGACTTGATGGGAACGAGGAGGCAACGGGCATAAATCAGAAAAAATAATTACCGCGGGTAGTGTAATAACAAACGAGATAAATAATTAACGCACGTATTATGTCCGCGATTAATACGCACCAAGGCGTTTATACTAAGTTTTGAGTGATTCATGCATAATGCGCATAAATATGGTATACACGATTCGAGATGTGCGGCAATGAACGCGCGCGCGTGTGTGTGTGAATGTACCGAGTGTCGCGCGATTCACATAAATCGCTCGAGCGCACAAAGGAGGAGCGTTTAATAAAAATGACTTGACTTTGAAGCTGACGGGGAAAAAATTACCAAACACTTGGCTAAACATAGTGGCTTCTTCGGTGTCCGTAGGCACTTGACCTATCGATAAATAAAATTTTTATTCAATCGCATTGTGTGCGCGCGCGCTAAATTGCCTGAGTTATTGCGCGATAACGAGGTCCTTGAATTATTACGTGAATGTTTATTTTAGACAATTTTGCCGGATCGCATTGGCTGACTGCTGATGTCTTAATGTTCATTAAGCGATTATTTTTTGAGGTTACGGAAACCGGTTTTGCTCGCACTATGAATCGGATTAGCTTGTTGTTGTTTTTTTTTATCTATCGATTTACTAAAATTTTGTAACAAAAGATGACTGGGTATAAACAGCCTCAGGTGCAGAATTTTTCGGGGACTACCCATTATACTGATTCCAAGGCTTGAAATGTTTCTTTTAATTACAATTGAAATTGCTATACACAGAAATCACGAAGAAAATTGTTAATTAATTACTTTATAATATTTTCCGTGGATTTTTATGTATTTCGTACGATTCGTGGAGTATTTTTTCATTTTATTTGTTCTACGAAAAAAAAACCATGTTTATTTTCCTCCTACTTACAAAACAGTGTAAATTAAGAGATTTTATCAACATCTTTTTTTTTAAGTATCAACGACATAATGCGCTAAATTTAGAAAGAAGCACTTATCAAATAGTTGATAAACAAGCGTCACATATGTGCATGACAATACACTAAAGTTTTCGTATTTCTTATTCTACTTTTTTTCTCTTTGTTTTTGATAAAAAAAAATCTCTTTCTGTTATTGTGCAGTGAGCAAATTCGACGTACGTTTTTACTCTACTGCGACTTAGTTCTTATGCATATCTCGTCGCCGATGTGTCTCATGTATTCTTTACACTTGCGATATTCTCGTTTTTTCTTTTTATACTTTTATCTTTTTCACAAAAGGTAAATAAACTCAACTAACTCGCAATATGTGAAAAGAAAAAATACCGAAGCAGATAAGTGAAACTTATCCGAAGATGTCGAAGTAAGTTTTTTTTTCTTTAAAAAAGTCGTGTATAAATTGTATTTTACTTAACTATAAATAATAGATAACTAAAAGTTCCTTCAAATGTTTAAGACAACTGTTCGATGAATTTTCACATTTACAAATGTAATAATCAATGTGCTTGAAAGAACTCATTTGCAATGATAACGAAACGCTGATATTCGATAAAAATCAAACAAAAGAAATTAATAAACAATATTAATTATAAGATTGCGTTGTTAAGTTTGATAACTAGAAGGAAGTCCGTCCGCTTTACGCGCGAACAAAATTCATCCGTTTGACACGAATTCATTCATTTTGCAAAGGATGCTTCCAGTGGCTTTTCAAGCTGCCATGCAGGATGTCCAATTAACAGTTTTAAAATTCTCTTTCTACTTTTGTTTAAGAAAAAAGGGCAAAGGTATTCATTAAAAATTACGCGGAAAAGAAGAAAGAAAAAAAGTACAATTTAGCAAAAATTTCGTGCCTGTAATCAAATGAAATTTTTTATTTTTAAAAATTGATATTCATAGTTTCACCTGAAGCCTTATTCTAAATCCTGCTCTACCCTATTATGAAACATCAAAACACGCAGCAGTCCATAAAACTTGAAAATTATGGCTTTCCCATAATCTTTTAAATTCATTATAAATACATTGCCATTATTCATTTCCTTACATCGACCGACAAAATATCGCATTCAATGAGACACACGTAATCAGTACTCAGAGAGTACTAATTACACGAAATTTGGAATAAAGCGGGCATTAGCCGCAGCCGGATGTATCCGGTTTAAACCAGACTTAATCCCGGCATTATATATATATATATAGCACTTACACACAGACGAGAGAAATCCTTTATAAGTTTATGAATCCTTACGCGCGAATACAGTTACATTAGTTGAATCTCGTTAAGATTAACATAGCGCAGGCAATTTATTAGGCGCGCAGCCGCTCGAAGATAAACGGAAGTCTAATTTACGATTTCGATAAAGCCACTTTTAACTCATACTTTAACGCGCGATTCGCTCTATGCATAATTCAGCTCCGCGGGAAAAAGTGAGATACATAAAGGAAAATTTAAAGACGCGCGCGACTGCTCGCTAAAATTCGACCGGCGCTAAATCAAACTTTAAATTCCGGAAGCCAAAGATAGAGAAGCGCGCGCGCTCCGACCTGAATCGAGCTGGAAACGTTCCCCGCCAAACTCCATTCGGCCCGGATGGAATTTCCGATCAAAGCCGGCGACGAGCCCCGATTCGACGGGCGCACGTTTATATATATATGTATACATCACACCTCCGCCGCCGTCGCTCGGAATCCTCCGGACGGGAGTCCTTATCTCCCCGCGCGGCGGGAGGGAAATTGTTGCCACATCCGGAAGTGACGCTCGCCGCGTACGTTATGCCTATATAGATATATACGCGCGTACACGTATATACCGTAAGGCGAGCAACGCGGAAAGCCGCCCCGAGGCTTTCCTGGCGTATTAGACGCAGGCTGCTAGAGGCGTACGTGCGTCGCTTTGGCTTTTCAAGTCACGGATCCGCTAAGGTCATCCACTCCCACCCGTGAGCACCTGGCCGTGCGTAAGTGTAGCCTGCACGTGCGTGCCGCGACGTTTTGCGCAGGGCCTTTGCACTTCTCGTGCTCTCGGGTTCTCCTTTATTCGGGGAAAAAAAAACCGAATTACGAGGCGATAAAGCTTGACGTCAGATGCTTGGCTGTTCGATCGGTGCCTTTTTCCTGGTGGCGGGTGGGGGTTAGTCGAGTGGGGCTCTGTTAACGTCATGACCATGGGTGCATTGTTCTTTCTCGCGTTTTTGTAGGGCCGATATTATGTATAATTTTTTTTCTTATCGTTAAGTTACACGAGGAAAAAATCTTGCATTAAAGATTACCCGGGTATTATGCGTATTTACCGAAGCAAGAACAAACTTGTAAAATCAAAATAATTACTGTAGTGGCTAGTCAATTTTTTTTAAATGTTTCCGATAAAGTATCTATTTTATTTTATCATCTAGTTTAAACTGTTTAAATTACTGTAATTATATTAAATTTTATTGTAATGTAGTAAAAATTGTCAGCGATTATGCCGTTTTTTATTTTTATTTTTCGAGTTTTTCCTTGCTTCAGTTTAGGCCCCAGCCATTTTTAATATAACATTTCTCTAAATGGTTATAGAATTTCTCATTCAATGACTATTCAATAATTATTTAGACTTTTTTTTTAGAAAAATTTGAAACGGGTTTTATTGAACATTATGTAATTCCTTAAAAAATAATCTTCACATTGATTTACAATTAAATTGCAGTTCGTTTGATATGCAAATTAAAGAAACTTTGATAGACGACTGATGATTTGAAATGACTATTAATCTTTTAAAAGGCGATATATCAATTTTTCACTATGCGAAGTCTAAGAAATGTGAAAAGCTCGAATGGCAATAACTCGATATAGAATGAAATTGTAAAGTTCCCATTCGGAAAGTTGACGCCAAAACGTGTTTCAATTCCGCCATACTCGAAAATATCTAAACTATTAAGATCAGTTTTTCACAAAATCCGTGGGTAAATAAATCAGCCTTTAATATTCGCTTTATCATGCAAATTGAACGCATCGCTTCAACTCTGAGCTAAAAAAAAAAAAACTCGATTGCGAAATTCGTGTTACCGAATAGCGATCAACGACCATCATGAATTTCTGCAGTCGCGTAGAAAGTTTCCCCTCGAACGGGCCCAATTAACGGCAAAAATTGAAGGCACGTCAGATCCCCATCGATCGTTAAATCGCGTTGAAATTTAAATGAAGCATCGATTACATCAGGCCGAGTCAGGGCTGCCCGTTCGAAAATATATCCTTAAGACATTCCTTTATCACCGCGAACACCTGAACGGCGGTCGCGTTTGGCTCGTGTATGGTAGCCGTTGGAAGCATGCCGTGAAGAAAAAAAAGGAGGCGAAGGAGAGAGCGAGCGGGGAAAAAAGAAGGAGACCATTCGGAAGTTCTTTGTTTGGACTCGTAACGTGTATATATACGCGCGGGCGGCGCCAGTCGCCGCCTTGGTTCCTTTTTCTTTTTTTTATCTTCCCCCTTTTTTTATCGTTTCATTCCTCCGCGGCGCGCCGGCCTTTTGTTCCGCGATCCCTTATCCGAGGTAATGAACGTCCGGGGGTCTTATTTATTATGCGAAGCCCACGCGCCGAAAGCGGGCTCGCCGATGCGAGGGTATCGATAATTGCGCTGTGGAGGTGTGCACAAGCCACATCGAGGCTCTAAACTGGCTTGCAATTTTTTTTTGTGGAAAATGCGCTATTTATTGTGTGTTGCAGAGGCAATATGCTGTTTGGTGTTTAGATAGTGTGCATCGTGTTTTTTTTTTGTTGTACATTTAAGTGAATTGTTTTTTTTTTGTTTTGAGTATTTTTCCACTTTTTGCTTACCAGCCTCGAGAACAGCTTGTACTTTTTTATTCTAGGGTATACCTAAAAACAGAAAATGCAAGGTAATCGTACGGATTATTATGGATGATTGGAATTACTCGATTTTTAGTAGGATGATTGTGAATAGTTATTGCGAGTGTAAAATATGTAACATGTTAAATTTTTTTTTTCGATCAATTAATCATAAATTTATAGTTTGTAAGGCTTGATTAATTGACACGTAATTATCAACGCAATTTACATAGTTATGAAAATCAAAAGGTGTATAAAAAAAGATGATTTAAGTGACTAGTACCGTAGTCATCTTCGAAAGAAAAAATAAAATTTGTAAATCTATTTTATATTAATACAATATATAGGTACTAAAAATTAGTCATCAGTATAAAAAAAAATTAAGGCTAAATTAAATGCCTTCTCGCATAGAAGGATGAGCAAAAAAAATCATTATTGCTATTATAATTTTCCCAAAGTGATGAGCTAATATTCAAGGCCTGCCAAACCGACGTCTTCTTTAGATTTAATTTCTGTGGAACAACGCGGATATACATCGTCTGCGGTTCGATTGCTAATTTTTAATGAATCACGCGCTGATGACGCTCGCCATTCAAACTTTCCAATCATACAAAATAATCGTAAATTATTCTCCCACTTCGAATGAAACATATCCAATCGTTCGTAAACAATCCATCCTTTTGAAAAAAACAGTGGCAGAATTTTCTCAATCATTCGTAAAGATTTTGTCTGGCTAATAATAAGAAAACACTTTTTGCCACGTAGGGCCAAAATTCTAAACATTTTCATTTAAATTTACACGAACTAATTTACTCTAAAAACTTTTATAATCGTTCTGCAATTTATTTTTATGTATATAAGGTGTGTTTATAATAAAAAAAAAGAAAGCATCAGGATAGATTAACATTCTAATCTCAAAAATTGCACAATGATAGAAAAAATCCTTTGACCCAAAGTCAGTGTCTTTAATATAAAGCCGTACAATTAAATTTCATCGGCTTTATATTAAAAACATTGACTTAGCGTCAAAGGATTCTTCTGAAAAATTTAAGTTTGCGACAACAAATTGATTCTAAAAACTTTGTTAATCATTTTGAAATTTATTTTTATGCATACAAAGTGTGTTTATTATAAAAAAAAAGAACCGTCATGATCGATTGACACTCTAATCTCCAAAATTGTAAGAACCACTTTACTCAGAGCCCATACGAGCACGTATACATTATTTCCCGAAGTTTCATTAAAACAGTCAAGTGTATAAAAAAAAAAAAAAAAAAACTTGAGAGCGTAGGACGTCGCCTTGTACAAAGAAGAAAAATTCCTGAAAGAAGAAGCACCAACCCTCGTCAGGCGCGCATCTCGCGCAGTATTAAACTTTCGCCCAAGTGTCCTCCCCCGCGCAGTAAAAGCGAGCACGCACCTCGTTCGCAGGGGGAAAAAAGATGAGGGAAGAGGGGGATGAGGCCGTAAGGCTCGCAGTCGCGGGTTTATCGCGCCGCGCGCGTGCCAATAACCCGCGGCCGGCGAGCGTCGCACTCTCGCACGCCCGCGCCACGAGAGAGAGAAGCACGTGGGCGAGGCTCGTCGCGCGGCGACTCGTTTTTGTATAGCGCGCTCGCGCCAAACGGGTTTGGGAAAAGGCCGCGCTGCGAGAGATGCAGGTTGCCGCAGCCGCGAGCTCACGTGCGAAGAGGCGGGAAAACGCATCCGGCGAAACGCGCGGATCGCGCCGTTCGAATTTCTTCTTATTTACGAGGCGGCGGCCGGCCTTTTCTTACGCCCGGGACACACCGCGCGCCCGCGGGATTTATGTGCGCGCGCTGGTTTATGAGCTGCGCCGGGTGACACGCGATTTTTCAACGCGGTATTTTTGCCTCGTCGCGCGGCGCTTGTTTTATTTTATTCTTTTCTTTCTTTCTATCGCTCTCTCCTCGTGCAGTCTGCGAGAGATGTTTTTATGGGAGACTTTTGCTTTGAAAATATATTAATAATAGGGACTGAAGTACTTTATACTTTGTTTTTTTTTTTGTAGAAAATAGCGGTAGAAATAAGAGTTATTTTTACAAAGTAGATGCTTGTAAGTATACACGATTGAGGGATTTATTTTTTGCTGTGAAAATTACGCGAAAAAACGTAAATTGTACAAGCACTGAAAATGTGTACGGGAATATATCGGTAATTTATGCTTAAAACTTGCGGTTTGTTTAAAAAAGCTTTGGTAATTTGAATAAGGAAAGCTCCGTAGTTCTTGCAGCCAGCTGCACCGTAATTCTTACGAGAAAATGAGCGTATAAATTCGTAAAGTCTCATGGTAATGCAGTAAAAAAGATTTATTTGTAGAATAATCGCTACTAATTAAAAAGACAGCACACTTAAAATGAAATACGCAATGAAATTCTTTTAAGACCAAATGAGAATTGAGAATAAAAAAAAATCAGCGGCAAAATGAAACGATCGCAAACTTTCCTACAAAAATTTTCGAAAAAAAGTTCAACGTTACGGGGAACTTTAATGTCCAATAAAACTGGCCGTCTGGAAAGTCTGGTAATCGAAATGTCGATATTTACAATAATCACGATAAACTTCGTAATAGCAGAGACAAGAAGAGCGTATATAGTAGCCGCACTATCCCGACCGAGACGCCGACATAGAAAACAATTCCGCCGGCGCTCTTTTCTCTTCCTCCGTCTCGAGAGCACATCCTCTTCCCGACTTTCCAGGAAGACGACCAGAGTATTTGCCATTCAACTCGACTTTCTCGCGGATACGTGACATTAGATAATACACTTTGCGCCGAAGTGCTCGGGGGGCAGACGGAAAGGACTGTCAGTCGCAGCGGAAGGAACTTTATTAAAAAAAAAAAAAAAGGAAAAGGAAAAAGTCGCGCAGATGTCGACGCCGAGAGAGAACGCGCGGATGTTTCTCCGGCAGCTCCTGACGTCACGCGTGGCTCGCGCGACTTCGCAGTGACGATTTCCTAGGCGAACGAGATTTTTCGCATTTTCCGAATATCGACGTTTGCGCGCGACTAGTGTCTTCATTTAAAAGAATCGCCGAGGCTTCCAGGCATTCGGATTTGCGATTCTTGCGCAAGAAAGTTAAGGTATTTTTCAATGGATTGATTCTGTTCGTTGGTGCCGTCTCCAATTGGAAACGGAATGTGTTTGCTGCAGAAGAATCGAAAATCTCGCGATCATGCTTTCGGAATTTGCGAAAGTCTGCAAAAGCTCATGGCTGACTTAATTAAAAAATTAAAGAATGATTAATAATTAGTTTCTTAATTAAAAATTCTTACTGCTGTACGATTTAAATTTTGCATACGTAGTCTCTGTACTTTTTTTACGGTAGAGCGTACTTAATAAATAAGTACCCACATTATTATTCTATTTAATTTAGAATTTAAAAAAAATTAATTATGAAACTATACGTGAGCCTGCGACTATTAAATATTTTAGCCCTTCATCGATAGTCTCTCCAATCGTCGATTAAAATCCCTCGTGTCACATCACAATCTGCAGAAAAAGAGAACATCTACCTCGCACTTAAAAGTACCTTCGAGCTAAAAGAACAGAAAGAGCATCGCGTTTAAAATCGTCGTTTCTCGCTCCTCGCAGACGACAATTAACGCGCTCGCGTAAAATTGCCATCCTACCGCCACGCGCGCATTCCGTTTTTTTTTTTCTTTTAAGTATGTGTGTGTACCCCCGGCGGCGGTGCGACATCAATCCGCCGCAATTATACGGGCAAGTCGATATAAGATTTTAATCGCCGTAAAATGGAGCTTTTGTCCGGAGGGACTCGCTACAATTTCTCATCCCGGAGTTTCCTTCGTTTTTCCACTTGTTATTAAGAGGGGAAGGGGAGAAGAGGAAAAACGGGAAGGAGGGAGAAGCGGAGACGGGATAAAATTGCTTTTCCCGAGAATTTTTGTAATGCGCTCTCTCGAATTGCGGTCGCGTCTTATTGTTTGCATCGGATAATTTTAATCAATATGCCTTACCCACCGCTTCTCTCTCTCTCCCTCTCTTTCTCCTATCTTCTCTTAGTTGTTTGTAAAACCAATTACTCGAGCACCAACGTGAAATTACGGTGAGAGAAGAAAAAGAAGCTGGATTATGCACTTCGCGCGCGCCCGTCTTGTCTTTGTACGAATGATGACGGCGATTAATTAAAAAAAAAAGTCATAATTTAGCGAGCGTTGGAAAATTGTCCCGGGGGTATCTCGCGAAAATCTTTGCTATCCTTCATCTTTTATCTCCCTCTCTCTGTCTCGGCGTCTCGTAAATTTTAAAGCGCGCCTATTTCTATGCTAATCGTCGCCCGAAGGACTTGGCCGCCTTCAAAGGACGCTCGACTAGTTCAAGTTAATTAATTTAAAATCCGTACACTGGACGCTCGATAAGCTGAAATCGAGTGAAAAAAAAGTGTTGTTTCCCGCGTCGTAAAGAATCCCGGAGAAAACACATTTCCCTAGAATCTTACCGCAGCAGCGGGGGATATATTGCGAGCTAAAAAAGAGTGTAGCCTTGGACTTTCGATGAATATGGATTGATTTTCAAATTAGTTCTCGGGTATCTCGCTCTGATCTGCTAAAGGATGCGCCTGCCCGAAGGATCGATTTCCCCGACTCGTTACACGGCTTTATTACAAGCTGTTACAACATACGGCGGCGATCGAGGCGCGCGTGTATACAGCGAAAAAAAAAAGACGCGAGTGAATTGGAAATAATGAATTAATCCAACGCATTTCCATGACAATCGCATGATGAATAGTACGAGATGCTATACTATACGCTGCAATCGCCTGGTGATTAAGAATACACGTGTAGTGTTGTACGTGCAGTCGCGATTTGTAGAAAAAAAATTCATTATGAAAACTATACAGAACGATTAATATTAAGGAAACTTGTATGGAAGTGTGATCTAGATAACCGGTTAGTATTGCGCGATGTTTTTAAAAATATCGAAATCTACAACGAGAAATTTGCGGAATTACCATTAAGATTTGTATGTTAAATATTCTTAACAGATTGTTTAACCTGCTGAAATGATAAAAGATAAATAAATTAAGGATCAATATCAATAATTAGTCTGTTTCAGGAAAGCTTTAATTTTCCCACGAATCGAGTGATTTTTCCTTATTATTCACATACTAACGCGCGCATCACTCGGATCCATACTATCTAAAGTTGAATTAGTGAAAAACTACTATAATTAGTGAATTTTCACTAAAAATTAGTGGAAAGAGCTTCACGATTTAGGTATTAGTGGAGCATCTTCCACTAATTTTTAGTAAACTTTCACTAATTCAATTTTAGAAGGTACGATTTTTCGCAAACGCACATAAATAAAAGGACCATTCTAAAGTTCCTCGCAATTCCCAACGAGTCCTCCGTCCGTCTTAATGATGACGAACTTAATGAGTGTAATCACAAGACCCTACCCGATCTTCCTCTCTCGGCGAGTCTCGCGCCCGTGGACGCGCCCCATTTCTCCGACCTCCGCGCGATCGCCGGATCCACGCGCTCCTCGAATGGCAGATTCGCAATCTACCATTCCATCGCAATGAAGGAGGTCGAGGAGGGGGGAGGCTCAATTATGTGCGCGAATCGCAGAAAGAACGTCCAGCCGGTGGTGGGTGGGCTGAATTATTACGCCGGAGGGAATCTCATCGGGCGTCGATCGCTGCGAAAACGTCGGGGATTGGGAGAAAATTTATGAAGAGACGCGGCGGCGACGTCAATTTGAAGCGGCAGATTCTCGAGAGTCAGTGATTACCGACCGAATGATTTAAACTTGCAACACGTTGAATAAGCGAAGCGAGAGGATGGGCCTGTTTTTTTTTTTTTTTTTGTCATCTCGGAGTTGCGTAAAAAGTTTGATTGATCTTGGTAATGAGTTGATAAATTTAAAATAGAGATTCAGAGTCTACTTAGCGCATCGTTTACGCGCTATTTGCAAGTCACTATCGATCACTTTTACGTTTATTAGCATAGAGCGCTGTTACATCTGCGTAAGTCTTGCGTCTGCAGAATCGCAATTTTCATGCATTAATTTTTACGTGAATAATATTGCTAATTCGCGGGTATATAATTGTTTTTGAGATCTATACACATCTTTTTACTTTTCCATAATTAAATAAGTTATTTTATTGTAAGAATTATCACCTATGATAAACTGTAGTGATTAATGTACACTCATCAATTAAAATGAAGGACAATTCAATCACTGACGTTTAAGTACTTAGTGCAATTTTCGGTAGCATGCATTATTTATAATTCAATTTCAATATCTGTAATTCATGATTTCAATTGCAAGAAGCAACAAGACACCATTATATATTCCAAGTTAAAAAAGCGTGCTGGTAATGAAAAAAAAACAATGAAAAATAACTCGATTCAAGTAGAATTAAGTGATTTTTCAGATTTCTCGTACTTCCGCAATATAATTCACCGAATTCAGAAACAATTAAAATTCGCCGCCGGATAAATAACCCAATAGTTCGCGGTGAATTCAAAGAGCCCGAAAATGACTCTTTCCCAGTGTAATTAACGAGCGCGCGCGAACAATCGAACAAAAACCCATTGTTACGAGGGGGTGCACATCCGGGCCTGCCGACGTCAATTAAATCAGAGCGCAAATAATCTCACCGCGCCATCCAAAAGGTAACGCATGGACCGGTAAAAAAGGTGAGAAGATTACACACGAGGCGGTAGCGAATCAAGGATAACGAAAGATCGAGAAAACAGAGACAGGCACTCTCTTCTTATATGGCAATTTTTTTTTAATACGTGGGTGGAAGCTGTAATACAAGTGTATACACATACACAATGATGAGAGGACAACGACCCCGTAGAAATATCTCGCTCACTCAATTATTGGTCGCTCGTAAAATTGCCTTTTTTTTTTCATGGTCGCTGTGAGATTTTCACCGATTTAAAAAGGCCCCCATTTTCCCGCGGGTTTCACCGGTGGAGCGCGTGATTTGCGTGGAGTAAACGAACTGACTGCCTGCTTTTTGCGCAAAACTTTTATCGCTCTTCTCATTTTCTGCCCGCCTGGTCATGGATAGCGTCGAGCCAAGCGGAGGAGATTTAAATTGCGTGTCTGAAACGCCGTTCGGTGTTTCGACCATATCGAATGTTTGACGTTCGCGTCCTCGAGAGTCAAGTTTTCTTGAATCGTCGTACGTTGACTTTTGAGCAAATGCCGAATTGGATTGTAAACGCCGACGCGATTTAAAATATTCGAAGCAATGGGGAATAATCATTGTCCTACATTTGAATATTTTATTATATTCGTATGTATTATTTATTTTCTGCAAACCACGCGAGCTTTTATATTCATTTAAAAATAAAAATTATTATTGCGTTGTTGCGTGTAGAAATTCTGTTTAGTTTATTGACACGAGGATTGATGGAGAAGTTAAAAGTTTTCTCGAATAACCTTTGGCATTTATTCAAACAAAAATTGTATCAAATCGACTTTTTTTTTAAATTTATTATTTTTTTTTTAATTCTATTTATAAGAGTCCGTTATTACTCTAGTATTTCCAGTCATAAAACACAATTAAGTTAAAAAAAAAAAAGAAAACAAATACTGCTAGCCTAAACAAAAATCGATGTCTACGATTTATCCCAGAGGAGATAAAAATTAATATTAAAATACGAAAATTTTGTTGTGACAATCGAAAGATTTCTTACAGGCGCGCAGAATTTCGAAACGCAAACAGTCTCTTTATAATTAACGGCAAACTTCAGAAAATCAACGGGTAACACAGGTTGTTTTGATTTTCAGGAATTTCAAGCTGCCTCAAACAATAAGTCCTCCCAAGATTTATTTATTCATATTTCGTGGACCAGGAACAACAGAATCTTGAAACAATAATTTACCAAACTACCTTGTCGGAAAGTCCCAAGTGTTTCTGGCGCATCGTCAACTCTTCCCCGAGAAAATTATTACTTGAAATAAATTTAAAAAATCCCGAAAAAATCAGCTGCACGAGTAATCCCACTGATAAAAATCGAACACGCTGCATCTTTGACGCGTCGATATAATTTTTTCCGTTGAACGAGCTGGAGCGGAATTTCCGCGCTCCTTCGATATCACACGGAGATAATCGGCCGCCGATTGACGGATGATTCGCCGTGGCGCGCCGCGAGGAATACAAAGTGGACGCCGCGTGCCGGGGACTCTTCAATTATGCGATTTAATTGTCGGCTGCCGAGATCGCGATGAACAATGTACTAATTGAATTTGCGCTTCTCTGTCATTTGGACATGTGCTTTCGATGATGCTCTTTTCAGAAAATGACTTCGTTTTTCTCCTTTTTACGGGCAATATATCGTCGTAATTTTATTTAGGGATATGATAAAGCGTCCGTGGTGTACGTGAGAATGTTGAAGGACGTTTTTATGGGCTAATTAATGAGGATAATCGATTTTAAAAGTACACTAAGAATTTTTTAGCACCTTACATTATTTAATAATATTGATTTGTACCGAGAGAGTACTGCTATTTTTTAATGAATTGTAATTGTTACTTATATAAATGTAAATGTATTATTATTTTAAAGAACAATTATTTATGTTTCGCTTTATTTTAAACGCTCCGATGTAACATTCTGTAATGATGCTCACAAGTCGCCACGCAGAAAACATTTTTTAAAATTTACATTTCTTTTTAAATGAATAATTTAAGCATATAAATTGAACTGAAAATGTTGAATGTTCGTTCAATGCATGAAGCTTACAAATAAATAAATTCATGAATAGATTATTATTATTTAGCTTTGTTGGAGTAAAAATTCGTTCTCGGAGGATGAAACAAAGTTGCATATACTTTTCCCATTTTACCTGCGTTTATGCACACTGGTCTGTTACGTTCCAAAATGCAATTTTAAAATGCCTAGAGGGAAATTCCCTACAAATTTAAAGAGAAATTTCAAGTTTCTTTGTTAGAGAATATTACGTTAGTCTGTACGTGTACAAATTACATCAAATCGTAAATTAGAAAAGTCATTAACGAACGCATTATTCGAATGTTACCGAAGCAAGGAAGTCGATGTAATTAGTTCAAGTTCGAGCTTGTAACCGAATTCTGACTACCTGAGTTAAAAGTCAGGTTATTACCGCCATTTAGATTGACATCTTTTAGTTTATTATCTCAAAAGTCGATATACCCACACAAATAAGCGTCGCACTAAATAATGTCACGGTTCTTTAATTTTCTAAAAGCATTGTCTACAAAAATGTCGAAATTTCTTTAAAATTTGTTAAGCTTCTGCTGTAGATATACACATTAAAAACTTTTCTCAATAACATCATTAATTGCATTAAAAATTAACTCCGTAATTTCTAGCAAAACTTCTCTCATCAGTGCAGTTAAAAAGTTCCAATTAAATTTAATGAATTTGCATTCGATTTAACTAGCACACAATCAAATTCCGACGCGAGTCCTTAAAAGCAAAAAAAAAACTGCCGTGCAACTTTCAGCGTTCGAAATTCGCTTACATCGTATAACGAAACGAATGCACTTCAATTAGCGTGACGAGATTAGCGCAGCGAGCGTGGCCCGGCGTCGCTCAATGAAAATGAAAAAAAAAATCAGATCACCGCGTCTATTTCAAGGCGGCATCGCTCGTGGACAATCGGAAAGCCGCGAATAGAAAATCTTCTACATCCGTTAATTCAGACATTAACGGGGCCGCTGATTGCATTATCTATATCGTCGGGCCGATGCGATTTTCAAGCTGCCGTGGGACGAAAATAAGCGCGAGAGCAGCGGGGTCGACGATCCGCTCACCTCGGCCGGTGTATTTAAGCCCCGCGGCCGCGGCGTCAAAATCGCGAAGAGCTCGAAATATACTCAGGCGTGCATTGTGTTGTGCCCGGCGATAAACGAGGCCGTATTTTAAGATTCCAAAGACCGAAAGCTTTGATATTTCCATTTTTGGGGTACGAGCGGGGGTATGCTGGAATATAGTATTTATCTATACGTTCGAGCGAGGGTGGTTAGCTTATGACGAATCACGTAATCATTTTGACTATGTGTTTGTTTATACGAGCGTGGGAACGTGGAGACCAGATGGGCGAGGTTTTAATGGAACGGAGACATTCAAGAGGGAAAATATTATGCTCTTCACATAAAATCAATTATTTGTTGATATGACGATGTACGTTTTTTGCTTCGTCATTTTCGTAATTATAAATAGTAATAATATGTGTAGTTTAAATATTTAAAAGAATTTAATAATTTATTGCGCATTCCTGTTTGTTTACAAAAACGTGAAAATTCAATTGTAGTATGCCTAACAAAGGAACACGTTATATACGATATGCCAGAAGCAAGGCTTGTTTCGCCGCAGTTTACGGCTTGGCCTCTCTCTCGTTACTATAAAACTAAGACGACCTTATGAACCATGAAAAGGTGGAAGAGGAAACAGCGGTTGCATTATTTCAGATCCGAGAATGTAGGATTATATCGTCGACCAAGCAGTGTAGCGTTGGCCCTTTTCCTTTATTATCTCGAACTTTGATTTACTGGTACTACCCCTCCCGAACAGAGAATTCAAAATTTATATTGCAAACACGTAATAAAAACATTTATTTCATTCGATCTAAAACTTCGTAAATATAATTTTCAGAAAAATATAATTAAATATAACATTTCATTCAAACGATAATATACGTTTCATTTCCAATAACGAAGAGTTAAGAATCGAATATTAAAGCTTGCAAGCTCGCTGATTTGTAAACTTTAAGGTGCACGAAGTAAATTTTAAAATAACAAAGTTCGTTACAATTAGTAAAGTCCAAATTAGCTCGCAACTTGTTACCAACAGAACTCTGCAGCGGACACTTTTCCCTTACTGCTCCCTTGAAAGAAGCCCCGGGGGTCCTCCAATACACCTAATTAGGAGCAAAAATTGGCCAAAAATAAAACGCGTCGTCTTCAGTACCCTTCAGGAAGAGCCTGGCAAAAAAAGACACCTAAAAACGGTTCACGGCCACGGAAGAACAGACTCGCTCATAGATGTATACATTGAAAAAAATGTTTTGGAAGAATTACGCAGTTAAAAATTTTGCGTTTTGTGTTATTTGAAAAATAATTACACAAAGATTGTGTTTAATGTCCGCTCTTCCTTGCGTTTTCATTAATACAAAGCGTTACGTTTAAATTACATTTTTTTATTTGTCTAGTTTACTGGAGCAGTCAAAATACAACATTTGTGTAATTTCATAATTTATATTGTGTAAGTTCGATTCTAAACGCAAAAATAATGTTTAAAATTGAACGGATTTTCAACTGCGTATTATTATTCTAATAAAAATTACTATAAAGTATGTGAGTGGAGTCACGTACTGTATTTAGTGAAAAAAAAAAGACTATTCTGTATTGTAAATTTTACTAGAATTCTAGTAATATTTATTGGAATTGTAGATACATATTACTAGAATTCTAGTAAAATATATAATACAGAATTGTAATTTTTTTACTAAGTGCCGTCTGTGGCGTAGCTCTCAGACTGTATAGTAATTTTTCCAAAACATTTCTCTCAGTGTACATGTACAATCGTCGTGATTTTTAATTACGAGTTGGCACGATAGACGACGCGGGCCTCCGGTAAACACACGAAGCACCGGTGAGTGACAAAGAGACGCGACGAGAGGCTAGATGTATAGAAGGAACACGCAAACTGGTTCATTTGCGCCGCTGCGCTCGAGCATTTCCTCGTCCCCCTCCTTCAAGTGCACATCGCAGTAATGCACGACTCGGACGTGCGCGGAAGGCGCACTTCCGATTAGCGGGTGATTGTTAATTATTTCGTTCGGTTACACGAACAATCGGGAAGCAGTCGTGTCTGTGCGCGTCAATCTCGAGGGAGTTTTCATCGAGAAGCGTATAAAGGAAAAGTAATTTGATATCGGGGAAATACGCGTTTCGCGATGATTTGTACCTGGGGGTTTTCATTTTTTACTTGTCAATTAGAAGAGCCGCGCGACTCGAGGAAAAGGCTGACGCGGAGCACGTTGAACCGATCGACCGCAAGTTTTCGATGAATCAACGTGCGAGTATCGTTTAATCGAGACTCACGCGCGCAGGCAACGGATGAATATTGAATACGAGCGGACGCTGAAGGGCAAAGTGGCTTTATATTTTTTTTGTAATGCAAATCGTACAGGTGCTTGTGTATAACTCGCCCGGCGGACCGTCACGCGAATCGCAGTTGTCCCGGGATATGAGTAAGGCGCGTGTAAACAGCTTTTATTTTTATTTTTGCTTTATGCTAATCTAATGGGATGATCGTGGAGAATCTCGCGATGACAAAGTCACTATTTACGATAACGTCGCTTGTACACCGACGACTGCGAAGTTTACTCAAGTTTTGCGACTTAAGGACTTAGCGGGGAGGCAGTCACCCTCAACTTAGCAATGAACGTTAAATTAAATTACTGTTAAAGCACAACGAAACGTAACTTAAATTTAAGAGGGTGTAATAAAATTTCTTGATTTTCAATAAGTCAATAATTACTCTTCACTCGTTTGACCCTCGCGTAACGGACACTTGAATTAATGGTAACCGTTAATTCAAGAGAGAAATAAAGAGGTACAGGAAAAAACGAATTTTTACGACAACCTCTTTTAGAAGAGAAAAAAAAGTGTCTCGGCAACCCGTAATTTATTGTCGAGAAAGGGAAGAATTTCTTAAATTACAACTGCGCCCGTGGAAAAATGTTCAAGTCGGACGTCAGACGCTGACTGACAATTAAGCTCGGCGAAGGGTAGCGAGGCTCTGTGTACACTCGGCGAAGCTTCGTTTGCCCGATGAAATTAAAGCGCCGTCGAGGAGCGAAAACAAAGTGGCTCGTCCCCGTTCAAGCTGCCCGAAATCCCATCATGGTCCCCGCGCAACGCGAGTGTAAACAAGCATCCTCCTGACACGATTCCGGCCTCTCCAACGGCTAATTAACAGCGAGAAAAAAACATCACCCCCGCAAGCTCAGCCCTCCTAACCGTCGAAAGCTCGATTCAGCCGCAAGCTCTCCCCCGCGAAAATTAAAAAAAAAGACTAAAAAAATTTGTTAATCGCCCGCGAGCAAGTGTTCGGTACGTACGTATGTTGAAATATACCCACACAGAGAGTGCACGCGGCGTCGACGAAGCAAAACGAACCAGCGAAGGCTCGCTTCCGTCGCAAGCTCTCCCCCGCGAAAATTAAAACAAAAAAAACATTGCTAATCGCCCGCGAGCAAGTGTTCGGCCCACGCGAGTAAGTCCGAGCGTTCGTACGCTGAAATATACCCACACAGAGAGTGCACGCGACGTCGAAGAAACAAAACGAACCACCGAAAGCTCGCTTCAGTCGCAAGCTCTCCCCCGCAAAAATTCAAACGAAAAAAAAAAAAAAAACTCTGTCAATCACCCGTGGGCAAGTGTACCGCTCGCGCTAGTAAGTCCGTGCGTACGTATGCTGAAATATACCCACACAGAGAGTACACGCGGCGTCGAAGAAACAAAACGGGCGGCGGGAGAAAGAGAAGGCGTCCGCGCCGGCGGCGAACGGGATGACGAGGTCGGCACGAGACTCTCGATAGGATATATACACAGAGGCGCGGGCGCGTGTGTGCCTCCGCGATTTCCAACCTCGCTCCGTCTCCGTCGCTCTGCACGGCGGCGGCAGCGGCGCGCCGAGCCCGCGAGAGCGCCGTCGCGGCGGCCAGCAGTCAGTCTAGCACGAGCCGCCGCTCAGGAGAGTCAGGAGAGCGCTCCCCGGTCGTCCAAGCCTCGCTCTCTCTCCCCGCACTCACTCGCTCCCGAGCCAAGGTACGTGGGTACACGCACGCGAAGTGCCCCCCTCCCCCTCGCTGGCGCACACCGCTGAACACAGTGTATAGCAAGAACAATTACAGAAAGTAATATTAATAATCCGCGGATATAAATAATAATAATAATAATGGGAGGTAACGCGACGGCGTCCGGCGTTTTCTCTCGGCGGCTTTTAAAGATACAATACCCTCCTTGCCTCCTTTTCGCGCACACACGCGGCTTTCTCCGCTTTTCCGCGCGGCTCCCCTTTCGCGAGCTCGCGCGCGCGCGCTCTCGGCGGCGGGCCGCCTCAGGTCGATGCGCCTACGCGGAGAAACGAGAAGAGAGGCGCGGGAGGTTCGTCGGGATGTAATATTTAATACGCACGGAGCTCGTCCCTTTCCCGATAGCCTCGGTGCACAAAAATCCCGTCTAATAAACAATCTACGGGGGTAAAAGCTTGACCAAATTAATCGACGTTCCTTGTGCACGTTTATATTTATATTCCTTGCAATTTACTCCTCCTACGTGTGCGGCGTGAACGACGTGAGGTGGGCGGATTTGTATAGGAGGATGTATAAAAAAAAAAAAAAAAGTGCAGCAGGACTCTGATGTAAACAGTGCGGCGCGAGATTTTCGCAGGTGTGTTGGTGAGTGCGCGAACGTGCGGCGACGAAAGGAGTGAAGAGCCGCGTTGATAACGCCGGCCGCGAGCTCGATCGATTGCCATTAGCGCGATTACGCGAGCGCGTTTGACCTTTTTTTTTGCATCGGACGCGCACGAGCCTCCGGTCTTCTTTTTCCTTTTGGCCGCGTATCGCGCGTATTAATTTACAATTTCCCGCCGGGGCCGGCTTATCGCGCTCGCCTCCGAAAGTTTTCCATCGTTAAAACGTCGTTGCGACTAACGGTCCGAGGAGCGCGCGGTTGTCTGCATCCGCGAGGGCACGCGCCGAAAGAAAAGACGAGCGGGGCGACGCTTTTTTTTTTCTTCTTTTTTTTGTTCACGGCGACATTGCGCGAAAAAAAAAATTCGCACTCGACAACCCTCCGGCCGACGTCAAAAATTTCAACGCGGCGCTCGAAATACTGGTCCTTTACGTAACGCGCGCCAGATTTAATTACATAACCGGCGCGAGCGAGTCTGTTGCTCCCGGCCGCGGTGACAACGAAAAAAAAAAATAATTAAATAATGAAAGGCCGTCGATGGGGAAGACGCCGGCGAGGGTGTGTCTTTTGTCCACGGCGGGTTCATTCATTCATTCAATTTTTTTTTTTTTTTTTTGTGTGATGCCTCCGCCGGAGATCTGATAATGAATCGAGCGTCTCGCGGTTGCGGAGAACAGGTTCTCCCTTTTTCTTTTCGCCGATAATTCGACGCGTTCGGGGTTTATAAATAGCCGACGGAATGTGGGCAGGTGGGCAAAAATGCGTCGAGATTTAAAAGCCCCGGCGCGGCCAGTTTCGCGTATTTATAGGCGCGCGAGCCTCGGAAATCGAGCGGGTTTCTCTCAGCGCCGCCGGAGCTTTTGAGTAATCGTAGGGTGTTAATGAAGCGCCGAGATTGTATACATGTATATGCTAGAGTATGGCGTATATACATGGCCCGCCCCCTCGACTCCGATTAAATCTCACCTTCGCCGGCGAAAAGTCCGGTTCTGGAAGGAGTGCGCGCGATTTTCTCGAAATTGATGCACGTATAGTGTCCGCGGCGTATAGCGCACTAAAAGTGGCGCGGGTACGTGCGAGGACGCGGGGAATTTTTGGGCGTCATCCAAAAATTCGGCCGAGGCTTCCCGTTGCGCCGAGAAAACCCCGGCGCCCGAAACGGTTTCTTCTTCTTCTTCTTTTTTTTAAGCATGTATCCTTCACGAAGATGTTGTACGGTTCTTTGCGGGTTTGAATGGAGGAAAGCGCGCGTCCGAGTGCAGACTGCATTTTAAAAATCGAACTCATTGCTGGTGTCGTTGCGGTGCAGCAGGAAAACGCGACTGAAACTGATTGGATAACATATACGGGCGTGCATTTGCATACGCGGCGCGGCCGAGCGGAATGAGTCCGAGAGACACGGCTGAGGCGATCGCACCTACGGGTGTGTGCACTTCCTAGGTTATTTAATCAACTTAAGACCGTAATTATCGCCAATTTCCCCGATGGGAGCGGGAGACTCCTTTTTGCACGGGAGAGGCTAAATTATGCCGCTTTCGTAAACTTGCTCTTGGCAATAACAAAATTTTCACGTTCTCTTGTACTTTTGACCTGGCCTTTATAATCTTGTGTACTCAACACGCGATGTTAATGCTTGGATATTGAGAGGAGCGTAGCTATCTCCGCGATTTGCGGTTTCAAAAGTGTTGCTCGGGCGCGCTTGAAAAAAAAAAATATAAACAACACCATTAACATTTGAAAACAGTCTATTTTCGGTGGACATTTTCATGTATTAAAGCGATAACATTAGCATTAGCACAATGCAGCGTTCGATAATCATTTGAATTTTAACGAGGGACTTTGTCGCCTTCACTTTGTACTTTAGAGAATATAAAAAAAAAATAAAAAAAAAAAGAGTGAGCTTAACTCTCTCATTTAAAGCTCGAAACCACGACGAATGCAGATATGAATATTCATTATGAGGTGGAAACACAACGGTCATAGTTTCATTTTAAATTATATCAGTAGTTCTTACTTATATAGACAGTTTAATAAGCTGCCAATGTGTAAAAGTGATAAATTGAATATTTTAAGTTGACTCAACTGGGGAGTATTGCTTAAGCAATGCCTTTATCACTTCGATTGCAATATTCAAATCCCGTTTCCAATATTTCTTACTTATATGAAGTGGGGTATATTCAAAATTTCGAAATTGAACCTTTACCGACTCATTCGGTCGGACCACAACTTGAAAACGGACTCTATTTTTTTTTCTTTAAACCGAGCCAATGTTGACTCAAGACCGTAAATTAGTTTATATATACGTACACTTTTCAAGGGAGAAACTTACGGTTGAATAACGAAGAGTTTTATGTCTCTCCGTATACGCTCCGCTAAATCATAAAAATAAATCGCGATAATGAAACTTTGATTAACCAGCTGGCTCCATTAATCCGTCGCTTTAACGAATTTTATTTTATGCAACAAATCCCGCCGCGAGCGTCGCTATAATCTCCACTCGAAATATTTAATTATAAATGCATCGAAGCGAATCTATGACTAACCAGCCAGACTCGACTCGCTCCCGATAAAATCGTTACATCGAGCAACAAATAAACGAAAAATCGTGAAAAAGCGAAAACTACAAAACCAGTTCCCCGCTTGGAAATGAGAAGAGAAAAAATAGCCTCGACAGTCTCGTTCCGCTGCTTCGGTAAGAGTGTTAAAGTACACAACGTCGGATCTCGGAGGGGGGGAGGACACCGATCAAATTAGCCGCGAGCGGCGATCCGCCCCGATCGTTGCGGCATTCCCGCGGCAGATTCCGCGCCGCGACTTTTCTCGAATTCCTCCAGCGGCCGGCGAGTGTACCCAAACACTCTCGAGGATACGCGCGAGAGAAAGACGGCATCAGGCCGCGCACCCGCGAGACTAAGTGAAAGTGAAGTCGAGGCAGCTTAAAAAAAAAAAAAAACGCGCGATCGCACGTTTATCGACGCGCACTCGGATCCCGTCGAAGCTCTAAGGTCAGTCGAGCCTCGTTCGATAGCACTTCTGTATTATTTTTTTTTGCACGCGAAAGTGGAGCTTTTTCTCTGCGAAAGTTCATCTTTTCTTCGAGGAGAAAGCCTTCTGATTATTTTTTTTTTCGGGGATCGAGTAGTAAAATTCTGATTAATCCCGCTGTTTTCGCTTTCGAGTGATAAGTTTTACTCGTCGATTGCGCGGATGCGGGAGCTTTGAAGCTCGATTTTACGTTTCGCCGGAGAACGGGGATATAGTTTTCACAGTGGTCGGAGAAAATGCACTTTTACGTCGGAATTTAAGACGGACAAATCAATCGGTAGATAAGCGAACGGTACAGCGGACAGTCGTGAATGAACGGAGAAAAAAAAGGATAAAATACGTGCAATGGAAGGCTGGTCGCTATCGTCACGATTCGGGTCTGCGAGGAATTTCGGAGCAGCGACGCTCATTGCTGCATTCCGTAAATTACACGCGGGGCTCGGGACGCTCCAGAATAAGCGACTGCGCAATGCAAGCCGACGCGCGAATCGATGAATCTTTTTACAATCGCATGCATCTAATCTGGCGGGCTGAAATTTGCACGCGGCTAAAAATAAAAGAAGTCGCTTTTCCAACAAGGAAACTGAGCTGGATTGGCGCTCGGAAAAAAGTTATTTGTCACGAGATTTTTTTTTTATTCTCGATATGTATACAACAATTTTGCCAACGAGGATAAGGTTATCAGAATAACGTCTGACTTCTGCGCGAAGTATCTTGGGAACGAAGATAATTTGTTGCACTTTTTATCCGTCGATCTCCGCGATCTTCTATTAAAGTATTTCGCTTCGTCAGATTGAAAAGAGTCGATCGATCGACGAGCAGAATATTCAATCTATATAAAGCACTTGAAAAGTGTGGAATGCATTTTGTTATAAGTTATAAAGCGAATTAATATCTTGTTGTTGTGACTTTAATAACCCAGAGTAAAAAAAAAAGAAAAGAAAAATGATAGAAATAATCTGACCGATTGTTGAGAGGCGGACATGTCTCGTAACTAAAACAAGGCTCAACACGTACGTACTTATCGCAATGCTTTTTATTGTGTACACACAGTACAAAACAAAAAGAAAATTTACAATAAACTCGATCAAGGCCGAGAGTCTCCTTATCTGCCGAAGGAAACTCGATCGACCTCAAGATTTACAACTATCCATAAAATCAGCATTGATCGAGTCCGTATATATATGCACTCACTCGTCGGAAACCCACCCTCGAATCTGGACGAAAAGTCGCCCGCCAGCCAAGACAAATATTGAACCCCGGGATCCTGCGAGCGCCAAAGGTCGCTGGACGGCTGAAACCGAGGGAGGAAAAAAATCGCTCACCGCAGTATCGCGTGTCGACCCCGCACCGCGGGTATTACTCGACGACCGGAGGAGGCCGCCCGATAGTCGACGCACGTGTGTCTACCTACACTCGCGTGCTTCCCCCCTCCGTCGGTCTTTTATTTTCGTTCGACTCTTCCCCCGTTTTTTCGCGCACACAGACGCCTGTTATTCGCGTTGCGCAAGTCGCCGGTCGATAAGCGTAATGCGAAAGGAAAAAAAAATTGAGCACCGGGATGTACTCTCTCCGTCGGGAAAGATCATACCGCGATTTTTTTTTTTATTTTATCGCGCGCCACCTGAAGATTTCGAGTTTTCCCTGATTATTTCTGGTTTTGCCTGTTTTTCTTTGCTTTTTTTGTGGATCGCTGCTTCAGAGGTCGGGTATCACGCTTGATGTTTCTTTTATCGGAGTCCTACGTTGGCGAGAGGAAGGGATGTTTACGATTGAGAGATGATTGCCAAGCTGCTCTTTTTTGTCGCTCGTATCGCAGGCAAACGATAATTAGCGAAATTACCGCGATTAGATTATCGAGAGTTGCGCTAAAATGAGTAATTATTTCAATTAGTTGGAGTATTATTGCAACTACTTCCTCCTCGTGTACAGTTATTACTTCTGTTTACTTGTTGGTGGTGGAACAAAAAATGAAATGAATAGCATTGTGATTAGATATAATATATTTGTTCGTCTGCCGGCAACATTGAATGCACAATGCGCCATAAAACAATTACAGTAACTTTGTACAATAAAGTCGTTCGTAATAAAATATTTTACTATTCAAGCATCGAGCGTAAATGGAAACTCGTGTAATTGATTCTACATTACATTGTGAAATGTTTTCTAGTAAATAAAAAAACAAACTACTACTACCGTACTCGATTTTTACTACAAAAATGATAAAAGTCTCTAATACCGTTTATTACAGTAACTTAAAGTTTCCTGCATGTATATATTTTTTTAAATTTATTATTGCAAAGAAGTACAGTAATATTTTACAATAATACCAAGCTACGCAGCAACAAATTTCGACTCGACATTGTTACACACCAGAAGCAGTAAAACAGTGAAATATTAACAAATAAAAAAGAATATTAAATGTAAATAATTGAATTCTCAAATTACGAGCTCCTCGGGCATGCGAGACGAACAACGCACGCGGTGACCCCTCGAACTGACATATTGTATGATTTATACTGCCCACCACATGAAAATTCTGTTCGCTCGTGGGGAGGAAGGAAGTGGGAAGAGCCTTTTTTTTTCTCGCCGCTGAATCTTTAATTTTCCCAGCCCAGCGTCGTCGCTCCGTGGCTAAAATTTTTATTTACGCGTCCCATTGGGGGGATATAGCGTGAGGAGACTAAGACGGATGCAAACAACCTCGCGGAAGGATATCCTGCCCGGCTGGATGTGTATATACGCGCGCGAAAAAAAAAGACGAGGTGAACGTTCCGCTAATCGATACTTCGGCGGAGAATGATACCGAAGCCTCTTCCTCTCCGTTGACGGTTCTATTTCGTGCGATCGCCGAATAATTTCATCGGACTCGCCTGGAAAATTTTCCCGCTCGCTGAGATATCGAGCACTGCACTTCCAAGGCGGTTTATCTCTTCCTTCTGTGTATATAGAAAAAGAAACTGAAGAAAGAGAAAGGGAGAAGTGATCGCGGGTAGACTCTCGGATGTACAGCTGCCGAGATATTCCGTTTTCACTCGATCACGTACCGTTTTATGAATATTAATTACACCTGCGGTGGACTTGCAATTTTATCGGCCGCGCGAAATTTGCATTAAACGACAGAAAAGTCCGCTTAATTTATGTTAAAGTTTAATTTATAACCAGGAAACGTTGGTCAAGCCGCATCTTTATAAAGAAACGTCTAGATCTGACTGAAATAATGAATTTCGCGCGTGACAATATGTGAGTCACCGTGCACTTCTCGAAATTCATCTCCGCTATAAACAAACGCAGAAAATTGCAAGACGCACTCGCAGTTCTAACGGATCAACTTTTCGATCGTAATCGAGATGTAATTTCAATTTATACACAAAAATTACTATCCACTCTGAGAGCAGAGTCACAGACTGCATTACGTGAAAAATGATCTTTCTGTATTATAAATTTTACTATGTAATATGTTTCTAATACGTCTCTAGTAAATATTACTAGAATTCTAGTAAGATTTATAATACAGAATGGTAATTTTTTCACTAAATGCAGTCTGTGGCTCCGCTCCCAGACTGAATAGTAACTTTTATTAGAATAACAGTAATTTTTTCAAAACATTTCTCTCAGTGTAACAGTCCGTGCAAATTTCATTTCCTGCGTTTCAAACGCAGAGTCTCGCCGTGCCAAAATGCACTTATAAAAAGACAAAGCATCGGGTACTTTATACCTCACTCGAAGCGCAAACACCCAACCCACTTCGATGTTACCCACACACGAGTACCCCCCTCCTTTGCTTACACAAGCAGTCAGCCAGACACACAGTAAACCACCGGGTGATTGCGCGCGAGGAAAATGCGAATCAAGATCAGTTCGCGGAAACCGCGGCAAAATGACGAAAAAAAAAATTAATTATTAAACATCGCGTAGGAAACTCCCGGCGATTACCGTCGCCGCGCATCGGCGCTGGCTCACTCGGGTGGAAAAAAAAGTGTCAGCCTCCGGTTTTACGAGACGTTTCGCACGTTGCCGTTCCACGTGAACGAGATCGAGAGTGTGCGCGCGCGCTTATTAGTGCGTGTGTCCGCGCGCGGTCGCGGGAATTAGCATAGGAACGGCTCCGAGTTCTTTTTCCCGGCGTCAAGAGGAAGAAGTCTCGCGTCGCGGTGTGCCCGCGCCGCGGCGAAGGTCGCGGCCGTAAATTTTTCGACCGCGGCTTTAAAGCCTAGAGGACAGCCGCCGTTGAGCAATGGATGACGCGACGCACGTAATCGCCGACGCATCTTGGCGCGCCCGAGTATACACAGCTTGGATCATTCGGTGATCGTCAAAAAAAATTTTTTTTCTTTTGCCCTCGTTTTCTTCTGGTAGATTATTTAAATGAATTTGACGATTTGTCGTTATATTCTAATTTTGTTTTAGTTTCGATTTGGTCGCGGTAGTTTTCTTCGTTCGATTGCAGGTGTTTATAATTGTCGCGTAGCATTGGCGCTAATAACGCCCGTAAAGAAAATGCACTTCATTTTTTCTACATCGAGAAATTTTAGAAAGTCAACTTAGCAAGTTACATTTTGCAATTAAATCGTGAATCACTTGCAACACCGGCACTTTCTTCACGCGCGTTTCATCTTTTGAAGTCAAATCTGTATGAGATATTATATACGTGACATAGTTAATTCGCCGGCGCCGCTCGTTAAACTCATCCGTTTCACAATGCGTATAATTCAAACTGGGCGAGCCCGTTAGTTACAAAATCGCCGCTATACAAGCCGGGAGCGCAGCTCGACGGCGAAAATTAATCTTCGAGAGAGAGAAAAAACAAAACTGCATTGATTTAGATTCAAGGCTGCTCCTCCAGCACAGTTGCCGGTGTAACGAAGCAAGAAAGTCTTTCAACTAAAGCAGCTAAATTAACGCGGACTTGTTAAGTCGCCGAAGCCTTTCCATCGTCGTCGCTTAATGATGCGAAAAAAGCCGTCGGTTGAACTTGCGCGAAAGCACCGTTTCGGCCGCCCGTCTATTATAAGACTCTCGTAAATTTTTGCACTATTGTTCGCAGAGTTGAAATACTTTTTCATTGCACAACCGTCGGTTTCTAATGGTTGAAAAGGAAAGAATACAAAAAAAAAGGTTTTGCGCTCGTAGTGCGGTGGGATATTTTCATTAACGCCGACGTCTTAAAAGTCGCAGTTTAATTTACAAATTATTACCGGCGAGGATTTGCGAGACTCGTAAATCAATTTGGCTATTTGACATACTCGAGCACTTAAAGCGTTTGATGAAAATTCATGAAGACTTTCAAATGGATCCTTATTATGACGAAAAACAAGTTTAGATTAATCCGGTCTATTGCCGCCACTTTGTATAAACTTTCAATATAAAACGATACAAGTGACAAAATAACTGGAACACTCTTGCCTACAGTTTCTCAAATAATAATTATCCATGCTTTAAAAAGCAAAGGAAATGGCGTACACTTCAATTGATTTCTTCATGTTTCCAACGAAACAATTCTTTATTTCATTATTTTCATAGTACACAAAATTCCTGCGCGTCTTCGATCAATAAACTCTTATCTAACGCAAACGATGCAACTCCGTACGGTAAGTCCCGCGGCGAAATCCTCTTAAAGCAAGCTCTCCGCCGGTATAAAGGGACAGAAATCCGATGCCCATCCACCACCCTAATTCCCCTTTCTCCGCCATCGTGTACGTGCAGCCAGTCTCTAATGTACTCCTCTTTTGTCTTGTTGCAGCGAATGAAGACAGGGTAAGATGCCAGGCCACCGACAGCCAAGTTCTCTGGAGACGCTGAGTCTGCAGCGCGTCTGCCAGCTGCTGGATGGGACGTGTCGACGCCTCCAGGTGCTCTCGCAGGAGTCCTCCGCGGCCCAGGTCCTGGCCTACGCCAAGCAGACCATCCGGCCGTACTACGCCAACGCCCTGACTGCCCGACTGCGCAGCCAGGTCATCGAGGAAACCTCCCGGATGCTCTACGGCCCCTCCAGCGATGGATCCACACTGATCTCCGGACCTGCCCCCCTCTACCTTCTGGCCCTTCTACTGGGCCACGACATCAAGAAGCTCAAAGTGAATCTGTGCTGCTACTACGGCTGCAGCCATCAGACGTCCCTCCTCAAGCTCCTCGCCACCGAGGGCGTCGGCCTGGAGTCCCTGGAGCTCGCCAGGTCGGCGTTACTACGCCTGGACTGCAAGCTCCTCCGCTCCTCGCTCCTCACCATGAAGAACCTCCAAAGACTGACGCTGAGGAACATCGCGAGCGACTCCGTGCTCCAGGTGGTCGGCAAGGCCTGCCCCAAGCTCGTGATCCTCGATGTCGCCTGCTCGCGGCAGGTGACCGACGTCGGCCTCAAGCAACTGCTCCTCCACGTGGAGTTCCGCGACAGAGTCCCTCGACCGTCCAGCCACGAGACCACCAGCTGGTCACGGCTCAAGGGCCTCCTGGCGAAGCTGAGGGTGCGCGGCCCCAAGTCCCACAAGCGCGACAAGGAGGTGCTGCTGGACCACTGCGAGAGCAGGAACTTCCTCTGCGACACCCTGCGAGTGCTCAACGTCGCCAACACCGGAGTCACCAGTGCCGGCGTCCTCCTCGCGCTCATGCACGTGCCTCAGCTGGAGTCCCTCGCGGAGTACAGTCACATGGGCCGCGTCGTGGAGATCATGAACCGCGGCGTCATGGACTTCAAAACGCCGTTCAGCCTGACGCAGGCGCGCAGCTGCCGGACGACGCCGGCCCGCCTGGAGCTCCTGGCGCAGGCCTGCCCGCGGGTCGAGAAGCTGCACATCTCGGAGCCGCACCACCCGCCCGACGCCCTCAGGCTCTTCCCCTACGTCACCTCCCTCAGCGTCCACGGTATACCAGTGCAGAAGGAGTGGGTGGAGGGCTTCTACGGCTACCTCCGGACCAACGGCCAGAACCTGAAGGAGCTGGAGCTGCGCATCACGCAGAGCGAGGCGCCCCTCGACATCGACCTCAAGGAGATCTTCACCAGCTGCCCCAATCTCCGGACCTTCATGAAGGACGGCTCCAACGTCGTTTGGTCGGCCGGCCCGGATCCGCCCACGCTCAAGTACCTGAAGCGGGTGCACGTGGGCAGGACAGTCACGGCCTTAACGATCACCAAGATCCTGTCCCTGGCTCCTGAGCTCACGGCCCTCCACGTGCACAGCTGCTTCGACCTGACGAACGAGCAGCTGGAGAAGCTGCTGCACGAGCCTGCGAAGCAGCCGAAGTCGTGCGCGCTGTCGCTGTCGAGGCGCGCCGAGCCCCAGCAGCACAACAGCCTGGTGCGCAACCTCGAGTGCTTCTACATCTACGAGGCGAGCAAGGTCTCGGCTTCCACCGTCTTGAATATGTTCAAGAGCTGTGGCAAGCTCAGGCGGATCGGCAACCTCGCCAACTGGGGCCTGGACTGCGAGGGCGTCAGGACCTTGAGGAACACCTTGGCCAAGGCGAACCTCGACGTCGACCTGTGCCCGGGCTCCCACTGGTTCTGGAGCAACTGCATTCAATAGCGTTAAGCCGACTCGGCTGGAAGTGGGCGGACGCGACGAAATCCGCCGGAGGAGCTTCCAGATGCATCCGGTGTTCTGCACGCGCTTCGCTCTACACCGCGTTAGGATGACAAATTCCGCGAGGAAGTGATTGCTCTTTTTTTTTGTGGACGAACCACGGCCGACGGTTCGTTCTTCTCGGGAGTGCGAGAGTTCGCTCGAACGTATTTTAAGTGAGTGCACGATGGAAAAAAGCCCGGTAAAAGAAACGAGGACACTTGGACGCGGCTCTTGTGCCGCGATGCGTTTTGGACTCTTTCACGCGTGAACTGTTGGCCAAGCAAATTGAACCTTCAAACGAGTGCAGGTGAAAACCGAAGGAAGTGTTGTCAAATTCGTTGCGCAACGAGCCTACAAAGCTGCCATTCGATTCAATACTGTCGTCACACGTCTCACTACGCAACAGACTGTAAAAATCATCAGTATTATCGATAATATCGCCAAGAAGATAAAGTAATAAAGAAAAAAAAACGAAGAAAATTCGTCGATCGCTACGTGCGTTCGTTTTTTTTTTAGAGAGTTAAGAAGAGCGAGACGCCGCGCGATCTCGTAATGAGGGAGAGCACAATGGGCGTCTTGGGACGTCAACGGAGGAAAGGAACTCGCTCCCATCAGCGGGAGATTGTGCGGTTGGAAAAGTGAAATTACGAGCACCGGGAGAAAGGTCTCCACCCGGTCATTGTTGTACCATCGACGTGCAACCTCTCCGCACTGACGGAATACCTGCGTATTTATGGACAAATTAGCGTATTTTTTTTTTTTAAGAAAGGCGATATGTAGTCCTTCCTGCGAGGGGACGATTCATGCGCTTGTATGAACGATCCTATCGTTTACTTTTTTTTTTCACTAGTGTGTAGGGCGAGTCTAGTTTTTACCCCCGTGCGCCGACGATCTCGATCGGAGATCGCTTTGTATCTACGTAATTTTGTGTAGCTACGTAGCAACTAGTTTCTGCATTTACAAATTGAACAATAAGAATCTTGCAATGTTAAACTTTCTACTACTACATTTTCACCGCAAGGAAAGGCTTGCGCCGGTCGTTAACTAATTCATCCCATTGCGAGTTCGTTCACTTTGTTTCGATAAAAAAGGTGAGATACACCGTTTTAATAAATTATGTCGATTTGAAGAAAAAAAAACACCCTTTTATAAAAATCAATACAACTAATAAAAAAAGCCTTATATAGAAACTTACTTAATCAGTCTTACATTCATTTCTCGGACATATTCCCTGTCAAAGTACAAATTATCCTTAATAAATCCCAGAAATATAAAAGAATATAAAAATGACATTCAAAGAGTGCAACCAACAAAAAATACCTTGCATAGGAACACGCTTGATCACTCTTGAATCTATTCCTTCTCCATATCCCCGACCAAACGAACATTATCCCCAATAATTTCCACAAATGTATAAAAAAAATAAATAAATAAATAAAATAAAATTGACGAAAGGAGGAATAATGCATAAACTCACCTCGGTAAGGCCGTGCGACTGCAGAAGGACATTAATGAGCTTCGTGTCCGTCTGGAAGATTTTGTACGTCATGTGCAGCTGCTTGGCCGGCGGGTCTTCCGGGGGCTCGGCGAGTGCGGAGCACCTGCGAGAGGAAATAATCGCGAGTTTCGTTTACCATGTTTAAAGAAAGAAACGCTCGTCGCTCGGACGGAATACCAAGGGGAGATACGCACTTGAACCGCAACATCGGCGTTTTACTGCCGCTCGGCCCGTTCAACAGCCACTCGTTGCTCTGCGCACTTCTGTCCTTCGCCGGGCTGAAAGCAATCGACCAGACGGTTTTTGTTATTTTTTTTTTCTGTAAAGATGTAAGTAATCGAAAAAAAAAATTTTATCAAATTTAAGCGTACATTCTTTTAAATATCTATATAGGAGTAAGAGAAATGCGAGTTTGTATTAAAATTCTGGTGTTCAGGTATTAAGGTAAAGGTTCTTTTTTCTTGTGCCGTGTACCTTGCAGTCCTTCTCAGGTATAGAGATCGCAATGGTCTGAACACTCTGTAAGCTTCGTTCGCAGGACTATCATCGTGCAGGAACGCGAAATAATTGGAGAGGAATTTCTTGCGCGACAGAGACGTGTGCAGTTTTTCTTTCTTAAATGGATTAATTTTCTTCAGTGACATTTTTCTTCGTCATTTATTTTTATTCTATATTTATCGATTGTATTTACAGTTTTAATACTTTTTTTGCATTTTTTTTAGTTTAAATGCGAGAGATCTAACCATAAAATTTGTGCGTTACATCCTAAACGTTAAGTATATATTTGAAAAAAATTATATTTAACCTCTATTTTTGATAAAATTATTTTTTCTTTGTTTTTTTATATTGATTAAAAAATTTTCTTGATATCTTATGTATGTACAATTACTTTTGCATAATCAACAAGTAAATATTTGTAAACATAAAAAAGATATACTTTGATTTAAAAACCCAGTATCTCTAGAATTATTAATTAAATAAAAAAAAAAAGAATTTGTTTGACAAGTACTGCGGAAGGAGTATACCCAAGATAAGTCCTTATCTCTTCGATATTTGTTTGCATAAACATAGATAAATTGTTTCATTTTTCCCGAGATTACGAGTGAAAATAAAACCTATACCTCCAGATTACTACGCCGATAACGATTAGACAAGTGATACTGCCTTCCTCGATGAAACGTCAAAAAAAAAATTTTTTTATAAAAAGAATGAAGCCTCATAAACAAACGCACAGCCTAAAATCTATCAATACAGTTAGTTAGTTCTATTTACCCATCGTAACAGTATATAGCCTCACGTAAAAAAAAAATCGGCAATTCTCTTCCTATACTCAAGCGCGACCTTATCGCTCGGTGCGTCACGGTGCGCTATTGTACAAAGACAACCGCAGATCGAATTCGCGCGTCTCATTCGAAAGGAGGCCCATTCATTCCGTCGTTGCGGAAAAAAGTCACGCTTTTCTCGTTCACGTGCGGCCACCAAGTTCACTCGTGACGTCACGCCTGAAAAAGCCCATGCGCACGAAGAATAATGCCCGCGCATACGCACTTACGCGCAAAGCGTACCTGCCGTACCTCCGTAAAATACACATATACACGCTGTTTCACGCATACTCCGAGATCGAGAGGCACAAAAGCGCGCACACTGCCGGCATAGGATCGGCGGCGCACGTGTTGTTTTGCCGCGTGTCCGCAGCGGCGCGCATTACGCTTTCTAGCGGGGCGCGCACCGGCCGGACCATAAAAAGGAAGAGAGGCTTTTACGGAAGCGCTTTGCATACGGCGAAGGTCTTTGCGCCCGTCGAAACGCGGAAAGAATGCTGCGCGCTCGAAATGTTAATGGGGGGAGGGGAGAAGGGAAAAAAACGTGACCGAGCGAATTTTACGACGGCGGGGCCGCTAATCGGTCAATTTTACGACTATCCTCGTGTGCGGGGGGGGACTCTTCCGTTTCGCCGCGAGATTTTTCCCTTTTTTGGTCAGTGTGCAACGGTTCGACGGGGGAAATTTAAGATTTCAGACCGGCTCGAGTAATTTATCGAGGAGAGCGACCGGCGAAATTGACGCAGAAGTTTTGAGCGGCCGGCGAAGTTAACTGACCGCAAGATGTATATATGACTCGTTTTATCTTCGGATTGTGCATATTTTATATAAGCTTCTTTCGTCTATATTTGCGGGGCGTTACGTGCGATGCGGCTTTTGCATTTGAATAAAAATTATTTTTAGGTTTATTTGTTTTTTTTTTTTTTATATAAATCCACTCTTACCGCACTTCTATAAATTTTCTTGTGTATTTTGCCCGAGCGTTTTAATTAAAGTGGTAATGAGAAAAATCCTATTTAGAAAATGTTATACGAGTTTTATTTAAGTAATTTAGTATGTTAATGTAATCTCGTGTTTTGCTTGGTTCTCGTTGTTTATCAAGTTTTCATTCGCACTAAATTAACTCAATTAGTATTTAAAAGCAGTTGTTTATTGAACTAAGTTAAACAAAACGATACTGCTTCTTATCTGTCTAAATTTAAATAAACTATACTTATCTCTCTCTCTCTCTCTCTTTATAAATATAACGTACACTTAATGAAGATCTACGCGTTACTTCGAAGTTTTCCTGTTAGCCGAAGAAAGCAAAAGCAACTATCGAAAATGATACTGTTTAACGTAGCTCCCAGCCGCACTGACGAGTGTATTACACACAGCCAAGCGGAGAGCGTTTTCCACTTTCTAAAAAATCGGCGCTTTGAAAAAATGAAAAGGCCGAACGCTCGTCTGCGGGAAAACGACCGGTCGAAAACCGCGAGAGCGTGTGCGGACTTTCAAATTCGAACGATTCGCGATTTGTAGCTCGCGGGCAATGTTCGCGCCGCAGCACGTGGTGCGCCGGGATCGATGCGCCGAAAGCCGCACCCGACAGCTGGCGCCGCCACGGCTAGGCGATCAGCTGTCGTCGATAAAGGCGGAAACTGCGCCGGGAGAATTTCGCCGGTGTATCATCGGCGGGCGCTGCTCCGAAGCGCGACGCGTTTTTCTTTCAAACTTTCGCGCGCGATAGTTGAACTGAAACGAGAGAATCCGTGGGCATGGACCCGTTGGACTGGTTCTTGGGCGAGCGGCACCGGGCAGGTTGTGAACTTTTACTATACGTCAATATAAGTGTTGAAACGCTAGTTCTCGCTGGCAACTCGACTGGCTTTTTCTTCGAGGAAGGCTGACGGGATTTGTCGTTGATTTGTTCGGCGGAGAGCTTAATTTGTTGACGAAAAGGCTTTTCTCTGGTTTATTTTGAAGCTATTTAAATTTCATCTGGGATTATGTTAATTTATTCAAGTTTTAAAACGTAAACTTAGTTCGGGATTGAAATTTAATAAAATCTAGTCGGATCGATAACATTGAAAAACGAAGAAGGAAAAATCTACTTTTTTTTAAGCAATGTCTTTGAGCTAGTTATTATGTACAAGTACCTTCGCAATTAAATTCTCCATGAAGCAGTACTAGAAATATCTAAAACGTAAACAATGTACCTACATATATATAAAAAAACATTCGACGTAGTTACAAAATATGCGTACAATTTAATTTGCATAATTGTATACAATTCGTAATATTTGATGTGTGTCCCCAAATGTTTGAGATATTTCAAAAGTGCTAATTTGACACACTTATAGACGCACTCAGTTATTTAGTTAGCAATGCACATTCCGAGCGTCCGATGATTGTGCAAAGAAACTGAATTTGATTTATCGCTAAAGAAATATCAGTCAATGGTGATGACAACAGTCGGTAAGAGGCGCGGTGCGGATGATTTTTTTTTTTGGTTTGTTATAGATGGTCACCTGTCGGATTTGTCAGGATTATGCGGTTTGTGAACAAATGGCTCGAGCGCCTCCTCGCTGCTGTTAGACAATTGCGACATGCCGGATAGGCTGGACGATGACATCAGCTGCTTCGTTCGTTTACCCTCCAGCTTCCCTGTCATACTCTTCATCTGTGTCAGCATTTTGCACCTGCAATAGTGAAAGAAGAAATTTCAGTCTCTGTTTGAATTATGAGACATTTATGGCTAAATTTTATTGAGCGATAGATCGTTGCATTGAGCAAGACGAAACATTAAAAGTTGTTATGTAAACATTCAGTGGAGTATGAACAAACCGAATTTCTAAATACGCCGATTACTGTCTATCAGAATAAATTTTAGGGGCATATCACGTTTTAAAATTTGATTAATTTGTAAAAAAAAACTTCATAATTCATTAACAATTATGTCGAAAAACATTCACAAGAAAAACTCAAGATTTCTTTTTGTGCAACTTAAATTTTTAGCGATATATTAGTAATCATTTCTTCAATAACTCAAGAAAAAGCTTTTTATTGATAACTATACTCATTGTATTTTACGCAGTAAAAAAAAATACAATAGTAAATGTCAATTAGCAACGCCAAATTATCACGCACTAAACAACCAGGAACATGCCACCACATTCTCTCGTAAAAAAGTGATGGCCTTTGTTGCGAAGCTTGATAGGTCGCTAAAATATGAGCACGTGGTTTGCCCGATTTTAATATTTAATAAAATAGGATCTCCAAAAGCAAATTTTTCAGTTTTTAATACATAAAATTTTAGAATGATATTATGATTACTGATAGTATTAAATAAAATTGCTTTAAAATGAATCTACGTTCAAAAAGTAGAATAGCAAAGAGCCAGGTTTTGCTGGTCAAATCAAAAGGCAGCACCGCGTCAACGAAAAATAAAAAAAAAATGCCGATTGAATGTAAAGCGAGGCTGAAACGATCGATAGAAAGCGAATGCGTAAGCCGAGGCGCGTAGTCCATCGAACCGGCGCGGCCGCGATTTTTCCGCTCTTTTTTAGGCGAGGCGCGCGCATTTCGATCGTGAAATCCGGCCGGCCGGTCAAGACTATGCGCGCGCGCCCACGCCACTCGGTGACACGTACTGCGGGCCGCTTTGCATTTCGCTCCGCACTGATACGTATCGGCCTGCCAAGGCCGACACACTGCTTACTCCTGCGCGCGTCCCGTCCGGTTACGCAAATCGACGCCTTATCGATCGATACTCGCAACGGTGATCGACTGGACCAATGATTTTTCCCTTTGTATACGAGGCATTCAGCCCTCGAATGACTCGATCGCGGGAGATTGATAAGTCGTGGATTAAGAGATTGGCGGTTCACTTATAATTTTATGATTATTTAATTATCTTCCATTGGTATATGTATACACCTTATATGTGCGAATACAGTGAAAGAAAGATATTACAAAAATTCTGATCTCTCTGGAATCGTGCGACCACAACTAGATTCTCATATAAAAATGATGATGCTTTATAACAAAATTTGCCGTAAGCGTATATAGTTCTGTACATATAACAGTATAAAGTTTACTGTAGATTATGATAATTTTTATCTGGGAGTCCAGTCTGTGGTCACAGGCAGATATAGTAAATTATGCTTTTCTTGTACAATTATTTAGAAAAATCAAATTTTAATACCTTTCAATGATTTAAAATTTCGCAATATATCGTATTAAAATATTTCGAATTTCGGCACTATTCAACCAGATATTAATCTGGCGAATCATAATATATACGCTACACTATTCAAATAAAAATTAATCAAACCGCAGTCGTTTAAACTTTTTCTGCAACATCTTCCCGTATAATTTAATTTTAATCAAAGGACGTTGATTACAATCCACCATAAAGATCTTACGATAAATTTTACAATAAATATAAATGTTTACAATTCGCACACAAATTCTTTGCCGCAAAAAAAAAAAGAACAAAGAATTTTCTAACGCAAACACTCGGCTTCCCCATGTACAGTCCACCTGCCAGAATGGCCGCTTTTCTCCGAAGGCAACAATGACTTTCAATTAGCAAATTTCCACCGGGGACAAAAAAAACCTGCAATTTTCCTAGAACTCCGCTCGTTCGTCGCACCGCTGGAGGTAACCGGTCCGCGGCGTGGTCGGCATCCCTTTCGCGCGGCAATTGGCGAGAGCACGGCGATGACGTGTCCGCGGCATGGCACCGAACTCGGTCAGCTGCGCGGCTACCCGCGGGAGAGGTGAGAGATCTCGCGGTTAAGGTCGCCCCCTCGCAGCTTCAGCCATACCATTTCCCAGGCGAGGGCTTATCACTGCGTGCAAATCTATATATACACTGGATGAAGGGAGGGGAGAGGTGGAGGAGGACATCTACGGGCTCGATGCGACGGACGGAGCGCCTGTACACCTGGGTACGGAGGCGCGCATCGATCGGGCGGCTGACGTGCCTGCGCCTCTCCCACTCGCGCCGTGAGAATCTTAATGAAGCGTCGCGGTGTCTCCGGCGCATCGCGCTGTCCCCGCTTTATATCGTGTGCTAATGCGCCCGGAGGACACCGCGGAATTCACGCTGAATAATCGATCCTGCAATTAACGCGCAACGTTCTTCCTTTTTTTTTTTGAATTTACAATTTTTTTTAACGAGGATTCTTCGAAATGATTTGGCTTTGTTTGCCTGCGAGTAGTTTGTAGATGATAAAAGTGTAGGCAAATCGCGCGTGAGTATCTCCGTAATCGCGTAGCGTTGCGTAAGCGCACGAAGTGCTTGTACGGCTGTTTATTCAATTTTGAAGAGATCGAAACGGATCATTGACTCACGATGACTATTGCGCGGTAAACGAGGGAAAGGCTCGTATTTGGCGTGATAAAAGAGTAAACCAGGTAAATCAGCGCTCGTTTCGAGTGATCAATTTTTCTCGAGGCTAGGGCGGCTATTATGCCACTCCATGGTTTCGAATGTAATTGCATGTAGATGCAGCATAAAAGTTGTATGACAACGATTAAAGATAGTACCTCGATGGCATTGAATTGGTTTGTGCTACTTCTCGCAAAATCAATCTAATGAGGGGACTGTCAAGGGCGCCATTACACATTATATACTTTTGCAAGTTCATTTCTTGTGAATGGGCTAAAAACAATGTAATTTAAAATGATATGCGATAAGTGCATAGGGCAATCGATTCCTATTGAAATTGGAGAAGCCTGTAATTGGTTGGTTAAATCTAAAATTTTAAACGATAATCGTCTCGGTCTCGGACTTTAAAGAAATAATTATTAAGTGTCCATTAAAATCATTAAAAATGTAATAAGAAAATTTGATATTTGTCTACTAATAAAGCGACTTACTTGATTAGGTAGGGAAATTTAATTATACTTTTAAATAATTTTTGTTGATACTATATAGAATTTTTTTTCACAGTTGATACTACAATATTGATACCACAATACAATATGTTACAATTTTTCACTAATTATTAGTATTATAAAAACATTTTTCCAGATTGAGTAATAAATTGTCCCTTGAAGGTATCTCCGATACTACAAAAATAGTAATTTTTCTGAATTTATTTTTCTCAACGTAAGTACCAATCACTTTATATTCGCAATTACGGTTAGATGTTTTGTGATCGTGATTAATTTATTAATATTTTCATGCATCATTACCGCAATTTAATAAAATTTCGAAAACAGGCTTAGGGCAAGAGATGCCAAACAAACAATACCGCAGTTGACTTTGCGCGGCGACCAAGCCAGCAACGGCCTTTTTCGTCTTGGCCAACCGCAGTGATTAAACACGCTCTCGGTGGATAAACGAGCGAGACTCGCGACCCCGTTAACGTCACCCTTTCCATGCATTTTAATCAATTTTGATCGAACGACGGAATACATCAGACGCCGGCAGTCGCAAGTTCAGCGACGCGAAAAAAAAAAACGGCAACGCGTGATTCACGCACGTCGGGGTTACCTCCCTTAGAACAACACACCACCCCCATCCCGTACGGCAATTTGGCTGGAATCACAACCGTCGCGGTCGGAATTCATGGAGACGACAAAAAAAAAAGAGGAAAAAATTGGAGGGAAAATAAGGACTATCTGGGGAGCGTGGGTTGAACAATGAGTCGCTCGGTGACTCCTTCTATTTTTTCCGGGAGCTTGAGGTATGAGTTTTCTCATCCGCCGGGGCGCGGAAAAGGCGCTTGCTGCCTGGACCCGCCGCGGTGGAGATGAAAAATGCCCTGGGCTCGCAACAGCCGGGGAATGGTTTTTCAGGCGCGGAATGTACGAGGAAGTTTTAAAGTGGGTAACGCTGAAAACGGGGCGGACAGTAAAATCTCGGTTCGCTTGATTAAATCCGAGCCGATTTGTCAGGTTCGCCGCGGTTGTAAAAGTTAGCGGGATCCGAGACAGTCGTAAACTTTCCCGTCGATATATATATATTTTTTATAAAAAATATTGCACTTTCCAATGTACAAAAAAAAAACATTGACGAGAGAACGATTAGAAGAAAACTGCAATCGATTCTTTTTTCTAGAAAAATTACTGGGTGTTTAAAATTCGACTCGGACGTTGTAAAGTTTATTACGACTTCCTTGTGTAATTTTTATAAAAATTATAATTCTTATTGAATGGATAACCAGGTCAACTGACCTCAAGACTAACCGCAGTCATTTTTGTGTTACACTGTTGCAGTATACACGCCATAAGAAAAATCAAGTACTCACATAATTACAGTATATAATTAATATAAAAACAAGAAAAAATGAAAGAATCAAGTTAATTTATCAAGAATTTTATAAACAAAACTTTGGAATTGAAAAGAAATACCCGGAGCGAGCAGCAATTATTCGCGAACCCGCGGCAAATTTCACGCCTCTGTCATTCGGCAACACGCAGCAGTGAAGAAGCCAACCTCAAACAGTGAAGTAGCGTCTCCGCGTCATCTCCCCCATCCCCCCCTCAAAATTTCCCGTCGGTCAAGAAAAAATAAAATAAATAAAATTACCTACCGTCCCTACAGAAAAAACGAAAAAAAAAAAAAAAAAAAGGAAGGAGCGACCGATCCTTAGAGTAGCGAGGCACGCAGGGGACATGTGTAATACTGTTCTATAAGTCGCAAAGGATGGAGGGTCACATGAAACCCGAGGTCGCGCCGACGAAACCAAAGAGGCAGAGGCGGACGCGTCGACGGAAAAAAGCGGCCGCGAGGCTCGACGACTGCCCGGCATCGGACGAGCCCGAGGAGCCCAGGTGGCCACCGAAGCCGAGTTTGCTGACGCTCCCGCACGAAATTCAAATCCACATGCTGAGATACCTCGGGACCCGCGACCTACTCACTATGCTTCGAGTGTCCACCCACTTCGAGGCGATCGCGCGCGATCCCGTGCTCTGGAAGGACTACGAGGTAGTTCTGCCGTGGAGAATTTTTCTTTACCGTCGTTAGCGTTTCCGTTTGTTTATTTTCTGTGCGATTTTCAAGGAAGAGAGATCAATAGGTTAAGAAGCTCGTCGACTGCGTTTTTTTTTTTAATTCTTTACTATTTTGCAGGCTTCGAGTAATGAAGGGACTACAGCCGAGATAGTCAACGATTTAAAGCGCATGCCATTATTAAGAAAAATATCGCTGAAAAGCAGAGGAGACTGCGACGATATCTTGAGACAAATATCGTTGTCCAACAAAAATTTGGAAGAACTGTACATATCGGAGTGCACAGGTATACTGCGCGCACTCGTCTTACAAAGCAACATTTACCTGACACCAATCGCCGACAATTGACAATTAAAAAAAAGGGTGTAAATCGCGGGGGCTTGACAATAAAATCATCCGATCGCTTCCATCATGATCCGCCTCGGCATTACATTAGCATCCCATTAAATCCCCAACCAACGACTCCGTGCCCACATCCGATCGCGCGAAAAATTAGCAAATACATTAAACCCTCGCTGGTGAAGTCCTATTTAAAACCCCAATTTTTCAGTCCTTTACAATCAACTCTACGCTGATCCGAACATGGGGAAGAATATAAAGATGCATATAATTTTTTTCATTTTTTGAAGATAGAGTCAACTCGAAAAATTTAATATAAATTTTAAAAAAAATTATATATTCTCTTAGAAAACTTACTACAATTACGATAAATTAAAGTCTACTTTTCAATCTGAAAAGTTTCTAATTATTATAGTCAAATTCCTCTCACCTTAAGTCTGTCCCTGACATCAAACAATTTACAGTAACTTTTCGTATCAACTTTTCTGAATGTACATGGAGAGAAAAGTCTTGAAAAAATTACTTTACTGTTTTGTAACGCAAGGACAGACTCGACAAATGAAAAACTTTACTACAAAATATAGTCTCGGTGTTAAGCTTTTTAGTTAAAATTTTTCCCTGTACTATAATTTTTAGTATTTTTTTTATTTGTTGACAGCATAGTAATTGTTACTACAACTTTTCTCTCCGCGTAGTCCCATATAAATCCCAATACTCCATCAGTTATAAAAAGTTGCATTAAAAAATTCCGCAGTTTAAAAAAAAAAAAACACTTCCAGGCACCCCACACAAACTGTACCTGCACCCGGCGTACTTAACGCGCATCCTGGAGCGGTGCCGTCGTCTGCACACGATCAGCGTGCTGGGCACGCATTTTCGGGGCCTCAAGTTCTACCGTCTGCTGGGCAAGGCGGGGGCCCAGCTGCGCGCCCTGACCGCGACGACGACGCGCGCCCAGTTCGAGGAGTTCACCCGGCACGCCGGGCACATCGCCAAACGCGACCGCGAGTTCATCAAGATGGTCAGCGGCGCCGTGGCCAGGCACACCTGGGCGCCCATGCACTACTACGTCACCGAGCGCCAAGACCAGCCCGACATCATACTGATCAGCTACTACATCGACGCGACGAATCACGCCTGCCTGCAGCTGCAGACGATGCCGGACACCACCGCGAGGACGTAGTCGACGAGTGTGCGGATCCACACTGTGCCTTGTGACAATCGTTGAACCTTCTTTCTCTCCTTCTCGATCTCTTTTGATTTCTGTATACGTTTTTCTTCCTCGGCCAGTTCGTTGCGTGCGCGTACATTTTTTTTTTAATTTAGTTTTATCAAGTGGACGTGAGTTGTGTTTCTGCGAGAACGTTGAGGTGTATCGAGGGAAATTGTTGGTTCTTTCGTTGGATTTGGTGAGATAAATAGATAATTTAATCTTTCGATTGTGTCTCTTATCTTTTTTCTTATTGATTTATTACTGCGCTCGAGCGATTGTTATGTTTTTCTGTTTACATTTGCGTACCGGCAAATCATTTACGGCTGCACACGGACGAAAATTTATTGTCGTCGGCGAGACCAGTTTTAAGCTGGAAATGTTTTATTAATTTTTTTTATTGATTTAATACGTTAATGTATGTCGCTCTGTCACGGATTTGAATTATTCAATTTGCTCGCGTCAAATTGACGAATCATTGTTGATGTTATCCCACAGAAACTTTCTCCGTTTAATTGAAGGCAATTAATTAAAAGGTGATGAATTAAGTCGGACGAGCGCAATTAATTAAAAAACATAGCAAGGACAATAATTAATATTCCATTTGCACGTTGAAATAAATTTCAATTGCGAAAGGAAAGCGACGCCTAATTAAAGAGGAGTAATTAGAGCGACTTCTTCGCTTTCACCTAAACTAAATAGAAAACGCGTGAAGCCAGTCGTCCACGGATCTCTAACTCGACCATCAAAACTCGATTGCTCGACCGTGCCAACCATTCGTAGCTCCCAGGAACTCGCATCGATCATTTCGCATCGTTTAATCGCCGGTATCTCAGAGAAAACCAGACCGCGATTTTCGCGCTCCAAGCATCTGTACGAAGAAACCTCGCAACGATTTGCAATACCATCACTGAAGGAATTTCACGGTTAAAAAAATTTACTATGCTCACTGTATAAAAGTGCATGAAAAAAGGCATGATACTTCGATCGAAAATTCTAACGAAAATCTCAGTAGTAATTAAAAAAAATATATATAAAAATACCTTTGACGTAAAAATTAATAAACAATTCATGTTAAGTTTTGTTTAAAAATTATAACAGCACTGTGTAAATCTGAAAGTGTAAAATTCACTTGAAAACATGTAAATAGTGGCATTTAATACGTGAAAAAGCTGTTCACATATTAAATGTGTAAACGATTTTTCACATAAACGTTGTCAATATTTTCCAAGTGAATTTCAGATTTGGAGAGTAGTCAGCTGATTTTTTGTCTAAAAATTGTAACAGTACATAAACGTCAATGTATCGGCAAAAAATTTATCGAGACCACGCTTGGCAGCAATAATCGTCACCCGCAGAACTAATCGCATCGAAGGCGCTCGACGTTGAGAAAAGCCGCAGGGCACGACTCGGCGTATAGGAAAAAAATTCACGGCGTCGGCACGCGGTCGCGTGGGAGGCGGTCTCGCGGCCATGGGCGTAATGGTCCGTGACGAGAGGCGGCCGCGAGCTCCGCGAAATGGTCTCCCGAGTCGGACTCGACGTCTTCGTGTGCTCCGGTGGCTCGGTGGAGAAATCGCGGAGCGAAAAGACCCACGGCCGATGCGAAAACCAGTGGGACGTTATTTTTCCGAGTAATCGACTGGAAGTGCCTCCATCCGCCGAGGAATTAAAATGATTCCCCTCGACTTTCGCAGAAAATGCAACGGGTAACTTTAACTAACGGGTTAAAATACAATTTAAAACGCTATTTGCGTTAAAAATCAATGTTCGGTTAATCGCGTGACTCTCCCCCAGGTGCAAACTAATGTACAATCAAACTTTTGCGGCACTTACGTGGGATACAAGGAAGGAGGCTTTTAAACTGCTGTTTGCTTAGCGTACTTGTAGGCAACGGAGCAGGGAACTTGGGAGCTTACGTAAAAGTTATTTACGTAACATTTTTCGTGATACCCTTCGGTATTACTTTCGATGAACTTGGCACAATACCAGCCGACGCCAGCGGCGCTACGAGAGCAAAAGATTCCACTGGAAGATTGCCGGGAAAAGTCGCCTGCATCCGTTTCCTTTCACTTCGCGCTGCGGTATTTACTTTTGCTAAGTAATTGTGCAATTTAAAAAAAAAAAAATCTCTTAACTGCGTTTAATTGGAGGTAGAACGCGCCTCTTATAATGGAGAGGAGAGTTTCTTTTGTGCGCCAGAATTAACCTGAGAAATTCAGGCGATGGATGAAAGAAAAACAAAATTTACTGCGCGAAACGTCGATACGAGGTCCCTTTACAGGAGCGGTGAACGCCGCGGGCGCGATATTTCAAAGGTTCAATTTTAAATTCGTTAAACAAGCGCCGTTACACTGCACATTTGCCGACAAAAAAAGCGGCGATCTAGTTCACGAGAGCGCCTTTAAAAAAAGAATCTGCTGCCGATGATTTCGCGTCGTTTCTTCAGTGTATATATATCGCGCGAGTTGCATGCTCTCCTTTAAAAACGACAGAATAAGCTAAAATCGCTAAATTCCCCCCGACATTTTCGCCGTTAAAAAGCAAAGCGCCCAAAACTTGAAGGAGCGATAAATTTACGTCTGAAATTTTTTTCAGCTCGGCGGGGAATTCGCAAAGTGTTTATCAATGAACGCAGGGGGTTCCGTTGTGCACGCGAGTGTACACGCGGGCGAACTTTTCATGCAAATGAGCAAGAGACCCCTTCCTTTTTTTTTTTTTTTGACGCAAAGTAACGGTAAAGGCGTCGGCTCGGACTTTTATTCGCCTGAGACACGAACGGCCGGCGATGAGGTCGCAGACATCGAATAATTTGATAAACTTGTCGTGCTCCGTTCGCATTATGAATCATCCGGCAAATTAAAAAACGTATAAACAAGAAACTTCTCCCATTTAAAAAGAAATTCCCAGTGTATACACGCTACATGCACCCGAAGCGTACATCGCCTTGAGGATTTTTCATTCGATATATCAGCGGTGCAGCGCCTCGCGGAGTCTCGAGTGGACTTTTGAAATCACGAATGCGATCGGAGTGAAATGAAAGCCATACACAATGCCCGCGCGAGCGTGAATTTTAAAATTCCCGGGAACCCGAGTAGCCGCGTTAATTAAAAGTCGATCCCGGCGGCCGGGCACGCGACAATGCACGCCACGTAAGCGCCTCTCGGCCATTATTTCCTCGTTATTGCGTAATTCTCCGCCGAGCCCAGACGTCCGAGGCAGTCGAACTTTCTAAAGGATACCGCTCTATCGGCCGAGGCCTGCAGAAGTGGGGAGAGGCGATCGCGGGTTGTTACATCGCGCGCACCTTGTAATTTCCAAATTAATTGGCACAATCGCGCAGAATCTAGGCTCGCTGGACTTCGGTTGAACTTCTTTTTTCTCTTTCTCGAGTGGTCGTATTGCGTGATTTATTTTTCTTAAGGGGGATTGTTTAATCTGGAGCTGCAATTATGTGATTAATCTTTGAGTGCCATTAAGCTACCGCGAGCTTGATTGATTGTTCGAGTGGCGAGGTGTGCAAGGAAAATATCACCCGATGAAGCAATGAAGAACGCAATTACCGTGTCGTTGATCAAAATTATACTGGTATTACTTTATAACTTTCTCACTTAGATAACGAACTTTTTATTTAGAAATATGCTGTAATATGCCGTAATTGTGTAAGTAATTTAAGCAAAAAAGTACAGCATAGTTTTATTAGTACTTTAGTTAGGATAGATAGTTGGTAAGGGATTGTAAATAAGATTTAACACGAAACCTAGAGAAAATTAAAAAACATCTACCACCAATAAAAGTTTTGAAGTTTGCATACTTTAGACATTTACGTAAAAGTTCATTTCCGCTTCCTTCAAAAAGTTTGATACTAAACCGTTTAAAAAGGTAGCTTCTCCTGGCACTGAGTTAAAAAAAAATTAATTTTTCTACCCAGAAGTAAATCAACGAATCAAAATAAAATTAAAATGTTAAACAAATTTCGATACCTCATCGAAAAAAAAGTCGTCGTGACTCGACAATGGGAAGACGCGTGAAAACGTAAGGAACAAGCTTGTTTGACATCTTCAGCTATCGTCAAGGTAATATCGTTCGATTCCGTTTCATTGATATTCGAATGAGAAGCAACGACTCCTCGTTGACTAACCCAGTTTATTTACCATCCGCCGAGCGCGAGATTGATCTAAAGTGCCTGAATAATGGATTTGATTTCTCCGAGCAAACCAGATTGGCATCTTCATACCTGTCGTAAATCAATAGTTCACTGAACCCCGAAAGGTACAACGGCACTTGCCAAATAAGTTCCGCGCCTCCCTTGTATATAATCCCAACTGAAAAAAACGCAATCAGCCTCGGTTAAGCCCTCGTTCCACAAAAAAAAAAAGAAGAATAATACCCGCTTCAAGACAGGCATTTAAAGGAACGAAACATTATACCGCGGTACGAAAAGTTCTTGCCGCCAATTAAAGCGAGCGTCGAAAAAAAGGCGTCGCGTGGAAGGTCGCGAGGCCATAACGGCGGAGGCAAGAATGAAAAGGGCCGTCCGGACGTAATTAAGCCGATGGAACTGTTATAGCACGTCAGGGGCGGCGCGTGCTCTTATCGCGGCGCAATAATCGGCCGCACGCGAGATCGCCGATCGCTGGCGAGGGGGAGGGGGGAGTGCCGTGCACACGAACGTCTCCGATAATCGGGACTCGCGGATACTGCGTGCACTTGCGAAGGCTCGTGTCGACGCGCGATTCCTCCGGGGTTAGCGGACTCGGTCGCGTAACGACCGATACCATCGGCCGAATCAGTGCCACCGCGCGAGCGCACGCGCGGCCTCTCATTTTCGTGGTACACGCTGTTTTTTGCGGCGAATGGTCGGCGGAACGATTGGTGCCTCGAGTGCTACCGGGTTTTAGTACTGGTAAGACGAATCTTTTTTTTTCTAAAGGGTAAAACTTTTTTTTTTCGACCTACAGCGATATAGGGCGTCGTGCGTTATTTTTGTATTCGTTTTGTTTTATTAATAATTTCAAGACAAATCTATTGATCGCTCGGTGGTATATTTTTAGATGCTACTTGTCGTTTTTACAATATTTTACAAGGCTGCCTATTTAGTGCGTAAGGTTTTAGCGCGTTATTAAACAATTTGTCAACTTTTTCGTTTCATGGTCTGCACGAAGAGAACGATCTGATAAAATTTACCCTAAATGTAGCGGTAAAAAATACTAACTGATTAGTAAGCGATGTTTACAATGCAGGTAGTAAAAATTGCCAAATATCGGATGAAACTTAATCTTTGTAGAATAAAAAGTAATCATTTTTCTTCAACTTTTGTTAAATTTTGTATAAATTTTACTTTTTGCATAAATTACTCTGCAATGTACTAACGTTTAAAATTTACATTGTATTTATTTCATTGGAAGTAGTAAAAATTACTTAAAATTTAATAGAAATCACCAGAAATGCAAGGCGTTCCAAGATTACCGTGAAAGTGTGGGTAATTTTTATCCAACTATTCCCTCTGCGTATACTTAATTGCCGTAAGTTAGTTTTCGAAAGTATTACACAATAATAACATTTCAAAAATTTAAATTCAGTTTGTTTTGTATAGCTAGCTTATTTGAAAAAAAAATCTATTTATTATAAATTCCGCTAATCCTTTAAAGCTCCCACCGCAAAACTGATATAATAAACAACTAATGCATACATAAACTCCACGCACACATGATTTACTTAAGCATCCAACCTAAGCTGCACATATTATCTCGTACGAGATCCCCAGTTATTGACACTCCGACCGTCAGCACGAGCCTGCAAGCTCGCAAGCTCCGTCCATTTGAAAAGCTCGCATCCAGCGGAAATGAATCCCGACAGACAAGTTGCATCTCCCGCGACACCTCCTCCAATAAATCGATCCTCCGCGTGCCGAGCGCTCCTTCCCGTCCACTTGAGCGAGTGTCTGCCTGCACCTACCACGCGGCGTTTTCCCCGCGGCACCGGAAGGAAAACGCGCCGCCGCGCCTCCTTGACGCAACGACGCTAATTGGGTCAGCCGAGCGACTCTCGCTCTCACCCACGCGATCCGCCGACGCCACGCAACAATGCGCGCGACACGCAAATCGTTCGCGCGCGGTTTATTCTTTCGCCGGCGTCTCGCACCGATAAGGGGGTTAAAAAAAAAGGGGAGGGTTGTTCGTTCTCCCTTGGACCTTTTGCCGTAAGACGTAATTCGGCGATAAGCTGCGCGTGGCCTCGTTTCGGCCGGGCATCGACGCAAGGGGTGAAACTCCCTTCCGCAGCTTGTCGGAGTTTTACGGACGTCGGTGGGAAGGGCCGTAAGTACACGATCGTTGGGACGGCTTGTTGTTGCTGTTGTTGCTGCTCTCGTGCGTGCGGCAGAAAATGAAAATTATGCCGCACGCGGGGGAGGCTTTGAAAAATTGCTGCCGAGTGCCGGTGCAAACGATTCCTTACGGCGCCCGGGTTACACTCCTCGGGGCGAATTTACGGGGGGCCTGGATTGCATTCGTGTGCCGATTGTTTACTTTTTCTTTTCGGTGCTTTTTGCTAATGCATGCAGTCGGCTCAAGTCGTTTCGCTTCGAGCAGTGAAAAATCCGACGTTTGCCGACTTTTCTTTTCTTTGAAGAATATGCTCATGTATTATTTATTCGTCGTTGATAAGTGGGTATTTTAGTGTGCTTGTAAGCATTTTTTTTAAGAAAAGAGGTGTTTAAAAAAAATTTTACGATGTTTGTACACGAGAAAAAAAAAGCAGAGAACATGTGTTTGCTCTATCGATTAAACTGGTTGAAGCCTAATTGCTTGTGTTTCTAACGACGGATTTAATGCTGAATAATTACGTCATTGAATTAACCGGTTATCGCGAGATCAGATTAATAGCACGTTGCACGAGCAACAAAGTGGCTGCGAGTTACTACAAAAAAAAAGGTTAATTCATACCCAATTTTTCTACTTTCTTTTGATAATGATTTTATTACGATCGACAATCAACAATCAACTGATTGTAAGTTTTGTTCTGTGTCATAATGATAAGCAAAAAATAAGCAGGCTATAAATTCGACATGAAAGCCACGGTGTACTTTAGTTTGAATAAACAACAATAGATGAATGAATCTCGCGGCATATTTTGTTTCATTGAATTAAGCATTGGCTGTCATAATAGACGGCTTTAGCGCGACCCTATTCTTGCAAATAATTCATACAGAAACAATGTGGTAAAACAATACAAAGCATTATTGCAAATAAATTGTACTTTTCAATTTTTTTTCTTGCAATATAATAAATCTTAGAGTTGAGAAAATTTAAACAACACAAGGCTCTTTCGTAAGTGGTTTGAATTAAAATTTAATCGCAATTAGCAAACCAATCGACACTTCTCAACATCACGTAACACGAAAATCTCGAGCAATTATTTAAATGGACTCTAAACAAATTGCCACTGTCTCGGCCGTACTACCAATAAATATCCCTAAATACAAATCACCATAAAAAAAGCATTTGTTATCCAGAGCCGCGCCGCTGAATATTCACACCGCACGAAAAGTAAACAAAGCCGACGTAACGTAAATTTTCCAGCTTCCGCTCCTCGCCGAACCATAAAAGCTCGACAACTGGTGTAATCGACTCTTCCTGCAATCGCCTCCTCGCTCGTGTCGACCCTTGATTCTGCCTTCATTTTCGCCCGTCCGGGCAGCGCAAAAGTGGCCCCTACGCTCGAAACTTTATGCAAAGCGCATCGCCGAGCGCCTATCTATGCAAATGGGTTCGATCTCGGATGCGGACGTCTTCATTCGCACGCCGTCCGACAACAGGTCCTTAACGGCCGAGCGCGGGGGGCGGCCAATTTGTCAACGATCGCGTGCCCGACGTCGCCCGCCCAAGCGCTAATCGATTTAAAGGCTGCATCTTACGAGTACGCTAACGCGTTTGGTGAAAGCGCACGGATTAATGAGACGTCTGCCAAGATCTGCCTAATGTACTGGTCAGAGCGAGAGAATTTATGGAGTTCGTTGCGAAGAAAACTTTATTTTATTTTTTTGTTCACTGAGAAAATATTTTATCGTGAAAATTATACGGTGAATTTATCCAAGTTTTAAAATATTCATACGCGCGCAATAAATTTGATAAGAAAGTATATTATAGTAATTATTACTGGAACAATATTTCTCAGTGTCAGTAAGTATAAGAGTAACTTACAATTAGTTTCGCAAATTTTAGTGTTCCTTCGTATATAAATTAAAAATATTAAAAAAAAAAAACGTTTGAACGCTGACAACCGCACTTGTTATGAAAATAGAAAGCCTTTTAAAATCGTTTAAATTTAAAAGCGTTTATAATTGACAAACGACGCAGGCCTGCCCGAAAACTTTGTTTAGCCAACAATTCGACTCGGCAAAATGTGTGCCAGTAAACCTAATTTAAGCGCCGTCAAGATTTTCCAAAATATAAAATCCTCCCACCGAGACGCTTATAAATTTCGCCCGTTCATTTAAATTTTTTAGACATATAAACCCACCATAAAAAGCTTAAGATAAAAACACTCCCGTGCCGCGCGTAAACATGATCGATGTGTCTATTACTATCAAACATTCAAGACGCAGCATCTCCAGATCCAGTTAATAAACTCGGGAGTGCCCCGTTATAACTCCCCCGCTAAACTAAAATAAATTCCGCCGAGTTGGCGCGCGTTTCTCACGGCGATGCGCGCTCGACTATTTCGCGAGCTTGAAACAAGTGCAGACGGTCAAGGATTCGCGTTGAATAATTCTAAAAACACTCGCGAATTCTCCCCGTGTCGCTTCGAAATAGCCCCAATAACCCTTTTACCCGCATGAGTATTTTAAAAAAACACACACACACAGGCGCGCTCAAGCAACTTGCTCGCTTTACGATGCCTTAAAAATAGTTACTCAAGTGAGTACGCGAGGCAGGGCCGATGGGTGCACTCGGCCGATCGGACGAGAGTGGGCGGGGAGGGACCCACTCGCCGAGGCACAGGAGGGCGATCGAGCGCCTCGACAGTTTCGACGGGTATCGGGGATATAATGTGCCTCGCTCGAGCCTTCGAGCGCCTCGAGATCGATTACGCGCGGATGGAATGTTAAGCAGCGTGATTATGTCACGCGATGCTTCCTGCCTTCCCGCGTGTGTGGGTGTGGGCGCGCGCGCGTCCGTCTGCGCGATATGGGCAGGCGCCGGCCGGCGGAATTCAAATTCAATCGCCGCGCTCGGGAATTTATTGGGCGAGAGATGTGGTTCGAGGCTTCGCTGGAAAAAGGTTTATATAAAGAGCAGCGTGCGTTTTCTAAGTGTGTCAAGTTGATGCACGTCTTGTTTCCTAGTCTATACGTCCGCGGCGATCTTGAATTATGGGACATGAATATTTCATCGGTGTATTTAGTTATATTGACGTTACTCGCGAATCGCTGCAAGGGCCATTATGATATGTACTTGCATATAGCTGGGGGTCTGTTGCATCGGCGGATAGGCAATAACAATTTTACTGTTTTATGAGTGGATTTATAGTACAGATTTTATGGTATAGATCGGGATACTGCAGTAAATGCATCTACGATTAATCATAGCGCGTCAGTTATTATCATATCTTATTTCTGCAAAACAAACGGCTTGTCGTGTTCGTAAAGTGAATTCACAATTAAATAGTTGTAAGAAGTTATTTTTAGAAATATTAAAACCGTACTGTGTTAAAAATCGATCGAAACTCCACTTTTCATAAATTAAAAGCACAAAAGCGTGAATCCCTTCAAGTCTTAAAATTGACGACGGACATCATTAATAAAAAAAAATACTTCAATCACCTTAAAAAATCCGGGAGTATACGCGGAGTGAAATGTTATAGTAAAAATTACTATACTCCATAGGAAGAGTAAGATATACACGGAGAGAAAAGTTTAGAAAAAATTACTATACTATTTAGTAATGGAGGGACAGACTCGACTAATAAAAACATTTACTAAAAAGTATCGTAAAATTTGTTAGATTTATAGTAAATTTTGCTACAAGTCTAGCACATTTTACCATACTGTCTGGTAAAATTTTTTATTTGTCGAGTCTGTCCCTGCACTACTAAATATAGTAATTTTTACTAGACTTTTCTCTCCGTGTACTCTACTTCACTAAAAAATTAAAAATCGTCATAAATCGATTATGTCCCACTGTTTCTACGGAACATAATAATTTTTACTATAACATTTCTCTCCGTGTAGTTAAATTCCCAGAATATCAATCGCATTGGCGATAAGCGTAACCATCGCTCAAAACGTCAAACCCGTTCAATCAAGCCCTTAAAAAAAAAACGTGAAAATTGACACACAATGAGCAAGCATCCAGCAAGAGAAAGGACAAAACTTACGAGATTCGAATGTGCACTTTTCTGAGCGGCCGGCCCACGCGCTTGTGGGACTCCGCCGACTTGATCGGTTCGACCGCGGACAGCGTCATCCCGCAACCACAGAGTACCACACGCGAGCGTGACAATCAGCCCCCCGGCGATGCACTCAACGTCGTCCAAGTGCCTCCGAGCGATCGCTTAGTGCACGAGAATCGAAGGAGCCGCGAGGAGCGAGTTTAGATCTGCAGACCGGCGCGACGGGCGCGCGCTACTCGAGTGTGGGCTCGGCTCTCGACGGCTCGGTTGTCGCGCGCACGACTCGCGCCCCCGCGAGCCGCGCGAAAGTCCGCGACGGCGGGGGCGTGCGCGCGCTCCGGGATGAGCGATCGAAACCGTGGCCGTAAACTTGACGGGGTGTACAATCGCGTCGTCAATTGATGGGCGAACGGTGCGTTTGACTCGAGGATGTTAACTGTATGAAAATGTGGATAGTGACTATTGGTATGTGAAAAGTGATTTTTCTGCCTTCCGGCCGGAAAGTGCCAACTGAAAGGAAGTTGCCGAAAAATAACTTACTACAATTAGTAGAAGATGTTCCACTAATATCTAAATTGGTCAAGCTCTTGCCACTAATTTTCAGTGAAAATTCAATAATTATAGTAGTTTTTCACTAATACAATTTCAGATAGTATAATAAAAAAGCCTCAAATTACATGTTTATCTACCTCGGCTTCGCTTCAGTCGACAATTACATGTGGTTTGCGACTTCTCTTATTTTACAGGATTATTTAACTAGATAATTAATATATGATTTCACATAAAATTTATTCCTATTCGCGTGTATTTTTTTCTTTTTTAAAGAATCGTATATTTTCAATTTAGAGTGTAAGGCGGAGTGCTAATTAAATGCACAGTGATTGTGTCGCTGTGTAGAGACCGCCAGCCCTTTTGCGGGAAGGCTGTTGGTGAAGGTTCCATTGTTTACTTGCGGGGGTGTTGTAGGCGAAGGTTTCAAAAAGTTGAATAGAATAGATTTTCTTTTTCAGCGAGAGTTTATTTCACTTTTATTTTAGCCGTGCTAATTGACTTTCTATTAAAAATTACTATGTAACATTACTTATTGAAAATTATATACGAATCTAATTAATTTAGTTACTAATATTTTAGTGAAATTAATGTTTCAGTGATAAAATTTGTATTTAAAACTTCTGATTCAGTCGGTCGACAAATTCAATACTAACGTAAATTCACATATTTCTTTTCACACAGTTTAAATTCCTACCTTTCTTCGCGTAACTATAAATATAATACACTTCTATTTTTTTTTTTTTCAAAAATTATTATTGAAGTTTGCAAAGAAACGAAAGGTCCCAAAGGGAGTGCAAAATAATTAAAGTGTATATAACATCCTCGTCGTAGAAAGTGACAGACTGCTGCCATTACCGAGCGCTAAAACTTCGGTGTAAAAATCCGGGTTTACGACGTCCGTCATTAATTCAAAAAATCTCTCGCACATATGCGAGCGTATGATCCGGCAGGAGCGAGTACTCGCGGAACTGCGCGCATAAAGAAGGAAAGTGAGAGAGTCGCGGCTGCGCCCTTCGAAGGCCAGGAGAAATTGCGAGCCTGCGGCGAGCGAATTAAAACGGTAAAAAAGAGTGCATAAGTATCGAAGGACTCCGCGATTCTTTTAGCGTTCACCTTCGCCATTCAAGGCGGTAAATAAAAGGCGAAGGGAAAAACGGGGTCGCGCGCGGCTCTTTTCCGCGCCCGTTTGTCTCGCCGCCTCGTTAAAAAATCAACGGGGCTCGGAAGTTGGCGTTGCCTCCCCTCGAGAGCACCGGAAATTCGGGGCCGTGAAATCCCTGAGCGAGGACTATGTACAATTTCGAGCAGCCCCCCTCCCCTTTACCACGGGTTTTTTCGTTTAAATCCCGAGAGAAATTTGCGCCGAGCGGGTGACTTGATTACGTGCGCAGCGGTGGAGTAAAACGACGAGAAATATAGTAATTTTAAGCGTTCGTATAAGACTTTTTTTTTTGATATTTTATTTTATTTATATTTTCAGAGTTTATTGGTAGATACCCTAGTAGAGTGTGTGACTACTACTGTTTAAAAGGCTTTTTAGTGATTAAATATTTAAAAAAATAAAATAATTATTTGAACAATGATGGCTCCAATATTATTTATACTTTTTAGCAGGATATATGGATTACAATAAGTAAAATTTGCTATTTTTATGACTATTGTAAGTATTAACTATTGCAAACTTTACCCTGTTATTTTTTCAGTGCGCGTTCTTAAAAATAAATGAGAAATTAGCCGCGAGAATTACCGTACGCGCGCTTATGCAAATGAAGCGTTCGCTAATTGGTACGTGATAGTGCACTTACGCAATGTATAATCGTTACAAATGAGTAATAGAATCTGCAAATAAAATATCATCGTCTGAAATATTTTCCACGCTGCATTCTTCGCGGCGATCGCAAGAGCTCGTAAAGCGTTATATGCAAAGCCTGTTTTAAATTTTAAATTAATTTCGAAATGAATTACTTGACAAAAAGTGTAAAAGTTACTCTTTAATACAGTCGTAAAATCACGGAGGCATGAATACTCCAGGGTACCCCTTAAATTTTTTTTTTTATTTTTTTTGCTTCGAGCACAGAGTAAAGGTCATTATTATTTAACAAGCAAATTACGAATCTCCCTATATAATTTAGAAAAATTTTAAAGTTCGAGAGCAGCCAATTGGGAAACGAAAGTGCATCACTTTCCAAAATCTAGTTCAAACACATTTACCGTTGTTACGATAACAAGCGTGAATAATCAAAGCCAGTGATCAATTTCGCCCTTTTCCCTGGTATCATTCCACTCCGTTCGACAACTGAAATCTGAGCGAGCAAAATGCGACAATAAAAAAAAAGTCGAGCACCAATCGATGAGCACAATGAACTTGAAACGGTTATAAAGAGATCGCGATTAGTACAGCCGGATAAAAAAAGCCGACGAAATGTAGAAAATTAAGTGAAGAAGCCACCAGCGGATAAAGAAAAAAAAGGTCAGGCTGTAATCGTTTCGTTTTAACACAATCAATCGTAACAAAAAACGGCGCGCTCCAGTGACACAGTTGTAATAAACATCGAACATTCTGTACGGGCGGCCGCGCAACTCTTCCGTTCGACCCGGCGCTCCGCGAGAATGAGCGGCAAATTAACCGCGATCCTGCCTAATCGACTAACAGCGCCATTAGCTCAAGAACGTTTCTCTAGTTTCGAATTTCGCAATTTTTCCCGCGATAGCGAGGGTTAATGGGAATAATTCATCGGCTTCTTTTAAAAATATTTAAATCCTCCTTTAATTGTCAGGTAATTGGAGATGACTGCGCGATTCTTTACACAAACTTTTTTTAATTTATTTATTCAAACTGTGAAAATGAAAAAAATTTAAAAAATATTTTTCATTTTAATTTTAATATAAATAAAATTTTTAACAAATTACTAATAATGATACTCATGATAGCATTTTATTCATTAACTCCACTGAGAGAAAAAACTTTATAAAAATTGCTACTTTGAGTACTAATTATTGTTATTTTCCATAATAAAATTTCTCGCTTGTCAGCACTGTCAGTCCTTTCCTAATCACAATATTAATTATTATTAATTTTTGCTCTCTGTGTCCAGACGAATTAATGATTCCTTTAATTACGCTAAAGAATAATCACAGTAAACATTTGGTAACCCAAAAAAAGTAGCACGCTTGTGTCGTCAAGATTGTCATAAACAATGCCTTTCCTGCGCTTAATTTTTTAAACACGGTGGTCAAAGCGCGAAATTATCAGGTCGTTAATGGGGCAATTTGTAAAAATAATAAAGCCCGTGATATCCGCCGCGGCTACGTATACTTTTCTGCCGAGGCTCTCTACCTACTTTTTACGTGGTTACGGGCTGCCGCCCCGGCGTTTTATCCCTTCCAGGTAATCGCTCTCCAGCCGTGCAGGCGCTGCCGTTAGCGATTGAAAATTAGAAACTGGGAAATTATGCGGGCGGCATGGCGAAACCGGAAGCGCTGAACTTGGAAGTTTCCTAATCGATAGCCCGTGAATTACCGTTTGGATTTCTCGCGTTATACACACACGCACGCGTGCCAAGCCTCGGAGCCTTGTATTACTCACCGAATTTTTTCTTTAACCACTAAATACACTCCTAGCGCTAATCTATATATACTGAATTTCATTAGAAGTTGAAGTGAATTCGGCTGTTATTTTTGTAAATGATTGATGTGTGTAAAAAAACGCTTGAGTTTCTTACTATCAATTCAATGGCTTTTATAAAAAAAAGTTCAATGATTTTTTTTCTGCTTAATTATAACACGGATTAACTTCGTTATTCTCAGTAGTTTTTAAAGTTTATCTTGTATGGAGTATGAGTTTTTTTCTATAAAAATTGAGAAGAATTTTATATAATAAATTACTTGGAAAATATACCGTAATATTTCATACAAACTCCTGAAAAAACTGGAAATTTTCTATTAGAAAAAAAAGAAGATATTTTACCTCTACGAAAGAAAGCATAAATTTCACTATTACTACCTGAATAATACTAAATCAAACAACATTACTACCTTAAATGTCGAAAGCTATCCTTAAAAAGCAGTACAAAAGGCTACAAAATCCTCATCGATTTTCTTCAAATGTAGGCCCATTACAGCACCCGCGCTTAACGTTTTACATATTAAATCGTCGGATCCCCACCTGCAGACGCACACCGTCGTAAAACACAAATAAATCGCCGCTCTCTCCCCTCAGCCCTTGGTAAACAAGCCTTGCTCCATTTTGAAATTTATCGCCGACCCTTCATCCACCTTCTGTCGCGTACTCCTTCCAAAGCTCTCCCTGGCCACGTCAGATACATACCCACCCCCGATCGACCTGCCAACAAAATTAAAAGGGACCCTGTGCGTGACAACGCGCGACATGCAACTCGGAAAACGACACTAACAGCAGCCAGCGCTTCGATAACTCGTGCGCGCATACCAATTGCGAACCTCCCCAAAACTCGCACCGGCAGAAATAGACGGATGATCATCCGCAGCTCTCGGCGGTGTCTCATCCTCTCGCGGGGAGGAAGGGGGGGTGGACCAGAAACGCGGAAGGGAGAGGCGTTCGTGCGGCGATATCGGGACTGGACGGAGTCGCGCGTGGGTGGGTGCGCGGAAAAGCCAGACGCCGATAGCGCGAGCCCGATTTGGAGCCGGCGCGGTGCAATATCGCTGATGGATGCGGCTCCGGACACTTGCTCTCCCACTGGCCGCCTCGAGGGGGGTTCCGGTCTTTTCGCTCTACTCCCAGACGCGCGGGATTTCGACTGAATTTATTTTGCCCGGCGCACGTGGGCTGATCTGAATAATAAATGGCGCTTATTATTTAGACCGGAAATTCACGGGGAGTGGTTCGTTATGGTACAGTCTTTTAATACTTTTTGTTTACTGATAAGTGCTTCATGACGCTCTGCTGAAAAAGGTAGGATCTATTGCCCAGAATATGCTAAATTTAAGTTAAATGTTCGCGTTCATTTAATTTAAAATTAAATCTCATTTTAATTTAACAGCAAAAACTATTACGTAGCAAGTAAATTTTTTATCGTGGGTATACCGGCGGGTTAATTTTTTTCGTGGGTTTCGGTAAGAGTTGATTAAAAGATTGTATGTGTACATTTGGTTTTAAAAATGAAGTCGCGTGTCTAAGATACATCTACATTCGCTGATGTTCGTTATAGTGGAAAAAACGATGAGTTTGTGATGAAGACGTGAGTCGAAAATATAAGAAATTCGACTGCGGATATTCGCGCGTAGCGTGTTCCTTCCGTGGCAAAGTATTTTCATTTATACGCAGAAAAGATTCATTTTATTGTCACTTAAAATCGAATGAAAAAAACTATTTTGGTGACTTTTTTGTTGTATTTTTTTTCTTTCTTATTACTATTTCCATATTCTCGCGGGATCGTCCGCGTATTGTAATAAAACAGTGTACCATTTTGTTGTAGTTCAGAGACAGAAAGCGACAGGATTTTTTCGTCGCGCTCTAATAAGAGTGAAAAGGAGCTGAGCGGTCGTTTTAGTTTCAGCCGCTTAAACGTAACTCGATAATTTTAAGCATGACTGAATATTCGCGCTAAATGTGTCAAAACTCAAAGCAAAAATGACTCCAACTCAATTAATATTAATTCATTTACGCCTTTGTCGCAAACAAATATTTGTATATTAAAACAACTGATTTTATTATTACGCGCGCGTAATTTAAATGTGCAAGATCTCAAACTACCACAAAGACGAGGAATCGACTCCTAAATTGAACCGACGCAACGTATAATCATCGGTCGTTAAATCCGATGAAGGGTAATGATAATACGGTTATCGAAAATGGAAATATCGAATTCCCATCGAAATCGTGCTAGATTTGATACCCAACCTCCGGAGTGTCCTTGGCATTCGGTGAAAAGCGAACGAAGGAAAAAAAAAAGATCGATCGAACCGACTGAATTTTCTTTTATTATTTTTATTGCATTGTTGCTAAATCGATTGTGGCATTAGCAGTGGAATTTTTGTGCCTGGCTAGAGTAATCGAGATTAAAAGTCCAAGCAATTGCATAGCATGGGTTAATTAAAGTGCACAGTCGATGGATTAGCTGGAATAGATCGTCGTGCATTAAAACTAATTAGAGGATAAATCGATAACACACGACGAGATGGCAACGTGAGCTATTCCGGAATCAATACAAACATTGAATAGAATTTAAGTTTGATATCTTGACGACGTTCGGTTTATCCAATTAAAATTTAACGATCCCTATTAAATTAAATTTTTGAAAAATATCTAAGTGTAAACCCTGTACGAAAATTTATCGACCATCGTCTCTAGCTAGATTCATTTATTAAAGTGTTTCATTTAAAATTTAACGTTCCTGAAAGTCAATACATTGATTAATAAGTATTCTTGTCCCTTAGTAATTCATTAGATTAACACTTGCAGACTGCAATCGACGCAAAAATGTAAATTCTTAAAAGTAATTCTGTTTACAATTCAACGCTAAATGTTTTATAGATCCAATTACATTTCTCCTTACAAAATCATTTAGTTTATTTAACTCAACGTTAATTAAACTGACGTAATATTTCATATAACGTTTTGTTAATTCTAAATATTCATTCAAATGAATAAAATAATTACGTAAGGTGGATTAAACAAACAGATCGAATTAAATTTCTACTTACAAAACCATTTAGTTTATTTAACTCAACGTTAATTAAACCTACGTAATATTTGATGTAATATTTTCTCAAATCAATAAAATAATTACATAAGGTGGATTAAACAAATTTTTTAGTCTAATCTGTACAAATTAAATATATATATATTTATCATCGAATATCTCTTTTAAATACCCTTTAAATCACTTAATTGTTAAATTTGGATTAACAAGACCAACACACAACGGTCGCCGCGTCATTTTCTCCCCACCAGCACGCACAAACATAAATATTTGGGTACGACAAAAACCAAGAGGGATGAAAAGCCGGCGCGATTAAGCTCTCACCCGTCGTGTCTATTTCCACGCGCGTCACGTCCCGCCGCGCTCTTCCTCTCTCGCCGATGCGTCGCCGGCATCGGCCGAATTTTTATTAAACGCACGCCGCAAACTCCTCAAGCCCCTCCAACAGGGTCCTGCCAGTAGCGCTAATCTAAATATAAATCGCGCTTTTTCCAAACGCTCGCGCGCCTCCTTCCCCAAAAAGTCCCGAAATAATCGCCGCCGCCGGATTCCGCGAATCGCTCCCACCTCCCTCCCCGGCGAGGGGTTGCCAAAAAGCACGCGGGGGAGAGATAAGGCTCGCTTTGCGCGAAAAAGCAGCGCGCCCCTCGTTTCCCTTGAGTCACGCGCCGTGCGGCAGGAAGAGAAAGAGAGAGAGAGAAAGAAAGCAAGACCCGGGAGGGCGTCCCGCAGGCCTGTCACGAGTCGCGTCGTCTGCCGCGACTCGCCCCTCCCCCCACCCCTCGCGCGTCCTTTTCTCGCCCCCCATGGATACCGAGGAGACTCGCTCTCGCCTCTTTTAAGGTTATGAAGCGGCGCACTGGGAGGCGGCGCCGCAGCCTCACCGAAGGGCATGCCGCAGCCCACCGCCGATGCACACGTATACTCTGCGCGCCGCGCGCCACCCGCGAGATAAGAGGGGAAATCTCATCCGAGAGGATGAGCAGGTACACGAAGTCCGCGTACTTCACGCGGCGAGGCGTCCAGCCGCGTGAATTGGCAGGTTCGCGCGTATGTACGGAAGGCTTGACTTGACTCACCTCGCGGTCCGCCCCGGCGCCGCTGCCTCCTCGTCCTCCTGGTCGAGCACGCGCGCACACACTGTACTGGCGCTCTCCGGGCGCGCGCGCGAGGGAGAACGGCGGGGCGCGCGCGACGGCGAGAGAGAGAGGGCTCGCGGGGAGCGAGAGAGAGGAGCGGAGCGGAGCCTGGAGCGCCTTAGGAGCGCGCTGCCGGCGCGGGCTGCTGGTGCTGCTGGTGCTTCTGCTTCTGCGGCATCCTCGCGCGGCGACAGTTTTATTTGGTGCGCGCGCGCGGCGAGAAGGGACTGCAGAGGGGGACGGAGCGAGTCGACGACAGGCCGTCGCTGCTCTCGTGGATCCGGCCCGAGAGAGACGGAGCACTGGAGCAGCCGCCGCGGCCATACCGTCTGGCGGCGCTACGAGGACTGCCGTCTAGCTGCCGGGACGCGAACTAATGCGCGCGCCTGCTTCCTCCCGAGGGCGCGCACGTGTGTATTTTAATATTCGTGTGTTATGTTCGCTCGCGTATATCCTGTCGGCCGCTATGTACTCTGTACTGAGTATTTAATACGGAGAACGTGTGTGTCTTTTGTATGTACAGTGAAAAAAAAAATTTGTTAATTTTCAGCAAATGATTTACTTTAATAGTACTTATTAAATAGTTCTTTGAATCAAGTAATAATGTCATTAAAACTAAATGAATTTAGTAGTTTCAATAAAATAATTGTTTGACTAGATAAAATCAATAAGTACTATTAATAAATAATTAACTAAGTAATAGGTACTATTGAATTAAATGTTTGCTTAAAATTAACAAATTTTTCTCTCAGTGTAGGCTTTGTATTTTGTATGCAGGCTTTGTATTTTGTATGTAGGTTTTGTATTTTGTGAGTATTTTTTACGTAGGTTTTGTATTTTGTGAATACTTTTGTATGTAGGTTTTATATTTATGTCAAAATTTTATGCGTAGGTTTTGTATTTATATGAATATTTTGTGGGGAGATGTACGTATTTATGTGAATATTTTATATGCAATTATTGTATTTATGTGAATATTTATGTATGCGGGTGTATGTATTTATGAGAACAGGTGTGTAAATCTATGTGTAAGTGCGTATATTTATGCGAGTATTTATGTACGCATGTATGTATATTTATGCGTGAAACTGTATGTATTTATATGAGCATTTATGTATATAGGTAGTGTATATCTATGTGTGTAAGTGTGTATTTATGCGTATAGGCTTATATGTTTACGTGTGTCAGTGTGTGTATTTATGAGAAAAGGTATATATTTATGTCAGTAGGTGTGAGTATTTATAAATGTAGCTGTGTGTATGTGTGCGAACATCTGGTACAATAAGTACAAGTTTAGCTGTATAAGTAACTATATGGTGCTTTCATGTATATTACTACTGACGCGAATGTGTGAGGAGAGTACACGTGGGGATCGGTGAGTCACCGCCGACGTTGCCTCTTGGTTTATTTGTTATACTGATATTTTTTTATCGTTTTTAGGAGGTTTAAAGGGCCCTGAGAGGCGAGTTCATTGGTGCATTATTTGCGTCGATGAATGGCTCGAGTGGGGATGAATGGATAGTGGCTGATTCACTCTTTTTGCGGTCTTAAGTGTTTGCTAATTTTTCTGTCTTTTATTTCGTGAGCTGTGGCCGATCAATAATTCGGTATAACTGCACCTGTTCAATCTTTCGAAACAAAAAAAAAATACAATTGCAAGACTTCGCTTAAACCAAAATTGACAAGTTTTTCTTGTTTAGCATTTTTAAGATCGATTGATGCACGTGTTAATTACTTCTTAATGTGCAATAATTATCTATAAAAATTGCATTGATGAATTTTCATGTTCACCTCTTCATAGTAATACCTTTACTCCGTATTTGCGAATAATGCTATTTACATAGTAATCTAATACAAAATATAAAAGAAAATAATTTGTTTGCAAAATAATGCAGTTCTGTTTTTTAATATACAATTTAATTTGTCGACGTTTTTTCTTTAATAATTCTATGCAATACTTTATGATAATTAGGGTAGTAAAATATGTTATTACAATTGATGTACTTACAAGTTTACTTAAAGTCTTGTAGTAAAAAATACTAATTTTAAATTAAGTATAGATGTTTAAGTAAAAATTGACTTGACTTGATGTTTTTTAACTTATATTTGTTTTGCGCAATCAAGTAAGTAAACATTGCTTTAAAAATTAGTATAACTTACTTACTGCATGCCTAAGTTTTATATACGGTTGTACATGTGTACTTAGCAAAATTTATTTAGTACATATTTCAGTAAATTTTACTAATCACTATCGAGTTCACTACCGAGGAATTCACCACCGAGCACTGTTAAACCTATTGTTACTATTGGACAACTTAAAGCTTCTCTGCGATCATTTACCTTTAGTTTTTACTTATACTTATCTAATAATAGTTATGATACATTTTATAGTATTTTAATTACATTGATACTTTATTTTTGTATTTAAGGTACTATTTGTCCGTTGAAATTTGTAATAAATAAATAAATAAAAATCACTTTTCTCCGTGTATGATGTACATATTATAATGAATACTTATTTATCAATATCTAAAATTAAAAATAAAATAAAAAGTCCTTGAAAAACAATATGCAATCGAAGACATCGATACCGCTCTAAACTCTGAGTAGCACCTGCATCCAATGAATCTTCATAGAACCAAGGAACAAATAACCGATAGTTATGCAGGTGTAACGTTTCCTTACGAGCAACGAACCTCTCTAAACGTCATTACGCCGTGTACTCTTCGGAAAATGCAGATACCATATATAAGCTCGTATAGATTACAATAACTGGTTTCCTTTTACGGCCCATACCCAACTATGCTAAAGCTATATATTTTTCGTGAATTGAGGGTACAGTGTGCAAGAGCAATGTCTCGTGTTTACATTGCGTGACGATCTGTCCAAATGACTTATATTACATTTTACTCGAATCCTCAAGCCGTTACGTCGGCAAACTGCATAAGCAGTTGACGATTCGGGCATGCGAAAGTCTCGAATGTTTTTTTTTTTTTAACAAATATAAAACAGCTGTTGTTTAAATCGCGCCGTGTATAGTTGCTATATAAATTGGAAAGGGGATTAAGAAAAAAAAAACAGTGTTATCGGATCGGGCGATGATAAAAATCGGCTAATTTGTTGAAACATGCTAAAGTGAAAATAAACTAAATGCATAAAAAGTCCATTAACTTTTACTTCTGCCTAGAAATTGGATATTCCCTTATTGTATTATTATCTGCGCGCGTTAAAATTTGCGCGAACTTTTTAACAAGATCCTTATCGAGAACAACTTCTCTCATTCGTAAAATAAATTCAGAACTCCGCCTTAATGCGCTTTTAAAAGTGAAACTGCATATAGCGCAATTTCGGGGGCAACGCTTTAGAAACTGGCCTTTCCGCTTGAAGTTGAATATAATTGTAAACAATATAAATTTTACGATGGACGTATTGACTTTAAAAGTGAGCAAAATACTTTTTATTTTACCTGTGAATAATAAAGAAACTTTTTCTTGCAAAATATTACTCGGGCGAAGTAGCTTTTAGGCACAATAAATAAATATTTTAATCAAAGTGGAACATCTTTTTTTCTCCTCTGAAGGAAAGAAAACTTTTTTAGTGAAAAGGTTTCTATTGTTCTTTCGAATTTTCAAAGTATTTTTTTTTTTTTTCGTAAAACAAGTATTCTACGATCTCTCTGAATTATAATTATAATTAAACCTATTTATCGAGTAAATGATAATGACACCCTGAAGCTTGTGAATTGTAAAATTTTTATCAAACGAAATAACATTATATAATTAAATTTTATTTAAAACATTGTTTTTCTCATTTGAGTATTGTATGTCAGATCTGATAATATTTGCATGCGTATTACTACTGGTATATTAGCTTTACACCTTTCCGGCCACCAGACGGTTTCTGTGTGGGTTTCCCCAGAATTAAAAGTCTGGACTGCCATCGGATATAAGTCTGGTAGCTCACCGCCGATTATCTGTACCTTCTATCTGTCATCATTACCTGCCATAATCTTATTTAAATTTTTCCCTTATATTCTTACGGTAATACTTTATAATGTTAATAACGAAGAAAAAATCTTCACGTTTAAATATAACAGTTTTCAACATTATGCCGTACATTTCTTTTTATGTAAAAATTACGCTAAAACTCTCCATAAAAATTACTGGAATTTTCCATAGAAACATATGCCATTGTAATTTTTACGTCAATTTTGAATGAGCGTTAAAGTTGTTTAATTTTTAGAAGAAAAGCTCGGAAAAGATTGTGAAGCTTATCTAATAAAATTTACGGAGCATTTTTAGTAAAAATTACGAAAGTTTTCTAGTATAAATTGCGAAGCTTCTCTAGTAAAAATTACGAAGTTTTTCTAGTTAAAACTAAGGAACTTTCACTCTACAAAGTTGTCAAAGCACACAACCACCATTCAAAAATCAATATTCACCATCCTTCCGTAAAAATTAATATCGTTAATAAAATAATTAGAAATTTAAAGACTTTCTCCCACAAGCTATTAAATCTAGCTCAAGCCTCGTTCGCCTTAAGCATTATAAATCGGAAAGTTCGCCCTCGACACGACCCACGTGCGGCAGCCGCGAAACGAAGCAATTAAGCTCGCGTCTTCCGAGCTTTGAGGAAGCGGGCCCGTCGAACTCCGGGAAACAATTCGAAATGGCAGGCCGCCGAGAGCGGAAAGGTCGGGGGTGCAGGAGGCGAGGGGAGAAAAGGCCACCCCTCGTGCTCCGCGACGTGACGACGCGACGTTTCGAGCCCTGCTGTATACCACCGTGTAATGTGTTGGGTCAATACTAATGCACCTCACGTCGCTTCTCTCCCTATCTCTCCGACTCTGCCTCTAAATCTACTCCCTCGCTCTCCTCGTATAGGCTTATACCACTTGCATATTAATTAGCTCGTGAGCGGTTTTCAAGTGCATGTGTGTGAGTGCACTTCCACTTTTTTCTTTACGACGTCTGGTGTGTATTCCAAAGTGGGTAACGGGTTATCGTTGATTACATATTTTATACTACTTTAATTTTACATTTTGGTTTACTATTTTATACCACTGATATTTTTAATAACAACAAAACTACGTAGTAGTGCTGATTTGAATTTTAGAATAGAATGTGGGTGGACAGTGGTTGCAAAATCATTAATCAGATTACTAGTAGATTTGATGGCTATTTTGTCACTTATAATATATGCAAGAACTTAGCTTTAGAAACCTTTGAATTAGAGAACTTATTTAAATTTGTGTTGTACTGAACTGTCTTTAAAAGATTGCTTGATTAATAAAAGCTCAGAAACAAAAATATTATTGTGTAATGCGTAATTCGTGACAATCTTGAATTAATTCTATAAGTAAAAAGATGCAGCATTCCATATTTTTAAAAGCGTCGATAACAAAGTAACCTATGCTGGTAATTGCGTATTTTTAAATATCTGGCTTGAAAGTGAAGTTGATACATCAGCTTGAATAATAAAATAATTACTGCAGATAAAGTGGCAAAGCAAACAATTGCCGTATTCGTTTTATCATTTCATTTTTTTTTTATGTTTAAAGCGTAATTTACTTGATTATTTTTATGAAAACGTTTGCGTACGCTAAAATGTATGTCGAGCGTTAAAGCATTTAGATGCGATAGAAAATAATGAGGCTATAATTATGTAAAGTAATTTTATAAATTATTAACGCGAAGTAGAAATTAAATAGCGAAAGCTTTTTTTAAAATTGGAGCGTAAACAATTTTATTATAAAACTCGTATACAAATAAAGCTTTTTTTGTTTTAAATTTTCTAGTAAAATACCTTTCTTATTGTAAAAAAAAATATAAAAAAACAATCTTATGTACAATTGATTAAAAACTTAAATATCGATGAGCTAACAAAGTTTCTTAAAAAATATACCTATTCACATTATTGAAAATTGTGTCCTAGTCTTTTTCAAATTGATTTAGAAAAATTACTTAAATGTATAACAGTGCAATTTCTATAAAATAAAAGTAACTTGTAATATGAAAGCAAGCAATCGCTGTGCTTTAGTTTGGAAGTCCTTCATTAAGCGTTAATGTTTATATTTCTTCCCATACCTATCTTCTAATTCATTTAACTTTGTATCAAGCTCTGCTGACGAATAAGTCTAAAAAGTAAAATAAAATTATGTTAAATTTTCTGGTGATCATTTTATAAAAGGAGATGATTAATATAGTATACTCACTCTTTTTCTCACAGGTTTTCTATGTAAAATTCTATCGTCCTCTAATTCGTCACAACTTTTAACACTGTCACAATCGTCAATAGCCTAAAATATAATAAAATATTACACTAATATTATGTGTTATGTCACTTAATCACATATTTGATTTGTGCAATTTTATTTAAACTTACCCAAAGATCTTTATACTCCGGTGAGATACTTTCTAAAAATAGAAGACGATCTTCAATCTTCTTTATTCTTGCATACACATCTGGAGGTACTGGTTTATTTATCCCTAACAGCTTTTCAGTTGTAGATAATCTTTCCTCAAGAGCTGGAGGATAATTACTTGTACAATTTTCTTCTTTTATTGGAACATTAGGCTTAAATTTTTGATGACTCCATTGATTATAAACTCTGTGTACTGATATTACAAACAATTATTCAGATGTATTTAAAAAAATTGTTTATTTATATGTTTTCAGTATAAAATAAATATTTACCTTTTACATGACTTTTGGAGTCTTTATGTTTTATTAAAATAGCATTGACCCTGGCACAAACACGTGTACTGTCATCATCATCATCCGTAGTTTGCTCACCACTAATAACAAATAAAAAATTTAAGTAAAACTGTTTAATTTTAAGATTTCAAAAAGTTATTTTTGTATTAGTCTGACCTGTATGTACAAAATTCTTGTATATTTAGCATATTCACTTGCTCTCTCTTTTGCTTAATAAACGACTCTATCCTACGATTAAGTTCTTCACTACTTGCTTTTATTTGTACTTGATCCGTATCAATTGCAAAATCATCTGCAGTGGCATCAGTACTTGATACGTCATTATTATCCACATTAACAAATTCTGACTCGACCTCCACAGTTTCATAAACATTATCAATATCGATTTCATCATCTACAGTAACAGTTTGAGTTGTAGGACTCTAAATGGAGGTCATCACCAGCTTGCGCATTCATTTCATCCGACTTCTTTTTCGTATTTTCTAAACATTGGAAACAATGGAAAGGTTTTAAATTTGTTTAGAGATAAATTGCAAAATCATTTATTTATTTCAAATAAGTAAAAACAAAAATTTTAAAATATTGCAATCATTAAAAAATTTGCAACTTTGGCACTTAAGTATGCAAGATATTTAATTTTGCTTACATATACTATTCATGCATTTGTAACAACTTTTAAACTTAAATGTTACAGTAACTTTATAAATTTTAATCAAAAAACAATAAAAATATTTCTACTAATGAATACTGAATTAGCCAAATTATTTTTAGCATAACAAATAAATTAATTTATTTACTTGTCCAAAAACATTCCTTATTTTGCTTCCATTCGGAACCCTCATTTTCATATATTTCTTTTTTCCATATAGGTACTGAAGTTTTGACTGCATCGATGGCAAATTGTACTGCTTGTAATGATTCTTGTCTGTGGGCTGAAGAGATAGCAATAATGATACTAGTTTCTGTAACAGGTACCTCTCCCAAACGATGATATATTGCTATTTTTTCAACATTCCACTGTAAACGTACTTTATCACATACTGCTTGCAACTCCTTAACGGCCATTGGTTCATAAGCTTCGTATTCTAATTTTAATACCTTTGAAGAAAAGAATTGTATTGTAAGTCATTAATTACATTATAAAAAAATATCTGTCTACATTATTCTTAAGCTTGTTTTACCTTTTTTTGTTCAAAATTATCTCTAGTAATGCCTATAAAAGTAGACACAGCCCCACAATTTGGGGAAATAACAGACTCAATGATGTCATTAATATTGAGTTTCTCAGTCTGCAGACCGACAAAATCCTTTTGGCTCGCCATATTATCCTAAAAGAATTTATCATTGATTAAACATCAGATAACAGAAACCAAAAAAAATTAAATCCAACACCTGCATCTTGCATTAATTAATCTGCATAAAAAATTCAGTATATTAACTAAACCGAACACCAGATCGAAATATTACTTAGCACCATCCTTCCACAAGATACAAAATCTAACTTTAACACGGGTGTAATTTCTCTCTTAGTCAAAAACTTCCTTCTCACATAAAATGTACGATCATCCCATTGAAGCGGAAGACAAAACTCACAAGCCCTACACGAGTAACTCAGCAGTGAGAGTGTCGAAGTACGAAAGAAAAAAAAGGCCAAAAATTACCTCCACTGAGGGGTGGAATAACAGCGACCTCGTCGCGGTCGGCGAGGTTAAGGACCTCCTGGGGCTCGACGAAGGCCTCGTTGACGGCGAGCACGAAGCAGTCCCTGATGCTGCCCAAATTGAAGCGCTCGACCAGCTGGCGCTTGAGCTCGTCGGAGGTGAGTCGCGAGGGTATCACCAGCTCGGTCTCCCTCAGCCCGGCCAGCTCACGTGCTTTCGCGAAAAACAGTACCCTCACGTAGCTGCTGCCGCTGCTGGTGCTCCTCCCGTCCGCTCCCGCGCTCATTTCTAACCTGACATCGGCACCGCCGCTGCCGCGACACGTCGCCAGTCCGCATCGTTATCTTTCCTTTTATTATTTTTTTTTTTTCGTGTGCGCTCGTACGCGAGGCGATTATTATGCTGGTTGTTCCGGGGGGACGGCGCGGCGTTACGCAACGCGCCCGAAGAAAAAGCTGACTCGAGGCTACGAGTAAGTACTTGATTGTGGAGCACGTCGAGCGGACTGCGCCCACGCATTCGCGTATTGTACGTCGCCCGTTTCGCTACAGCGCCGCGCTTGTATGCGCTTTCAAGGTTAGGTTGTGTGCGTCGACCCACATGCGCTCGCGATTTTTTTCTTTTTTTTTCTTCGCGAGCGCGAGATTTTCTTTTAACTTCACGCTGGTGCAGTGCGGCGATCGGAGCGCGGGAAATGCTTGAATGTGCGAGGGGGGAAAAAATGGGGCGCGTCGGAATTTTAAAAAGAATTTGTTGAAGGATTTTATTGGATTGATTGTTCGTTGAAATCGTAAATTGTAAGATAGGAGGATGGTATCGCTGACGAAGATTTTTTTTTTTACGTGAACGTACGCAACTTTTTGATAACATTAATGAAAAAAGTAATATTTGTATACTTATTTTTATTAATGTGTTGTTTAGTTTAAATTAATCGAGCTTAATTTTAAAGAAGCATTCGAAGTTTTTTCTTCGCTTCTTATTATTGCATTATTATAAGGAACGAAATTGTTCCTTAAAAATCAGCAGAATTATAAATAAATATATTTATTTAAATAAACAAATATTTGTTTGTGTACGTTGACGGTAGTACTATACCCTAAGGGAAATTTTAAGTAGGGTGCTTCGGTAATTACTAAGTTAATCGATACAAAAATTGCTAATTACGAAAAAGAAAAAAACATAAAAGTCAGAACAGTCGGTGTTTACCGAGGACTGCAATTACTAGCAGGAAAGCAAACGAAATTTCAAATAGTACTTAAATTGCATTTATCGTTAAATCGAATGAAACGCTCGCAAAGGATATTATCTTAACATTAAAGGATCATTAAGAAAATATCGCAAAATATTAACGACGGACGGAAGCGAGATATAAAAAGAAGATTATCCAGATAATTGAATTGAGCGTTAGAAGTTTCGTAAAGTGTAATCACAGGTAAATACACAGAAGAAATGCATTGTAACAGACGGATAATCGTGTACCATCTGCAATGCCTGGAATCTAGGTAACGCGATTATTTTTTAAGAATTTTGTTTAAACAATGTTAAACTGGTATGCTTAATTTCTTTAAAATAACATTTTAGAGGGATAAAATATGTGATAATAAAACAGTAAGAAATCACGTAATTGATAACAGAAATAAACAGGAATGCAATTAGAATTTAAATAAATTATAAAGCTATAGAAATAACAATAATGCACAAACAATAAACTTTTAATTATTGCATATTTTCTTTTTGCAGTACCGTTCTTTTTTAATATTCACTAAATCTGTGATAGGATACTAATAAGCAAACCGAGATTATATAGATTATGGAGTTGGACTAAAATGAACACTTTTAGGACTTATTTCTCTTCCTGTCTGAAGAAGTGCTGAAAAAAAGCTTCTATATGTTCATTAAATTTATGAAACTTTTTTTTATTTTATGCTAAATTTTTCAACCGCTATTGAGTTTAGAATCACTTACCATTAAGAGTTGAAAAATTATTCACTTAATCGGATCCACGTGTTTATTTTTCACATATCACAAATTTGTTTTGCGAAATTGAAAAAAAAATCAAAAAATAGGTTTGTACTTTCTAAGTAATGTATACATTGGATCTGAAAGGGTTGAGGAAGAATAAGTGAAATTAATGGTCAAATAAATTCGATTTAAATTACATTGCTTCCTTTTATTAAAAAAAAAAAAAACATAAAAATACAATGCAGTATACAACGCATTAATAAATAAATAGTCTTTTAAATTTGTACACAATAATACATATACACATCGGGCTATATTACATGATCACAACAATAATAGCGTCCTGAGAGATGCTTATAAATCTCCGAAAAAAAACCGTTAACAACGCCGTTAAAGTCTTTGCAATACTCATGAAGATAAGTACGAGAGTCTCATTTAAAAAAAAGGGTAACATTCTTTCGCGTCAACAATAGCTTCACGTCTTGCCCTGAAACCTGACCGGTAGACTGGGTACAGCCTTGACGAGGTTCCTCATGTCTCCCACATTCAAAAAGCTCAGCACCTTATCGAGCGGCAGGTCGGGCAGTCTGTGACCGCAGACTGCCGAGAGCCTGTCGGTGGCGGCCTCCAGGATCCCGTCGAACCTCCTGCCCAGGAAGTAATTCCGCTCGAGCAGGTCCGCGTAAAGGGGAAAGGCCGCGCGGTGCGCCTGGGCCTCGAAGGCCTCCGCGACCGGCGCGCACCTCGCCAGGACGGCGAGGCTCCTCCGACTGCCGCGCAGCAGGTCCAGGTACGTCGCCTCCTCGTGGAGCCTGGTGGAGGCCATCCGGTGCACCTCCTCCTCGCACTTCCGCCTGTACTCCTCCTGGGATTCCCCGTTCTGTATCGCCGGGCGACCCGCGCAGAGGCCGGCGGCGCGCCTCCGCAGGTGCTGTCTGGTGCTCGCGGCGAACATCGGCGCCGACTCGGGGATGGCGTCGAAGGGTGTGCGACCTTCGGCGTCGCGGGATTGCGGGTCCGCGCCGAAGGCCAGCAGCTGCTCCAGGCACTCCGTGTCGCGGTTCTCCACTGCCGCGTGGAGGGCCGTGCGGCCGAGTTTGCGGGTGTGGGGGTCGGCGCCCTTGAGCAGCAGTGCGCGGACGAAGGCCGGGCACCTCTTGGCGACGGCGAGGTGCAGGGGGCTCTCGAGGCCGGCGTCGACGTCGGCGCCCTGGGCGAGCAGGGCGGCGACGAAGGTGAAGTCCGGGTGGGTGTAGACTAGGCGCGAGTGCTCGGAGGCGATGGCGAGGTGGAGGGGCGTGCGGCCGTCGGCGTCGGCGGTGTCGAGGTGGGCGCCGTGGCGGGTCAGGAGCTGGAGTAGCTGGACGTAACCGGAGCGCACGGCGAGGTGGAGGGGCGTCTGCCGGGCGTCGTCGGTGGCGTTGGCGTTGGCTCCGTGGCGTAGGAGGGTCTCGACGCTGACGGCGCAGCCCTGCCTGATGGCGGCGTGGAGAGGGGTCTGGCGGTTTTTGTCGAGGGCGTCGGGGTCGGCGCCTTGGCGGAGAAGGAGTTCGAGGACCTCCTGGCGACGGGACTCGACGGCGGCGTGCAGGGGGGTCTTGCCGAGGTTCTCACGGCGGTTGACGTCGGCGCCGTGGCGGAGGAGGAGCTCGAGGGCGGCCCAGTTGCGCTCGGCGATGGCGCAGTGGAGGGCGGTGCGACCGAAGCGGGTGGTCGCGTCGACGTCGGCGCCGCGGCTGAGGAGGGAGTTTAAGAGGGCCAGGTCGGTCTGGCGGACGGCGAGGTGCAGGAGGCCGTTGCCGGTGGCTCCCTTGTCGTTGAGGTCGGCGCCGTGGTTCATGAGTAGGTGGAAGAGCTCCATGTGGCCGGCGTCCACGGCGAGACAGAGGGCCGTCTGTCCGTTGCGGTCGCGGTCGTGGATGCGCGCACCGTGGGTGAGGAGACGCTCGGCGATCTCCAGGCGACCCTCGCGGGATGCTACGTGCAAACACGTGTTGGCGTAGCTGTCGTGTTGGTTCACGTCTGCTTTGCAACTTAGCAACGTGTCTACCATCTGTAATTGAAAAGAAAAGCTCATTAGATTTTTTGAATATATATATTTTTTTTTAATTCTTAAATTTTCAAATTTTCAATAATTATTTACTTCAGTAGCACTTGTTAAATATTTCTTAGAAACTAAATGAGTTTATTTTTTTTTTCTAAATAATTTTAGTAATTTCAACAAAATAACTGGTTGATCCAAAGAAATATTCATGAAATAATATTGAAGTAAATAAAATGATCTCTTAATGTATTTATTTTAGCATACTATTTTATGTCACTGAATAGTTCGATAGTAAAAAATTCAAATTAAAAGAAATCACAATGAGCACGTGCAGCTGACAGAAGTAGACTACTAAATACTATATTATCGAAAGTTTAAAAAAAACTCTTATCACTTAAAAATTGTTAATGTCAATTTGAATATCCTCAAGATCTAGCTATAAAGTTTTCTTGCAATTTATGAAAACGCGATGAAAATGTGTTTCAGCAATTTAAAGAGAAAAAAACTAGCACACTACCCTTTACAATAAACTTTCATTATTTACTGTACACAAATGTCATGAATGAACTTTTTTCTTCTTGAACAAAGGAGCACGAACTTACCGCTACGTTATTCCTGTCGACGGCGCTGTGCAGGTAAGAGTATCGTCGGTCGAGGTCGCCGTCGGCGACGAGCTCGTTGACGTCGCAGCCCCGCTGGACGAGAAGGGGCACGAGGTCAACGCGGCCGGACTGCACCGCGAAGAAGAGGACGGTGAAGCCGTCGTGGCTCTTGACGAGAGGATTGGCGCCGTGGCGCAGCAGAAGCTCGACGAGCTCGAGGCTGCCGAGGGAGGCGGCCACGTGCAGGGGTGTCCGGCCCTGCAGGTCCGTCACGTCGACGATTGCACCGTTCGACAGCAGATGGGTCACCATCTCCGGGTGCTGCTGGCGCACCGCGATGTGCAACGGCGCCTGGCACAGGGCATCCCGCACGTTCACGTCGATCCTCCGGTTCAATAGCCTTTCCACAAGCTCCAGGTACCAGTTCTCCACGTCTTTGTTATAATCTGCTGCGAGGAAGAGAAATTTATGTTAGACACAATAAAGATTAAATGTGTTTTTAAGCTAAACTATTTTCTGCACTGTTTAGTTTAATTTTTGGTCGAATATTTAATTAAATAGTTCTCTGAGTGTTTTAGTTAAACAAAAGGCTTTAGTTTTCAGTTTAAAGAAAAATAAGTAACGCTAGCTCGCGAGTTTACTCTACTACGTAAATTTGTATTAGTAAAAAACTACTATAATTAGTAAATTTTTAACTGAAAATTAGTGGAAAGAGCTTCACGATTTAGATTTAGATATTACTATACTATTTTGTAACGCAGAGACAGGCTTGACTAATTAAAAATGTTACTAGAAATTACAGTAAAATTTACTAGATTTAAAGTAAATGTTACTATACTATTTAGTAAAATTTTTTGTACTATTAGTAAAACTATTGAACTTTAATTTGTGCACTATTGTTGCAGATGCATTTTGTAAAACAAAGAAAGAAAAAATTAAGTAAAGTATTGTCGTGACTTACCTATATACGTTTCCATCTTTATGTCGTAATAATTACTGTTATTTCCGATCTTGGACATGGCGAACGGTGTGGAACAGACTTCCATCGGTTCCTGGACGAGCAAGTGATCATTCGTCATGATGCAGTCTGTACAAACAGTATTGGTCTCTCGATATCGGTGCACTACTATACTCTGGACACTTAGCATGAAAGTAGAGATGCTCACACTCGGACGTTCGACATCGAAGTAATGAGGAGCAGGCGGAAGCGGGGTTCTTATATAGCCGGGCGCAACCCCTAAAATCATCAGTACCGTGTGGGGCTAACGAGTCTACGATGTGGTAGCGCACCTCGCTATTATGAGCGGCTCACAATACCCTCACTTAATGGATCACTCCAAAGTATTGTTCCTGGAATATTTCGAAGATTCCGTCATTGATCCTTACGGCACACACATTTAAATCCCTTCATTTTCTCTTTTTCTTTTCAAGATTTCCCCGACAGCAAAGATACCCGTTTCAATCTTCACTCCCACTTATGCTATCAATTATTTAACAAGTCGTTTATATATTTACGGAAGCAGCTATATTAATTGTTTATATTCTTAAATAGAATCTTAGCACGCAAGTTTCTTCTATATACAAAAGTTATAAACAAATGATAAAATAGAGTAGACTTTAATATTCAAATTGATCTACTCTGTAAATCTGAAAATGTGAAATTCACTTGCAAAATGTGAATAGTGACAAATTTATTGACAAAAATCGTCCGTGCATTAAATGTCACTATTCACGTTATCCAAGTAAATTTCACAAAGTCAGATTCACACGGTATACAAAACATACATATATATATATGTGAATCAAGGTCTCTCTCTATCTTTTAATTCGAACTACATTAAAATCCTGAAATCAACTTAGACAAAAAAATCTCATTTTTTTTATATAATTCATCCTTATATCAAAAAGCAAGAAAGCCGCAACGAACCACCAGTGATCGTGGCTGCGCTTCTCTCTCTTTTTTATTAACTCGAAATAAACTAAAATCCTCAAAGCAACTCATCCTTATCAAAAAACAAGAAAGCCGCAGCGAAGCGCCAGTGATCGTGGCTGCTCTTCTCTCTCTCTCTCTCTCTCTTTTTTTAACTCGAAATAAACTAAAATCCTCAAAGCAACTCATCCTTATCAAAAAGCAAGAAAAACGCAGCGAAGCGCCAGTGATCGCGCCTGCTCTTCTCTCTCTCTCTCTTTTTTAACTCGAAATAAACTAAAATCCTCAAAGCAACTCATCCCTATCAAAAAGCAAGAAAGCCGCAGCGAAGCGCCGGTAATCGTCGCTGCTCATCGCGGACCCATTAAACGCAATATCGCGCAGCGCAGTAAGCGCCGGCGAGATCGAAAACCGCAGATCGACGGTCCGCCGAATGTTTTTTCGCGATAGGCATCGGCCGTCGGCGCTATCTGCGTGCACGCAAGACTCCGCAACGGAATCGAGCAGAGAGTAAGCGCATAGAATGGGTATTCCCCCCTCGGCCGGCGGCCTGTCTGTCTCCTAATTACCGTTAAATAAGTCCCGTCGGGCCCCCCCGTGCCCGACGTCTGTCTGTCTGAGTGCGCCGTCCGTCTCGCTCGCACTCGCACCAGGCGCCTTGCCGGTGCGCCCGCCTTAATTTAAACGCATCTGCCCCGCCCGACGGATTATCGTGATTTGTCGTAATAGTTGCGCCCTGTGCCCCCCCCCCCCTCCCAGTCCGCAACGATGATTATGTGCGGAGCGGTGCCACGCGCACACTAATGGGACAGTCTGGCGCCTCGCACGGCTGCAGAGCTTAATGGGCCACAGGGGCTTCCGACGATTTTTCAATAGTGCAATTAATAGCAACATGCAGGGGATGTGCCGGCTCCCGTGGAATTGCGTCAGGCCCATTTGGGCGTTGGTGGTTGTAAGATGAATTCGCACTGCGGTGGGATACGTCAAATATCGTCTGGTGTATACCGTGGCGGGGACTTATTTATGTTTTTATGGTTCGTCTGGAAATTATGATTGTGGACGCTTTGCAGGTACAATCGCCATGACATTGGCCCCTGTATTTTATTGCACCCCCTGGTCTTTGGGTGGCATGTTTGGGGTTCGAGAATCAAGACGATAATGACTTATTGTCATGTTGCACAATGCGCAATGAAAAGCAGATATTAAGAAAACTAGAATGAATTGTTATTCATTATTCTATATGTTTTAAATTGTTTATACAATGTATTTGAGAATTGTGTATGTACGAGTTATGGCAGATGATGCAAAATACTTTCACTCCGAACATGGCACGGATAATTAAAATGAAATGTTAATTAAATTTGATGAAAGTATACATTACCCTATCACGTATCAGCATATTATATACAAATTAAATAAACATTTAAAATATGTCTACCGACTTAATTGTCAAGGGGAAAAGTGAAAAAGGATAAAGTGTCTATACGCACAGGAGGAAAATTAACTTCTTAGTGATAGGTTTTATTGCTTAACTAATTACGTATACGCGTCGGTCTGACTTTAATTGGTTCCTAATTAATGAAAAATATAAACGTCTAATTCGTTTACGCCTTATTTCCAATCCTCCGTTCAATGTTACGTCGTGAAGAGCGGGCCTTAAAGTGTCCTCCCATGATATTAAATATGCATTACAGGCATGAAATTAACTTATTAAGCAGGAAACATGAATACTAATGAGAGTGAATTGAGAACAAGTATAGAACACGTGCTAGCGGATCTGAATCGAGCGCGTTGCAATTTTCGCGCGATTATCGTTCGAGGTAAGTAAGGAATCTGCACAGAGTGCGAAAGCTGCAGCTTCAGCTCGCTGAAGCGCAGCTTGAATCTCGTAGTGATGCCCGCGAGAATTCAAAATTATTCTTCGATAAAATGACAGACTTATTTTTATCATCGGATACGCATAGGTACTTCCTGACGTGCAAGAAACTTAGTTATATTCTATTTTTTATTTGTGTAAAACGGTCAATTATGCAGCTTAAATTTTGAAAGAATATGTGAACGATTCTTCCTGCATTTTATGAAACATCGCGAGTATTCTCCTTATGACAAGAGCTTTCCTGGAATCTTCCTGAAAATGGTGCGCAAAAAATCTTAATCGAGGGAACGCTTGTAAGTACTAGAAATTTTTACGAGAAAATTGCTGTAATTTTTAAAGAAACTTTGTAATTTGTGTAAGAACAGCTCTGCTAATTAAAAAATAAAGTTTCAAGGAAAAATCTTCGCAGCTTTTACTGGAACAACTTAAATGAAAAGAGAAAATTACAGTATTAAAGAAACTTTGTAATCTATGCAAGAAAAGCTCTACTATTAAAAAAATAAAATTCCGAAAATGCTTAAGGAACAACTTCAATTTTTAAATCCTCGCAATAATTATAGAACTGATCGTTTAAAAATTACTAAGCTTTGGCACTCGTCCAAAGAAAAAATTGTAGTACCAAAAAACCACCGACGATTAAGTTTTCTGCGCAATTTTTACGAGGTTCATCTTCATTTTCTCTGTACAAACAAAAAAACCTTAAAAATTTTCTCACACAATCTTAGCTTCTCAAACGGGTCAAAATCGCATTCGCAAAAAGTCGTTCGAATCGAAACTCGCGCTCGGCCAGTAAAAAGCTCAAGGATCGAGCGGGCGAGATCCTCGATTGATCTCGGCGGTGATGACGCAGTCACCTGTTGTCGGGAGGCGGTCGCGGGTCTCCGACGACGGCACGGGCGCTGCGCGACGGCGCGGCTCCCGAATGAGGTCAGCGGTGGAAATAGGGTCAGCCCGCAGGGCGGGGAAGGGAGCTCCTTCTGTCTCTCTCGCTCCCTCGGCAGCTCGAATAGCTGAACGGAGACGGGACACTTGCATTTTCATCGCACAGCGCCGCTCGATCCCATTTTCCTCATTTGCATAAAAGTCGATTTTCCCTCCCGCTCCGAAGCTCCCCCCTCCCCTCCTCTGCGCTGCGTTAAAAGCTCGGCGCTGGGCTCGCGTGCTCGCGGAGAATCTCCGAAAAGCTCGTCGGCGCTCTCTCGTGGCTGCCTTTATTGGCTTTTTCCTCGCGATGGATTCTACGTCTCGCTAGGCGAGCCGATCGATGACTTGTTAGCCGGACTCCCCCACTTGTACACGGCGGTTTTAGTATGCGCTTCGCGAGATTTAGTAGGCGCCCCTCCCGCCCTCCGCCTTTTTTTCAGATGAGGGTACGTGTATATACTCTCTAAAAATGAATATGTGAAGTTCACTTATTTTTATACAGACTTGTTTTAATTTGGATAAAATTATAAGGCAAATTTTACGTACCTGATTTGACCTAGTAACGATGTTACTAGGATACCGTGTAAATCTGAAAATGTGAAATTCACTTGGAAAATGTGAATAGTGAGATTTAATACGTGAACAGTTGTGATTTAATGCGTGCTAAATGTGTGAACGATTTTTCACGTACAATTTGTCACTATTCACATTTTCCAAATGAATTTCACATTTTCAGAGTTGAAGAGTATAAATAGTAGAATGCAGTTTTGCCTTGTTACCCTTACAGCAGTAATAGTTTCAAAATTAATAGTTAATTTTTTTAATTTTTTAAAGTCTTAGTTTTGTATAGTGCCACACTAGTAAACAGGAAGATTTTCTTCCTCTACTGGATTATTATTAAATATATTTGCATCTACTGCATTGGTATATTCCATACTCTGATAATAAATATAGATAAAATAAAAAGACGTTCACGTAGAATTAGTGTATATTCTCTTATTCGATATGAATTTCACACATTCATTTTTATACCGCCTAATTTTAAAGAACCGCACTTCGGCGCTATGCAAGTGGGTGGGGGTCCCTTCCTCTCTCTAAAAATGAATATGTGAAATTCACATCGAATAAGTGAATATACATGAATTCTTCGTAATAAGTCGTTCACGTGAATAAGTGAATATACACTAATTCTACGTGATAAGTCGTTCACGTGAATAAGCGAATATACTCTATAATTCTGCATAATAAGACGTTCACGTGGATAAGCGTACATTCGCTTATTCAATGTGAATTTCACACATTCATTTTTAGAGGGCTGGTTTAAGCGGATCCGCGGTCTTCAGGCGAGTCGCGAGCTTTCAAACGACGCGGCCATCTCGGCTATTCGTCCTCGTGCTGCGAAGTGCATTGTCGCGTACCTTAGACGCGCGAAATATTTGATAGGCAAGACGACGGCTTACAGCACCGGCAGTCAGCTGTTAACGATGCTTCTTAAAATAAACGCATTCTTTCGAGCGAGGCCCGATCCCATGCGTAGCCGTATCTTTTTAATATCGTTGCTCTCGAAAATAGACCGGAGCTTATTTCCCCGTCTATTTTCGTTCGACGCTACGTTTTGCAATATTTGACTTTTGAGAAATCTTAGAGCCCGAGAAAATATTTATCCGCCGTTAAATCCTCCGACTGGCTGGTGACGACAAAAAGGAAAGAAGAGATCGCTCAAAGAAGGTATCTCTCTGAATCTATAATAAGTGAAAATATCACTTATTGAAAAAGTGATGCCATTTTTCACTAGTAGACTGAGAGAAAAAACTTAATAAAAATTACTATTATGATTAGGAAAGGAGTGACAGTCTTGACAAGCGAAACATTTTAGCACGGAATATAACAATTATTAGCAATAGTAATTTGTAAAAATTTCAGGTACTAAAAATTACTATTTTGCATATATAAAATTCTCAAAACTTTTATAAGTAAACATAGTTTTTATTAGCGAAAAAGTTTTTTTTTTCATTTTTATAGTAAACCCTAAACAGTAATCACTTATTCAATGCGTATAACATAATTACTTAATTAATAAGTGCATATTTACTTATTAAAATGCACTTGTTTATAAAATGTGCACGTTCACTTATTTTAGTTGTGTGCTCATTCAATTATTGAAAATGTAAATATTCACTTATTCTATGTTGTCGACTATGCACTTGACCAACATTTGCAAGCACAGGTAAAACAATTAAAATATTTCACTTGTTTAGATTTAGAAAGTAAATAGAACAATCAAAGTCGACCTGCATTCGCGACGATCATTTATTTATCGAAGGGAATGCCTGTCCGACTGTTGAGCCGCGCGGAAGTCCGTACGTCGGTTATTCCGATGCGAGAAAAAAAAAGGAAAAAATTTAGCCAGCGCGAAGTGCGAGTGCCTGGATAGCAGAAGTGGAGCATCGTGCGATGTTCTAATTTAGTAATTGCCGCGGCATTGACACCTCCTCGTATCGTGCATTATGGAAACTCGCTAATGACAGATTGATGCGCAATAGGCTTTTCGAGTTTCACACCTGCGTATCTTCTCATATTCATTAGATGAAATAACACACGCGCTGCGCTATCCTCCCATTATACACCGCGTACTTTTCTATGCGACCACCTGATACTATTTTTAGCTGGTTACACCTCGGTGCGATCTGTGTAAATCTGAAAATGTGAAATTCACGTAGGAAAATGTGAATAATAAAATTGAATACGTGAAAAAACGTTCACATGCTAAATGCGTGAACAATTTTCCACATAAAATTTTTCACTATTCGCATATTCCATGCGAATTTCGCATTTTTAGACTTGTATGTTCAAAATATTTCGATAATCTTATCCACTTGTTCAGTGCAATATGTAGCGTTAATTTTTTTCAAATCATAATGATTGCAAATCAAAATATTTAATCATTTTTACAAAAAGTTCAGTAAATGTTAATAAATAGTACGGTACTTTCGTCAGACACTTAGTCATAAATTAGTATTATAGATTAGAAATATTACATAATACTCGAATAAAAATTACTTAACGGTAAAATTTGTAAGATTTACGGATCAATTTACTGAGCTCGTAATACAAATTATTTAAACTTTCCTCTTAGCATATTAATGATATTATATAAATATACATATAGTTATAACAGAAAGTTTACCCTACTATCGATTAAGTGTCTCGAATCTTTTTGCAAGTAGTCCGACAAATGAATAATAATAATTCGACAAATAAACAAGATTTATGTACATCTATCGACCAACTAATCATAACACGTGATGTTTCTAACTATGGATTTTTCAACTAAATTTTTCAAGAAATAATCTTATTTAATTTTCTCTACAATAATTATAACACTGTTCTACATACACATACCGTCCCGAAAAAAAAAAAATTAGCTACCCTAATTTCCCATTTCTCAAGCACCAAAATAATCCTTCTTTAAAAAGATGCTCCTCTTCATTAAAGGCGACGACGTAATCTGAATAATGACAGAGGAACGACGTGCAGCTACCTATAGAGGCACTCCTTTCCTCGCAAAAAAAAAAAATTGAGTCGATGGAACTGACAGAAACAAGGGTCGAAGGTAATTACTTTCGCCGCAAAAACCGAGATTACCGCGCGTGCACCCGTCGATTCCGCCTCGCGCAATCTCGATTAATTCGCCGTTAACGAACGCGTCGTCAGGGAGAGGCTCGCGCGCGCGCGCAATATGCGCCCAGCGATCGATCGGCCCTTTCGCCACCGCCGAAATGCAGCGATCATCGCAACTTTCCTACCTCCTCCTTCTCCTCCTTCATCTCCGGGGGGTGCCGAATCGTTCCGCACCGTCCGTCCGCCTACGCGCACACTGTCGTCGCCGCCGCGACAGCTCCGTCGGCTCGTACGCGACGCTCACCGTGTGTACAAACAAAAGGGGCTTGTCGCTGATTTCCCCGACCGATCGAGATTTACGCAAGGCGCCGATGGGTATTATAGCCTCTAACGACGGTTCAACGATATATATATATCTCTCTGTCTCTCTCTCTCTCTCTTTCTTTCTTTTTTCCTCAGGTTACCCTCTTCTCTCTCTATATATATGTATATATTCGATATATACAGAGAGAGAGAGAGAGAGAGAGAGAGAAGCAGGTAACTCAAGGAAAAAAGAAAGAAAGAAAGAGAGAATGAGAGAGAGAAAGAGAGAGAAACAGAGAAACAGAGAGAGAGAGAGAGAGGGATTGGCCAACTCTGCGGCCGGTGACGAGAGCTTTATTGCCCGTGTCATGGACGGGTGGTTCGTTATGCCCAACGCCGATGATGAGAAGCAGTCCGTCGTCCGTTCAAAAATTAGCGTTTACACGCGAAGTAAAAATGTTAAGAAAATTTACTTTTTAAAGACACGCAGTAAAAAATACTGATTGTTACTTAAGTATATACTCTCTGAATCTAAAAATGTGAAATTCACGTGGTAAATGTGAATATAGTGATAAATTTTAAGCGAAAAATCGTTCTCGTAAAATCAAATTGTGCACACATTGTGTATTTTCCAGTGAAGAAAATTGTACAATTTTTTTATGCTGTAGTAAACAATCATGTGTACGCACAATAATGTGTACACTTATTTTGAAGTTTCCAGTAGGAATGAATGGTAATCAAATTTTATAAACTGTGTACCTTTGCCTTGAACAGATTATCCACCAGTCTCGGTAGAAGGAGGCGATGTGTTCAATCTTTTTATTTTTGTCACTAACGAACAAGAAATTCAACGTTATTTATACACATAATTCTTTTTTATTTGGCTATATTTTATTAAGCTTCGTAAAAAACTTCATTTTTAGCATAAATTTTGTATATACTTGTGATGAATCAGTGATGAAATCAAATAGGACCTGCAGTTTTTAATTTTGAAAAATCTTAATATACATTGAAGTGCTTCATCTCAGTCGTCCTTAATTTTGATCTCTTTACGTTAGGAGAAGATTATGAAAAAAGTGCTTCTTTACCGGTAGTCTATTTAAAGCCGGTCTAGAAATTCATGAAGTGCATGGAAGAGTATTTAAATGTGCATATTTTTTATTCAAAATGCAAGAAAATTGCATAATTATATTCCAATCCCACTGAGGCATTTTTACTATTAGATTTCCGATTAATTAATTTTTAAGTAGATTCTCAGTGCGATAACTTCGAACAAGCATTAGTAAGCAAGTATATATTAGAATTTTTAATGAATACCCCCGAATGGTTCGTATGGGTTTGGATAAATGCTTCTTAAACAGTATGCTAATGCACGAGGGAATTTCCAAAGAAGTTGTTTGTCGTTTGATAATATTGAAAAGGGCTCCGTTGTTCCAAAAAAGGATAGGCTTTGTGTATACCAAGAATAAATTGATGCGTGCATACTCGACTTATTTCAACGGATTGTTCAATTTCTCTGTTGTATCCGGGCGCAAGTTTTTCCCTTTTTAATGAGGTACTTTCGAGCCTTATCAAACTCCGACGAGTTTCTCGTTCGCCGCTTTTGCGGTATAAAAAAAGAGCTTGTCGAAAAAGTCGCGTAAATTCGACCAAAGGCGTAAAATTAAAAAGCAATATCGCCTAGTTTGAAGTGTTCTATTATCGTTTCTCAAAAGCCAACTGCATTTGGTGTTAAAATAAAACGCGCATATAAGTGCTTCCCCAGATTGACGACAACTTTATGAAAATGTCGTAAGAAAATTCATATCGTTCGAAAATGTCGCATCTCTCGATAGAACTGAAATAAAATTTTACGTTAAACAGAACGTAAAATTGTACTTCAAGCGTAGCAAAAGAAATTTTCAATTTCCTTCTTCTGTTCCGCTTGAAAAACAAGCGAATCGCATTTTATCCTTATACTAAAAATATATTTAATAATTAATTTCTCAAAGTTAATGTATCGGAATGGCTTCAGAGAATAACAATTTCAGTACTAAAGCACACATAAATTTTTAATATTCACATATACTAAATAATTAATACACTAAAAACGTTATAGTCGTAAAATTTTAATGAATGTAAAACGTTCGCCGTCTCTCTTGAATTTTTAATATCGCTCATGAAAAGCTCGCACGTTTTAAATTTGAAGCGGGAATATATTTACGCTGGGCCATATTTAAAACGCGTGCAGTTGACAAAATATTTAAAAAAAAAAAAAAAAGGGAGAAAACAAAAAACCGAACGGCGCATGTTCGACCTTACGATTTCGCGGCGACTGTTCGTGGCACTGCAATTTCTTAGACTTTTTCATATGTTCCACCTTATACGTTCACTTTCTTAAGGCTTCCTACTGTATACGGCAGATTTCAATTGTCGAGTAATAAAAGCCGACAACCCGCCTGCCTTTATAAAGTTTGGGGAACGTTTAATAATACTGCTCTTATATACACATGTACATACACTATATTATGCATACATGTACGTGTGTATTCCCAAACATATACACACTTGTATCTATTTACATATATTTATAAACGTACACTTTTTGAAGAGCTTTAAAAATGCGGCTTTAAAAAACGAGACTTATATGCATGTTTTTTTTATCTATCGGATGTATTTTTTATCCTCGTTGTACCTCGTGAATACGTCGAAACTATATTCAAAAAAGATTTTGCGAATGGAGGCGAGAGGGAAAAAACGGGATAATGGTGGGAAGACGCATTAAAACGCGAACTGACGTTACACACCGCGAATGCTTCGTGACCCGTGGAAAAATCGAAAATGAGATTTTGATGGTACGTACATAGTAGATTCTATGTAGAACACACGGGATCGATTTAACACATCTTCGCGAAGCCGCGGACTCGCTCAGGTCACATACGTTACATTACGACACTATTCCTCCGAAATGTTCGTCCGGGCTGCCCGATATCTCGAGCTACGTCTAAATTTCACAGTATAGCCACAATTTACTTGAAACTTAAGTCGTAGAAAGAAGTTAGGTCCATTACGAATAAATACGCGTTTCCCCAGACCTTTTTTATTTTAAATATACTACTAAAAAAAAGAATATAATAAAAGAAAATTGCATACGTAAAAAGTATAAAAAGAATAATTGAAAAGCTCGAAAGCTCCCGTCCAAACTTGCGTTATTAAAACCCTCAATTTCCCGGGGTCTAATTAATTTCTCGCATCAACCCCTACCCTCGTATCTCCTCCTCACCGTCTTACAAGTAAATTACTCCTCCCCCCAAGAAGCGATCTGCAGGTGACCCCACCGTATATTTCCGCTTCACGCGCACGTTACATTAGCTTTGTAAAATATACAAGCGTTAAAATTTCAAAGTATATTACCCCGCGGAAAGTTGCGCTCGCTTCCAAAGGCATCGAGAAAACCACTTTGGAAGATTTTCCCCGGCCAAGCTGCTTAATGGATCTTTCATATCCCTCGCAAGCTCCGCCGATTATATTTTTAAAGGGGGAAAGGCGCGGGGGACTGCGATCCCCGGAAATATTCATCGCGCATGAATAATTTCGGAGGCGCGCGAAATCCTCGATATTCTGCGGTGCGCGCAGCTTCAAGGAATAAAACGCAGCGTATATATACGTGTACCGTACGCTTCGAAGGACGGAGGATCGCAACGGTAACTAATTGAGGCGCGCGACGTGCAATTGAACGATTTGGTCCGCGAGTCCGACAATTGGGACGAAAGAAGAACACTGGACTTCTGTTGACTACTTTCAATTGAGTGTTTATACACGCTAAATCAGACGGAGTGAACTAGAGTGAAAATTATCTCTGTTGGAGTCAAATTTTCGCACTATTTTTGTAATGAATTTGTCGTTATTCGCGTAGAATCAAATTTGATTCCAATGGGGTCTTATTTAACTATCGATGACTGATTTCACTATACACTAAGAGTGAAATTTAACTCGAGCCGTTTTAGCGAGTTGATGAAAATTAATGCCACGTGAAAAAAATTTATAACGGGTTTGTAAAATGTTTTACAAAGTAAATAATTTATAAACCCGTTATAAATTATTTTCACACGGGGAAAAAATTATTTCATTTGTTTATATAAATTCATACGAGCTTTCGCCCATTGCACGAAACTGTTTAACAAGTATAAGTGAGTAACTGATGAAACAATAAGTATATAACTATACTTAGAACTCAAGTATATTTTTTTTGTTTTGTGAGAAATAAAAAGGTATATAGATTTCGCATTTACATAATGTACATACTTGTGAGCACGTGCAACTTTTGAACGGCTGTGACGTGCGTCACATGCGTATGTTATTATGTATATATACTCCGCGCGAAGAGAAAAGAGAGCAGAGTATAAGACAATTTCATTTTTTCGACGTCGCCGCGCGGAAATATTTGAATAAAAAATTGAATAATCCCGCGAATATCGAATTCATCCGAGCTCTATGGTACACCTTCCGCGAGGAAGATACTCTTTTTTTTTCGAGAAATTTCTCTCTCGAGTTTTATTAGTCTTCCAAACTCATTTAAGCATCGTAAAAAAAATTGCGAGACGGCTGAAAGGTGGACGAGTAGGAAGTTGACTCTTAAATTATTGGCGCGCTATTTTTAACTTTAGAGCGTAATAAAGTGATCTAATAATGTCGGGACTTGCTTTGTTCAACGCTTCTCGAATGCATCGTTAAATCGGATAAATAGCGCCTTTACCCTACTAGAAACTTTCTTCCAAAAAGAAAAAGAAAGGTGCAAATGAATGAATATTTTTTGCACCATCCATTCCAATCAACGTAATAAAAATATACGATCGCATTGAGAGAAATTATCTAGGAAAAATTATTTTACTATGTATATAGGGAAGCCGGTCAGACACCGCATTATGAAGATAATACAATACTTTATTTTACATAATTATTACAATAAAAATTACAACATTATTTTAAGTACGATTTATTACATCAAACTTCAGCCCGTTGAATGATTGTTGAATAAATAAATAAATAAAGAAATACTCTTCTGAAAAAAATTACTATATTGACACATTCTACTATACAAACTATTGTAAATACTTTTCACAATATCAAACTGCAACCACTCTCCCATGCAGTAATTTAATTTTTACTGTTAAATTTTACTTCTCTTGCAGTACAACTATTAAAATACAAAAAAAAAGGAAGTAAAACAATTAGCGCCGTCGCGCATGATTTATCCCGACCGAGTGTAAGCGCAGGCATCAACAAACACGATTTATCCCATTCTCCGCGGTAAGCACAAGCCACTCAAGCCGCTTATCCGCCTCACGTTCCGTCGATTCTTAAAACAAAAGCTCCCTGGCGCGGCGCGCGTGTATCAGTCGACACTTACGCAAGCTCCACTCCCCCTCCCCAACCCCCGATGCATTACGTAAAATTTGGCGCTGGTCCCAATCGAAAATCAGCCGCGCTCATGATTAATTTTTCGCGGAACGAGGTCACGACTGCATCGCTCGCGCGTTACGCGAACCCCTAAGCGGATTCGGAGCGCGCGGGGGGCGGCAGCGAGGAGGTCGCCCGGCCGACCTTGGCTTCTAAGTATAAGGCGCGCCGGAACGGAATGGACCGCGCGAACTTCTTTATGCGCGGGGACCGGAGCTTCCGAAAGTTCGTTAGCCTCCCGCACGGCGAGTGAGTCATGCTAAAAATCGCTGGATCCAACGAAGTTTCTCTTTGAGAGAAAAAAAAATGGATTTTTTAACGTTTAACCTTCTTGATTAAGCTCTGTATACTCGTTCGAGGAGTTCACTTCTTGTAAGCGTGAAAAAAACGTTGCGGAATTAAAAATTTAGTCAAACGAAGCGCAAGCTCTATCATAACGTTTTAATTTTAGAGGCAACTTTAATTTTTTTATTGATATAGGCTTATTCAGAGGGTGAATATGGATGAATAATCGCTAATTGTTTGATAATTAATCGTCGCACGGTGAATCTCGGTATACTTGTTCAAGGCGTTCACTTCGCACGCGCAGGAAAAACGTAGCAGAATTAAAAATTTAGTCAAGCAGAGCGCAAGCTCGTTTTAATTTTAGAGGCAGCTTTAATATGAAAAAATTCTTTTTTTAATTGATACAGACTTATTTAGCGGGAGAATGAAGAGAAACAATCGCTGGATTCGACGAAATTTCACTTTGCGAAAAGAATAAATGATTGTTTAATAATTAACCTTCTGGATTAAGCTTTATATACTCGGTCGAGGCGTTCATCTTTGTACGCGCGGGAAAAATATTGCAGAGCTAAAAGCTTAGTCAAGCGAAGCGCAAGCTCGTTTTAATTTTAGAGGCAGCTCTAATGCGAAAAAATTATTTTTTTAATTGATACATACTTATTCAGCGGGCGAATAAAGAGAAACAAGAGTGAGGAATTTCTATGGGCCGGTCGTGCATTAAAAATAAAACGCGAACTCAGATACAAAGAACGAGCCTCTTATCCAATAGCAAGCGAGCTTGAATACGTGCGGCTCATTTGGCAGACTCTTGAAAGCTCCTTCGCCATTGGCTAGCAGCCTCGTGTTCTTTATTTCCGTACCGAATCCTTTTTTTAGTGCAGAGCTCGCACACATTCATTTTCGCGAAAATTGTCCAACAATTTTCTCGCTCCCAAAATTTCATTAATATTGTACCCCGCATAATGTACAACGTCACCCCTGCCTCGGATCACTTCGCTTCTTCCTTCTACCCTCAAAAAAAAAAAATTAAAAGTCAAAATCCCACAAATAAAAATTGGCACGCGAGCTCGCCAAAAAAAAAAAAACTTGCAATTCTCGCTCAATGTATCGAGCGGCCCGTAAAGCGACGGTTTACGACGTTGAGCTCGGGAAAAGGCTTAGTAGCGACCTTCAGCACGAATCAATCGGAGGGAAAAGCGCCGCGGTACTCTTACGTTTTCGCGGACCGCGGCTCCGCTCGAATCGCCACCGAGGAGCACTTCGGACTCTATATACATGTGCACACGTTTATACACACACATATATATATATATACATGTACACACGTTTATGCACATATATACATGTACACACGTTTATGCACATATATATACATGTACACACGTTTATACACACACACACATATATATACATAAACATTTATGTACACACAGTAAAGCGGTTATTGTGGGACAAGGACAGTGTGCGCCCGCGCTTACTCGCCGAGGCGTCAGCTTGCGCGGCTCTCTTCTTTTTACTCGCTATATACCTCCTTCCTCGGAGTGAGGAAGAAGTGAGGAGTGGGTTTGCGCGTGCACCTTATATCGCGAGGCCGCGCGTTCCACGCCACGCGCTCTGTGTCAAGGAACGAAGTTGCTGCGTGAACTTGGCTCGGGTTTGCTATACCATCGAGCGGGGACTTTAAGAAGTCTAATATACTTTATTTATTTAATTATTTTTAAACAGGCCTATTGAAAGGTTCTTATAAACTTACTTAAAATGGTACAAGTACAAATTTGCAAATTTTTATATGTATTTTTTATAAAATAGTTTAAATAGCCATTTGTGTGAACTGCGGATTGTTATTTAGATTTTTGAATTTTGAAAGATTTTTTTTTTGTTAATACATCGTGGAAGAGTTTGTAGTAGAAGCGAAAGTATGTAAATCAGAGATGCAACGCTAATTAAATTGAATATATTGTAAAAATTAAGTATTGGATTTTACCTTTTATTTGTTGTACTGTTATGCAGATATAAAATGGTACGACATGTCCGAGCCGTCAAAAGAATGCTGCACGCAATTAAGAATGACATTAAAAATGCATCTGCGAGACTTAAATAACCTTGGGAAAGGTAATTAATTTAGTCTAATTATATATAATTAAATTCAAATGAAATAAGTGTACACAGCAGGATCAATTATATACCGCCGCTATTTAATTTTTAAACGACCATAAACCAATACTGCTATATTAACATACCAGCTACAGGACCAACAAAAAAAAGAAAAAAATATTTATAAAAAAGCGAAACTTAATTATAAGTACAAGGTAATAAAAGTTCAAGAGAAATACGTAAATTAAGTGAATAAAAATTTATTCGAACGGTGTAATTTACCTTTTACCGCTGCTGGATATGCACCTAATCCCAGAAAAGTAATCGTCCAGAAAAATGAAAGTTGAAAGAAGAATCAATAAATCCCATTGGTCATCAATCGCCGACCGCACGAAGAATATTAAAAAAAATAGAGGAAAAAGACACGTGAAAAAAAGAAAAAGAGATGCGGCCCTACCAACAAAGGTTTCCGGTGAATTGCGTTCGGAGGGCACGAATACCTAAATTCAGTCCACAATGCCACTTTGTCGTAAATAAAATCCATCACGCGTGTCAGAACGGCGACGGCGGCGCGAGCGCGCGCCCCGTATGCGGACAATTTCCTGCCCTAGAAAAGCCTTTTGTCACGGGCTGCCTTTCTTCCCTCCGCACAGAAAGTCGCTTGATTTCTTTAAAAACGCGGCGGCGGCGGCGGTCGAGCCGCTCATAATAAGAATTCAAATGGCCGCGCTTCGTTCTCTCCAAATCTATTTAAATGCTAACTACGAATTTTAATCGCCATATAAATGTTCCAAGGACCGCGCGACTTCGTTCACTTTCAAAACAGTTGCATATTCCATTTTGCCTCCATCGAATCTACATATTCACTTAATTTCACGTTAAATAAATGATAATGATCGGCAACAGCTGCGTTTCTCAAAAAGCGCCTCCCTGAAAGGAATTGTATAATTTTTTTTTTGAAGCGACAGTTTTTCGCATTGCATCGAAACGTAATTTAATCGGGAGGTTTAGAAGTTCAACTTTTTTTTTGTCGGGCAGTACGTACGATTTTTTTTTGTACGAGTGGTTCTCGCGCTGTGAGAAAAATCTCCATCGGTGAATGAAGTCAGCGGTCGACGTTAAATGAATGCTGACATTTTCGCAGAAGCGGTATAAAGTCATCTCGCGAAGGAACGGCGCTTACAGCATTGCCCAGTGTCAAAGTCATGCGGACAATCGCTATATTATTTAAATGAACCGCATAAATTTCAATGGTGAGCAGTTTTGTTTAATTACACGCTTACTTTACTCCCGACAATAAGAGGACTGTAGTTCCTTTAACTTCAGATCAAATATTCAAATAAAGTTTGCTATTAAGGTCAAGAAAGTCCGATGTTATTAAAAGCCGATGAGTTAAGGCGAAGTCGCTGGCGCCACGTAGGCCTCTATGAAGTTTCAATACAGAAAATTGATCAATAAGAACATTCTAAATATGAATTGGTGAAGTTCACTTCAAATAAGTGATTGTTCTGTTTTTATAAATTTTCACATAGCGAATAATCGAAATAAATATTCACTTATTCAAATTTAGAAGGAAGGTTTTGAAGAGGATAAAAAAATTGTCGTTAATTAGATATACGTATATGTGAATTATTAGAAAAAAATCTTCTAATCGTAAAATATTCTTAAAAATAGGTCCATCGTACGGGTAACTATATCGCCAATAGGATTACCTTTAAAGGGCTATTTTCTTCCAAATGCTTTGATCGTCAGACCAGAGGGAAGAAAAAAAAGAAGAAAATTGCCTGTACACTGTATCGTCACAAGTGATAACATTTTTTTATGAACTCTATAAACTCTCGAAAAAAAATTGATATAAAAAACTTATAATTGACCGTCTACCGGCAGATATTACATTTACCGAGTGATCAATAAGAGAACATCAATGTGCCCGTCTATTTCTACAATGGCAATCGGTCAAACGAGCTCGAACAAAATTGTCCCCTCATCACATTTTATATACCCTCATAATATCAGTCCATCTCTCCATGACATCCTACTGTGTTATTACATCAATATTAAAAAATTGTTTTCTGTCGCTCCTGTATAAGAAATTATTCGAAAAAATTATAAAAAAAGTAAGAAAAAAATCTAATTTATTCCTAAATAGTCTATAAAATGTTTAATATGCCAGTATCCATTTGACGATCACTACGAGAACGAGTTTTTACATCCATTTTGCGAATGTAAAGTGCTTACGTTGAGAAAAAAAGTATCGTAAAAATTACTGTCTGGAAATGTAATCAGACTATTCAAAGACCAATTTGGTAAATTTCAGTAAATATTTACGTCAATAGTACCTGTTAAATATATATTTTTGGAATTTTCTAAATGTTTCTTCGAAATTAAATGAACTTATTTGTTTTTAAATAAATTTAGCAATTTGCACAGAATAATTAGTTGATTCAAATCAATGTTTAAAGTGCTATATTGAATTTCAATAAGATCAAATATTAAATCAAATTAAATTTTCAAAGAAACATTTAAAATACTATTGAATATTCAATTACCATTGAAGTGAGTAAGTATTTATACTGAAAATTACCAAATTGGTAAATAAAATTTATATAAATGAACAAAAAATGCACGAGTAAATGTTTTAAATAACCATACACGTACCTTTACTGCAGACGACATTTTTATCTGAAGATCTACCCCACAGCCACACTTCCAAACAGATAAAAATTGTTAAAACAATTTTCCCTCGGTGTAATACATAAAAAAAAGAAAAAAAAGACTTCTTTTTCCTCAAACCAACGAAATTTCGCTCTCGGCTGTCGAGCGGGGTAATTTCGCACTCGACCGCGACGGATGCGTAAATCAGAAGACTTACGAGCGGCCGTCAAACAGGCGCACCTGACTTATCTCCAATACGCGCACCACCACGACATAACGGTGACGCAGTCGCACGCGTTGCACATCATAAGGGCGCCAGGGAGGAGGCGCCAATCGCTCAGCTCTGCGTTTTCTCTCTCACGCGGCCTCAGGCGCCGAGGAAAATTCCCCCTCGATGAGGGATCGCCGCAGGGCCCGATAATGGACGATCGCCGCGCTCGAGCGGAAAAATATGAGCCTTGAACGCGTTGAATAAACAGCGCGAGTGCGAGGTCTCGGACATTTGCATTCGCCCGATAAAAAAAAAAGAAAAAGAAAAAGAAACGGTCGATCGGTGTCCCGCTCGTCGTTTCTTCGTTTGCTCGGCGCGAGCGGCTTGTTATATTCACGAGTTTATATAGGCGTGTGCGCGCAAGCCGCAGTCGATATGAATTGATCGAGGCGATTTTATTCCGCTGCTAATTTTATTTGACGGCGAAGGGATCAAATGGCGTGGCGGCCGTTTGAATCGTACGGCGAGTTTTCTGATTTGAAGAAGTGCGTTGGTAAGTGCATATATATATACTGCGTGTGTGTATATATACTTCTCTGGAGGATTTCTTTTCTTTGCTGAGGAAATAATGACGTTGAAATTTTTACAATGGTTTACGAGGAGATTGGCTCGTTGCGTGAGTGATTATTTTTTATGCGTAAACATTTTCAACCTTAAGTCATTGTTATAAGGCTGCAATGGATATTTCAAACGGTAAACCCTATTTTTACTTTGATGATATTATGTTTAGAAGGTTTTTTTGTTCATGAATAATGATAAACGCCGCTATAAATAATTTTAGTGATATGTATATGAACGATTAGATTCATTATTTTTTTTTTGCGATATTCATACTAGTTTGACTTTTTCTATAGTTCAAAAAAAGTAATAAATTCTCTTTACTTATTTAATATTGATCATGCAGATTGTAAATTGTGCCTATTTTTAAATGCTTAATGAGAACATTGAAAATTAATTCGATTAGAATAAAAATAGCAGTATACGTATATCCACAAGATGCAAGAAAAAGAAACCTCTCAAATGGGACTACGCAGCAGCCTTGTTTTATTTAAAAAAATATATTAATTAATTATTATTCATTTATAGAAATAATTAACCGATCGCGTATTAGAGATTGATCGATTAATCATCCCTTGCTATTGAAGTCAGCGAATAAGAGAATTTCATTTCTGAACAAACTTGCTCAATCACGTCACTGTATTTATAACTGAACTGCCTTTAACGCTTTGTGCACTGATGTAATCCCGTAAGATCGAGGACCATTGTACAAATAAGAAAATGTCCTTCGCAAGATTCCAACGGCAATTTGCACCGCGGCATGATGCTCGGCTTTCCGCTGCGTCGAGTAAAAAAAATCAACGCCCACCTCCTGCCTCGAAATAACGTTACAACCGTTATACTCGAAAAATAAGTTAAAAAAAAGAAGTAAAAGGATTTCAAACTCGACAGGCACTGCCGAGTAATTTCGCGCGGAAATTACTTTGAAATTCACTCTCGCCGTTCTCTGCGACAGTCGCGGACGCAGAAGAGTGAAAATTACTCTGACATCATTGCATAAACTATATATGTACCACAATTTGCATACGAGGCTCATGCTAATTTCTCATCGCGATATTGTAAAGGCTTAAGCATTTTCATCATAGCTCGTCTTTCCGAGATCGCGTTAAATCATGCGAGACACTCAATTTTCTCTCGTTTCTTGCTCCGACGATTTTTTTTTCTACGAAAAAAATGGAAATTTGAAAATTTTATCAAAGTTTCTCGCTTCATTTCACATTACGAAAGGGAAATCTTATTGTACGGACACTTGGCGTAAGTGCAGGTTCTGCTTTTAAAACTGCGATATCGCTTGAAGCAAAAAAACGGTGCTACAGTTTTTCATTTTTAACGCTGAGTTTAGGATGAAATTTTCAAGGAACGTTGCAGTAACCTAAAAATACAAGAATCTACTTTCACAAAGTGTTTTGTACAAAAATTCCTTGCGGAAAATTATACATTAATAAAGAAATGCAGTCTAAACAAATCGAATGATTCTCTTCATTCACTCGGTATTATTTATAACATTGCATGCATTTAAAAATACAAAAATTAATTTCCGCAAAGTGTAAAACTAATAAATGCATCAAATAAATTTTTATAACAGTTTTAATAAGCCGAACGACTTGCTTGATTAATTCAACATTAAGCGAGAATGCATGATGCATTTTCTAAAATTCCAATCTTGAATCGAGCGAGAGATTCGAGCAAATTACGTCCCTCGCGATTTCGTCGTGACGCACCATTGCGACAGCTCCGCGCCACGGCCCAAAAATATCCTGCGCGAAATTTGAGCGCGCGAATCGCGAAATTCACGTGTGCTTGCACCGTCGCGTTCCTCCGCTCAGGCGAGCTTTTGCGCGCCTCAGGCGAGAATCAAGCAGGCGAACTTTTATTTTTCACGCGGCTAATGGGGCTCAAAATGAAAATCCGTTAATTCAAGCATAGCTTTCTTTTTCTTTTCGTTTAATTAATACAGCGCGCAATCCGAAGCTGCGACTATTAATATGCACAAACTTCGCGCGAAAAATCAGAATTTAAAATGTCTATAATGTGTAAAATGTGTGAACTGCGCAAAATGTAATTATAAACTCATCTGTATATTTGTAAAATGTTTCTAATGTTTCACATATAAAAATGTGTAAAATGATTTAATTTTCATAGCGAAAAGCTGTGCAATTCTTATGTGGAGCTTTACCATCGTTTTACGAGAAGATCCGTGTTTCTTTTACAACGCTTGATTACGTTTTTTCTGATAATTATTATTTTACAAAGAACTTCTCTCACTGAGTTAAAAATCACTCTCCAAGCCACCATTGCGGTTGCAACGTAACACTTTTTCGAAATGCAGCGTAAATAAATAATGAACTAAATATACTTTTTTTTTTTAATTTAATTAAATATGCATCTTTTTTATAAATCGACAATAATTGTTGATCAGTAATCAATAGAGTATGTCTGAACTAAAATATCAGAAATCTAGAAAATTTATTTACTCTCGTCTACTTCAGATTTCATGCATTCTTCAAAAATATTGTTATAGGAAGTTACGCAATCAAATAAATGACTTAATATATGTACGAGGCGCGTGAACCATAATAAAATCATCGTGTCATTAAATATTTCCTTTCGCGTTTAATAATCAGACGATAACTCAACCTGAAATTTTAGAATCATTGTCCGTCGTATTTAAGCGAAACGCGAGAGTATGATTTGTTCGCACGGCATATATGCAATTCACGTACACTCATACGCACTCCGGCGATTTTACGAGATACGATTAGACGGCCCAGTATATATACAGCTATAAAATGGGTTAAGCTAGGAAAGGGTCGGGATAGTTAGGTGGTTATGTAACGCTTTTCCTGCCTGTGGCATCCTAATTAATGTAGGATAGCACAGTGTAGCGAGCTTAAATTAGGACTCGGTCGAGGTTCCCGTTATACACACTTCACTATAACAAACTTTCAGGATGGCAGTTAAAACGCTTATATCAATTTATTTAACCTCCATCCACTTAAATCTTTCAATCCTATCATAATACAGAACCGCAGGCACTGTATTTAGTAGAATATCCACAATGCACTTTTTCGCTTCTTTTCTCTTTGCCTGGTGAATTAAGATATCTTCCGGCACTTGGCAGATTTTAACTTGCCTTGAGGAATCTTCTTAATCTCCATTAGTTTACTATGGGATCGCCTTTTTATTTATATATTTAGTTGTTAATTTATTACCGTGTTGTCCCATATGCATTTTATTTATATGAGAGTTGTGAGTGTAATTTATAACTGTAAATGGTAAGTGCAAATGTGTGTTATTTATTTATTTGATATCTATTGATTCAAATATATTTTATTTTTATATACAATTATAGTTTTAGTTTCTAATTTTATATCTTAACTTGTAATAAAGGTCCTTTTTGAATTTTTGTATATTGTTTAATATTCATCGGCATCATGACTATTTGTAAATATTGTAATTTACAATAAATATTATAATTATTATTATGATCTTCGTTTAATTTCGATTACCTAAAATTTATTCTCAAAAATTAGCATGTTCCTGTGAAAGAAGATGCCTTTGACAAGCGAGCGAACGACGGAAGACGTGTTATATAGTTGCATGCTGTAAAAAAAAAATTGTTTACCACGAGCGCTTATCGGCTAATTTATTTTATCGGCCTGGCTAATTTATCGAGTGGCAGTAAATTGTTATTACATTACTGTCATCCCGATGAGAGATGCACAGAATTGTTTTATGCCCTCGAAACGCAGAAACCGACAAAAGTAGCTTTAGCCGCTGCCAAGTCAGGCTGTTAGGCCGTTGTTTTTCGCGAAAGCCGGTAATAACTGTCCGATACAAGGAGAGAGAGAGAGAGAGAAAGAAAAAGCAAAAAGGAGAATAAAAATTAGAGGAATTCTGTTTTTAAGACTTGTTGAGCGAACGATTTTTTTCCTCGTTTTGCAATAACAAACGTTAAAGCGTCGTTGAAGGGGAACTTTTGCTCGTTTTGCTGTTTTTTTTTTTAAATCTATATATTATGCGAAACTGCCATGCTCCAACGTAAACGAATTGTTAATATTAGTGTCTTTTAACTTGGCAAGCGTTAATATGCAAACGGCCTTGTATATTTTCATAATGCGCGCGCGCGCTAAAAAGTTGCGCTAAAAAAGACTTATGAAAATTAATCGGTGCTCCCCAAGTACACTTAATAAAATTTTTGCATCAGCAGCGCGCCGCAACCGAAAGAAAAACTCCAAACAACGCTTCACAGTTTTAAATTATGGCATAAAAAAAAAGAAGTATAGGACTAATAAATTAGTGAATAGTTCCTATTTATATTAAACTACTTTCATTTTTTATCTCTGCATCAAAATCAGCGACAAATCGTAGGCTAATTAATCTAATTTAACTCTAAGTAGAACGAGATCGCTGTAATGAATTTCTAATGTGTATAATATAACACTTTTTACAACCAGCGTAATAAAAAAAATTGAAAAAAATAAAGAAAAAGGGAGCTGCGTCAGTAGCAAAAATTCCCGCATCAAATCGCAGTCCCTCCCATCCCACTCCGTCGAAGCGAATAAAAGTCCTTATCCGGCGCCAAGATGATCTCCCGGCGCTCTTGCGCAACGTCGCGCACAATCCCGTCGCGATTCCGCGTTTCTGCCCGAGCCTCGCTCTTGAACATCCGCAAGTCGACGGAGTAGGGGCTCGGCCGCGGGCGCAATAAATACACGCGCGAAGCGCAAGGTCAAGTGCCGCAGGAAGTTCTACTTCTCGCTCAAGCTCTCCGCAAGCTCTCCGCTTTTTTTTTAATCGTGCGAGGCTCACATGAGAGGAGATTCGTTTCTTTTTTCTATACTACGTTTTGACAGCGAAAATTTGAAAAGGTTGCGGCCTTTTGACGCAGAGGTTCTGCGGACGCCTCTCGGCAGTTAGTTGGACGATTTAACGAGGAGCGCAATTTTTTTTTTTTTGATTAATTAAAAAAGGAGAGTGAAAAGGTATAAGAGCGACTTTGATGAATCCGAGCGACCTCTTCGCGCGGGTTTTAACGAGAGCGCTTAATCGCCAATTGGCATTTGAGTCTATTGCCTGCATTAATCAGACGAGCAATCGGGTTAATTGTATTGCTTATTTTAGCGGGGATTTTCGTTGCGCAATGCTATATTGTATTTTTACCACTCTTTTTTTTGCGGTACGATTTTTGCATACTTTTTTTTAATTAATTTGAACCAAAATTTTGGAAGTTTTAGACTGTACACTGTTTATTCTTTTGCATGTTTTTTTTTATGTCCACAGTTTTCAGGTGAAACATAATTCGGAAGGGATAAATTGAGAATATCGCGGTTTGGAGAGTCGTATATAAGCTTATCGAGTGCCGTAAATAAATTCAGTAATTAATAAAATTCTCCTTTTGCTTTTGGCATTTTTATCGATGATTGATTAAATTGCATTATTAAGCGGACGGTTTACGAGGAAAAATATTGAATGAAAAAAGCCGAGGCAGCGATTTGTTTAAATTACGCATGGAAATTGCTGCACAAAACTCTTCAGCTCGCCACTGCGGATCACGTGTATTGAATTATGCTTTTAAAAAACCAACCGCTAGAACGATAACTAAGATACTCGCCGCTGTTGCGAAGGAAAACATCCTCGAAGTAATTCTAGATTTTAACTATAAAATTTTTCGTGCTATCCACTTGCAAATTGTACAACTTGTATAACAATTTTCTTAGAAAATTTAAACGATGATAAATATTGCTTCATTAAGTATAATCATAATCTTTTTAACTTTCTTAAAAATTGGACTTCTTAAAGATTAAAAATCCATACTAAATTAAAAAAAAAATTCTAACGCAGTAAAGAAGCTACTATAAAGACCCGACGTTTACTTTAAAATCACAAAAGCTAAACAAGCTGAAACTTCACTCATTAAGACTCTTCAAAATCACAAATTGCAATAAATCCCACAGGCCAGAGTAAGTAGGCAGCGCTTCCCGCTCGAGTATTTTAATAAACGACCGCATTTCAATAATCGAACCCGCCCAGATCCTCCCTCCAAGCATCCTCCGGAATATTTACGAACGCACAATACCCGGCGAGCCCTCGAAATTTGCACGATCGACGCAAAAAAAAAAGAAAGAAAAATGGTATAAGCTCGAGTTGGGGATCCTCGGCTGGAGGCGCTCCCGCGGCTGCACGGCAATGGGCGACAGATCGCCTCCGCGCCTCTCTCGGCTTCTAAGTCGCGCGCGCTCACTATTACGTAAAGTAAACTTGATTCGTGTCACGGTCGTGTATTTTCGCGATAAACACGTTTGCCACTGGCCTCATTGAGGTAATTTATCCGCGTCGGGCGCGCGCGTTCACTCTAATGGTGCACGCCTGGAAATTCGAACGAGTTCGGAGCGAGCGACACAGCTTGATTCTTATTTTTCTTTTTTTTTTATTTGGTTGTTGAGGACACATACGCGCGCGTCTTTTTTCTGAACGCGGAGTATTGTAGTGCGCTCACTGCGTAGAGATTCGATCGGAAGCCATAAACCCCTTTTTGTTCGTCCGCAGTTGATTGGGAGGTGGAACATTTTTTTGCTGCAAATGGTTTGGGTAGAGTTTTTTTTTCATGGGATTTGGTTGGTGTATTTTACAGTAATACGCGAAATAAATGGTGGTGACACTTCAGATGCCGGTAGATTTTTTTACAAAAGCCAATTAATTTAAAATCATTTTTCTTTAAGTATAGGAGGATAGCAAAATATAAACTATTTTTTGTGGACGTGAAACTGCGATAGTTGTTTAAATTTTTGTCATTTTTTATATATATATACTTTTATTTAATATTATCTTAGTTAGGTTCTATTTGTATTCCATTGAATTGTATTTGTTCATTGAAAATAGCATTTGATTGGAATGTGTCCTGTATGAATTTTTTTTCAAAAGTTTTTTCAATTATTTATATTATACGAAATAAGAGTTAACTATAAAAAATCACCAACATTAACAAAATATGTTTTAAATTAATTGAGACACAAATTTTCGTCCATTTGGATGATAAATCTACCTTCTTTATTAATCACGAGGAGATCGTGAACTTGACTAGGAGAAGAAAAATATGAGAAATCTAAAGAATTTATTCACTTGCAATTTCTTAAGTCTTCGGTATATTTCAATAATTTTGTTAAGAATTTAATAAATAAATGACTATTAGCTGAAGCGTGTAAAATATAACAAAATCAATCACATTCAATAACCGCGGACTCTCGAGAATTTAACCACGAAATTCCGCAAGACCGATGCGTGCTATTATTTATCTCTCCACGCTCACTTTTATTACGCAATGATAAATAGTACAAATTGCTAATAATGTATATATAAGACCTCATAACTCAACGCACGGCCACCCTGCTACAACGGAAAACGAAATGCCCCGCTAATGGAGAAATCAAATTCACGGGGAAAAAAGCAAAAGAATCCGAAACAAACAAACACTCCAACGACTCTAACAAGAAGAAACAAGCCTTCGTAAACTACAGGTCGTTCATTATACCGTGCCCTCCCCGAACAAAAAAAAAGAGGGACTCGAAGCAGAGGAAAGAAAAAAAACGTCACGAACGGCAGTCGCCGCAGTGCGCGTGTATCAACAGAAACGTAAAATATTTTTTTTCCTCCAGTCGACGTCCGGGGTTGTGTCGCGGAGGAAAGGCCGTCGCGCGCGAATATACGCACCGAGCGCAATTCTCACCGCCGATGCGGCGAGCCCAACGATTAACGAGCGTTTTTTTCCGTTTTCGAAGCCGTTGCTTTATTGCGAGTCGCTGCTCGCTGCACCTTTCGACCCTTTTTTCCTCGCGGCATTCATTCCGCCGCGCAAATAGACTTGGCCATTCTTCGACGGGCAAATTGCGTTTATTTCTGGCTCACGGGACTCTGTGCGCTGACTATCACCGCGGCCGACGGAGTACCCCCGGCGCGCGATTCTAAATAACTCGATTTTTTGAGTTATTTGATAAAATCCGCGAGCAATTTGCAATCCCTTTGTCGAGCTTCGCGTCGAGAGGATTTTCTTTTGTTTCACAGAGAAGAATGCTTTGACGGAATTGAATTTGTTTTTCGAGTGGAACTATGAGTCTTGTTGTATTTCAATAAAATTGTACCGTTAAAAAAATAAATAAATTACTGAACAAGAATTACTGCTAGAACTGTTAAAAATTACCGATGAGATTGTATAAAAAAAATTTTTTTTCCTTGTAAACAAATTTTTCTCAGTGAATAAATTGTTCTCTTGTGTATGCTACAAATAAAATTTTCTGTGAAAATCTCATTTTTCTCTCAGCTTACGGAAATTCGTTTTTATCTGTGACATATCGTGCAGTCAACTGCTTAATAGGCGAGTTTAGATAAGAGTCTGAGGTAATTGCGGCTGATGCATGAATTCCGAAGTGAGCAAACACTGGATATCATCGCTGTGTAATGACGCCGAGATAAGCGTCCGAAAAATATTCAAAATAAGTGGGGAGATAACTCATAGAGCTGTTTTCGACTGCACGATGAGTTTAAATCGTGCGCCTCCGTTCGAGAATTTCCAGACTTTCGACTTTCGAAAAATTTCGTCCGAAGAGGAGCTCATGGCGCCGGAAATTTTTGAAAGTGCAGCGATTCCAAATGCAGGCGACATACCAAGCATTTCGAGTGCATTTCTCGACCCTTCCTGAATTTAAAAGTAGGCACATCCTCCTGTGCACCGACAAGTATTAATGTTGCACTGATAAAAAGAAGAGAGAATTTACTGATAGATACTCTCGAGAAACTTTGTTTTTATAATTTATTTTACCAGTGGATTTGAAATTCTCGTAAATTAAATTAAAAAATAAAGATTTATCGCGAAAGTATTTATAAAGTTTTTGTTATCGATTTGAAGCGGTCGCAGACGAGAAGATTTATTAAATAAATTTTCGTTACCGTATAATTGAACAATTGTTTGTAAATTCTAAACAATAAAATATTAAAATAAAGAAATTGGAATAAATTCTTCGCGAAAAGCTTTTGGTTATGATGCTGCTACTTTGCTGTCTCGTATGTATATTTACGCCTTCGTTTATCACGCGATAATGTCTAGAAAATATGTGATCTTCAATATTTCATCATTATTTATTCATCGCATAACTTTCTTTCAATCGCACTCGTATAAACGTTTTCGATTTACGTAACATCGCACACTTTTAAAAAATATCAAAAATTATATCATCCTGAAGCGTAAAATCAACTCGGACAGATGAAAAAAAGGGACTACTTTTCATAATAAAAGCTAATGCATTAACAAATAAATCCCATTCCATTACCCTCACTTCCGCGCTATAAAAACACACATAAAAGTAGTGCATTAAAATTAATGTAATTTTTAAAAGTACACATAAAAAGTTGAATAACGAAAATCCCTTAAGTAATCATTAACCCGGCCAGAAGGAAGTGGAGGCAAAAGAAAAAAAAAACGTGAAGATCTCTGGCACTTCAAAGCGAGAAAGCCCCTAATAGTGGATGAGATGGGGTCGAGCTTCAAGAGCCGCGCCCAAAACAAAAGGGGTTGGATGCAGACAAAAGGGGAGAGTTAAAAAACTTCGAGAGGCTAAATTTACCCTCTAAATGTGAATAAGCGAAAATCACTTTGAATATGCATTTATTGAAAGTGAAAAGTCCTTCACTTATTCGATATCTGGAAGGATTTTCACTTATTCATATTTACACAGTAAAGAGGAGATGCACTGCTGACAAAATAATTAGACAATTACGAATTAAAGTATAGAGAGGCACGAAAATAAGGCGAGATCAAGTGATACGTATTGTAAACGAAAAATTTTCGATTCCAGGTCGTTCGGTTCATAAGTAATTAACAGATTCCGACACGGTCTAATATAAAATTTTAATTGCCGGTCGTCTCGATACAGCTGCATGTTACTGAAGAAGGCTGAAAAAATAACGACTGCTCTAGATATTTGAAGCTAAATTGAATTTTGTTTTACATAAGCTCAATCCTTCAATCTTTTAATAGAGTCCGATAAGACATATGCAGGGTGTGTTTAATTACGTGTCGCAGTCTGCATAATTTAAATTATTAATTTAATATATCTATCAATTTATATGATACCAGGATAAATTAATAAATGCAGTTTTAATTCGAATGAATCATTCATTAAATCTAAATTGTACGTTTTATTTTAGCACTCGCTTTAACGGTTAAAAGTACATTTAATTAATTATTAATTCCTTGAAAAAAAACAGCCATAAATATTATCAAATTTTTTAACGTTTAACGATTAAATAGACGCAATTTACAATTACAATTAAAATTAAACATTAAAATTAGCTTAAAGCTTTGGTACTGCAACTAAAAGACATACCAGATTCTTAATTAATTTCATCATCAAATTTAATTTGTTAATTAATTAAGCTCCCGAGAAAACCGGACGAATTGAACAATTCAATTATGTGAAATCAAAGGGGAGAATCGGCTTGATAAGCCGTTAAACCATCAGCTCCGTAACTATCGATTCTATTTCAATTATCCCACAACGACAATCCGCGGGCGCAGGTAAGGTAATTTACGTAACCGTGGCAAGCAACTTTCACATTTGCATAATTTTAATTTCCGAGTTCAACTGCAGCCTGGTCAGGGAGAAGCTGCACCGGAGGATCCCGCGGAAAAAATAATACGGATAAATATTTATTGACGCCGAGGTGCGACCACGTCGCTGCTAAAAATAGAAAGTGAAAGCGAAACTCCTTAGAAGAGCGAACGAAGAAGGTGGGGAAGGATGGACAGGTAATAGGTTCATCGGCGACCTCGATAGTTAATTTTTTTTTTTTTTTTTAAATAAACAGAGCGAATTGCCGAGCTGGGCGCACGATGGATGAGCGTAATTGTTCATTAAGCTGCCGGCGCTTAATAGCCTCGATATTTCCCTCTTTGTTTTTCCATTCCGCGCTCATAGTGCGTTGCCGAGTGCTCTTCCGGCGCTTTTTGCTCTCGTGCGGCCCATTTGATCGATTACGTAAAAGCTGCTTTGGGCAATTCGAGTTTTTATTTTGCCTTTTTTCATTCATTATGTTGTTTTTTTTTTATTTTTATTTCAACGTTGATCGTTACTCAAACCGTGCGAATTACCTTTAATATGTATCTTTTTTTTTTTTGAACGGACGGTGTAAATTGTTTTAGTTCAATTATTTTGACTGTCGGTACTGGAATTTACTGACCTAAAAAATATAATGACAGTCGTATACTCGAGTAAAATTTAACCGCCACAGTACAAAGCGTAATTGCGATTGACAATCCCATCGAGATAAACCACCCGTAAGCAAATAAAATTTTTCGAGTAATATAAATTAAAATTAATATACAAAATCGTTATTATTGTCAACGTAATGCCGTATTTTACATTATTATCCTTTCACTTATAAATGCGCGGTTAAAGCGATGCGGATATTGAACGTTCGCGTGTCGAATGTCGTTTTCGAGCTTTTATAGGTATACATACGCACACGCGCGTACAACGAAGGTAGTATCAAACAGTTCATTTTCTGAGTAAACTAAAATTTCAATTAATTCCGTCCGCCCATCGGCGGAGTGCATTTCGTACCTCCGGCATACAATTGATTAGAATTGCATTAATGCGGCGTATCGCGAGGGCAGCTCTGACGTCCGCATCGGCGGCGCAATGGAATGCGCCTCAATCGTATATTCAAATGAAGATCACTCCCACTTTCGTTAATGAGAAGCAAACTTTTACTTTTTTCTCTTTCTCACTTTTTTAACGCGCGCTCCTCCCGGTAAAAAGGAAGAAGCGTCCAAGTGAAATCTCGTGTACGGATCTCTCGAGCTTCCTCTTGCGGCGCATCAAAAATTCAAAACTTTACGCCGTAAAAGAAGCGCAGAGTGTATAATGTATATATGTGTAAGGCTTTTTCTGGGTGTGCGTCATACAGAGTTAAGTATATACATACTTAATACGCGAGAGAGCAGATTATCTTATCATTCGTCCAGTGAAATGGGATGAGAAAGGTGAAGATTTCGCATTTTTTTTTAAACAAAGTGACGAACAGCTCGATCTATGAGCACGCTATAAAAGAAGCGAGTCTGTGACTTCATCGACTGCATCACTCAATGGGCGCGAGCTCGAGGCGTGACGTCAGATCCGCGACGTCGCGGTGAAGGCACGTTAAAAAAACGTGGATGGCCACGCGTCCGGCGCGCCTCCCTATATACTACTCGGTGAAACGACTATTGGGCGGTGCTCCCGTTTTTCTCTTTAAACGAACAGACGGTACGTTGGATTTTTAACTGTGCCACGCTAAAGCCTCGCACGCGAAAAAGAAAGGTTCACTAAAAAGTGTAATAGTCAATTTTATCGTTTTAATGTTACTTTGCTTTCCGGCGTCGTCCGACGATTCCGCAGGTGACGATTTACATTGAGAAAGCGAGAGTTTTTTGTAATTATTATAAAAGCATATAGAAACTAAAGTATGTTTACTAAGTACATATTTTTCTGGTATTAAGATCATTATATAGGCAACGTAAAAGTTACGACTATAAGTTAAATATTTTTTACGATGTTGTGCAATAATTATTGCCTGGAAATTCTCTCTATCTAGTAATGTAGGTCAAATAACTATATGTTACCTACACAATATTAAGAAATGCAATGCCTTACTTAAAGTACGTATATATTATTCATATACTTATGAATCAAAATATAAGTTATAATTGCACAATTAAACTTTATCTTTGAAAATAAAGCGACCATTTAAATTAATAATACAAGACTTAAAATAAGTTTCAATCAAATTAAGTACATAGGAAAAAATAAAAACAAAAAAATTTTAATTACAAATTAACATTAACCCTTTCTGAACTTTCAGATTGGCATCTACATAGATTTTTTTTTAAATATTCTTGATATAGCTAAAAACAATTTTCATTTTCGTAGTAAGGCTTTAAATTATTTTAGACTGAATTATGAAGTTTGAGAATTTTCTCAACTTTTCAAAATAAATTAAAGACAAAAAAGGACTGAATTGAAACATTTTTAATTTAAAAACATCGTTTATCTACTTAGAAAAAAAAATTTTAGGGTGGCTTACTGGACTCGTCTGTTACTACTAGTTTCACATATGCATCTTGAAATTGTATATACCTATTAAATCTAAAGATCGAATTTAAACAATCTTAATTTTTTCAGAACTTTTTCCTACTCTCTGAATCTTAAAAGGTGAAATTCACGTGGTAATTGTGAATAGTGACAAATTTTCTGTGGATAATCAATCCGCGCATTTAGCGCGCGAACAACTTTTCACGTGTTAAATGTCACTATTCACATTTTCCAAGAAAATTTCACATTTTCAGATCTAACATGATTAAGATAAACTAACTCAAATCCAGAGGTAAAACAAATAAATGACTAATTCATTGTCTCGAAGAACAACCAACATTTGTCCGTACTTATATTGTACACCTGTAACGGAAACGAGCAGCCGCGTAGTACTGGAAAATATTTGCGCAGCGGTCCTCGCCTCCGACCGCAGGTACGCCGGGTAGCATATCCTGCCGGCGAAAATGGAGTCGTCCGAACCTCGGACCAAGCGTTTCGGTATACTCGTGCACATACGAGTGAGTCAACGTGGCCCGCCCCATCTGCATGCAAAGCGCACCGCCGGGCTCATAATCGCGCGGCTACGCCTTCTGAATGTGCACCCGCCCGGACTCTGCCATATTTGGCCATTGTTCGGCCGATTATGCGGATCTCCTGCCTTTACACGATGTCCACTAAATCAGCGGTCGAACTCGCGGGGACTTTTTTTTTCTTCTTCTTTTTCGCCGGCTGCTCTCGACTCGAACGCTGCACTTTTCACGCCAGATGCTGCACTGGAGGATCGACGATGCGCGATTGTAAACAGCAAAGTGCACTCGCGATTGGATGCAAACTGGCCATAGCGTAAATGTATTTTTTATTTTAGCACGAGTGATAGATATGCACTTTATTTTATTTTTGTTTACGATTCACTTGTCGCAGCCGTTGATGAAAAACAAAATGCACGTACGGATTTCTTTTGCAGCAGATTAAAGATTCGAATTGAATTATTAATCTAATTGTTAAGGTTTATCGCTGCGAAAAAGGATAAACTATATACACTGCACGTTGAGGTTGAAAAATTGAAATTTTATCTTCTTTCGTTGGGAAGAATATTATGCAACTACGGATAATTGTTTTTATTATTGCACTTCAAACGTATTACATTTTTACTCAGCCCAGGAATATTTACAAAAAAAAAGAACAGTTTATCGATGGAATGATAAAAGCGTTAGACGAAGAATTCACGGTTCAGATAATACATCGTTAATTGAGTAATATCATTTACAAGCGTATCTTTTATCGTACCTGAGCAGCATGTGTATTTACAAGTTTTCCGATAACGTGAACAAACGTAACTCATGAATTCTACATTTGTTACAGTTTTGAGATTCTGAACAGCATTGACTTTTTGTACCACCGATGTTCAATTTTAAAATTAATTAAAACTCGCGATTTTCCGAAGAAACGGGCGCATTCGATACCGCGGAATCTTTCACAAAGTATATTATTTGCACAAAATTAAATTGCTCGGGAGCATCCGAGGCGCGTCGGGCCGCACAATTATAATTTAATCAAAGTTCCGTGGTCGCAATCGTTTGTAGAAAAAAAGAAGAGGTGCCCGCCGTATTATCAGCGAAAACCGCGGGAAAAACTCCGAGAGGGGAACAATAACCGTTATGGAAGATTGGCGATTGTTAATAAATACGCCGTTTACTCTTGCACCTCTCTGTTGTTGATTCTAAATTGTTTGCATACAATTATAGTCGAAAAATAAATTCGAAAATTTTTTATATCCAATTTGTGTATTTCTTTTACAGAGAAATTAAATTAAATAAAATGAATTATATGAATAAGTAATTAATTTTTCATATTTACAACGTAAATACGAAGCAAAGAGTGTAAGCAATATTTTTTGTCATAAATGAAGATAAAATATATTGATAAGTAATGAATTGTATTCAATTAAAATAATTGTCTCGTAAAACAGACATTGAATATAAAATCGATATAAAAAGTTAATAAATTTTGATCGAACCAGTGTCTCGTAAAAATGTATTTTCATTACGTGTTTAATTCAAGTATTCGCTTCATAAAATTGGAGAAACTAACAAAGGCAGAAGAACAATGTACACAGCCTGAAACGAAGTTGTCTCAATCCACTTATCTGCTGCACCGTGACATCTGTCTTTCCTCAAATTGTGTAACACGGAAAATTATTGTTACCTACATACGATCGTTAATATTTTATTTAAAAAAAAAAAAAAAATACGTCACTTTTAATTACGAGAAAAACTAACCAACAAATTATACGTTATAGTTTAACAAAAATGTAATAATACGTTAAAATACAATTTAACGAAAATTTAATAATACTTTACAATGCAATTTAATTAAAGTATTATAATACGTTGCAATACAATTTAAGGAAAATTTAATAATACATTGCAATACAATTTAACAAAAATGTAATAATACTTTGCAATGCAATTTAATTAAAGTATTATAATAAGTTATAATACAATTTAAGGAAAATTTAATGATACTTTATGAAAACTATGTGCAATGTAACAAAAAATTAATAATAATTTAACAATACCATTTAACAAAAATTTAATAATACGTTACAATATAGTATAAGAAATTTTAATAATTTCGTACAATATAATATAACAAAAATTTAATAATAATACGTTAAAATATCATTTTAAAAAAATTTAATCGCGCGAAGCACGCGGATATTTTGCCAATAATAGAATATAACACAAATCGATATTGCGCCTAGCCGTGAATTTTATGCACCGTGGAAGCGTTTATCGCAGTAGCGAAAATTCGCGGCAGCGAATCTCCGGCCGCACCGTTATCCGAGACTAGTGGATACAGCCGTGATTTTCGCGCGGCGTCAAAGGCGAACCTGCGCCGACCTCCCCATTATTCACAGCAGCTCTCGCTCAACCTCCGCGACTTTTTCCGCGCTCGTCTCGGGATAAATTGCCGCGACTACGTCCGCTTATCTCGCGTCTTTATCTGCGCCCGATTCTCTCCTTCCCGCCCGTCCGCCTTATCTATCCCGTCGGCTATCTCCCTCTTTCCTCTCCGGCCGTCTCCTTCTCCCGTCGAATTCTTATCTGGCCTTCCGCGGGCCTTATCAACGCGACCCCTCCGACTTCGGCCTGCTGCAGCTCTCCGTCTGCCCGGAGTCGAGATCGCCGCCTCAGATTCTATATATATACTTACATAGAGGCGAGAAGCGCGAAGCACTTCCCGAGGCCGAAAATGATCAACGCGTGGAAAGCAGCGATCAGCTGCAGTGAAGGAATTTTTTTAATGCAGCTGTAGCCTGTATACGATTCTTTTCAATTTATTCGTTCGAGAGGGGAGGGTCTTTATTTTACTTTTTTTAATGGGGGATTGGAGATGCGTTATTGTGAATATTGCAATGGTACGATTGGGCTCATTAAATATTTGATGAACATGGTTATACGGACGAGTGCGAAACAAGCATAAAATAAAATCTTTATAAGCGATTTTTAGTGTGCACTAAAGGGTAAACTTTTCAACCGTGCGATCCATCGATTCACGTAACCTTTTTACTGGAGGTATAACTTTTTTTTTAAAAGGTGTTTTTTTATTAATGTTTATTTGTAATACCGAGTGCTTAAGTATAGAAACTGATAAATGGAGATGCATAATGCAATATTATTCTCGTATTTGTGATTTTTTTTTTCATAATTCAAGATAAATATGTACATTTATTTGAGATCGGTATATTATCAGATAAAATTATTAAATATATGAATATTCGTCAGATTATAAAATTTTCTTTCAAAAGAAGTCAGTCGAAGGACACTGTAAAAGAAAATACTTTATGCACATTATAGACGCATATATAAATTTTCTCAAAATTGCTCTATAATCCCATAAAACCTCCCATAAAAAAGCTCGCGACAACAACAACAAAAAAAAGGTTTCTAAAAAACAGCATCAGGCCGTCGACTTCCAGCACTCTCCAATATTTCCCGTTCTCACGTGCCACCGCCTACACACACAGACACATTTTCATGCCCCTTCCGGGGGCTCCCTCCTTATCGTTGCGCTTGGCGCATATAAAAACGAGAAGCGCTGCGGGCGCGATATCGCAGCTCTTCTTTCGCTTTTTTCCCCGCGCGCCTGCCGACGCTCTTTATATCCCCGGCGTGAGAGATCCCGCGCATAAACAGCTCCAACGCACGAATCGGGAAAAATCGGCCGGCGACTTACAATCCTTTGCCACGACTCTCGATTGCGCGCCTATTTTCCTTATCTTGTTTTATTTTGTCTGCGCCTCTCGGTGCGCGCGCGCGCCAGGAAAAATCGATCCCTTCACGCTTTTCTCGCCGGGCGCGCCTCCCTCCCAGAAGCGCTTTTTTTTTATTCACACAACCGAGCCGTGCTCTCCTTCCTTTCATTCGCCATGCCCTCCTCTCGCCTGCAGCCTTTTTGACGTATTCACCTTCTACATTTTTTTTTTGTTTTCGACGGATGAAAAGTTCGAAAGCGCGCGCCATCGGGTTAATTGGGGCCGATCGCGCGGTGTGACGTGAAAGTCCATTTGGAAATTGAGAGGCGCTCGCGGAGAGTTTCTATGGCGCGGCGATTAGCGCTGCTCCGGCGATGACACGAGCGACGCTTACGTAAACGTAGAAAATGACGATTTCCATTTCGTTTCACGCTATGGCGTTTATATACTTGCGCGCGCTTTTCTCTTTTCGAGAAGAAAATGTTACGGTTGTTCCTGTGCGCTTGCTTTTTATAAATCTTCGTCATTAAGGCGATCCGAGAGTCAATTATGTATGTAGATATATAGCACACAAAAAGGCAATTAATTAGTTTATAATAAAGAGTATTAATGAAATATCGAAAAACCACGAGATATACTTGCCCTCTGTTAGGCAACGATCTATTATTTTATGTATAAAGTTCTAATTTCGTATAACAATACCTTGATGAGAAAAGCTTGAAAAAATAAAAAAAAATCATGATATAGATCGTTACCTAACGAAGGGCAAGTATCTCGTAAGTATTCGATATTTCATTGTCATAAGCGAATTAATTGTTTTTTCATCGGCGTGAAATTTGAATTTTTAATTGGCTCTCAGACCATCTTAATGCGACGTTATAGCTATTACGCTCGCTTGAAGAAACGACGAGCCATCGAGAGTTGAAGCCAATCTATTCTCGATTTGATTGGTGCCGACGTGATCATGTGATTGGTATAGTAAGTCTCTGTCTAAGATGCGGATGCATCGGCTTTATGTACGGAGGTAATGACATGAAGCTTAAGAGAAGAGAGTGTAGTTAATATACGTTTGCACTAAGTATGGACGTTCGTTCTTACTTTCTATATTAATTACTGCATGTTCTAACTTAACGTTTCCTGCTCTTATACATACACACTAATAATACATAAAACTTAAAATTACGTCATGACTATATTCGCTTCTATATATTATACAAAATATGATATAGGAAAAAATCTTCTACCATAGAATTACTGCGAGAAGATATTCTAAGAATACTGCACTACTATATGTAATACTAATTAAAGCCTCGCGTGTAACTCTTATCCCACACTTAAAAAAAAAAAAAGAATAAATAAATAATGTGTATGAAACTAACGACCACGCGCAGTCAATTATTTATCAACCGCATGTTTGCAAATGATTTACACCATACCAGAAGTATGCACACACTTAAGTTATTATTTTTTCTTTCATCTCGAACTTTATTCCGCATACTGCGCAGACAAAAAAAAATATATATAAAAAAGAAAAAAGAGAACGAGAGGAAAAAAGCTCGCGCGCAAAAAGCGGCGTCAATCCGTCGCGCGCGCAGAAAAGAAACGCGAGCGCGAAGGCTATTTTCATTTCGCCGAGCAGCTCGCGTTATGAATGTCGCTTCAATTCCGCCGGGGCGGCGGGCCTCGCTTTGACATTGCACTCGATTAATCCCGGCTTAATCAACGGCGCGAGCTTTAATTAAGCTCGCGCGCCCCCACACCTCCGCTCGATTGCTTTTTTTTTTATGCGCGCGAGCGGAGACCCCGGGAAAAGGAGTGGCTTGGGTAAACGCATTTTGACACCCGGCACGGTCGGCGAAACGATTTGTCAAACAACGAGAGGTATAAGGATGAGGCGAGCTCGCGTGTGCTAAACACGGAAGCGAGCTGAAAGAGGCGCGCGAGTTAAGCCAGTCGCACTGCACTGATTTGTTCAACAGTTTTGTTGCTAGCCGATGGTCAAAGGAAACGGCGTGGCCTAGGCTTTTGTTCGAGTTCGCCGTTTCGGTGCTTTTTACGACTGCTTTTGCGATGGATATTGCCGATTGTTGCGAGCTTGAGCTGATTCGAGGGCGACTTTTTTTATTTATTTTTTTAGATCATCAGTGAATAGGGAAGTAGTAAATGCAATTGTACATTTAAAAGCGGATTGATTGTATTAGCTAATTTAGTAATTATATATAATACTATGATTCACGATCTATTAATTGCTTATACGAATTAGTCAGAAATTAGGCATAAACTAATTAAATACGGCACTCTACTATCATTGAATCAATAAATAGCAAATCACGTTATCTAAACCTGCATTATAATTATTACTAATATTATTATTACTATTATTAATATGATTGTTATTTTCATGATACGTATTGACGTTGTAATATTAAGAGTAAAGATTACTTTAAAAAATATTATTACGAAGATTGAATTTTTATTCTTAATAAATTTTAATGAAAATTATTTGCTAGTATAGATAATTTTCATATATATAAATTATTTTAAATCGTGTACATCGACATCAAGAGATTATAGATATTGAACTACAGCATTTCTGAATTTATGCAATTTTAATTTCCGCATAAAAGGGTATAGAGAAACTCGATTAGCAAGCACATTATAAAGGGAATCACATTGGGAGTAGCAGTGTTCTAAACTAATATTGGGAAACTAATCAATACCGTAAGAGGAAATTGCGCCGATAAACTAACCGATTAAAATCACACTCCCTCGTTATATCAATACCAGCAGCGCACATTGAATCGAATCTACAATACAAATCGTAAAAACGAAAAAAAAATCGAAACAACCAATTTATCGCGCACATATACAAACGCAAAAGTCACAATTACAAAAAAAGGAAAAAAAGAAACAGATACATTATATAATACATATGCAAATATTATAAAATCTGATAAATCCCTTATCGAGTTTTACACGGCTTTTGTACTATTTTATGGAGTTTTAATAGTTTACCTCCTTTAGAATTTACTCTCGGTAAATTTAGTTGGCTTTAATAAATAAAAAAAAAATAAAATAAATGAAAAGCAAGTACAAAAGTCCATAATATCGTCAGTCCTGTTAGTTCAACGTTCGAATCTTACCTGACATTCCAGGCCATTAAATCGCATTAGGGCGCTTAGTGCGAAAGGAGGGGGGCTGGCAGAAAATCGCGCACGTGTTCGCGCAGCAAAAGAAGGCTAAGGTTGCCGTGGCGAAGATCCCGTCCCAGCGCGCCTCGTGGCACCAGCACCCTGGATGCGCTCCTCGGGGGCGGTGCGATGCCACGCACTCGACCTGTACAGTGGATGGATATTGCCTATTGTTGAGCTTGAAATTAATCGAGCACGATTTTATTTATTTATTTATATTGATCTGTTTTATAAAAGTGAATGTAAATGGTTAGCGCGAATGGAGTGCGCGTGTGTTTGTTATTTTATTATTATTATATTTTATTTTATCATCATATTACTCATATATTATGAATTACTTTTCAGAATTAATTAATTATAAATCTGACTGTGATATCGCAATAATTCCTTTTATTGTAAATTTCAAATGGCTCTAATGCTTTTCGTATAATTGCAGCCATTATATATTTCAATAATTTATCTACGTGATGACTGTTTTTCTACAATAATTTACTCAATTACTTTATATTAATAGTTGTAAATACTATTTTACAATAAAAATCTATTCTATTCTATTATTTCGGGAGGAAAGTGAAAATGTAGGTCGTTTCGGGCGGCTTACGCGATTTTAATGGGATTTTTCATCGTCGTCGTTATCTTAATTGCGCGCATTTTGCCCTGCGCTCGGAAGAATGCATTATTATTCTTACACGAGCGCTAAATCTTTATACACCAGTTTTTTTTCTCTCTCTCTTATTTTATATTTCTATTATTTAATTATCATCTTCGTTCGTTTATGTTGTGTAAAAATAGTTACAATCGTATGTATACTTTTCTTTGTTCTCTATTATACTTTTTGAAGTTTAACTGTGATATCACCAAGCACAATTTTTATGTTCAAACAACTAATGTCTTACATGATTGATTTTTTTAATGAATTAATTGAAGTAATTATTTTTAAATATTGCAATTTATAGAAAATGTTAATATCATTACTTTTATTATTCAATTATTAAATTTATTTGATACATTAACTTCATAGAAAATCAATACTGTAATGACTAGTGCGATTAACTATTAATTATAAATAATTTATATAATTATCGAACAAATTCTTGACTCTAGACGAATAAAGGGATTATCTACGTATTTTCTCGCTCTCTCTCTCTCTCTCTGTCTCTTGTGGTTGAGATTAGAAAGTACTTTATTTACTTTTTGACGAGAAAAAAATATAGTGTCTTTTGGATACGATCTGGTGTGATCGTCGGAGAATTTTACGGTCTGAGAAGGATGTTATTTCTCAAATTTTGGAAGCATTAGATTTCACGAGAAGCATACTGTAAATCATGAGTAACGCCTCGGCCTCTATATCTGAAGATGAAGATAAGATAAATTCGTAGCGTTGACTGTCGGAATGCTGAATCATTGAAGAATATTATTCTCTTATTACGGATTTAGTGCGTAAATTTTTAAACGCTCACAATTAGAGATTTAATTATTTTTTAACAATGTTTAAATGATCCAAAAGAAAATTCATTCTTGTAGGCCGCATAAATCGCACTAAAAACTTCAGTTGATAAAAGTTTATTTATAAGGTAGACTTCGTTATTGAATGTTGCATTGGCGCTGTAAAAATTTGCAATAACAATAAATGTAAAAGAAAAAAAAAACAATGCATAACTCTGCATAACAATTCCGATAAAGTTTTTAATGCCGTTCTTTTGAATTTTAATCTTGTTTACAAGCGAAAAAAAATTTATTTCATATAAAAATGTATTAAATAATTCACCACGCGTCAAGTATAAATATGGATAAAATAAGGTACACCGGGTAGTGGACTCGCCTAAAAATGAGAGTTTATAAAGTCATTCTAAATAAACCCATTGCGCAAGACTAACGTAACGATTCTATCTAGTGGCCTTCAATTTTTTATTTCGAGTTGCACTTTTAGCGAGTCGTTACTTAGCTTAACGCTTTTAAGAAACGTACACCCGCGTTACGTCTTATTAATTTTCGAAAACTGAACTTGGCGGGTGTCTCGTGTGAAATATTTTCGAGCCCGAAAAGTCTTAAAGTAGCTGTCACTTTCAGTATACGTTCGTAACTTTCGCCTCGTGCGAAATTTTCATTTTTCGCGCATTTATAACGCGCTTATAGAAATACACCGTTACGTAAAATTACGCACGTTGCAGATTGAAAAGGCCGCAATTTTAATTTAAATCTGCCCCCTGGGAATTCGCGAATGAATTAGCGCTTTATCAAAATAGCTCGGCAGTCCCGCCCCCACATCCCGGGAAACTGAATTATTTTTTTTTTTGGGCAGATTTTTTTCGCGTCCAAAAAGACTGCTTGGAACAACGAGTTCCCTTCGTAAGCGTTCGCAAAGTTAGAATATAATAAAATAGAATAAAATTGAATAGTTGTTTATTACATTGTAAATGACACTATTTTTATTTACAAATATATTATAAAATATAATTGTTTAGTTATTATAGTAGAGCGATTTCATACAAATATCTTTATAAAAACCAATCACATTAATTTAAAATCGAATTAAACAAGAAAAATCAATTCGCAATTTGAATTACCCGCCAAATTTCGCAAGCACAGTCCCACCAAGCGAATAGCAGCTTTTACCGTAGTCCAAAAGAAATAAACTAAGGGACACAATTACGACACTCTCGGTGGTCGTCCAGAACTCGAAAATTATCGATCCCCGGGTAATCCATCGGCCGCACTCGAAATCGTGTGCATAGGGGCCGTGCCCGAGCGCGCTACATCCCTGCCCGAGATAGCAACATCGGAGTCGCGCGTATTTACGCGTAAGCACTGTATTAAGTCGGGGAAAAGGGGCGAGCATGTATGTACGGGCAGAGGAGGGAGTGCGCGAGTCTCCCGAGCGACGGAGGAAGAAGACGCGCGTAGCCGCGGCCCCGCCACGAGGCACCGAGCGAGCGAGACGGAGCTACGCGAGCTTAGCTTGGAAACCAGCTGGGCCAGCCGCGGATCGAGCGCGGGCGCCTGCGCGCTCGGGCTCGGCGATACTCCGTGTCCCCCGCTGCAGGGGGAAGGGCCGGGAGGGGGGGATCGCGGCGCGGTGGTGGTGGTGGTGCGCGGCGGGCAGCAGCGGACTGCAGCGGCGGAGCAGCGGCAGTCGCCACTTGGCCCAGTGAGACGCGGCAGCCCGCGCGACGGAGCGAGCGAGTGTGTGCTGCGCGTGCGGACAGTTCCACGGCTGACAACTTCCACGTCGTCGTTCGTTCGCACCAAATCGTTCGATCATCAAAAAAATATATATTATATATACAATATATAATATACACATATATATACATACAATAAGTATATATAGTAACGGAACCACCACCGGACGTTCAGCTCTCTCGCTCGTCATCCCCCCACCACCGCCTCTTGTCTCTCATCCTCGCCAAATCACCGTAACAACCACCGTGCTATATTATCTCTCATATACCAGAAAGCCCGCATAAATGAAAAGCCGCCCGAGGGTGCGCGCGTGCCGCTGCTTGTAAGAAAAAATAAGATATAAAAAAAAAAAATTCAAATCTCGCGGGGGTTGTGTCATATATACGCACGTGCGCGCATCGGCGGACATCGCATCGCAGTTATGTATTACACCATCGCATAGGCCCAGAAGAATCGGAGGCAAAAAAACACCGCATCTATTGACATACATACACATATACGCACACGCTCTCATCTGGTTGAAATCTCGCGCGCGCGCGCTCTTTCTCTCTCACTCTCTCTTTCTCTCTCACTCCCTCGCTCTCGCTCGATCCCCCCGGCCTGCAGCGCATCCAGGAGCAGAAGAGCCCAGGACCATTTCTCCGCGGAGCAGCCGAAGAAAGGGAAGAAAGGAAAAGCGATCGGAGGCGAATACATATTATACAGTGTGCCGTGTGTATGAGAAAAAAAATCTCGATTTAAAAAAAGGAAAAAGTAGAAGGGGCTGAAAGCAAGGCGATAAATAAATTCGGTGCGGTGCGGATGTAGTGGTGTTATTGTGTGCGCGCGCTTTGTGCGTCCAGCGGCAGTATACACAGCGGCGGGGCCCCGTTATATCCGGAGGACCACGACGACGCATAGGGGGACGAGCCAAAACGCGCGGCGCGCTGCTGCTGCGCCCAAGCTCCTCCACGGACGGCGCAGAGGCTAAACAGCCAACGAAGGCCGCGCTCTCGCTCGTGTTGCAACAGCCCGAGGAGGCGAGCGCCGAAAGAGAAAAATAAAAGGCCGCGCATAGTCCCGTGCGTCACGCGCCGCACTCGGCCAGCAGACGCCAGCAGAAGAGCTCTCGGCCGCAGGAGCGTTTATAAGCGCAGGAGCAGAAGTTAAAGGAAAACGTCGCTCCGTCCCGCTCGGGCAGGGGGCGCGCGCCAGTCGCGAGTCCTCGATAGCCGCGGCCCGCGGCTCGGCCAGTAGTCGAAGGCGCGGAGCACCAGCGGCGCGCACACTCGCAGCCAGTGGGCAAGATGGCGGCCGACTCGGGAATGGAGACGTGTCCCTCCCCGGAGATCGCGGACTCCAGGAAGCGTCCCCTCGACTGCGACGTCGAGAACGGAGCTACGAAGCGCTCGCACTACGGTACAGGTGAGTCGACCAGCGGAGCGCTCGGCCCGGGCGAGGCGAGGCCGCGCGCGCAGCGCGCCTCGTCTGTCGCGGGCTTTGAGGTTAGGTGGCGACGACGACGACGACGTCGGGGCTGTCTCGCTCGCTCTCGCGGCGCCGCGCTTATCGACGTAGCGCGAGAGCCCGGGAATCGCCCGTTCCTCCCCGCGATTGTTTACTCCGCGCGCACGGCGGCCTGTTATTTTATTTTCGGTGCACGGTGGCTGTCGCTCCCGCGGTGTTTTCACTTTTCCCTCGGCTATCGAGCCTCCTGCGCGACCTGGGGTGCCCGCGGGACGTGCCCCTCCCCCTTCTCCCTTCCAAGGGGGGGCAGTTCCTCCCCGAAAAAAGAGGAGCCCGTGCTCGGAAAATGTGGGTGAGTGTGCGTGTCGCGGTCGGACTTTTAATACCCCTTCCCCTTCGCGGCGCAACCTTGCGCGACTTTATTTCGCTAAGCTCACGCGCGCGCGCGACTTGCCTCCGACTTCTTTGCACTGTTATTGAGTATTTCTATTTCGTTGTATTGTATTTTGTTTTATTTATTTTACTTTCTCGTTATTATTATCAACGTGTGCGTGCACACGCGCGCGGAGAGGCGGAATGGTCCTTCCGGGGCTCGGTGCGCTCCTCAGCTGGGACTTCTGTCGGGAGGAATCGGCTCTGGCGCAACGTGGGATTCTATCGATTTTTTTCTCGGCGCGTGGGTGGCCAGAGGCACGCGAGCCGCGCGCAGCACCGCGCCGCGGGTGCATCGTCGCCCTCGCGCTTTTCGCGCGGCGCGCCGCTTTCAAAGGTTGGCGCGCGCGCGCGCGCCCGCCTGGGGGCGGAGGGGGGCGGCTCGGAATGAAGGTCAGTGGGGTAGCGGAGCTTTTCGCCGAGCAGCCGGGGGCTTGCGTTCGCGCGGATCGGGGATTTTATCGACGCGCCCGTGCGAGTCCGATAAGCGAGACTCCGCGCCGTCGTCGAGGTTGCGGCGGGTGTGCGGAGTCCCCGGACGTTTTGCCGAGTGCTTTTTTTTTTCTTGACGATGATTATGCAGGGAGATATTTGCATTTTGAAAACTCGGTGTTACGCAGTTTTTATACTGCGAGTGCGTCATGAATTATACATTTTTTTTAATTCCATCGGCTAGCACGTGCGGATTAACCTTCGGTCGCTTTAATTTTAACGATTAATTATCGTCAAGTAGGATCAGATACGATCGACTTGAGAATCAAGCGGTTACGGTTTTATAAATATTATCGGCTCGTTATGCACAAGCATTAAATTTGCTTGTTGTTACAATGTTAAGGAAATAATTATTTATAAAGCGGAGGAGTGCATCTCCGGATGGCTATTGCGCTCGTCGAAAAATTATGTGTATCCGCTCGTTAATTTTCGCCTCATTGAAAAAAAGAAAAAAAAATTATCGTACAAAGTATCACTCCCAATGAATCTTCCGCAGTAACTGACAGACGGCCAATCAGTACTAATGTATGACTGAATTTCACATTAGCAGTCGTCAATAGTTACGTCATTGTACTAAAAACGCTATCTTCTAAATAACCTTTGGCGCTCGAAGAAAAATTTTTTTATTTTATTTTGAAACGATTAGGTCGTGCCAACTTGGAAATGCAAAAGATTCGTGTTTACGGATTTTAACGCAGCGTACTCATCAAACCTACTTTAATGTTTTTTTTTCGCTTAAAAAAAAATATCGGAGTGCAGTTCAATATCTCACGTCCTTCAACTTTACTATTTCATGCACAGTGTAAGTTCCGTCATTTCCTAGCATGCCGTGACCAAGAGTATTTATTACTCGTTTTATCTTCGAATAAATCATTATCCACAGCATTTATGGAAAAACTTTTACCTATGTGAACACTTTGTTAGCCGCCCCACCTCAGATGTTTCGCATCACAACATTGCAAAAAAAAAAATACGCACAAAAATCGAACTAAAAAACATTTCAACGAGCGCATAAAAAACAAATATATAATATCTCACGCACGCAGTTATCCCACGTTTAAAAGACTGAAAATGTTGCTAAAGTAAACAATGACACTGCCACTCGCCTGGGTATACTTCTAGTTTAAATAACTCGATCGCCTCGGGAAAACTGAGAACGTTAAAAAATTTATTTGCAAACGAAACAGCAGAACGACGAGGCCGTACCATCTCTCGGCTCGCCACATTATAAGTATAGCCCTCTTGTTCAACGGCGTTACAGCTGTTTCATCTTCGCGCCAAAACAAAAAAGGCCCCCGCTGTCTTTAATGTCTTATTTTGGTTGCATTCTCCGGGTTTTGCAGTCATTGACGTAATTGAATGGTTGGGAACTTCCTGTCTTGGTCGTCAGCGAAGTGTCCTATTATTATATGTGGCAATCTCTAATAATTGCCCCGATGCGGTTGCAATTGAGTACACCTCACGGTTACGTTACAGTTATTACCGTGAAACTTTATTTTCCGAAGCTTTCTCCACGGCACTCCGAGAATCGCCAACTCAATCCCCAACAATATCTGTCGTCTTTATATGAACCGCCGATTTTACGACCAAATCGGACGATCCGCGATAATGTTGTTTTCACGCCTCTAAATTTTGTTGTAAATGCATGACTCGTGAAGAATTGTAAAATAAAGCGGCGGATTAACCGGTTTAAGCTGATCCACTGCAAATCGCTCATTACGATATATAATCGCATGACGTGAAGATGCTCCTGGTGCATATTTAGCGAGCCCTGTCTGTCCGCTTTGGTAAATATAGCTTATTATTTATAATTTCTATAATAACGTACAGACTAAGGCGGAGTGCTAAATAAGTTTCAGCGTTTATTTTTTAAACGCTGCATCGATTTAAATCGTAACTTTTATTGATAAAGAGATGCACTGCCTCGCGGGGGAGGGGCGTTCATACTCGCTGGGCTAAATAACTTTAATGGAGGAATACGATGAAATTCCACGCATTCAACTGTAAATGGATCTTTTAATCAGCAAAATGTATTAAGACTATCGTCACGCTTTTTAATTTCAGTTATTGAGCTGTTACGTGCCAACACAAAGACATGATATTTTTCACGGTCAAATGTTATGCAAAAAAATGTTCTCATACGCCCGAGCAATAAAATAATTATTTATCTTAATACGCATTCTTGAAAAATGTTCATTAAAAACCGGTCTAGCAAAGTGTTCTACTAGAAAAAAGAAATTGATATAATTTTTGTTCACAAAAAAAATCTTGAATGCACGCGTGGAAAAAAAAATTAATCTACATCATATACGAAGGAATAGAAGCGTACCCTTTGCCGGAAGGTTTAATGATAGCGTCGCTGGGATTCGACAGTAATTAAACCTCTTCAATCAATCACGTATGAGAACTGGGCCACTCGAATAACCCCAACGCACGTACGCGCTTTTGACTCCGTTACCTTAATTTTTACCTCAACTATTCAGAGCGTCGATGGGTTTCCCTTTGTAAGCCGTACACCTACATCCCATTGATAAATGACGCGAGGCCTCAATGGGTTCTATTAAAAAAAAAAACTTTTCACACAATTTCTGTAAACAAACGTGATCTTCCATTTGATTTTCATTCCATTATCGGCCGTCAGTCCTGTCCATCCATCATAATTCTCGTTACGAAAATTAAGATCGATTCAATAAAAAGAGCGTCGTCGTGGTACGAGAATAAAGGCTTGCATTACAGTACAATGGAGCGCTCGCGCGGACGACAATCTCGCAGGAAAATCTTATTCCGTCATTTTACCTCGGCTCTCTTTCCGCATCGAGGCTCCGAAGATAAATGGAGCGTCTCTTTCTTCCGGTGCACCCGAATAACTCGCGCTATTATTTTCTCTTTCACTTACGCCGTCGCCAATAGAGCCACGTGGTCAACGGGACAACATACTCAACTTGCCGTTAACTCCGCCATCGTAATGAATCGTCATAAATCAAACTAATTAATTAATGAATTTAAATCATCGAAAGTGAAAAATAGACTTAGTTTGCGCAGTAGTACAAATAGTTACACTGCAGTGCAGCAACGAGGAGTAGCGTAAACAATCCCACGTCTTGATGGAAAACTCATTGAGGCGTCGCTCCGCCAAGAAGCCATGCACCCATAGGTACTCACGGCAGAGCGTTTAAAGCGTATCGCTTACCAAAGATAGCGGGGAGGGGGGGAACGAGTCCCCAAAGTTGTCGCACCGCCATGCCACGTCTCCGTTATACGCACAGCCCGGTGGGGAGCCGCAGAAGTGTGTTATGTATACGCGCCCGTATACGTGTCGACGTTGAAAAAAAAGGAGGAGAGACGAGTGAGAAAGAGACGAGGCGAGGAGCGGGTCGCGTACCCGCACATACGCGTGCACATTGAACGCACACCGAGGCTCGCTAGCGCGTGTTTTGAATTTGACGTGCCCGGGGCCTCGCTCGAGCGTCACGGCCTCACATGCGTGTCCTATAGATGCGCTTAATCGAGGCCTCCCCCTCCCTTTCCTTCCTTCCTTCGACGACGACTTTTGCTATGCGGGGCGTTTATTGACCCGACCCGCGGGAGCCTCGAGGTGGATCACCGCGGTCGCGGGATTTTCGGCGCACTTTACGCGTGCAAAAGGGAGAAAGAGAGAAGTGTACATGTCGAACGTCGCATTTAACTGCGCGCGCCCGCTCTTTGTTGTCGGTTTCGCAATAATGGCGCTCTTGGCTTTCCGCATTCCATCGTCTGTGAATAATTGTTGCCGCCGAGGATGAAAAGCCGCGCGCGCGAGCGCTGAAAACGTGCCTATTACTTTTCGACCGCTTTATCTTCAGCGATTCGCCGACATTACGTTGACACACGCCGCGAATCGATCATTTTCTTTCGTGACGTATTACAATTTCTCCTGGAACTGGATTTTTTTTTCATGCAGATTTACAGCCGCTGCGGACTTTTTCGTCGCCGGAGCAGGGGCGCCGGAATAATGAGCATTGTGTTTTTTTTTTTTATGAGTCAAGCGCGCGCAATTAATAGCGCAAGGCTACGCGGAAACTATGAGAAAATTTTCTTAATTGGGCCAATTTCAAAGAGAGCCGCGACTCTTGAGCAGGCATGACAAGGCTCGACGAAAGAAAAAGTAATCTTAGCCCCGCGCGCGCTCGTAAATCATTTGGTTAATTAGAATTTCTATAAAAAAAAATCGTACTCTCTTGCATCGATTTTATGTACTACGCGTTTTAAAGGGATATAAACTTTGCGAGCCGCCGTCTACATCGCGATATCATTGATAATAAAAATTTAAATACATAACAATTATTATCGTTATTTTTTTTTTTTTTTTTTTTTTTTTTAATAAATGGTAGATACAGATTCCTTTTCAAATCAATCACACACTCTCTCTCTCTCTCTCTTGAAAATTTATTGAAAAATATTTTCGACATAATAAGCCGCGCGCTTTACACGTCTGCACTCGGCATACAAATAATCTAACGCTTATCTTATCTCCGCAATAATTCGATAAGTCACCTCCGAAACTCATTGAAAACACGCTCCTGGCGTCGCGATCTTCAACATTTAAATCATCGATCGAAAATAGTCGACCTCTCTATGCAACGCCATCCTACCTCCATTAGTCATCAACGAGGTAAAAAAAAAAAAAGACCTAGAGAAATCACCGGCCCTGAACGCAGACTGCAGCGATGCGATAAAAAAAAAAGTCGGTAAAACAGGACTTCGGAATCCCCGCGCGCGCACGACCGTGGCATCCGCAGACCGCCGCCGAAGGAGGGGAAGTATAGAGTATTCGACGCGACACACGCTCGCCTCCGCATCGCGGAGAAAGAGGAAAAAAAAGGAGGTGCCGCGCTCACTCTTTCTCTCTCCTCCCGAGCGCTCGGACTACCCGCGGATATAGGATGAAACGGGCGTTAGTCTCGCGCCTCGCACGCGGAGGACGAGCCTTCTCCTGAGAGTTCGTCGCGCACCCTCCTGTCCAGCCTCTCCCCGTTGTAGCCGTCAGTTTAGGATGTGTCGCCGCGGTGAGTGCGCCAAAAATCTTCGCCTCTCTGTACCTCTCTCTCTCTCTCTCTCTCTCTCTTTCTTTCTGCTGTTCGGTTTCGTCCCACGCGAGTGTGTATATTCGTTCGCGTCCGCTTTTGCGACGACGACGAGGTCGTGGGTCAAGGTCGCCCGGGCGTCGTCGTCGCCGTGAGCTTCTTGGCCGGCGCTCCTTTCCGCCCGAGACTGTCAAACAGCTGTTTGCCGTTGACGCGTTGCCCACTTCCTGAAGCGAGAGCAGCGCGCAGATCGCCGCGGGCATTTTTTTCTCTCGGCTCGAATTCTTCGAGATATGCGGCAAAGGAGGTTACTCGCCCGATCGGCCATTATACCAAAAAAATTTTTTTCGTTTCTCGCCGGAAGATATATTCATTGACCCCCTGAGATCGGGGAAACGGCCGTTCGTTATTTTTCGCTGGCAAGGCTCGACCCACTTGCGGGGGTTGCGTATGCACCCCCCGCGCCGATGGAAAATGGATTGAATTCGCGAGCGATATCGCGGGAGATTTATCGGGTTACTTCGGAAGTAGGCCAAAAGTTTCTACGAGCTTTTCGAGTTGATTCTGGGATCTTAATTACGGCGACTTGCGGGAAGCCTTTCGGTTTCTTTTTTAACTATTTTTTTTGATGACTCTGGCGTGTATTTCCTGGTCGTTGTGTATTCCATTACATTGAGGTTCTTTTTCTCGCTTTTTCATCATTTATTGTCTTGCGAAACGAAGGTTGAGGTATTTTTGGACTACTTTTTATTATTAGATCTTAAATATAAAAAATTGCAAGTGCGCAACGATAGTGATGAAAAATTGTTCGGCTGCACGTTGATGTTAATTAGTTGCGTTTATAGATCATATATCATAAAATTCTTCTTGACACAAATCCATTGCCTCGAGCGTCTGTCGCATGTACGATAAAAAATAATAACATTTATTCAATTCGTAACGATACATTAAAAAGACATTGTTATATCATTGTGCTCCCCCCAGAAATATTAATTTCTTAAAGTCTTATAACATTAACGCTCGACATTTATAATTTAATTTGAAGTGAATAAATTATTTTTTTGAACGCTTTATTTTTTTTTTTTTTTGTAATTAATCGCAGTTTTTTAAAATTTAACTAATCAAACTTTGCGTCAACGATATTTGCTTTTCTGCTCCGTTACATAACCCGGTTCAACAAAATGCTTGTAAAAATCTATAAAAACAGGTTGCTTTAGGAGCGATAGTTCAAAGGGTATCGAACTGTCATTGACACGGATACTGAAAAGCACTATGCTCTGAAAAAATATTACATCGTAGTTCGATTTATTATCTTATCTGCTTCTTTAAAAAACGATTATGTATCCGTTTCACTGAGTAAAGTGCGCTGCGCTGCAGTTCTGATAGTCATTTCAAGTTGTACCACATGCTCGACAATGGTCGAAATTTAACGTCAAAATATTATACCAATAAAAGTAATGACAATATACAATCTTACAGTACTTACACATTTTGTTTATCAAAAAAAGTTTATTATTATTGAAGTTACATCAATCAATGTTTTCGTGCTTTACACGTGAGAATTCGAATGACATCAAATATTATCTTTACAATGCAGACATTCATTACACAAACATTGAAGATTAAAATCTAAATTTTGATATATTATACTAAACAGACAAGCGTACAAGAACTGGTCAAACTGTTATTACGTATGACTAAACTGAGTGTATAATTTTGCATAAAATTTCAGTCGTTGAGATACGCCATCGGTTCCAGTTGCATATTGCACGGCATAGCTCATATATATTTAAGAAAATTCTGTACTCATGTATTTAAAAAAAAACTTACTTCTTGCAGAGTATAAAAGCAAGATTCTACACATTTCATTTTGTTTTACTCTGCAATAAAATAGACCACGTTTTAAATATCTAAATTTTTAACCACGCAAAGAACCTTTCAACTAGACGGAAATTATTATTTTTTCAATATAAAAATTCTTTGTTGAGCTTTATTAAAAAAATACATAATGTCGATAAGGCGATGTTAATGTTATTTGATATAAAAAATTAAATTTTTAATCAATAAAAATGTTCAAATTACCGCGAAAAGTGAATGTAAATTAAAAATATTCTTCAATAATTTTTACTCTAACAATTTAATCAATTGCCCTAATTAGCACTGATTACATCTTTTTACCAAACAATTATCATGTAATGAAAATCAAGTCGACGAAAAAAAAAAAAGAAAATTAACCGCTAATCCGCCGTTCGATAATTGCCCATTCCCAACGGCTCGCGGGCTCTTTCAAGCCCGCCTCTTTATGATCCGCCTATATTTATTATTACTCTAAAAAAGTTCCGCGCTAAAAATAGTCGCGCGCGTCGCATACGCTCAAAGAGTACCTCTCTCTCTGCCTTTCCGCCCGCCAGAAATAAATCCTCCCGTCACGCCTTCATGATCTAACGGAATTCCATTATCCTTGCAGGTGGAGATGGCACGTCGTACCACCTCAAAGTCCTGGTGCCGGGGGTGGCGGCCGGTGCGATCATCGGAAAGGGCGGCGAAACGATCGCCCAGCTGCAGAAGGACACGGGGGCGAGGGTCAAAATGTCAAAGTCGCACGACTTCTATCCAGGTGAGTAACGCAGCCGCGTAATTTTATCTCCACCCGGAGGCGGCCTTGGGGCGTCAGCTTCATTCGGCCTTGCGCAATTGCAATTAATGCGCGGGCGCCCATTATACACATCCATTTCCCATTGTTGCACGCGCTTGTATAGACACTTAACAGCGGCTTGATGATTAATTCCGGATCGTTTCTCTGTTTTTTTCCTCGTCGCGTATGCGATGATATAGGTACGACCGAGCGAATCTGCCTGATCACCGGTAGCGTGGAAGCCATCATGGCCATCATGGACTTCATCATGGAGAAGATACGGGAGAAGCCCGATCTCACGACCAAGACGACGGTGGACTTCGATTCCGGCAAAGCCACGGCGGAGAGAGACAAGCAGGTAAATTTGACAGGCTCTGATGATAAGGATGAGGGTGTATTTATTGTATTGTTTTTTTATTCCGAGAAAATTTTTATTTTTTTTAATTACTATATGAGAATGAGATTTCATAGCTTTCGAGGTGAGATAGTGCAGGAGCGGAAAAAATTGGAATCGATTAAAAAAGAAAGGACTGCGAAGCGCTTTCAATCAATGATTTTTTTTTTCAAACGGCTGAAGTAGCTTAATTATTATTGAATTTCGTGATACACTTTGACTGCTCCTTTTTTCTTAAGTTTAATTTTAAAATTCGAGAGAGGTTGGCATTTTTTTTATTCTTCTTCTTTTTTTTACAGATGGTAGGGAGCCTGGGCAAGGAGTTAAAATTTCATAAGAAGAGTAGACAAATAATGAAAAAGCTTTCGTTTGTTCTTCCACTGGGATACTAACGAACTTTTTCTTGTTTGTCGAACTTTACTATATCGATTCGGCGAAACTTGCTCGAGCTGTGCTCACTTAAATTAACTTAATCAATTGACCCTGCCGTAGCTCTTTTTTAAATCCAATTATTTAAGTAGAAAGGGACATAGTCAAGGTACATTAACATCTACGCCGAGAGGAATTTCGTTGGGAAATTTTTATTGAATCAAAAATAAAGAAAAAAAAAAACGATGCAACAGTTACAGCAGAAAAATACGAGCCGTTGACTACCAAAATTAGAATTTTGCAGAAAGAAGTAGGAATAATTAAGGGAGCCACTGTAAATAATTACATCGCTGACAAGCAGGAATCTAAATACCGTGTAGAAACGACCAGAAATCTGGGTTTTCAATTTAGCGTAGTAGCTTTTAATTGTATTTAGAAAAAAAAACTGTGTACACTTTAAAGTAATTACTTGAGAATTGTATTTATACTCGACGCTGAGAGTTTTCCGCGTGCTTTTAAAGCGATGAAACGTAGGAAGATTTTAGAATATTCAAGACTGAAACACCAGCATCTATTATTGATTTGCATTCAACTTTTAATAGACTGAAGCGATTTTGAACTGTTCATCGTCGAACCTTTCTCGATTAATATGAAAGAGTGAAATATTACTCGATTTTATTGAAAAGTGAACGAGTCAGTAACTTCGAATGGCTCACTTTTGATTCTATTCAACTAAAAAGTCACTCGAATCTAGCAATTTTATATCTCCGCATAATTTATTCTCCGCGTAAAACTTGTGTCTCCTAGAAAATGAAGTTGTAAAAATTTTTAAAAATTTTACAAGCAAAGTTACTTCCAGTACTTTTATAACTTTCAAAGACATTCAAATTTAGAGATGCTCAAAGAATTACGCTTTAAAATCATAGTCTATTTCATCAAAGTAATACACGTACTTTATTTAATTAATGTAACAAATATATATAAATCACGCAAGAAATTCAATTCGCTTTGCAAATCAATAATCAAGAACATTGCACAGTCAGTCGCAGCGCTTTGTATGATAAAAAGAAAAAAGAAAGACGACGAAGAGGAAAAAAAACGAAGGAAGAAACAATTAAGCGGCATAAATCGCACTCTCAGTCCTCTTCCGGCAGCAATAACAAAGGCATCGTAGGAGGAAATGCCCCGGCGGCCTAGTGCGCACGCCGAACGGTATCGAAGCGCGCACACCTCCGGCGGCTCGAAACCTCAGCCCAAGCTCCGCTGCGCTGTGCCTGCAAAAGTCATGGCGAATTAAGCTCACCGCGCTCTGCGCGGAGGCCTGCCTCGCGTGCGCTCGGCCGGGGCTTGTTAGCAATGACCCAGTTAGGAGAGCTGCGCGCGTTCAAGCCGCGATCCGAATAGTCGCGCAATCGCGGCGCGCTCGCCTCCGAAAAGGTCCATCTCCACTTGACTCGTTTGGGTGACGCCGCGGTGCGAGAGGTCGAGTCGTCAGGGACGGTGCGCGTCGATCGACCGAAAAGAAAAACAGAGCCATTTTAATTGTCGACGTTGGGAGACAGAAAGAGAGAGAGAGAGAGTGAGGCAGGGAGGGATTGCGCTGCGCTGCGTTATTTTTAGACTCCCCCTCGGACGATGGTGCTGAAATGAAAACGCGATTTCGCTCGAGACTTTCAGATACGATTGATGATACATTCCTGATGCTGCTGCGGGACGAGCGGTTTAAGGGGTCTACGAGCTTTGTAATTTCTGCTGTAGCTCGTTAAGACTTACTTGTATATTTAAAGGCTCGAGAGCCTTAAATCAGACTGATTAGGTTGAAAATTTGTGCTATAATTTTACGCTCAAAGGGAAATGTAATTTATAGAGATTTATGCACGGTTGCATCAATCTTTTGTTTAATTTATAAAAAAAATTTGTTTAATTGATGCTAAACAAAATTGTTGTTAATTGATTGTTTAATTTACAAAAAAAAAAAAGAATAATTTATTCTAGTAGATTTTGATGTACCTGATTTATTAAATTGTCAACGTCAATTCTTTGTAAAGAAAGAAGTAATTAGCAAATGACAGAATTTTAATACGTTGTCAGATATAAATGATATTTAGATTGTTATAAACGGATAATTTATATTTACACATAAAAAGCTTACGTAACATTATACGCTTTGTAGATTTTAACATTTTCGAATATTGTATTCGTCTTACGTTTTCACAATTGTAAAATGGTTAATCGACTGCGAGAATGCCTTCATAAAACGTGACTTTAGAGGACGATTTGATTTTGCTGTAGGATAATGTACACGATAATCTAGCACAATTTACGCGCTCTTAAGATTCACATGTAGTTCATGGTGAAAGCAATAACTTAACGTTTATGCGTTACAATGTATTATGACAAGAAAGGTTGATCGCAAACGCCGCATTAGGAAAGCACTCTGTCGAGTTAAACAACAGCAGTGGCACTTAGAATAAGTGCAAGTCATATATATGAGACATAAAATGTCTAATTTTAAACGAAAGTATCCAACGTGCGAATTATATAAAAAAATTTTAGGAATGTTTGGTGCACATACAGGTGCTTACCTTTTTATAGCAGGAATAAATATAAAGCTCGAATTGTTTGCATACAGATCGATTTAACTGAAAATAAACATTTATTAATAAAATGGATTTTCTTGCTATTGCAGTAAATAACTTTTTTTTTTCATGCGGCAATAAAAAGACATTAAAATAGCAATATACAGGAAGCGATTATGTAAACAAAATAAAAAAAGAGCGAATTTCAAATGCAAACGATTCTATTTGCTTTTATCTTTGACCACTGATAAATGTAATTCAGTTTTTGTGCTCGTGCATAAAAAAGCGATTCGTTAAACAGCAAACAAGCGAACAGAAAAAAATTGAATTAAAATCGTAACAACGTGCCTAGCAGAAAAGAAACTCAGTACTAACTTTCCGCTTCTTTTTTTAGGTAAAGATCCTGGTGCCCAACAGCACGGCCGGCATGATAATCGGCAAGGCTGGCAACTACATAAAGCAGATCAAGGAGGAGTCCGGATCCTACGTGCAGATCTCGCAGAAGGCTAAGGACGTGTCGCTGCAGGAGCGATGCATCACCGTCATAGGCGAGAAGGAGAACAACCACAACGCCCTGCTGATGATCCTGGCGAAGGTGGCCGACGACCCCCAGAGCGGCACCTGCTTGAACGTCAGCTACGCCGACGTTAGCGGTCCCGTGGCCAATTACAATCCAACGGGTAGCCCGTACGCCCAGGCGCCCGCCACCACGCCGACCTACACCTCCACCACCGGCCTCAACACAGGTATACCCTATACTCGGCTGCGGCGCCTACGATTGCTCCCACGATGACGCGCCTGCGATTGTCGCCGCTCGCTCGCTCTCTCGCTTTGTCGTTGGCCAAGGTCAAGCGCGAGGTTTAATGAAAACGAGCGCGTGCACTCTACGATCGACGGATCGGCTTTAGCGAGCATTTTTATACCGAGCTATGCAGCACTTTAGCCGAGGCACGGTGTGTCTTTTTTTTTTCTATTTTTTTTTTTGCTGCTCGGTGCAGTTGTTGCTGAGTGCACGCCACGGCTATTTTTATCTCGGTAGACGCGCCGTTCTAAGATTGTTTCAATAAAATTCTTACGTAATCGTAAGTGCGTCTTAAACGCTAATCGCTGGGGCTCGCGGAGAGCTGTGATTTTTTTAACTCGAGAATTTAAAACTATTTCCTCTTTCTCGTGGCGATCTTTAGAGTACTTTACAATTTGCGTAAAATAAAAATGTATTTTCTGTTTTGTTTCGAATGGCCGGGCTCGCGCTTTAACGCACAAGCGAGACCTTATTCACCGCGCCGAAAAGTTTATAATTATATTCTCTGCCGATTGGACTTTCTAAGTATTTCGATATGTATATGTCGGGGGCTCTTTTGAAATTTAAAAACTTTTCAGATTACATTATTCCGAAAGTTTTGCGCTCTAAGCGCACAGATAAATTGGAGAGCAAGTAGAACGAGATATTAAGTGGCCCCGCACTGTGGACTCCGCTGAAGCATAATATCAGTCAATAGCTACTCCACAAAATCATTAATCCATTTTCATTCGCAGCGTTTTAACACTCCAATGTAATTTTATCGATTCAATTGCGCAATTTTCACTGCAATGCCGCCTGCGTCTAGTCGGCGCATATAGGAAACCAATTTTACAACGGATAAAGTAAAACCGCCAGATATTCTCGCGCGGCGTCTAAAATTTACCGCCAATCATCGACTAAACCAATCGAGCCGATCCCCCGATTCATGTTTCCAAAAAAAAAAAATACCGCGTTTCGGTAAGCAATAACGGCGCAACCGCCTTGGTAACTACATTAAAGCAAATTGAATTTTCCGCTTCGCTTTCGGTAATTAGAAGGCACGAGTGCCGCGGCGCGCATCGATTATCAGGACGACGACGGCTCCGGCCCCTTTAATTAACGCACAGGCTCCGATTACCAGGAAACCCCGAGGACAACTTCCTCAACGCGTGAACACCTTGCGCGCCTGTAAGCTAATGGCCGAGGAACGGTGTTCGCCGCAGCCCGGAGAAATTTTATCGCGGCGCGCGCGCGCGAATCCGTCGCGACCGCTCGATAACGTTCGCGCTCAGTATTCGGCCCGATATTGCGCTATCCGAATGCTCGTTACGCAAGTTCGGCCGATGTTGCAAGAAGCTTGCGATCGAGCCGCTTTAAGCGATGCGATGTTGCCGATGAAAATAATCGTCGGGTTTTTGTTGTTTAATTAAATTGCTAGTTTATGAAGCGCCGACATTCGTACATATTGCCTTTTACGTAACTCCTCTCTCGCGTAATTTTCCTGCTGGAAATGTTAATGTAGCTTCTACACAGCCGGATTCTGGCGGTTTCTGCGCGAGGCTATTGCGCGAACCGTGAAATTTTGAGTTTGCTCACTTTGAGTATTAATGCTTCTTTTTTTTTCTTTGGTTTTTAAATGTATATTTTCTTTGTGCCTCTGTTTTATCAGATTGTTAATGAGTATGCAGGGAAATGATTGATCGAGGTGAATTAATTGAACGTTAAATAATGATAAAGAAGGTTGTCTTGAGTATTTGAAAAAAAAAAATTTTAATCTAAATGTAGATCAAGCGAAATTTGTACAAGTGGAGTTTGCTACACGTCCGATACGTAACAACATCCTTTGTCTATTGAATACATATAGCGGTAATCGATTCTCAAAGGACAGCCGATTCCTAACGTTCTATTGACCGACTTTTGCGCAGAAATGCGAGAAATGTCAGCGATGACGGTGCCAGAGCCAGTTTCGATAGAATTTAATAATTAAAATTATAATTGTAATAAAAACAAAATAATGTATGCGTCTAATTACTTATTAATCTTGCATCGCCTCGTCGAATGAAGTTCATGAATAAAGTATTAGCCCAGGCGAAGAGTAGAGGACGCGCGTCATTGCTTAAACATAAAATAAAATAAATCATGACGAAAGCATAAGTGCACAATTGATTGTCTCGCCTGTTAGCCTCGCTCCGTGGCAAGAGCCGGCATGATCGAAATAATAACCGAGCGAGGCAGCGTTGCACAAGCCACCTGTACTGACTTTCTGATTCTCTTTTTAAAGCAGCTGTGAGCATCCTGAACGGGGCGGGCCTTAGCCTGAACCTGAACCTGGGCGCGGCCCTGACGGCTGGCGCGACGGCCGGCACGACGAGCCAGATCCAGCTCCTCGAGCACATCAAGCTGAGTCTCCGCTCGATCGGCATCGGCGAGCCCGCCACGACGGAAATCCTCGCTGCTGTGGCCACCCTGGTGAAGTACAACGTCCTCGGCATGGGCATCGGCATGCCATCCTCCATGTCGTACCTCGGCAACGCCATGGACTCGCAGACGACGGTGGCGAACGGCTCGAACAACAACGGCGGCGTCTTCGGGCCGATCGGCACGGTGCCGACCCTCGGCTCCACCTCGCCGACACCGCGCTCCGCCCTCGACCGCTACGAGCCCTTCGTCGACCCCTTCCGGCAGAACAGCACCGCCGCCGCCGCGGCCGCTGCCGCCATTAACCTCAACAACAATTCGTTCGGCCTCGGCACGAACCAGTTGTCACTCGTAAGTAAGAGCCCCACCGGCCAGGTCGACGCGGCCAGCGTCGCCGCCGGCATCAAGGAAAGCAAGAAAGACATTGAGATTCCAGAGGTTATAGTGGGAGCAATATTGGGACCCGGCGGGCGCAATCTCATTGAGATACAGCACCTCAGCGGCGCGAACATACAGATCTCGAAGAAGGGCATCTTCGCCCCCGGTACCAGAAACCGCATCGTCACGATCACGGGCTACCCCGATGCGATCAGAACCGCTAATTACCTGATCGAGCACAGGATCAGCGAGGAGGAGAATAAGCGAGCGCGCCACAGTACCATTACCGGCATGATTCATTGATCGGCCGAAGCTGCCAAAGCCCAGGCCGGCTGGTTGCTCGTTTGAACGACGAAAGCGGCGACGCCGCGCGTAGTTTGCTACCGGAACGGCTGCGTTGCAATGACGACTAGGGACTATTTCAATGAGACGAGTAAACGAGAGAAAAAAGCTCGCCGAAGCTCGGGACTCGCCGGCCGGAGGCAAAGCCGCTCCTCTCGCCTCTCTTCTCGCCTCGCTCCGGCCGGCGACACCGGAGCCAACCAAGTGCGCGCACGCTCGTCATTCGAATGGGCGGCCGGCCTCGTGTCGCTACTCGTCGTTTCTTTAGAGACCTCCTCCACCATCTTATCACCCTCACGCGAGACACTCGCCTTCCACGCCACACCTATACACATAACACTCACGGCACACGACGTGTACGACACGAGCTAGACACACCCACTTCACCACGTAGCTTCTTCGTTGTCCTCCCTCCCTCCCCCCCCCCTTTTCTGACGAACGTCTTCCGCCGCGAGACGAAGGCGCCCTTTCAATTGTGTACCCGACGGTGATTCTCGCGGGAGGATCCGCCAAACGAGTCATCACGTCGCGCGCCGAGGGGGAAGAGCCTCGCCGAATTCGCCCTGCATCCTCGACACTTTGACCTCGGTGAAACGTGAATCCCGCGGGCCTCTTCCTCGCCCGCGCCTCATGCACTTTCTCTTCTCGTCCGCAAATGATGAAGAAAATACAATAAACACCCGCTGTCCGCTTTAAATTTCTCGAGAGCTAAAACAAAATAGAAAAAGAATACTAAGGTGGTTCTCTGTCGATAACTTTAAAAAAAAGTTTGAAATGAGCATAAGCCAAAATCCCGACACCCGTCGTCACCCTTATTGCAGCATCACTATAGCGCCTGCATCGCTACTACTACTACTTATCTTGCATCACCATTCATTTTCATCCATCACGGCTCGTTAAACGATTGATTCTACTTTTTAAGAATTCTTATATATTACATGTTATATAGAGAGAATGGTTTAAAAAAAAAGTATAAAACTACTACAATTGTTCTGTGATACACCACGTTACGGGGCTTTATCACACGTACACACCAGAGATAAACGTTTGCCCGAAGGACGCGATAGGAGTGCGCGTGCGCACGGACGTTGCGAGACGGTTTAGAAAGGAATAAGAAGAAAAAAATACTAAAATAAAAAACGTTGTAACACACTTGTTCATTGAGACATTGAAAGCCACACATTTTAATGCGAATTACACGTAATTACTAGTTGTACGAATTTAATGAAAAAAGATGATATACTTTAAATTTAAAGTAAGTTTACTCGTCGGGACGGATGACGATGCAGTAAAACTGTCGAGGGAACTGTCTCGCGGGAGGCACTGCTCGCGGCACCGGCGCTTTAAAGAAAAAGAAAAGGTAGAAGTCGAAAAACCCTCGGCCGCACACGTTTTACGGGGGAATTTTTAGGAGGCGGCACCGACTCGGTCGGTCCGGCTGTTTTACTGTTTAAACGTTGTTATTGTTTTATTTACATTGTTTTTTCTTTCTTTTTTAAAGGGGATGCGATGCGAGGGCAGATGCGCGCGCCTACGTGCCCCGAGCCGTGCCCGAACCTCCCGGCGAATCGAGAGATAATTGCGAAAGAGATAAATCTTTGTTGAGAGCGAAAGAGAATTACGATGATTATGAATTTTAACGTAGAGAAATGAAAGCGTGAATTTCGAGAGCAGTGCTTTGGACGATTCTCGTCTTTTGGTTGAATTTATCTAAAAGAAACCCCCCGAGTTCCTCAGAGGATATCGCGCAACAGGAATTTGTATATTTACGTTTGAACTATATAAATATATATAGAGATATATATACATATGAAGAAAGAGTTTATGGGATAATCAAAATTCGATCGATTGTCGAAACGAAAGAGGAGAGAGAGAGTTATATATATTTATGAGGTACACATCGAAGTACCTCACAACCACAGAGTCTATTTGTCGATACAATAATCTTTGGCCATAGTAAATCGTGTCTGATTGTTCATCCGGTCGCGAATGAAAGAAAGCAAAAGAAATAATTAACGGCGAGCTATAATTCTCAAATGTTACCATATGTTTCACGGGGCTTCACATTAAACTTTCTATATATCGAAGAGCGAAGAGGCAAAACGGTTCATTCAGATACCAAAGATACTCGTTGACACGCAGATCGAATGCACCTTACAACATTTTTTTTAACTTACAAATGTGCTTTGTATTTAATACCCCACTGTTGATCTTTACATTTTCTCGCGGGGACTGGCTGGTCCGGTCCCCCGAACTAATCATTCCGTCATCGCCGCATCACAAGTTCAAGTTTTCACTCATTTATTTTTTGTTGTTAACCGAAAGTTTTATACGTAATTGATGAATTAGATCAATGAAATCCATACCACCCGTCAATAAATCAATGAACTGCGATTTTTTCACTTCCCGTTTCGATCTGCCTGCGACCTAACACGTGGATAACGCCGTCCACGACGATGATCGGTTTCTCTCTTTCGCATCGAACAATCAAATTACGCGTTACGGAGAGCCCAACGTGTTCGTGTTTGCTTAGCGTATATTACAATTAATCGAGAATTTAAGTGAAGAGAAGATATTTAAACGATTGCATTGGTAAAAAAATGAAGCGTCGCGTATAAGTTTTTTTTCTCCTTTAAAATTCGAGTGCCACTGCGCTTGGCAGAAGGCTAGAGCAAGGAAGTCACGCGACGTTTCCCGAGTAGAGCATTATAAACGATTAATAAAAAAAAATCATGAATAAAAATGTCACTGCGAAGGACACTCAGCGAGTCGCTCCGAGGAGGGAAAAAGGGCGGCAGTTCCTCTCTCTCTCTCCTCGGGCGAACGACTATTAACGAGCGAGGCATTTTAAACTATAAATATATTTGTACATTTATTTCGCGGACTGGGAAAAGCAAGTATAAGAGGTATTACAAACATATTGTTGGATTTATTCTCGTTATTCCATGTGGATGTCGCGCAGGATCCTCAATTTATATTATATTAACCACATTTTTTGTTCGTAAGTGAGCGCTTATTAAACGAATCATTGTTTGTTAAAATCTCAGATTTTTTTCTTCTCGCGTTGACTGTATCAATCTTTTTTGTTTTCCTCTTACTTTTGCAACTCGCGTGTTAATAAACACGAAAGAACCGAGGCTGCCACCTTTTTGGTACACCGGTATTCGCGTGTTCCGCCGTTGAAACGATGCATAAAGGCCACACACATCACCGTTCGATTATCATAGTGGACTGAATGAAATAATAAAAAAAAAACACGTATCTATATATTCGTTCTACGCGGAGTTGTTCAATGAGAAGCAAAGAATTATACAAAAATCTCGCAGGTTTAAGAGGATACGAAAAAAAAAAATTATTGTTCGTTCAGGGTAGATTCATTAGAATTGCACGACGCTGATATACACGACGTTACATATTTAGCTAGGTATATTACTAAGAGTTAAGGGAAGTAAGAGATAAATAAAAACGACGCCGCAAAAGTAGGTGAAAGTAACCGATTTAACGACACATCATTAAACACGTACCCGACATACGTACACTGCGCGATCAGACGAACAATAAGTGAGCCGTTGAGCTAAGTAGCGGTTAACATTACGCATAAGTAACAACAATTAAATAAACTAGGCCGTAGCGCGGAGTTTGAGAAAACTAAAATTTAACAAAGAAAAAAAGATCGACTATGTTATTATGTACACGCGGAATTCGGTTATAAACTTCACTTTACTCGAGTACAACTAAACGAGCGGCCGGAGGCGTCGGTCCATTGCTCATTAAAACCACCAAAAAGGATAACGACTTGTATATTTATAAATAATTACGTAAACAATTATTAACGGTAACATTATACAAAACGCAGTGTCGGAAGTATAAGGCATGAGGGGAAAGAACGAAAGAGAAATGAAGATAAATATAAATATTATTCAGGTGTACATAAAAATTAAGAATGTAAGAAACGTATAGACGAGTCGGCTCGGTGGTCATCGCCTGCATACCATTGCGAGCAAAACGTTCGAGCGGATTTATGAGATATAAAAAAAATTATAAGAAATCAATTGATAACGGTTACCTCGGGATCGAAGTGCCGGACTCGCCTCGCGCCACTACCGAGCCGAGCGACCAGGTGAATAACAAAAAAATTACACATACACAGACATACAAAAGAGGGCACGAGCGGAGGAGGCGAAGAAGTTCGAGGGGATAAATTTCAAACTGAATGAAAACAGTAAAAGAAGGATTAGATTATTAGCAAAAGAGAAGTTCATTATTATCTGATGACTTATAAGATGAGATATAAATAATATATATGATGAAGAAAACAAAAAAATACAAAGCATAATATATATATACAAATTTAAATATAAATAATTTTAAGAGATGGATTGATATTAAGTATAAATATTGTTGACGTGCGAGATGAGATGCGAGTTTAGTACGAAGAAAAAACGATTTTAAAAAAAAATGGGAGAGGGCGGTGGGTAATGTGGGGGGAGGGGGGAAACTATGAAACTAGAACACTTGCGTCCGCGAAAGGTAGAGAGGCTGAGTGGGTTTTTCGTTTGTCCGCGAATTTTTCGTCGAAATATGAAACTTGGCCAGTATTATCCTTAGCGTGGAGCGCGCAGCATACACCATTAACACATATACATCCACTCAAATCTCATAGACACATATACATTGACATTTAAAGAATTTAAACAAAAAAAAAAGACAAATAAAAAATAAAAAAAAGTATAGAGGATACCGTATAAATTTTACGTGCAAACTTCCGACGGTCGAGTCGCCGCAGCGAAAACTACCGCTGAGAAGCAGATTAACCGTAGCGTTTAGGCAAGACATAGATAGATAATTCTAAAATTTAAGAAAAAAAATCACGAAAAAAAATAGGCCGCGCAAAACGGTGACAAAAAAAAAGAGACACACAAACACACACGCAGATTTGAAAACTAAAGTAACTAGAGGAGAGCGCGTGGAGGTTTAATTTTAGTAATAGACGCACACATCGCGCGTGTCGTCCGTTGTTAGAAGTACTTCAAAATAAAATAAAAAAAAAAACGAGTATAAGAAAAAGGAAAAATAACACAGATGAATAAAAGAAAAAGGATGAAGAGGAGGGCTTTACGTTACGGTAGGCTCGAGGATAGAGAATTTTCTGACTCGCTCGACGGTGCCAGGAGTTCGTGCGGTGGCATCGATCAATCTTTCCCGCGTCGTCGCTCGCGATTGATACGGTAAAGAGGCCGCCGCCGCGTCCTACAACCCGCGATTCCCTTCGTTTCTTATTTTTTCTTTATTCGCGCCGATCGATCGCACGCAAGAATTTCGTGCGCGGAACTGCTTCCTTCTTTTTCTCGCTTCGTCCTCGCGCTCGAGGGAGGCGCCAGGGTGGTCATGTCAAATCAGCGTCAATTACGTACGACGTCCCTTCTTGCGGCGACGATCCCTACGTTACGCGCGCGAAAATTATAAACGTGCAAACTCGAAGTGCGCTGCAGATCTGTTCAGTCGACCTTTTTTTCTTTTTTTTTTTTTTTTTTTTTGTAGTAAGATGAAAAAAAAGTTGTTGTTGTTGATGTTGTGATTGATATAGAATATATAAATATGTATATGATGAATATTATATATATACAACTGTAGATCAGATCCGTTTTTTTTTCTTTTTACCGTTAACCGTGCAATAATCGGAGCTGCGAGAATCGCGCTGCATCTGCTGTTTTTTTTCTTCTGCGTTATTCGATGTACACCGAAATCCCCGGCGCTTCCCGGCGTGAACTTTCCAACTGACTCGCGTATACACGAAGAGTACGTGTACTATTATATGATATATACATTGTACCGATGGAAGAAATTTTACGTTCGTTTATTTTTGTAAATGTTTTTTATCGTAGACGAGTTCCTTGGGCTTATTTACCGAGACAGGACGTGTAGTCGCTGTTTTCTTTCTTTTTTGTTTGTTTTAATTTTTTTTAACTCTTAACTGGAGACGTAGCGCGGAAGGAATTTTTTTTGTCGGGAAACAGGAAAATAGAGAGGCAGTCTCACGACTGTAAGTACATTCCCATGAAGAGTGAAGTAAATGCGATGGTTTAAAAAGTAATAATAATAAATAAATAAAGTAAAAGAGTAAACGTAATTATTGTATAACGTACCTTAACGCCAGCTGTGATGGAATTAAAGAATGGAAGTGAATGACGGCAAAAGAACGCGAAGTCTAATTAAAGATAAATATAGAATTATTATTTATAAAGAAAAAGTAATGAGAAACAGAGTTAAATCGCAACTTTTGTCGAGATATCGCGATTCTTTTCTGCCATTTAAGAATATAAATAAATATAAATATAAATAAATATATTATATATATAGTAATATGTACATGAACATAATAGGTAATTTTTTGGGGACGAGTTTTAAAGTTTGTAAAATTGAGTAAAAGGGGGAAGGGGGCGAGAGAGTGAAGAGAGGGTATGAAAAAAAAAACATTGCCAAATAAAATACAGGCCGTTGATAAAGAGCTGAAGAAAACATGCAGGACTTGTTGTTTTGTGCAGGATAAATTGAAAGACGGCACCAGACAAGCGTCGGCGGGCACGAGCAAGGACTAATCACTGAGCGTGGAAAATGAGAGGGAGAGAGAAAGAGAGTAATATATAGATAGAGAGCGAGCCTCTTTTGTGTCTGCCAAAGTGTACCTTTCGTACATGTAAGAATAGTCCACATTTTTTTTCCTCCTAGTTTTCATTATTTCCCCATTCGTCGTGTATATACATGGACACACGCCGCCCCCGTTTCATTTTTTTTTCTTCTCTTTCCTTCACTCGACACGTGACGCGAGAGCAGCCTCCAAGAGGACAGAGCCATTGACGCTACCTGCGAGTTGTTTCACAAAACCGACGTGTATAACGTGTTTCTTTCCCTTTTTTTGTCTCTCTCTTATCTTTTTTTCGTTACCTCGCGTTCTCTCGAACTCGAGTCGCCTCGAAACTGCACGCTGAGAGAGAGACCTACATCGCGAGTAAAAAAGGCGGCCGAAAAAGAAAGAAAGAAAAAAAAATGCAGAGAAGGGCCGGGGCTCTTTGGCGGCGAGAAGAAACGGCCCCGTTGTTAAAGTACCCTACGAGGAAATCCGTGCAATTTTATCAGGGAAACTGGAGCAGCGGCTCGTCGCGTGCAATTTTTATTCGTACTCGCTACGGTCATTATCGACGAGTCCGATCGATCGAGCGCAACGCGCCCATGAGTAATCGCGGCCGCACGAATGTGATTAATTCGACTGTAAAAAAAAGGCAAGGAGACCCTCCCGCGGGAGAACGCGACACACCGACTTTAACGTCCTGTTACCACGTGAACGATAGCGCAAAAAAAAAGAAAATTACTTTGTATTTTTTTTTATATATATATACATATATATTCTTGGTTTTGTCCGCGCGTCCTGTAAGGAATTGCGATCCAATCGAGCGCGAGCCACTTGACCGTCGTGATAGACGAAGCGTGAAAATAGCAGAAAGCTTATTGATTGTACCCAGGATTATATTAGATAACGATAATAAATATTAAATATAAAACGAGTTGAATTAAAACGATAATGTAATAATTAAATGAAGAAAAAATAATTGAGCATAAATAAATTATATAGTTTATCGAATTGGTGGTACGCGTCGCGAGCGAGCGTGCACCGACAAAAAAACTTGGCTGTGTGTGCTACTATAGGCTACTACGTCACTCGGAGACTAAATGAAAAAAAGGTCCACCAATCACCACCGCATCACCATGTATCACACCACCACCACTACCACCGCCACGTCTCTTCACCATATCACCGATGTGTTATCACCACCGAGCGATTTTGTTTTATTTTCCTTCGTTAGCGCGAGCGCGATGAAGTTTCATTTTTTTGTGGGGGGCGCAACGTCGCGCCTTCGTGTTCTGTTTGTTATAGCGAAGAATAAAAATGAGAGATATATAACGATATGTATATTCGACGCGTTCGCTGGCGAGCACGCGGAAAGACTCGATGCTTCGTATTTATTACCATTGTAAACGCATATTATATATTTTTTCCTTTCTTCCCCCTCTCCCCTCTCACCTCGACGAGAAACATTATTATTTCTTTATAGATCTTTTTGCGCCATGATGAAATTTATCGAACCTTTGTGAACGACGTCAAGCTATTTTGACGGAGTGTAGTTAAAGAAAAAAAATGAACTTACGACCTATTATTTCGTTTTCTCTTTCCTTTTTTTTATTTAATTTTATATAGTTATCAATAAATTTCTTATTTCTTTAAAAAAGAAAATACAAATACGTATGATTTTTTTTTTCTGTAATCATTGCTCAATGTCGACGAAGAAAACCTCTTTGAATACTTTGTTATCCCGCCTTCATTTCCTTTCGAAGCGATATGCGATGCGTCGGGGCCTCGTCTTTTTTTCCGCGTCGTAGACGCAAAAAGCGCTCCACTTTGCATTCGTCGAGCATCTGAAATTCAGCATCGACTGTCTCGTTGCAGCGCCACGATGGAAAACAAAAAAAAAATATAGAAAAGAAAAATCTATTTTCACCCCGAGTCCGAGTCAGACAGCGCGTCACGAGCAAAGTGCTCGCGGGGCTTCGTGTAATTGCTCGCGGGCTTCGCCGCCGAAACCACCCGCGGGGGAGGCAAATCAAAAGCGGCGCCCGCCCCGATCGATGCCCGCAGTCCATCGCGTGTTCACCCGCTTCTTACCACACCCACGAATCCTCGACCCATCTTCCGGCCCGGGTGGAAGGGCGGCGCGAGAGAACAGAAAAATTTAGCGCGGCCCGTTTTTTTTCTTTTTTCTCTTCCTCCTACATTCATCTCATGCATACGTGAATCGAAGCGGAGCGGAGCGACGCGGCGGAGCAAAAGGCGCGTTCGGCGACTTTGCGAGATTTATCACGGCCGGGGAGATAAACGCAATCGACGCGCCGTCGTGAGCATACGGATCGCGTTAATTAGCGGCGTATCGACCGACAGTACAGGGAGCGAGGAAAAAGAAAAAATAATGCGCCCCTGGGATAAAAGTTAAGGGTATCCAGGCATCGCGTCCAGCCGTTTTTTCACCGTCGACGGCGCAAATTACAACTATCCGAATCTTCTCTCCTTCGGCGTGAAATCAGACTGCTTTTGCATCCATTTTCATCTGCGACGGAACAGGCTCGATTCCACACAGGGAGAACGTATGTAAAGATTAGGGTATTTTTAAGGATATGTGTTTTAATGAATAAATTTTATTGGATGTATAGATGACAAGAGTTGAGTATAGTAAAATGTCAATATTATCGTTGCGAATTAACTAGAGAGGTAATTTTACACTACGATGAAAAAAAAATTAAGTGTTTACGTAATCAAAGGTGCTCGGTTCTGTGGACGAAATTTTATTGTTTAAAAGTGAATGGGAGATCGTGCGAACGATTTGTTGCTTATATACCGACGAATTTTCGCAATCGACACGGCAAAAGAGGGTAAAACGATATCGCACATCCATCGCCAACAAAAAAAAAGAAAGGGAACTCATCGTTCAAGGCGCGAGGCGACTCTCGCTTCCGCTCGAAAGGAGAGTTGAGTATCACACGCGTACGCGAAGAAAAAAGGGGCTCCGGAGCGAATTTCATATCGGACGATGACGTTCTTATTTCGCGCATCTCATTTCTTCTCTGAGGAGACTTTCGAAATTCATCACTCGGTTCTATAAGTAAGTGAGGCATCACTTAAAAAATAAATAAATAAACCGCACGACGTAAAAAATAGGAGAAGGTTCAAGTGCCTTGGCATATTTGATTGTTTTGCCCAGTCTTGACGTAAAAAAAAACTTAACTGTTGATTGATAATAATCACCCAAGTAAGAAAAATCATTTTTGTATATTTTTCATTGTTGACATCATCTCATTTGCATTATGTGTACAAAAAAAAAATCAGCCCCGTTAGACGAATAAATTGCATTAAAAAAAACACAGCAACAACAAAATAGAGTAAATGAGGTTTCCAAAAGAAGCAAAAAAAAATAAATGAAACGATAATGACCGACTAATAAGTATATATACCATTAATTTGCAAATCAATGAAATTTGGTTTAGGCAAGCTTGAATGTTCGTCCAGGCTCACTGGTGAAACATACGTTTCTCTGCGAAAGCGTAGGGCCGATAAACTGCGCGAGTGATAATCGAAGAATATTTTGAAGAAAATAAAAAAACTATAAATTTAAAGAGTTACAAACAAAAAAAACAAATTAGGATTAGGTCGACGTTGTCCTATCTTTTTTCTCTAATCGCATGGCGAGAGTCGTTGACTACACGGTATTTAGGCTGAGAGCGAGTAGAGAGGCACCGAGGCGAGCAAAATTTATAGCGAGGCCGAGGAGCTGCGACCGCTTCAATCTGAAAGCCGAGGAAAGGAGTAAGAAAAAAATACTGACGAGAGAATTTAACAAAAAAATAAGTAAAATAAAATAAATAAATAAATAATTAAAGTAAAATGAAGTACCTTGTTGAGTATAAGTAGATAAATCTATCGCCAAGTCGTTAAGCGCGTTGTGCGCGAATTGCGTTACTACTCACTCGCATCACTCTTCGATCGACGTGAAATTTTTCAAGTACCGCGCGAAACAGATTTTGAGGATCGGCGCGGGAAATCCGAAGCCACCCGCTATAAGTCGAACACCGAAACTACTTACAAGAAGAAAAAAAAACATAACGACGAATAAGAAAAGTCGAACAAATTTGGCCATACAGTTTAATGGAATTGCCGCTTGAAGTTCGACGAGGCACTTGGGATTTCCTCGCTCTCCCGATCTATCGTCCCAGCACGGACTCTGCGAAAAAAACAAAACAGCAAACCATACACACATACATACACTCGCGATCACACACTACTATTCCGACATTAAACATTATAAATAATACCACATAAAAAAAGATATAAATTTGTGTAATATTGAACCTCATGCCTCTGTGTGCAAACTAGATAATTTTTTGTGCAGAATTGATAATTGTGCGCAAAACTAAACGAGCAAAGCAAAAAATAAAAAGAAAAAACAATGACGTCTTCGCGAGAGAATAAAGCGAAACCTCGCGTTCGCAGGAGCGCAAAGGAAAAGAGGGATATCGTGCAAAAATATAGATATATATATATATATTATAAAACGCCATTGGTCATGTAGGTTGAAATAGTCGTTTATTAAACAAAGAATAAAAATAAAAGAAAAAATACGGTGATCACTAAGAAAAGCGGGGGATCGAACTTGTAATAGAAAGAAGTTAACGCAAATGATAAAAGAAAGAATACTGATGAACTTCCATACGATATTTCTAATGATTGTAAGCAGCTGGCTGCAAAACGATAAGAAAACTAAAAAAAAAAAATAACGAGCAGATTAATTAATTATATAGTCTTTGTTCGCTAACGAGAGTACGATGAAGTATTGTACCATACATTCCTTTGGCTATAACGTAATATTTAAGAGCATCCACACATTGCACACCTAACTCACACACACACATACACACGCGCTAAAAAGAAAAAAAGAAGAATATACACAAACGGTCCTCCTTTACTCTTCGGACACGGAGACGATTCTTTTCTCGTCTCTGCTTTTCTTTTCGTCCGCAATCGTCGAGTCGCCTCTTCCTCCCTCTCAAACCTCTAGAAACGAGGCCTTTTTCTCTCTCTCTCTCGCCGTCTCACCCCACTTTCCACAGTCTCTTCGTTCTTTTTTTTGCGTTCGAACTGGGACGCCGGGGGGATGAATCTCGGCCGTCGCCGGAGACAATGCTCGCGGACACGGCCGCCTCGCTCGTTCCTCTTCCGCTGAAAATTACGTTAGCCCCGTCGCTTGTCTCGCGTTACTTTCCCAGCCGCGTTTTTCTTCCTCTACGTATGCGCGCCGTGCATTCGCAGTTTCGTTTAGCTTCCGAACGGATTGTTGACACTCCATACATCGATCGCCGTCGCGAAGCCCCGACGTCGTCTCCTTCCTGCCTCTTTCTTCGTTTTTTTTTTCCCCGCGTCGACGAGCACTTCGAATTCCTCGGCGACGAGGAGGCGGAAGAAGACGGCGCGCGCGCGGGCGGGCGACGCGACTCGAAGAAATTTAAAGAGACCCCGTTTCCCGCTGTAAAAATAGCGAAAGGTTCGAGAGCGAGGCGCCACGCCGCGCGTGACACACTTTGTTCGGAGCGTCGCTAAAACGTCGGTTTCTTTTTTTTTCTTCACACAAAAAAAAGGAAAGAAAAGATGGATGAAAAAAAGTAATAATAATAATAAACGACCGGGGAAATCGTTGCCGAGATTTTTTTCCTCGGATCGGCACAAAAGAGCTGCGAGAGTCCGTTTTCCCGCGCAAGAGCTCGTTACTCTTTAGCTCACGCCTCTTTCTCTTTTTTTTTTTTAACTCGCAACAAACACCTCGCGTTCGACGGGTAAAACGCACAAAGGAGGGGGAGAACCGGGGGGAGATAAAGAGAGAGAGAGAGAAAGGAGGGCGAGGCGCTTGATTGTGTATCACCCTCCGCGATGTGGAAAGGAAAAGGGAAGAAATATATACGGAAGAGGCTGTATAAAGATTAAAAAATTTGCATCACACGGCACAAGGCTCTATTGTAGGAAGAAAGAGAGAGAGAGAGAGAACGAGAGAAAGGAAGAAAGAGTTTCTATTTATTAGATAATTGTGCGTGCACGGGAAACACAGTCGAGAGCGTAAAACAAAGGATATTTAAGAGAGTACCCATTTACAAAAAATAAAGTAAATAAAACGAAGTAAAAGCGAAGCGGAAAAATCTCTATATTTGTTAGTTTCATCTGCCAAACGCATACATACATTACACTCATTATGGATACTTCATGGTGAAGCGCTCGAATCTGGCCGACTTGAATGTCCGCAGTCAAGCCTCGACTCTCCCCTTTACTCCCCCGAAACACCCGAAGTCTTAGTGTACCTAAATTTAAGTAGTCGAATGCGCACGAACTTAAATAAATAAATAAGTACTGCAAAGTATGAAGTATCAAAAAGAAAAATGGGAACTGCAATCTGCAGTGATACGAGTTCGTCGCGTGCAGGGTGTTTCGAATTGGAGGGTGGAGGCTGGCTGCTGCGTTTTGAATCCTTGACCCATAATCAACAATGAACGAAAGAGAAAAAAAAGTTATCCGTCGGTATCCGCATTCAAGCACTTCATCGCGCATTAAAATTCGCTGTATGGAGTTTAAAAGGGGAAAGACCGTGAGAGAGAGTATAAAATAAAATTCGAACGGAAAATAAATAAAGCGGCGCTCGTTTGTTGTAATTGTATTATATATACATGAGATGAAGGGACTTGTTGTTTTTATTTTATTAATTTTTTTTCGTCGCTCATGATAATGAGAGGTCAGGAGTCGAGATATGGAATATATTAGATAAATATATATAAATATATATATGACGAAGAGACAAGCAAGTCCAAAGTAACGTTTATTATAATGTAGGCTTTTACGAGAGCGAGGCATAAAAAATTATTTAAAAATCGTTTAACGGAGTTTAAAGTAAGAGATAAAAAATAAAAGAGTATATATGAGACGAATCGTACCGATGTAATAACACGACAGGAAATGGGGAAAAAAGAAGTTGTGTAAATTATATATACGGCAACGTTTTAAACGGAATAAGATGGAAGTGACAAAAAAGACAAATGATTTAAAAAAAAAACAAAGATATATAAGAACGACACTTTGATATTAATTAATTCGACATTCTAACCACATTTATTTGCATCCACAGATTGTTATTCTTTCATCATCCGTTTTATTCCATTTCAATGTTAAATAATTATAAAAAAAATAAACATAATATATTAACTATTTTCATTCATGAGAAAAGCATCGTTACCTGTATGACAAGTGATCATAAGAGCATAATAAACAATCGCTCATTAAATGCATTCTGTTGTTTCTTCATTTCACGACCTGGCCACAAACACCAACAACGTGTCCATCCATCCAGAAGCCATCCAAATGCCATATTAAAAAAAAAAAGATCCACATATAAATATATATTTATATAATGTAAACATTATATTATGTAATACCTGTCAACTGTTGCTATATCTATCTCTGTCCATTAATTTCGCCGCGCCCTTTCTTCTTCTTTCTTCGAGGGAAATTTTTTTTTTCAAACTCGGCCTTCATCAGCGTTATCCTTACTTTAACGCGCACGCATTAATCTCAGCTCGCGCGTCTCTAAAAATCGAAGAGGGATATATAATACTTGAGAGGAGCTTTGCGGTGTCACATCGTCTGGAAAAAAAGCAGGCCCTACTCTCGCGTCGATCATCCAGCGTAAATGTGCGCCGTGGTATCCGGAGGAGCGCGCGGTGAGAAAAACAGTTTCTACCTTCTTTTTTCTCCTTTGATTATGTTCATCTTGCTTTTTTTTCACGGCCATCTACCACCTCCGAACGAAGTTTGTCGATTTTTCTTTCGTTTCTTGATTTTGTGTACCGCGGGGGACAAAGAAAACCTGTTTTCATTTAGATGTCATACTTTTATTTTGTATTAATTTTTATTTTACTTGAGTGAAAGGCGATATTCCTATGAAATCGACTTTTCCAAGGCGATTTCCTGGTCGATCGTCGCGAGAATTACTATTTATCCATATCAAATTATCTTTACTTTATTTTTCTGGTGTATTATCGTCGATAATCGGGTATGAATAATTTAATAATTTTTTTTCATTATCATTGTTATTCGTGCATTTTTTAGCACTCGACGCGGCATTCATTATCATTCTGTGAGAACTGAGTACGTTTCGTAAAAATGAAAATTTATGCAAATTTAAAGGAGTGTTTCATCAGAGTATCGCCTTAAAAATATATCTAGTTGCAATATTGTAGTATTATATACCATTTAGTTAAGTTTATTTAAAAGCTTTTCTTTGCCAATATTTTTTAGTTCGTCACATCAGAACTTATTTAAGTTTACGATTATGTCGCGTAATTTATTATAACGATTGCATCTGCACAAAAACAAATAGGAACGAGAAATATAATAATTTTTTAGCGTTTATTTCGTCGAGTTGAATAATTATCAGCTATACATACACATATCATTGTATACTAAATTTTCGTCTATTAGAGTATTGATTGTTGTACAAAATAACGTATATTTTTATATATTTTTTTATAAAAAAAACATTTTAATATATTTCACTCTTGGCTTTTTCGAACGGAGTTGCCTTTGCCTAATGTCTCTTGTTTTAAGATGGGATAAAAGGAAGTAAATCGATTCATTTTGTAAATATTGCATTGATCAGCGAATTATAATCAATTAAACTTTATTGAATGCTTAATAGAAATTAAAAACAAATACGAGAGAAGAAAACAAAACGGAATAAGAATGCTGTTATTATAGTTGTTATTGTTGTTATTGTTAAGCGAACGAATCAAAAAGAGAGACGATCAATTTTCCCTTCCTACGAATCATGTCAGACGTCGAAATTGGGAAAACGAATGAAAAAAAAAACAACGGCCTAAGAGCACGCAAACTCCACAACCCGTTGTATAAAAATTACTATAAATCAACGGGAAAAAATTGCTAACAATCGTTGCTTCCCAATTTGGACGAGGTGAGGCAAATGAAAATAATAAGGTGACGAGTACAATGCGTAACAAAAAAAACACTAAGTGCGACGATTTTAAAAATATATAATCAGTTCAATGATGTAAAAATAAGAAAGCATGAAACACAAAGCAATTCGCGTGATTAACGAATACATATAGATAAACGATGTACAGATTATTTAGATAATAAGCGTTGATTTTTTCTTCCCGCTCTTCTGGGGGCCTGCACTTTTTCTCGACTTTTACTCTTCCCTTTTTGAAGTAAAAATAATTAAAATAACAATAATGAAATAGATCAAACGATTTTAGGAATGCCGACAACACAACTCGATCTTCTTTACTTCCTTAGATCGTCGCGCTCCAGACTCATTATAAAATAAACGGGTATAGAAATCTTTGCTGTAAAATCACGATGAAGTTTAATCGAACAGATTTAAAAGAAATTCTCGACTCTCGCGGTTTCGCGACTTGTTGACATTCGCTATACCTATTATTATACAATTATTGTAATCGAGACGCAAAAGGGAAATAATAAGTGAAGGGAGAAAAATGAATGAATAATTAAAAACAAGCTCGATAATCGAGACTTGCATTCCGTCGGTATCCGAATTGACAAATGTTTCACGAATGGTGCTGTCTTTCGACTAGTCAATATAGTTAAGTGTATGTATTTTTTATAAGGGTAAAAAACACAATGAAAAACGAAAGAGATGTCTTTAATGAAAACAAAAATAAAGACGTTTATTATTTAAAAATAACAGCGAGATGATTTCGAAAAAACGAAAAAAAATTATGAAACAAAACAATGAGAAAAAAAAGAATCTACTGCGAGAATTTTTTAAGTGGTCTTTCTCAATAATTTTTCAACGTTTCAGAAGACTTTTTTTTGTTTATCGGTGACAATATTTTCATTGTAATTTGAGTGAAGATCGAAGAGAATACCGTTCGGTGAGTATTTCATTTGTGATGAAGTGACGTCGATGAATATCTCTTTAGAGATTTTTTTTTAACGGAACGTTAAAAACCTTGTAAAATAAAAGAACACGATGTATAATGGAAGAAAAATTATAGAGAACTATTATTTTAGAGAAATATGTACAATTGAAAACGAAATAGAACACAATTAAAAAATATTAACAGTTTAAATGAATTGGCACGATGACACAAAATTTATTATTTCCTATAAGCAATAAACGTACATGATTACTTATAAAATATCTATGAGTCTGTACTTAAATCTACTAGAATTCAATTTGTAAGTATTACGTAGCTAAGTATTACTTTTTCATACTGGCTATCACTTAGCTTCTTCTTTTTGAATTCTCACGCATGTATTGCAAATTAATATTCAAGTTATTTTTCAGCTATTAAATTACCTTTAGTTGCACAGCGCATCAATTAGTTGCAAAACATTCTCTCTTTTTTGTTATATTTTTCACACTCGATGTAGTCTATGCTTGTTCTGCACTTTTTCCTCCTTTTGCGATTAGACAATCCACACTTATTGTGCAATGCTTCATGCAGCACCATTTATTCCGCATATAATTATTTGGAAAAATCTGTTTGATACAATCTTTCTGAACAAATCATTTCCCTTTGTTAAAAAAAATAATAATAATTATAATAGCTTAATTTGAAATTTCAAATAAATCTGTAGTTATAACATTTACTAACGTGTATACTGCTTACAAAAAGTTGACTTCTGTTCTGCTTGATAATACATACATTCAATTTTTTTCCTCGAATCAAGTTACTATTGCTACATAAAATAATTTGACTCGCAGGACAATATGTCTATTCTATGTCTGACAATATCATCACATAATTTTTCAGTTTCTGTTATGCAATCAATAACGTTACTGCAAGAAAAATACGGTAGATTTTGCACTGGAAAATTCGTCGTACGTGTAAACTCTCATTGATTTCATTTTATTGGTATTCGCTTGACGGTTGATAGTGGTTCAGTAGTTTCTTTATTTTGTCATTATGAATAATGCTTTAATTCACTCGCTTGTACTTGTGGGTAACGATTATCATCAAATTCAGAAAAAAAATCTGACGAAAATATAAGATTCATATTAAAAAATTTTAATATTGTGTTCAAAACAAGTAAACTAGACAAATGGTCTAAACATTTCAAAAAATATTTCTTAATTTTTTTTTAATAAAGTTTTAAATATATGAATGGCTATGAATATTAAAGTGATAAAATAAGAAATGTGAACATAAATTTTAAGCCATTACAAGTGGCAATGACTTAACAACGTACAAACTAATTGTATAGTTAATCATTATAAACTTAATTGCACATGACTCTTTTTAAGAGTACTACTATTTTTTGTTGAACATTTCTTTTTTTTTTATTCATTTATCCTAAAATGTTATAACACATTACACTTTCACCTCACGACCTGCTGCATGTATCTTTTGTCGGAAACAATCCTCTAAGTAGAAAATCATTCTTCTAAACTTTAAAAAGGGACAAGATGGTTTGCCTCGCTTGTTACTTGTTCGTCTCCGGCGGACGATCAGGCTGATTACTGGGGTGAGCGGCGGTGAAGGCAGGATTATTCTGCAGATTACCATCCACTTTTAGCATAATGGGGTATGGACTGAGTTCCACGCCATATTTTCTCGCGTTGTACATCTGTGGCACTAAACAACAGTCAGCTAGCGTAATATCATCTCCAACGCAATATTTACCAGCGCTCGACGACAGCAGCTTCTCCACGGCTAAAAACATAAAGCAACATTAGTAATTAGGAACATTTGACTGCTTAATTTGTTTATTCTTAAAAACTAGAAAAGTTACTTGCAAGCAATCATTAATTTTATTGATTGATTTTCCATTAAATTGTTTACACATTTTTCTTATACTTTAATGCATTTATTTTATTTTGCTGTGGAGTGTATTAGTAAAACTAAGTTTGCTTTTCCCATTCTATATTTTTTTAATGAAGAATTTAAATAAATAATTTATTAAAAAAATTAGCGAATTATCCAATTTAAATTTAGTCATATGTAGTATCAATATACCAGTAAAACCACGAGTTATCCAGTGTTGGGCCCATTCTATTTTACGCTCTTTTCCAACATAATTAAGTACGCCCAAATTTTGTAGAGGTTGGATTCCAGATACTATTACCTCGCAAATTTCCCTGACTCTGGCTCTTTTCACTGGATCAGCTGATAATAGCGGACGATGCGGTCTCGTCTCCTCCAAGTACAGTAATATATTTAGCTGAAAAACAATTTTACTCATTAGTATCTTTTTTTTTATTTAGTTAAACATACGATAAACATTAATATTTAGTTTTTTTGCACACGCATATCGAATTTTTATTTCCCAACACACGTTTAATTAATTTAATCAAAAGTTTCTCATAACTTAAACATCAAATAAATATTCATACTCATTATCATATAGAGTCATAATGAAACAGGAATCTTGTTCTTCTTTTATCACACTTCAGAAGCATCTCATGTAAACATCTGTCTATCCTTATAAAATTCCTTGAATAAACAAATGATTATATTTTACTTACAGATTCAATTAATGTATGATTATCGATATGGAGTGCCGGGACATATTTCGTCGGATTGATATCACGGAATTCCTTGCTGTACTGTTCGCCACCATTTTTCTCCAAGTTGATAGGTTTTATATCATATGGAATCTCCTTGAGATTCAGAGCTGTACAAATATAAGAGTATATAAATAAGAGTTATTTTTTTGAATATAATATATATATATATATTAAACATTTTAATGTTTTATTTACTTACCAATCCTGACCCTGTATGCACAAGAACTTCTCCAATACGAATACAGAATAGTCTGAAAAATTAGGATAAATTATTAGAAGTAATAACTTAAGAGAAACTGATTTTTAAAATTTATTTTGGTTGTTTTCTATACTTTTTACTTGAATTAACCATGACGGGATAAAATTGAATCCAAGTGCAAAATAAAGCTTGACTAACATACATTTTCAGTATAATATAATAAATCTAAATTATTGTAGTATTCATTAATTTTAAGTATTTATTATCCGCACTCTACAGAGTGACCTTAAGCTGATGAATGTCGTTAAAAACTCGTTTAAGAAGAAACTCGAAATGGTGAGTTCTACCAACCAGATACTTGCTAGTACATCAAGCTGAATAATTGCACACTCACCTTCCCGATGGCAGACATATTTCTGACGACTGATCAGTCAGTTGAAGCTTTTCACCTTGAATTGGCTCTTGTAAACGTTATTGAATGCCGCACACACGAAGACTCCATTTAATTAAGAGCAGATCAGTTGTTATGCCATTATATTACCGGTATTCTGTCTTCCCTCTCCAGATTGTCCGATTCACCAACATCAGCTGACGCAAGTACTGAAAATCATCTTGCACTGAAAAAATAATTACTTCGTTAGATTGATTTATTATCTTATCTGCTACTTTTAACAAAGATGATGTATCTGTTTCACTTACGAATACACTGTACACTATTCTGACAGTAAATTTAAAGCAATGCGCAATGCTTCGTCATTTATAATTTCTTTTAAATCATAAAACGATTTAAACGTAGACACATTTGTTACGCTTATTTGTTCAAAATAAAATTGTGTGAAATAAAATTAAAAACATTATTTTTTTTAGTTTAAAAATAAAATCTTTGTCATACTTTAGTAAACGGGTATGTAGATGCATTATTCGATGATCATAAACTGGCGTCGACGTAGGAACATTATGAGTTTTGTAAATGAAAAGTAAACAATGTGTGTAATAAAAGCAAACTAGAACTTAAAATATTAAAAGAATACAAACTAAGTAGTTTAAATTAATTGGCATAATGACACAAAATTTATTATTTGCTATAAGCAGTAAACGTACACGATCACTTTCACTTATAAAATAATTATTTATGTTAAAACTTACTTAAATTTACTACAATTCAATTTATAAGTATTACGTAGCTAATTATTACATGTTTTTATACAGGCTATCACTTACCCCCTCTTTTCAATTTTTCACGCATGTATTACAAATTAATATCCATATTATTCTCTATCTATTAAATCTACATTCGTTACGTATCGCATTGTTTAGTTAAAAAACTTTTTTCTTTCTTTGTTTTATTTTTTTACGTTTGACAGTCTATGCTTTTTCTGCACTTTTTGTCCCGTTAGACACCACATCCATTGTGCCATACTTGATGCACAATTTGATCAGTATAAAACTATTTGAAAAAATAAGATTTTTCTGCGCAAAAGTTTATCTTTTTCTTTAAAAAAATATCATACTCACAGTAGTAGCATAATTTGGAAGTTCAGATAAATCTGCAAATCTAACATCTACGTATAAATTATCACTTATAAAAAGTTGACTTTTTTCTACCTGATTATATATTTATATATACTTTTTATCAAGTCGTTACTTGAAAAGAAACTTCGACTTGCAGGAAAATATGCCTATTCAACGTCTGCTTGACAACATCATCGCATGATATTTTAGTATCTACTACATAATCGCCGACGACGTCACAAGCAAAACACGGTAGGTTTTGCACTGAATAATTCTTAAAGTAATATTGGTGTATACACAGTGACTTCATTTTATCAAGTTTACTTGACAACAATATTTTAACTAGGCTGGAAAGTTAAAAGAGACTTTAAATAGTCTTCCTATGGAAAATTAACCTTCTGAATCGTACTAATATATCAGTATACTTTTATTATACAAAAAATGTTTATCAAAATTGAATATAATACTTTTCATGAAAGTCCAAGTTTTAAAAAAGAATTTGATTGTATATTAACGTATACGTTTTGTATGTTCCTCTCTATTATGGCTTGAAACTAATTATTAAAATTAGTATTTTTAAATATAAAAGAGAAAATATTTTGTACTCTTTGCTTATCCAACGGATATTATGGCTTAACTTTTGAACAGTTCATTTGTTTTGTTATTATCAATAATTTTTCAATCGACATCTTTACACTTGCGTCTAACGATTATCGTTCATTTCCACGAAAAAAAAATTATCAAAAAAGATAAAAAATGTCAAAATTTACGATAATTTTAAATGTTCGAGGATAAAAAAGTAAACTTTAAATTTAAAATAACAGAACCTATTTTAAATAGGTTGATAAATTTCACGAAAATTTTGTCGAGTTCTGAATTATAATTTAAATTAAAACAACAAATAAGAATAATCTACTTTACTCTAAAATCTTCAAAATGTTCTGATCAATGAATGCTAAAATAATAGTAAAATAAGGAATGTAAACAGATATTTTTTCATTGATCATATCAATTCGAAGTTCAATCGTGGTTTCTAAACGAACAAAGGTGTCTTATCATTAATTGTTACAGACTCAAATTTTAGTTATTTAAGGCATATTCATTGTAAGGACTACAAATGAAAATACAATAAAAAATTGTATACCATTTCACAATTTAAAATTGTCTTCATCAAAATAGTAATACTACATGTTTGAAGAAAAGTTTTTATCAATTTCGTTCATCAGTAAAAAATTAAATCGCTCTTTAACGTTAAAACATATCTATATCTCACGCTATTTTCACCCGTAGTCCTTGGCAGTTTTCGCTCAGTATAAATATAAAAAAGCCTGCTGCATGCACCTTTTATCGAGAATAAACCACGAGGTTACAGACCACTCTGTTTCTTCAAATTTTAAAAGAGAAACAGGGTGGTCTGCCTTGCTTGCTATTTAGTAGCCTCCGGCGGGCAGTCAGGCTGATTATTGGGGTGAGCAGCGGTGAAGGCGGGATGATTCTCCAGATTACGGTCCACTCTTAAAATAGTTGGGAAGGGTCTCAGGTCCACATGAAACCTTCTCGCGTTGAATATTTGCGGCACCAAACAGCAGTCTGCTATCGTTATATCGTCGCCGACACTGTACTTGCCAGCGCTCGACTGACAAAAGCTTCTCGACGGCTAAAAACGCAAATTAGAGTTAATAATCAAGATAATGTCGATTTCGTTTAATTTTAGATAAATTAAGTCATTATTTTCATTGGTAGATTTACCATTTAATTATGATTTAATATACTATTTAATATGATTTGTTTACCATGATCTGTATCTTTTATAATACCAATTAAAATTTTTAATACCTGTAAAACCTCGAGTTATCCAATGTTGAGCCCATTCCTTTTTACGCTCTTCTCCAACATAAATAAGTACAATCAGATTTTGTAAAGGTTGGATTCCTGTTGCAATTACTTCACAAATTTCTCTGACTCGGGCTCTTTTCACTGGATCAGCTGGCATTAATGGACGATGAGGTCTTGTTTCTTCTAAGTAAAGCAGTATATTTAGCTGAAACATTATTGTAAATATTAAAATGTTTGCAATTAGTTGAAAATATACATCAAACATTTAAATCTAATTTTGTGCAGACACGTAGAATTGTCTTTTATCAATGTACATTTGATTGAAGTCACAAAATAAATATTCATGTTCATTATCACATTATTAACTAATCTAGTATTACAGTAAGCCAAAAATCTTTTTTTTCTCTTGCTACCTAATAAAAATATCATTTAATGAAATCATAATACTACTTTAAAATTTGTTGAGTAAACAAAAGATGAGATGTTCCTTACAGATTCAATCAATGTATGATTATCAATGTGAAGAGCTGGAACCTGTTCCATAGGATTGATCTCACGGTACTCATTGCTGTGCTGTTCTCCACCGCTTTTCACCAAACTGATAGGTTTTATGTCATATGGAATCTCTTTGAGATTCAGAGCTACAGAAATAAAAAAATTATGCTTAAAAGAGTGATATCTATATTGACATAATTCTATAAAACTTATTATTGTTTATTTACTCACCGATTCTGACTCTCCATGCGCAGGAACTTCTCCAATATGAGTACAAAACTGGCTGCAAAATAATAGCAATTTTAAGAACTTATAAAATTATGAGAAAACAATTTTCTTTCATAAATAAAATGTTAAATTATCAATTTTAATTTTAATGATAAATAATAAATTTAGGAAATTTTGACATTTTAAACTGGAAATAATGGAGGATAAAAATTCATGAATGCATGGAATGTAGGATAAGTTATTTATTCTAATTGCAATACCATTCCTCACAAACTATATTTATATATATATATATACATAGCAGTGAAGCGTATACGGAGATCAGCCGGTTCTGAAAAAATTCCGTCCTTCGTTCGAGTCGGTAAAAAAACATCGTGAAAAACCGGAATCCAGAACTCGTCTAACCGAAAACTGGGTACTGACGCATTAGGATTACCTTATCTCTAAAATTCTGAAATGACGTATACGTTTTATTCACTATTTTATTCCGATTTTCTTATGGTAAAGTTCCTCTAACATTTACACCGAAATATCGCCAATTTTTTACCAAAAATTTTATATAATTTTTTAATAAGGACATCAGAAACTATTATAAAAAATAGCTGCAAATTAAATTGTTCGAAAGACCATTTATAGCATATTCTATAAATAAATTTATATATATGGATGTTAAGGTATTGAATTTAAAATGTGTTAATAACAAACTTGATTTACCAAATAATGAACCCCTCGGGATAGACTACAAACTACAATCCTGAGATATAGATAGCCATGCACGTTCGCATCCATACAAACTTTTACAAAAAAATATAAAATGATTCACAAACCCTTGAAAAAAACTTCTAATATGTTTGTAACGAAAATTTCTTTTTTACTATACTATCATAAAACTTCCTAAAAGAGGAAGCAATTGATTTTACCAAAAATAGTAAAGTTAATACAATAAAATAATAAAATTTCCATGCGTTTTCTCACAAGTTCAAGAAATAAAACTATTTATTATTAGAACATACATAAATACTTTTACTTTTTTTGCTATTTTAAATATGTAAAATTATAAAATTTACTTTTTAAATTACAAAGTTATTTCACTAGTTACTAGCACTGTGAAAATGTTTCAGAGACTGTAACAATACAAATTCATCAAGCTCATGTAAGGTTTCAATAAGTAAAAAATATAAATTTAGACTACTTAAGAATACTCTTGGTTTGATTGTATAATTTAATCTTTTAAAACTTGAACACAAAAATCCAAACATATTATTAGCATGTTAAATTTTAGAGAAAAGCATACTGACAAGTAAAATCTTATGCGTGACTACAATCAAATGTGGTTCTTTGTAAAGAATCGGAATCACGCTAATGCACATACCAAATTTCTGATTAGCACATAACGAACAGCAATTTACAATTCATATGCACGTTTGCACTCATTTAATCGTGCAATTTTAATCTTTCAGAAATTGAACACAGCAAAACCAAACGAAACATGGTACTTTTAATTTTAGAAAAAAACAATGACAAATAAAATCTTAGAAGCGACAAACACAATCAACGTGCTCCTTTGTAAAGAATCACGCAAATCAGTAACTGAAGATGAATAAATAAGAAAATTTTACGCGCACCAACGTACGGTAAAAAGGCCAATCCTATCCCAACTTCTCAGACGTGAGAGCTTCCTTTTCCAGAACAAACAACCATCCCACGGGCCTAGACGCAATCCCTGCATCCCGATAAACAAAAAAATCTCTCCTCCCTCAAGCATTCCATTCAGCACATCAAGCATTTGCAAATTCTCCCGAAACATTCGCTAAACTCCTCGCGGGGGTAGCAAGCCCGGCTTGACGCGTCTTCGCCGGGCTCCCGGCGATATAAAAGGCGCGGGGGGTCCGGCGCCGGCACCCACCGGAGCAGACGCTCACGCGTCCCGAGAATTCCGCACTCACCTTCCCGATGACGGACATTATGTTTCGCGCGGCCGACGTTGCGCTCGCTTGGCTTCCTCCTCCACCTCGGACTGATTCCCGTGGACACTGGACGCTGCTTGCCTGCGATCGCCTCCGCGTCTCCCCCTTTTATCCCGCGGGCAGCGACTCCTGCGATATCTGTGGACTGTGTGTGTGCCGCAGTCGCGAGAGAGGAGCCGATCTCGCGTCGCCGCCTCCCTATCTTCCCCCTCCAAACTGCCCGATTCACCCATACCAATTTGGCGACGTCTGCCGCGTGCGTGTGCCTTCCCCCTTTGGCAATCGGCCCTTCGCGAATCGCTTTATATAAGTACGCGTGGTAAAAGTCTGACGGTCAAGGTACTGTGCGTGAAAAACAATGGGATCGTTTTTTTTTTGCTTAGATTTTTTTTCCACGTGCCTTGCGCAAAGATAAGACTCGCTGAAATTCGCCTGCGTAAAATCGTTGTGTCTAAAAAAAAAAAAAAAACGATTCGATACTTGTGTGAGGAAGCCGACGTTTTGCAACCTTTTAAAATCACTTGAGAAAATGATTTGAAAATTACTTTCCTACACGTGTATTGAAATGTACTATTTAAGACTTTCATTCGTTACGATTAGAATATTTCTGGGCGATTGTACACATTAAATTTGCATTTGCCATAAATTAGTATACGTACCTTTATAATTGAAGGTTTTAAGACAGTAAAGAGTATTGTTGAATACATCTGAAATAAAAATAAAAATGTGATTAAATTAAATACTAAAAAGTTATGAACAAAGTTCCACTAGATTTGCCTAAAAGACGGATTGACTTTCATTTACTGTCAATTTGTTAGGTTTATTGTTACTTAATTATTATTTATTTAAAATTTGTATACAGATTTAAATGTTTTAAATAACAATACGCTACCGCAGTATAAATGTCTTTATTTTGAATGATAAAATATACATCAGTTATATATTATTAGTTATTACACTTATCGTGTTTATTAACATATGAGAATATAAATTATAATCAATTTTATAGGATATGCAGATTTATAAGAAGTTGTATACACAATTATTTGTATAATAATTGTGTAAATAGTTTTAAAAAAATTAAAGATTTAAATTGTTTATTGAACATATCTATATTATTGTTGCTGTATGTTTCAAGTAAATAATTTAAAAAGCCCCATTTGATTAGTGTTATTGGTACCCCTGCACTGTAATATAGGTTAGGTGTCAGTTTAAGTTAGGTTTAAAAAAATATATGTAACCATCTGCGTAAAATGCTTTTATTGCAATGTGAGATATTATGTGTTAGAATCTTCCAATTTATTTAAAAAAGAATTTTATTTTTAAAATGATGATTTTGTATAAATAATATAATTATCACGGTAACAATTTAACAATTTGCAGTGCTATAATATACATACAGAATAAAACTTGTAAGTTGATTTTTACTTATTTGTGCACATTGCATTTTCATTATCTTTTATTAAGTAATCTCACATTTTATTATATTTTTTTAGTAGTTTATTACAAATCCTTTTTGGCAAGGTTTATTGCAGAGTAAAACAGATTTTATTTATTTATTAAAGACGGTAGTTTATAAACTAAAGTAAATCGATAACCAAAGTGTATATTAAAAAATTTATTTTTCATGTAAAATAAATATAATGTCTCAAAATTTATGTTTCATGTAAAATAAATATAATATCTTAAAATTTATTTTTTATGTAAAATAAATATAATGTCTTAAAATTTATTTTTTATGTAAAATAAATATAATGTCTTAAAATATCAATTTTTTTTATTAGGTACAAAATGTTAAGTTGGTTAAGGAGGTATGCAAAATCCAAGAAGCCGACATCCATAGACATAGAAGCAATTCATACTTTTAAATCTAAGTTATCTTTAATGTATGCTATAGCTACATGGAATTTGATAGGTTTTGTATTTTATGGATTTCTTAAAACTAATAGTCCAAAAACACCATCAGACAGTAGTGTATCAAATTTAAAATATAAGTTTTGAAAATTTATTGATTCCAAAATACTAATATTTAAAAAATATCAAATTTTTAGGTATAGATTATGCAAAATTACTAGGTGTTAAGAATGCTACTGTTATAAAATATTCTGGTTTGAACAAAGTTGGAGAATTTGAACTTAATTTAACCCAAGAAGAGTTGGATGAATACCATAAAAAAACGGAAGAAGATATAAAGGAATAACTTAATTAAGAGGAAAAATAAAGATTAGTTATGCCAAAATGTACAGTTGCCTTATGGTTTTCGAAATACAATCTTGCACAAGTTAATTGAAATATTTGTTTTATTTAAAACTGTAGAAGATAAAAATGTTATGATAAAATATATTATTTAATAATAGTCTTCAAAAGATACACTTTGTAAATGGTTTGTCTAAAAATAGTACATCAATCAGTCAATCAATCTTAAAACATCTCAGTAACAATCGCTCGTGAATTTGCATTATCAGTTTCTTCATTCATTTCTTTTGTTCTTTGTTCTATTTCAAATCGAAGAGCATTCCTGAAAATCAATATTATTAATGAATATTTTATCTTTCATTTACCTTTTAAAATTTGTATTCTTACCTATATTTTTCATAGCGCATAACAATTTCTCTTACTTCTTGGGTAAACAGTCTTATTAACATAGCATTAAAGCAATCAAGCTCTGGCAATCGGAAAAGTTCCCATCTTAACTTACGATCTAAATCTACAGAAGCTCGACTGTAAACATATAACCAATGTGGAATTTCTTCATTGATATAGGGATTAGCAGGGACTAAGACACTGTGAGAGTGAAAGTTAGTATGTTGTGGAGGTGGTACTACTCTCACAGCTTGCATTTCTGATGGATAGCATGGATGTTGATACTGCGCTTGTCTTGTTATGTGACTGAAATAAAATGTATTTTTCTATTAACATAGTTTTTAATTTTATTAAAGAGAGAAGAAAAAATGTCCCAAATCACATGAAAATTGTCACTTTAGTCAAAGTTAAAATTAATGAACATGTGCTTTGGAATATTTTTTCCCATTGTGAATACAATTTTTTTCCATCACTCAGAAAATGCAACAATATTGTCATTGAATATGGAGAAAAACTATGAAATAAATTCATTTAATAGACATTTTAAATAAAATACTACTAACTTTACATAATACACTCCATATTCTTGAGAATCTATGCGCTCCCAGCCAGTGGGTAAACCCTCTTTTTCTAAAGGATGAGACCAATGTGTAGTTCTAGTATTGTGATCTACGTAATATCTTCTACCACGCATTGTGAAGTAAACAGACCAGCCAGGAGGTAATGGTAATTCTTCCGATTGTTCATTTCTAGAGTTAGGTCTTTCAGATACTGTATGGCTGTATCTATAAAAAAATAAGTAGTATTTTAATTAGTAATACTATCAGAGCAAGTAAATATTTCTAGTTTGTTATATACCCTGTATTTTGTCTGTATTGAGTCTGAGGATTGTAATCATCATATCCGTTATCAATTTCATATGAATAAGGCAATTGTGGTGTTTGTTGATCCCTATCTAAATGATATTCAGATCCAGCATACTGATTGACATATGTGTGTGACATAGCTGGAGATAAACTGGGTTGATACAATGGTGTTGCTGTCCTGGAAGGCATTCCATCACTCGAGCCAGAATTCATTGAAAGACTGACAAATCTATTACATTAGAAATATTAGCAACGAATATTGTACCAATGAAGAATTTATTCATCAAAATTAAAAAAATATATAAATCAAAATACCTATGCGCCAAATCAGGAACTGAGCTATTTGGAGTATACTTTCCTTCGTGACTTCCTAAGCCTACTGCACTCAACGTAGGCTTTGTATTGCCAAATTTTTGTACCATAGTTGGCTGCTGTGAACTAATAGGCATCGACAAAGTTATTGCCGGTTGATTTAATCTTCGCATTCTCCTATTTGGTTCTGTGGTCCACACATTGATAACTGTTAATCATAAAAATCCCTTGAAACTTTCATTGCAACGGCCAGCATTCGCATCATTACAGAACCAACGCCAAATCATGGGGCAATGTCAACAGAGTCCAACGTTCTTACAATTGAAATTTTGAAAATTCGAACGTAAAATTTTGACAGCACCCACGTCCAGACTCCAAGGAACATGAAACATGGTTTTACTCACTGGGCATCTCGGGCGGCGTCTCCTTCTTCACGTACTTGCCGACGACGCCCTCCTTGATGGTCCTCAAGTCTTTGTTCTTGCGGGAGAGCATCACGGCGGCCTTCGGGGAGTTCGCTTGTGGCCAGAAATTCCGATGGTAGAGGTGACGCGACGTCGATGGGTTCCAAGGTATTACCTGCGCTCCAGCGAGTTGACGTCGGGCTGCGCTTTGTCGGGGACGGCTCTGGCGTGTGGCTCGGGAGTGTGGCGCATCTTTCCTCGGAGTCTCGACTGCGTCCGCGGGCCCAAGACGCTAAAGACGCATACGCTATTTACCACTTATTTATAGGTATATCCATTTGTCAGTGCGCCGCGCGCACAGCTGCGACGACCCCCGTCTGCTCGCGCCGAGCGTTTCACGGGCGAAGCTTCCCAGTGCGCATGCGCCGCGGCACTGACACACTTGAGTCTTGACCCTAACTTCTGTATTACCTGAATGAGTCTGCATTGCGTTTCGTCAAAGATTAAAGGGATCGATCGATTGATCGACGGGGATTTAAATTATTAAATAACTTTTTTGTGTAAGGGAATAAATTAAAGAACGGATCTTCAAGAGAAACATTCTTCTTGTGGAAATTTCTGTGTTCTGGAAGTTAAAAACAATAACATTGTTAAAAATTTCATAAAGCTTTTTTTAAGTATTTAATTGAATGTTAATGAGATTACATTAAATTTGATAGTTGATAGTTTGCACTAAATTTAAACATTTCAATACTGAATTTAATCATTTTTTTAATATGTGTGATTGGAATAATCTTTCTTCAAATTTATTGATAATTATTAGTGAAGACATTTTTATCAGATGAGATAATTTTAATAAATGTCTTTTTTTATTAAATTGATTATACTCAATTATATAATTTGTAATTTTTTAATGCATAATATCAGTAAGATAAGTTAAAGTAAAATTCGTAAAAGTGACGATCTAATTCCATAATAATTTAGAAAATTCTCTTTTCATTATGTAAATAAAATTCTATGCGTTTAAAATTCTTACAATTATATATCTAGTAATTAATCTGTCTGCGAAATTATATTTTTAAATGTTTTTTTTTGTTCTTTCTCATAAACATCAATTAATCATATATTGCTTTTCTATTCGCTTCTCTTATCACAAAATACTTTTTTTTCAATAAATATTCGCTTAATTGCAGGTGCTTTCTCTTATCAGATTTTTTTCGCTCGGAACATAGAAACTGCCCTGTCACGCGAGCTTTCGCTCAATTTTTTAAACTCAGATAATTTCATGTTTCTTATTTGTTTACTTATAACTTTTCAATCTGTAATTTTTAGTTCGCCGTCTTGTTACTAATTTGAAGAGTAAGATTTTACCAAATATATTCTATTTAAAGCGTAAATAAATCTTTTAAAGGATGTTACATTTCTGGGCTAATTTGAATTTGTACAAAATAAGTGCACGGATACTCTAAATAATTGGTACGTCTTAACAACAAATTGCAAATGGGTTAAACTGACTTTAATCATGCAAAATTTCGTACGAAAATTTACAGCCACTCATAAAAATGTCATCACATGGACACTTTTCGACACTTTGTAGCAGGATGGCATGCTGGTATTTACCAAACAAACTGAATACTAATATTTTTTATTTTTTATTTTTATTATTACTGTCAGACTAGTTGAACTGTGCAATCATTTAAACGTTGATTTTCTAAGGTATCTTTGGTGTCATAATTGGTCACCCAATGGATACCATAAAAACTCACCAGCAAATGAGCAACACCAACTTGTCGTCCAGAAAAGCGGTGAACCAAATAATTAAGCGCGATGGAGTAAGTATATAAAAAAATCTTTCTTTTTTTTTTAAACGATTTTTTAATTACATTTTTCCATAAAAAGTAAATAAATGTGTCTGTAAAGACAGACGTTCTCAATGCTTTTGATTTAAAAGAAAATAATAACATTTGCAGCAGAAATCTAAATAATAAATAAATTTTCCGCCAAATGTGTAAATAAATCGGTCTTTTTTATTTAAATTTTAGTTCCGAGGTTTTTTTAAAGGGATGTTATTTCCCATAGTAACCTCAGGCTCGTTGAACTCCCTTTACTTCGGAGTGGTCAATGACTGCCTAAGGATCCTCCAATTGCGCCGAGGCTATCAAAAAGTCCTCCCGACGAACGTTGGCTGGATGAACGATCTTTTCATCGCCGGTAGTATCGGCGGATTCGCCCAGGCCCTGATAACGTGCCCCACGGAATTTGTCAAAATTCAAATGCAACTTGGAAGAGGTTCTCATTGCAGCATCTTTCCTTATAGCATTTTTTATTAAGAGATAGTGTAAACGTATTTTCTTCTCTCTGTCCATTCAAGGAGCTTGCAGAATCAAGAAAAAGGACGAGATCGTGATGCGCAAACCCAGCACTTATATGACCATTTCGCATCTTTACAAAAAATTCGGAGTCACTGCTTTTTTCATTGGATTCATACCCACCGCCTGGAGGTTCAAAATATTCGTAAAAATTATCGTCATAAGTTTAGACAAAAACAAATTCACGTGAGATTTTACTGTGAGCAATTAAATTGAAAGATTCTTATTGTGCATGATTCAGAGATACGATCGGCGGTGGATTGTATATCTTGTCTTATCAATGCGTAAGGCATTACTTGTACGGTGAATTGGACGCCAATCCGGGATTTTTTGAGACGATAGTGGCCGGTGGAATCGCTGGTAATTATTCGTACATCGCAAAATGTCGCTTATGCATGAATTCCGACTGGCTTCTTAAACAGGTGTGGTGTCATGGATCCCTGTGGTACCGTTTGACACGATCAAATCCAGAATTCAAGCCGATGGAATCCACAATCCCGCTAACAAAGGCATGATAAATTGCGGCCGACGTTTGTTCAGACAATCCAGTTACACTGGATTTTTTAAAGGATTCTGCATGATCACTGTTCGATCCGTGCCGGTAAATGTTGCCATTCTGTACGGATATGAGCTGAATCTGTGGATCAGCAGGCAATTGGAAAGCATGAGCAAGTGATCGAATTGAACGTAACGTGAGTTGATAATAAACGTCGTGATTACTTACCGCGTTCTCGTTAAGTTGAAAATCATATATAAGGACAAGAAATATACTTCTATTTCAAATAAAATAAAATGAGTTTTTTTTTGAGTGTTGGTTTGTCACTCTATTGAACAGACATATTCCTATTAGCATTGAATTTCCACTGTGTTTATTTAAATCTTTTGTACAGCGAGCTCTGCGAATTCGTTTACGAAGATTAAAACTAATGGTAAATGATAAAAATATATATAGTAAATGTAAAACATTCTCATCCTGGATATTCATCACCTAGCTTTAATTCGTATTTTGTACGCAAATAAGCGATGTGAAAAGAAATCACAGAGTAAAAAGTAACGAAACACCTATTTTTTGTTTTACGCGTGTCGCATTCGCAGTAGACTGATTTCTTCGTTTTATTTTTTTTTATTTCCTACATTTACGGGATGTTACATCATTTACAAACCATAACGATCGACGTAGAGACCGTATACTACATCTCTCTCGCGGGGAGCAGGCCGAGAAAGCAATGCCAAAAAGTCAAAGACGAAAAATGAAAAAAAAAAGAAAAAATACTGAAATAAAATGTAATGTTACATGAGCAAAGACGATAGTATATTTTTTTGTCTCTCTTTTTGTAATAGATATTTGTTTTTTATTCTTCGTCGATGGAAGAGACGCAGTTCTCTCTCTTTTTTCCATTTTGCGAATGACCACTCGGTCGACGTCTAACTTGTCGCACCGCGGAGCAAATAATCTTTTTTTTTCCTTTACTTCCCACCTATTAATATTGATATTATTAATCATTCATCCATTATTCACTATTACTATCATTATTATGCATTGGTAAGAAATTTTTAAAAACGTTCCCACGTACACTTTTATGGTGGCCGGTGGGAGCACAGCTCCGAATAAATCTTATGCATTGTATCTCTATTATTTATTATATTTATAAGCAACCATGGATATTTTGGTACAATTGAATTTTTTTCTTTTATTGTATATATTTGTCCCTCGCATCTTTTATTCATCTTTTTTTTTATTTAAAAAACAACATATACTATTTTACGTTTCTCTTTCTCTCTCGCTCTCTCGTTCGCTCTCACTCTCTCGCTCGATTGTTTTTTTTTTGTAATCTTCTCAATGGATTCAATTCTTATTCATTAATGTTATTTTTATGCACTCGCATATTCCTACGATTCTTCATCCTTGAAAAAAGTATGCTCGTCGATTTGCGGGTATGCAGTCAGCGCAGTGTTAGTATTCGGTAGCACATGGGTTTTCCATTTTTTTTCTTTATCATCATTATGTCACTAGTGTGTGTTACCACATTTTTTCTTGTGTATCGATCGTGTGGATGTGTGCTCATGTTTGTCTCGGTGTATACGTGAAGTTCTCTTGTATTCAATCGATATTACTATACTTAATAATATATTGTATTATGTATATATTTACCTAATTTATTATGTTTTGTTATAGTTATCAATTATCGTTATCATTAATACGAATATATGATACATTTCAAACAACGCCCCTGCCGGCCAGAGTCGGAGGTGAGGATCGCTGCAAAAATGGGCCCTTCGATCCACAGATTTACACGTATATTTGTTTTTCTTTTTTACCTTTATAGTGCTTTTGAAGATGCGAAGCACTGTAACGGCTCTTTATAATCGAAAATAATAGAAGATCGTGTAATGACAAGTTACATATGTACGTATATATATTTCCGTTCGAGCCTATTTTTTTTTTAATTTTTTTTTAAATTTTTCTTCCTTTTAACTCTATGATCGTCTCCTCCGACCGAGCACGGCTAACCATAATTAAAGAAGGGACTAACATTCTCGTATTATGTGCTGACATTGAGTACACCATACAACTTAAATCATTGCCGTCAAAAGAATAAAAATTAATATACACAATAAAATTCATTAGAAATCATCGATCATTATGGCGTTTTTTTATGAATGAAACCCGAATATATAATCTGCTCCATTATCTGTCTCTCTGCACGCTTTATTTGTATCTCCTTGTCCTCCTCTTGACTGGTCGCCTTTCAGGCGCAGTTAACGAAAGAGTTATGTTACGTCAAGAATTGTCACTTAGACTTTTTTTTTGTTTCCACTAACAACGATAATTTCTTTTGTTTTTTTCTTTGCTTTAGTGTATGGACAACCGACGTAAACTAAGGACTAACAGTTGGGCAGCGTGGTAGTGAGTTTCCACCTGTAAGTACAATTATATTTTATAGACTGAATTTTACCTTTTTCGGTTTCATTAAGAAAAGACATAACAGTTCATGAAGATTCGAAAAAGATCAACTGTTTTATAATAATATTTTTTAAATAAGAGTGCGAATAATTTATTAATTATAAACCTTAAAGTAAGAACAATAGATTAAAATGAAAATTTATTGTTATGTCTTATCTCAAAATGAACATTACAATAGAGGTGCTAGTTTTATGCCATTAGTGCTTTGTCATATTTAGAATGTAAATCAAAATGTGCATCAATAATAACATTGCTTAATACAATACTCAGTATTTGAATTGACAGTTAAAACACATTGATAAAACAAAGAAAAATAATTTTTGTAAACTGCCGTAAAGAAAGGAAATTTAAAAATTAGCGTCTCTTTTCATTATTGAAACTTTCTTTAGAAACGACTTAATAATTTTTTAATGTAATATTCGTATTTTCAATGATAAATGTTAATATGATGATTTATTTTTTATTGTTCTTATAATATATATACATAACATTAATTTTTTCATCTAAATTAAATCAAAAAAACATCACTTAGCTTTGTTACAGTGGTACAAATCATAATTATTATACTAAATGTTACATTAAAGTTTTTTGACTTTTGTACAGTACATATTTTAAAAATAGTAATTTTATGAAAATAATAATATTTAAAAACTGCATGGCGTATCTTTAACAAGATAAAATATTGATAAACTTGGTTCTTTTTAACATACTTCTTAATTTTTTTATTAACTAAACATTTTAAATCATAATCCACTGAAATACATCATTTCGCATATCAAATAATTCTTCATAATATATTACAAGTGATTTTATATCCAAACATTTAAAAATGTAAACAATTTTACCGACATATGAATAGATTTTTCTAAAATACTATTTGTGAAGACTTTTTTTATTTTTCGTTTTTAAATACAAATTTACTAAAATTGAAGATTATTTTATTTTCAATTGTGATTTAAAATTTGTATTGAAAACATGAAAACTGAAACATTTGATCACTTAAGATTTACAGATTTATATAATGCTTATAATTCATGACTTTGTTTCAAAATTAATGAAACTAAAAAAAAATTGCAGTGAATTATTTTTACTTTTGAATAAATTCATACTGTCGGTATCGTAATAAACGCATTCGACTCTTATATTTTCTTAATAATAACTGGATGTGTTATTATCTTAAAAAATAAAAAATTGCAATTATTGCATCAATTTTACATCGTAAATGATTGTTGGAATTTTTGCGAGATGCAAAAATAAATCAAAATTTTGCTTGAACAGCAATCATTCAAGTTGAATTAACATTAATTTGATAAACTTTTAAATCATCGCAAATGTCTTATATTTTTATACTTTTTAAAATTGATATCATATTATTGCTATTGATAAATAGATGAATACCACATCCAATGAAAAAATTAAGAAAATAAATATAATGAATTTTCTTAATAACCTACCTTTCAATTACAAGAATTTTTTATTTTAAAAATTTAAAAGGGATATTGTAAGTACACCTTACATATAATCAAATAATTTCAATTGAATCATGAAATTAAGTAACACATAAATAATTTTCTAAAACTGTGCAATTACGTTAACATTATAAATTTTATTACAAAAACATATAAAAATATTAGATACAAAAGAACACAAAAATTCTTTTTTAATAATCCGAATAAAACTTGAAATTTAATAGACTGCAAAGTATTTATGTTGTTTGAAATGTCAATGATTCAATTAAACGACTTATTTTGCTTTATGTTATTCGTTAATAATTATCAATTTTTAATATATCTACACTACCATACATATATCCAAATTCATTAATTGCAGCACTTTAAATATGTTTCATAACTCAAAGACTTGAACGGAAAAGTTTGTCTTCCCTGTATGTGCATTTAACACTTAGTAAAATAAGGACTTTACCAGCTCAGGGGCGGGCACGCGTCGCAAGTGCAGTAGAGGCAGGAACTGGAGTGTTTGATGCTGCTGCTATAACAGCTTGGCGCCGTTCCATCTCCAGTTCGTTCAGTCTCTTCCACAATTCCTCCCTCTCTTTTTCCCTCTTCTTTTCTCTGTGAAAACAATTGACTTTTAACATCGATTTCTTATTGGGCTAGTATGTGTCTTAATACCAGGCCATTTTGTATATTTAAGCTTAATTTTTGCATTCAAAATGTCACTATTTCAGTGATTTAAAATGAAGCTTAAAAATACATTTAATAAGAATATACATACTTTTGCCTTTCAGACTTATAACTGGCAGTAAGTTCATCAAAGAGCTTGCTGTTCATTTCCATAAATGTTTTTAGAACGTTATAAACAAGCGCCACAATCGTCTGATTCCAATGCTCCTTGCTTATTCTATACAGTGCCGGAAACATTATTCCCATTATAACGTGGTTATTTTCCTCGATTAGCGACATTATGTACTCGTTATTCCAGAAATACAACGCTCTCTCGGCAACCTTAAATGATATAAGCACTCAAGTTTAGTACCTTACTTTTTTCAACATTGTACAGAAGTAAATTTTCTGCTCATTGTATACCTGAAAGTGTGGAGACGAAACGCAACGCGCTATTTGCCTGAATAGAGGTTCTTGGATTTTAACAAATTGGCTAGGTTCTATGACATCCAGAATCTCTTCAATTTCACCCAGGAACATGACCTCTTTCTGGCTACATGTCTTAGGCCAGAATTTCAGGAGTCCCCGTACAACAGGTTCAGTTAGAGTAGCATCTTTCTCAAGAAATTGTACCACACAATAAGCTAATTGTGCGTGATACAACGATAAGCACTTAACTTTATGCAGTGGTAACAGCACCTGAAATATTTATTTAAATATTTATTATTTAGGATCATGCTTTAGGTAATGATTAGAGTCAAAATTTTTGAGCGAGAACACATTGAAGACTAATCTAATGAACAGTACGAAAATTACCTTGACCAAAAATTGCTTGTGTTCAACTTTAAGGGGTAGAGCAAATCCATTAATAATGCTACCCAAAATTTCTAGAAGCTCTCCAACCCCGTTAAAGTGTTCCGTCTCGTACACAAACCTGAAACAGAAGTAGAAAGTTATTAAGAATACTCGCAATAAATAAATCAGCGAAACTATATCATACACCGAGAGGAATGTATTACAAAAATTATGATCACTATACTTTTCAACAAAAGTTTGCCATAAGCATAGCGAATTCCAGTGTTGGAAATAATCGTATAGCAAATCTTACTGCACAATAAATGAATTTTTATAATACTTTTTTCTGAGAACACGAAAATCAAGTTAAAAGCTTACCTGAGGAAGATGTTGTTTATTTGTTTGCGTATAAAGGCTCGTAAGCCAAGGAACTTCCCGTAGATGCGGTGTAAGACAGTTTTCAAAAAATCTCTCTCCCTAGGGTCCTCTGAGTCGAATAAGTCCAACAACTGAAACAAAAGGAATAGACTTAAAATTTGGAACTTTATAACAAGGACGAAAGTGTAAGCTTTTGGGATTTGATTTAACAAGACGTACCTGTAAAACAAATTTTTGGTCGATAACTCGCTTGCCGATATTCTGCTGGAAGTCCGAGGACTCGAGGAAACGAAGAAAGAACTCGTACACCAGCTGGAGGTGGGGCCAGCTCGCCTCCAGGGTCGGGTCGTCCTCCTCGGGATCGAAGTCCGGATTTTCACTCGGTGGCAGCGTGCGGAATATGTTCGCCGAAATCTAAAAAAAATTAAAAAATTTATCAGTGTAAAAAAGAAACAATAAAAAATGACATAAATAATCGTTTTCATTCTGCTAATTCACATTATTTGCACATCTCGCTAATAAATTGCGTTAATTGATGCACTTGAGATAAAAAAAATTGTTCGACGGTATGCAAACGAGCGAACGTTGCGTTCGAGGAGAAAACAAGAGGAATAAAAAGCCGAACGGAAGGAAGGGATTATTTAAGAACGTCCTCGACACACATCCATCCGTCGAGGAGAGCCAGCGGCGGGCGGGCGCGAAAGCGCGAAAAGAAGAAGAGAAAAAAACTGCGGCGCGCATACAGTGGATTTCTTTCGCACCAGCGTAAACAGATTTCGCGTCCGCGAAACTTTCCGCGGTGCGCCCGTAGGCTCACGAGTGGCATTGTAGCGTCGAGGGCTTTATGCGTGTCAAAAACACCGCATACAGCATTCACCGGAGCTTCTCGTGTGTCTCTCTAAAAGATTCTTCACCTCCACCCTTTTTTTTTGTTTTAACAAGTCACTCGGGGATTTTGCACAAAAAAAAGAAAGAAAAAAATGATCAGAACCGCGACGGGATTTGTATGTTTTCAACGAATTGTTGCGCGGCGCTCCGGAATGGCTTCCACCGAGCCCCAGATGCAACGATCGTCGCTTACATATGGTTATATTCTTTTTGTTGTCGAGCCAATATTTTCAGTGATAAAACGAGGAGTAGACCGAATACATGGAGCTTTTTCGTTAATTACGATATTTCTGCGAAGTTTTCGTAAAAGTTACCAAAATTTTAATTATAACTGAGAACATTTATAATTGTAATCACGCTATCTCGACGATCAAATAAATTTTATTTAAATAAATATTTTTCTAAAATGCACTATGTCATATAGAGGATAATTAAATAATAAATGAAAATGTAAACATTCATAAATTTGTATAGAGACAGTATGACTATGAAAAGTTTAGAAAATTGGAAAGGGGCTGCAATGTTATATTGGGGATAAGAAAATTTAGTCTCAGATGCCAAAAGTTTCACAATGATTACCAAACTTTTATTATTTTGAGTCCTACAAAAGATAGTATGTCTCTACGGATTTTCAGCTGAAACCGACCAACAATTTTATCGAACGATTACAAATTTTTCGCGCTCTAGCAAAACTTTTACTAGCTCGTAAATTTACGTAAAACGAAGCTTTTCAGCGGTAATGAAGATTTTGAAAAGTTATACGCTTATTTTCGTAGAGTCACGGTAAAATAATGACAAACGGACGAATAAATTCAAACACTTTTGCAGCTTCTTCTTTTTCTTTACTGCTTCGTTCATTCACGGTTCAGCGCTAAATTTTAAAGTAACCTACGAAGCGTCGTCTGTCATTCAAATTATTTCGAGCGCATTTTAATTACGTTCTAAATTTATTGCGCGCTAAAAATGTTTCCCATTTAAAAATACTGAAAATCATTCAAGAAATGCAAACGAAGCGCGAAAAAAATTTTACGCTCAAGAAAATCGACGGATAATAATCTTTTCCGTAATTTAAAAATAATCGCTCTGCAATCTAGCGTCTATTTGATATTGATTTATTCAATGGCATCTAAGTGACCTACTTGTGCTAGTTACTGCTTCATTGTAAAAACTTTATATAGTAGTCGAAAATTTCACACCCACGAACTATCCCATGAAACACGCGTTAAACTTTGTGCGTCATTCAGTGCAATATTTATTTTACGAAAATATTAATATTTACTTAAAAATTAAAAAATGTATAAATAAATTACAGTAAATATTAATATTTTCGAAAAACATTTATATTTACTATAATAAACATATATTAATGTTTTTATTACATTGTGCCTCGATGAATTTAAACAATTTCATTTAATTTCATGTAACAAATCAAATATACAGTAGTAGTCTGCTTATTCCGCAGAAACAGATAACAATCGCTTGGCTTAATGAATCTATAATTAAAATTTCCTCGCTCGTTATAAAAGCTCGTAAGCCAACTTTTTAAAACTTTAATTAACGAAAAATACACACACACAAACAAAATATAATTGACATAACCAGCTTTTAAAAATTAAGTAAAATAAAAAATAGCAAAAAAAAATAATGCTGATGTTGAAGCTAAGTGCAATTAGTCGAGTAAATGAGGGCCGTGAGTTAATCGATAGACCGTGACACCGGTCAGTATCATGCTCACCATCTTGATGATTTCGGGATACACCGGCTCGGTGAGTACCCCTCGGCCCGTGGTAATGTACTCGACGAGCTCGTTGAGGGCGCAGCGCTTCATCTCCTTGCCCTTGAGATCCGCGACCGGATCCATGAAGTCGAAAGCCACGCAGCACTGGCGAAGCTTCCGGATGAACAGCTCCTCCTGCTCCGAGGGCGTGGCATCTGCGTGGAGAGAAAAAAAAACAGCCACCGTTAGTACATCGTTTTTTTGCTCGAAAAAAATCGTCGCCCGCAAGTGTAATTCGGCGATCGATCAATCGCAGCTCGCGCCCGCAGTGCGAATCGCGTTTGTGTACTCACGGTGTCTGCGTCTGCGTGTTCGTATCACGTGCATGTGTGCGCGTATATTTTAAAAAAGAAAGTGGTATTTGAAGAGAGCGACGCTGCGGATTTTCGAGGCTGAGTTAGTGCAAAAACGAAAGATTGTGTATGCGGGCTTACTGTTTTTTTTATTAATTAAAGGCACGTTAAAGATTTTAATACTTTTTTTTGCTTGGCGTTGCTGAAGTATAGAGTGCCGCTGGTCACGATTGTGTTTTGCGTGTAATTATTGAAGACGATTATGCCAGGCTAAAAGTGCGAAGCAGCGGTGAATTGATCGCGATGTATTTTTTTTATTAGTTAATACAAAAAGAAAAAAAGAGAAGTGACTTTTGCGTGATCGTGGTATTTTATAGCGTTACATTGATGGGTGAACGTAATTTATTTTTTAATGATTAAGCAAGAGAATTCTTTTTTTTTTTTTTATAAAGGATCGTTAGTGGCTTATGAATGTATATACGTTTTTTACTATTCACGGGTTTGTCTTTTGTTTAATCGATAACTTTTAATAATTGTTTTTTAACTAACGTATCACACTGATACAAATGAAATAAAGTTTAATGAGACAATTTACGAAAATCTAACGAGACGTAGCTTTTGGACTAATGGAAATTGCTATAACATTTATATGCAAACAGTATAAAGAAAGTCACAAAAAAAGAAAACAGTCAAATCTTTCAATAATTTAAGCTCAGCACATTCTACTATACAAAGTCACTAACAATTTGCCACTACTCAGCGTCAAGTTTATAGAAAACAATTCCTCTCCATAAATCAAACTAATAAAAATAAATCGATCTATGAAAAAATTGTGCAGATCGTCGAGTACCTTACCAAAAAAGAAAAAAATAAACAAATAAAAAAAAGTGTTTTCTCGAAATTCTCGCCGACGAAGGCTCGTCACCGCGTTCCGCTGTAGATAAAAGGACCTTCCCAGCGCTTCGACGGTCGACTCGCGCCCCCTTCGGATCGATAGGCGCGCGCGAAGTGCGTTTGTACGGACGCGAGAGAGAGAGAGAGATTGAGAGAGTGAGAGAGTGAGAGAGAGAGAGAGGCGAGCAGAGTCGTCGCACCCGCGCTGTAAGCTTGCTCGCGTAACGCGATAGACACTTCCTCGAGGCCTCCTTTTTTTCCTTCCCCCTGCGGCGTGCTTCTCGCGTCAGCTGTCGCGAATTCCTCGGGCGAAAAATGACGAGACTCGCGGCGAATTAGGTCCGGGCTTTTATCTCAACGCCACCGTCGCGGATTCTCAAGAATTCTCCGCTGGTATAACTTGCTCCTTTTTTTTTAGCTTTGAATCGGGAAAAAGATGCGAGAGGTGCTTGGTGCATGCAGCCGAGAATTTGGGACGAGAATCGCGAGGATAAAATAGAATTTACGCGGCTTCGAGGAAAAATATTGTCTATTTTCGAGAGTCACCAGTGTAAGGTTTCTCGTACTATTTTTTTTCTCCTCCGAGACGGACATTGAAGTTGGTTATTCACCGACTGCGTAAACTCGTCAGATCAAACGTTTATTTAGAAGAAAGACGAGTGTCTTAATGAAATATAATCGGAAAAGTTTTTAAAAATTTTGTTTGGATTTTTAGAGTAGTTTTTCGGAACTAAATAAATGATCGATGGAGTAACTTTATGAGCCAAGAGTGTTTTCGAATTTACCCGCGACTTTTACTTTTCCTTCAATTTTCCGCGGTTAAAACGGAAGATGAAATTTTCGCATTCCACTGCCACGTCGTTTTGCTTCTTAAAGCCCAGCTTGGCAAGCGCGGCACCTCGAGCTCCGCCGCGAATGGAACAAACAAACCGAACGTGTCAGACGTTACATATCCACTTCGCTCCACTACATAAACGTTCAGTTGAAAGAAATTACCGCCGAGTCAACAGCGACGATCTTTTCGTTATTTGCGCCTCTTCGAGGACCGAACGTTTCTAACTCTTTCGGACTTTACGCAACGTGAAAGTAGTCGAAAAAAAAACTCACGAGGGTCAAAATTACGTCAGGTGGGGGAGCTCGTTATACCTTTATTGGCGCGTGTGTCGACGGTGAGGGAGGGGGGAGGGGGCAAGAGAAGCCAACAGAAATTAATGAGCGAACAAGTGTAACGCGTACGCCGCTGAGCTTGAAACTGCTGCGCTCGCTTTTGGCTTGTGTGCTTTTCCTTTTACCGCGGGCTTTTTTACCTCTTTCTACCCCTTTTATTTTCGCCGCTGCCGGCGATTATTTCGCCACGCTGACGCAGAAGGACGCGTTTGCGATGCGCCCGTCGAGAGGAGGCTTCTCGTCGCGCGACCCGCTTCAGGCTATTCTCGTGCTTACTCGAGCTCTCACAACGCGTTCGATCTATTCAGACGCTTTTGATTCGTTTTCAATGCGAGTCTTACGTTAACTTTACGTCATTTTTAATTTTGTTAAACGATGCTACCCTTTTATGCACGGAATATTGGCCGCTTGTTCGAACAAAAAGTGCCTTTTTCACTGCGAAAATTGAACTGCTCGTGAAGAGAGATTTTAAAAATTACGATGAAAGTGGTTTCGATTATTCTGTTTTACCTAAAAGCGAAATGTCGCTTAACCGTTCAGATCGCATGGCAAAAGCAAATACGCCATTCACAGGGCGCTCTCCTCGCGTGCGAGTGTGTGTCCGGTTGATTTAACGAGCAAAATGGGAGACTGGAAACGACAAAATGGAGAGCGTTTGAACGGCACTTGGTGGCGATCATCTTCAGAACTGAGCCGCTGATGTAGCGCAGGGGGGTGGGGGTGGGGGAAACACGACGACGGCCGAATAAAAGACATTTGTAGGTCTGCTAAGTCGGAATAAGCATCCCGTCGTCGCGCGCGACAGCAGCCCGACGCAGATAAAGACAGTCGGACTTTCGCCGTTGCGTGAAATCCCCCGATTTTTCTCATATGCTCGCGCACCCTTTGACGCTCGCGATGCTCTTGTCCCACATTGCGACGGGGTTGCTGAATTAAGGCTGAACGCGACCCGACCTACAATGGAATTGCGATCGTCGGGGATTTACCGCTATTTTTCTCCTTCACGTTCCTGTTCTATTTGCGCAAAAAAGAAAAATTCTATTGTTGATAAATTGAGCTGCCAGTTTTGCGAACGGTTATTAAAATCCTCTGGGGAAAGGAAAAAAAGCAGCTATTCCTAGACTACTTGCTTCGATGTATGTTCGAAAAAAAAAGAAGAAAAAATTTGATTAAAGTGTACATAGTGGTTTCGACGCTCGTTTTTGCGCGCTCGATTTGCCGTTGTCACGCCAGCGAAAGCTCCAAAATCCCCTTCGATCAGTTTTTTGAATTCCCGATCCGATCGCACCTTCGTTGAGTGCCAATCGACCGTGATTACAAGATATACTTCCGTCGCAAGTGTTGACCCCCAAATGATCAGCACTCGAGATGAAAATCGCGAATAAAAAAACGTAGCGGTTGTGCAAAGAGGCGCGATGGCGTTGACGAGCGTAGAATTCGCCTGACATTAATTGATTATTATATCAGCGCCCAGGCCAAACTCGACGCGGCGCAGCTTTATTATTCCCGTCCATGGCCTCCCTCTCTCTTTCTTCATCGTCGAGAAACAATTTATATGGCTCGCGAATTTTTTTTTTGCTCTTTTAGTCTCTCATCGCGTGCACCGAAAATACCGGATAAACAATTTACTCGGCGGCAGCTTCTTGTGAAACAATCGGCCGTGGCAATGACATTTAATTATACAAACGTACGGCTCTCGGCCGGCCGTTTTCCAAAGAATAAAGCTCCTGATCTCTTGCGATTTGCTAAAAAATTGTGTGTTTTTCCACCGATTAATCGTTTGAAATTCTTCGACGGTAATAATGTCACTCGGTAAACGACTTCACGACTCTGATCGACGTGCACACTTTGGTCGTTATTTGGTTATTTTATTTGTTCATGTGACTCTGCGTGAAAAATTTACCGTGTGACAATGAATCTTATGATTACGATATTAGTAGTACTGGTAAGGTTTTTTTTTTAGTACAAAAGATGCCTTTTTATTGTTATTTACTAAAAACAAAAGTACAGTGTGATCAAACCAAACAAACAATTACAAACAAAAATTGAATACACTAACATACACTACTGAAGCAGTTACAGAGATAACTAATACACACAAGAAAAAAAACAGACTTTTTTTCGAGTCTGAGACTAATCTATCTTGTATTACGATTCACCAGAATTTTCTGGTTTATTGTTGATAAAAAAAAAGAGTCGTAGAAAGCGTTAAAAGTGCGCTTTCCGCGTACAACGTTGATCTTTGTATGATCATCGAATCGTGCAAAATCGAATTAGTATTTCAAAACTAATTTAAAAAAATTGCAAAAATTCTAAAAATAGTGTATCAATTAGCTACTTTGATAGTACATTGTTGACACAGACACACACACATCGTTGTCTTTTCACTTATTCGTATATGCTCAGTTTATTTTATCCCCGATTCTCGCCCGTTACGTTGTATACTATATGCATGTGCAAATAAAAAATAAAGACAGAATTGAAATCATGGAATAATCGATGATAAGTAGAACTGGCTTTAGGCAGTTTTTCTGGTTGACCACTCACAGCACCATCATTGAAGTGAAGGGTGAGATCATATACAAATAATATCGACCAATAATAATTTTTCATCGAACAAAATGTTGGCATGGTTAAAAAAAAAGAACAGTACATAAGACAACATTGGATGACTGTTATTTGCCGCTAATTCACTCATGAAAAAAGTATACAGAAGAAAACTTCAAAAAACAATGTCATGCTTGTAAACTTAGATATTTGGTCGTCTTGTAATTTGTCTTTCAATACAGTAAAACAAAAAAGCGATAAGAGAGTGCTTCGCGCGCGTTCAATCGTCATGCGATTAAGGCAACGGAAAAATCTTTCTTTTTTTTCTTTTCATCGTTTGCATGTTATTGTATACTTTCAACGAACGGGACATGTATATACATATATATACTGTATTGAAAAATTGGTTGATTAAAAAACTGTCAAACATTTATTATTTTTTCACACGCTATTATGCGGAAGCGAGAATTGCTGAGATGATCGCTCGATTCGCTGCGTTTTGCACGCTTTCGTGTTGCACGGTCGTAGAGGTTGCTTCCTTGCGGTGGACAAGCGTCCGATTTAAATGCACAATCATGGCGATAAAGGGTTAAGTCGACTGTGCGAGTAATTGCATGCTTGAAAAGGTTACTTGTTCAACTAGTCTATGCTATTTCAAGGCGGTTTCTGGTTGACTATGGTGGATATCCGAATGCACAGTGAAAGTAAGGCAAAACTAGAGCTTTAGAGCGATTCGGCGCAAAGTTTCTATGTATAGTGTCTCGAGCGCCTCCAAGGTAGGCTGGTAAAAATAGAAAGGTTTAAAAAAATTATAAAGAAAAAGAGAAAAAAAACTCTAAGACGATGCAAACGCACGTAGGTGAACGCTTCAAGAGATCACCGGCAGCAATCTGATTCCGCAATGCAAAAAAAAAGAAGTACACATTGAATTATTATTGTTTTCTTATTGTGGTTGTCAAACTCATGAAAACTCGTGAATAATATATATGCGTATGTATGAGAAAACAACGTATACACGCCATAATGCCGTTCAACAAGTATCAATAATAACAAATGAAGATAAGGTAAAAATGTGTGTAGCATAATAATTATAATGGGATAATTAAGATTATACAAAAACAGAGAAGATAGAGAAGAGATTGTTTGTATGATTAAGGAATCTTTACCCATGATCTTTGGCTCGGTCATATATTTGCCTGTTCATGTACCCGCTGTGGGTAACTCGGCAGTAACTCGAAACACAGACGACGACGAAGACGACGGCGAGGACGAAGTGGGCGCCTTAGCAGCGGCACCTTCGATCCCGTATATATTCTCTTTTCTCGCTTCTCGTCGCGCCGAGAGAGCCGCGCTTTTGGGCCTATAGCGATTCGCGCTACAGGCAGCGCGCAGCGAGCGAGAGAAGAGGCTTTATCCCGTGCGTGTCCCTTGGATAATGTCTCTCTTTCTCTCCCTCTCTTTCTCTCTCTCCCTTTCTCTCTTTCTTTCTTTCTTTTCACTTTCTTTCGCTCGGATGACCAACACCGAATTTGGCCTAATTATCGAGTGCCACCTACGGAAGAGAGAATAAAGGCTTCGATGACGATCGATTTGCACGGAGACTTTTTTTGTGGAGGAGTTTTTTGGGCACAGCAGCAGGCCAATATAGCGCTGTTATTTTTTCGTACATACATTATATATTGTTTTTTTTTCTTTTTAGATGGTGTTATATTAAAAAAGTTTGTTTTTTGTTTGATTTTTGTTCTAGTTTCGATCAGTCGGTTAGTAAGAAGTTATGCGACGCTACGTAAAGGGGTGCGTGTGAAAAAATTTTGTTTTGTTTTTTTCCTTTTTCGACTGACAAACTGTTACATAGATATATTTTTTTTCATTTAATTTTGTGTGTTTAAGACATGGTTTTTTATTGGTCGTACCGCTAAGATTTTACGGCGTTGCAGGTCGTTGGTTTCAAGCTAACGTTAAAGTACTTTCAGTCTGAACGTATTTGTTTTAGCAAAGTCTTTAGAAAATAAATTTTAGATTTTGTTTTCATTTAAAAAAATTTTAGTATGATAGTGTTATGTATGTAATTTCCGTCTTGCATGCTAATATTGACTAAAGAAACTAAAGTAATAAACAGATTTTCACCAGTTGTACAAGTGCATAAAGACAACAGAAAGGTAAAATATATTTTAACTAAAAAGTTTAATTTGAGTACTAGAATTAAGTAGATCTATAGAATTGACTATATATTATCTTATCCAATAAGTTATTCAATAATTTTGATAATAAATTAATGCACACTGCATGTAATAAACCGTATTAAATACAATTCTGTTTTATGTGAAGTTAATCATTTTAATACGATTTACTAAATGAAATTTATTGATATCTATTTATCGACGTCCACTAAAGGCTTTGCAATAAAAACCACGAACTTTCCACAACGCATTATCAGAAAGTCATATGGATAAATTTATAATTGAATTTTTTTGAAAGGTAAGAGTTATTTTTCTCAAATGATATGCTTCTTTACAAATAGTCTCTTGAGTTTAATTAATCAAGTACATTTTGGAGAGTTCATGTTTCAATTGGCACAAATCCGTGTAGTTGTGCGATTGCCCTATTGTTAGAAGTTAAGTGGAATTTCGATTTTCAGTTACGCAGACAGCAGATTAATGCTGTGAGAATTCCATAGCATTCAGTGTCAAAGTGCAGGCAGTATAAATGATTCTTTTGTAAAAAGCATTTGATTTTTAAACGGTATCTTTAATAAACATTCTGAAAATTATAAAGTTTTTTGATTGAACAATAGATGCAAATAATATCACGTGAAAACGATTAATGTCAAAAAGAAAAGATTAATAATTTTCTATCAAAATTGTAAATTGCAGGTAATTGGCAGTCATTTAAAGTGGATGTAAAAAATTCATAAATCCAATAAAATATACGCTTCTAGTATTCTAAAATTAATCTACACTTAGACTACAAACTATTACTATGTAAATTCATTCGTTAATAACACAAATTTTTATTTATTAACCAGACAGTATGTGCCTAATTAATCGTGCTGTCCGATAACCATCGAGGGTTCCTAACAATCTCCAGAATCGAAAATAATTCGCGTACAAATCTCTAATTCTTCCATGATCAAAGAAACAACTCTGACGTAAGCAAACACACATCGCGTCAATTATCGTTATCTCTCTCGGCAATATCTTCACCCTGTTAACTATTCTATTAAAAAAAAAAAAAAAAAGAAGATACCTATAAATTGCATTCCAAAGTCGTTACACATCAAATCCGATCGTCTAGCAAACAAAGGTAAAAAAAACGCCGGCAACTATTTCCCGACGATTTCTCAATTAATCGGTCTAAAATTACACGACGTAAATATCCCTCACTCGCTCGTGTTCGGCACCTCGTTAAGCGTTGCAAAAAAACAGCATGCGGTAAGAGACGTCGGCGGAAAAAAAAGTCGACCGGTGCCGTCTACGCCGAAGCGCAACGAAACTCTCCGCTAATTGGTCCCGCGGCCGGGCTCCTGGCTGTCGTTCTATATACCGTCTGAGGGGGCTGCGACATCGCGCATCTCTCCCTTTTTTTCAATCGGCTAGCGTCGCTTATTTCGCTCCTTTTACGCGAACCATGAGGGATATGCGGGAGCCCGCGGAACCGGTTATCTCCGCTCCATTTCAATCTTCACGCGAAGAGGAGAGGGGCAATTGCACGGCAGTCCGAGATGGATGTACTCGAGAGAGGAAGCGGCCCGTAAAGTGGCGAGGCGCGAAAAAGTGACGCAACGCCGGCGCACAGGACGCGGCAAGACGAACAATGCCCACGCGGAATCTCCAGGCGATTTATCATCACGATGAAGTTGCAGTAATTTTGAGAATTTAGCCGAGGATTGAGGCCTTTTCCGCGAGTGTAGGCTGCAGCAGATTCATTTTGGGAAAAAGAAGAGAGCAGAGGGGGTGGATATGACGCTGCTCGTGGCGTTAATCGAAACTTGCGCTATCGGCCGACGGGTTGTAATTGATTGTACGTTCAGTTCAAACGCACTTGCCCATGCAGCGATTTGTTTATCCGTTCATCGCAGTGTGACCGACACATAAAGTGTTTAATAAATTTGTACTTGAAACTACTCGTAACAGTGGATTTTATTTAAGTGAAGCGTTCCTTTTTTTGGGAAGTATTATTTTAATTTTATCGGTCATTAGGGAAGTCGAGTGTGCGTGCGGTTGAATAAATTTTTTGCGGTAAAAATTAAAAGGAATGAGTGATAAAGTGTTTAGTGTTTCTTCAATCAAACGATTAAATTAACTCGTATTGTAGTTGACGACTAAGCGAGACAATGGCTCATTATTGTTATTTTTTTTTACTCCGTAATCGCTGTCGAATAATTAAATTAGGTATCCTTCGTTCAATGGAGAGGCAGAGCAAAAAAGTTGAGCTGGAAATAGACGAAAATAAAACATACGTAATGAGGTTTTATTGCGGAAGAAAAAACGATAATTCTTATCGCGTAATGCCATTTTTCTTTCTTAATGCAACTGCAAATAAACGTGTGATTTTTTTATATAACATCACGCAGAAGATTGAATTGCATGTAGAATGTTTTTATTGCAAACATTTAGGTTTTTCAGTTGCACAATGCATATGAAAATCATAGCTTTACAAAAATTAATTTGTTTAATTACCGCAACTCCACCGTGAAGATAAACCTCATTTTTCTGAAAAAGAGATCCTCTCGCAAAGTAAAAAAAAAAAAGACAATCCCAATGCGCCTAAAGAACAATTACCTCGCTTGCCAGTAAAAACGTTTCGATAAAAATTGACCCATTAAGCTCCCGTGCCAAAATCAAAGGAGCTAAAAATAATTCGATGATTCCGATGAAAGCGCATATCCACTAATTACGGTACGCAACGGACGGTTCAACAAACCCAGTTCGCGGGGTGCAATGAAATCGAGCGAGAATCGCCGGCGAAGTTCCTAAGCGAAGACGAAGGCACTCACGGGAAAAAAGAAGTTTTCCGCTGACGGGCGTATAACGTTTCAGGTGCAAGGCGCACGCGACGTGCCTCGGATTACAGTGCGCCGACGGAAAAAAGCGCAACCTTCCGCCGACGTGTCTACTCTATCTCTCTCTTTCTCTTTGTCGCGACTAAGAGCAGCGTCGGCTAAGCTGGACGGACCGAATTTTCTCGTGCGGCAACTTGGCAGAGTCCGCGAGGAATGCGCGCACGCCTGTAGCCTCGCGCACTCGACAATGAGCGCGCGGAGGCGGCGGCGGCCCAACGTCGAGTCAACTCTCGTCATTCTTTGCCCGATGTGATTGGTTTTTCGATTCACCGGGACAGACGGGCCGAACGATTTTGGAATGCAGATGCACACTGATTGATATCGACGTGAGATGTGTATTGTTCGTACGTCACGACTCGATCAGAAAAGATACTTCGTTGATGAGGTATGATAGGTTGAATCTTTTTTTAATGGATTCAGACTGTATAATGGTGTTAAGCAAAATTAGTTTAGAGTATAATTTATTCTATATAATAAATATTATGTATACTAAATAGAAAACTTAACAAAGATAGATTTCCTTAAAATTGGGTGCGATATGCACACAATTTTTAACCGCGTCATTTAAAATTGAATATCCATCCGCATATACTAAAAATGTATTAAAATAGACAGTTTTTTAATAAAAATAAATTATACTCATCAACTCCGAAAACAGTTAAAAGTCTTTCATAAATCTTAATCTTTATGTGACTTCAAATTAAATTGTAGAGCATAAATCTTCTCAATCATAGATTTCATTAAACGAGATTATTTATGCGAGATTCCTAGATTTACGATCAAGAGTTCAAAACGCTTATAAATAGAATTAATTTACAATTCTCACCGTCAGCGAGCAAAGCTTATCTCTCTCTCTCTTTCTCCGTCCACTAAATGCAACCACCCGAAAGAGAGAAAAATCTGATTATAATTACTACCCTCAAAATAATGCTTGCGACTATAAAAATCTGAATCTCGAAATAGAAGTAATCGATTCAAACAATCAAGGAATTAAAAAACAAAACGCTTCTGCAGGTCTGATAATTCCCCCCCCCCCCATATTTATTTTTGCAACTACAGAAATTTGAATGTTGAAATATACATTGGCAATTCGCACCATCGACTGATTCTGTAATTGCAACGAATGCAATAGAACTGCAAGAAATTTGTTCGAACAAAAAAAATGCAGCGCAAGTTTACATCACGCGATCCAGAAACACACATAGGAAGGGCCTCTGTGCCACGATATGAACCACCTTATAACGCGCGCGTCACGCGAGCAGAATACACACGTCCATCCTCCTTCGCCGTTCGCGAAAAATTGCCTTTGCGTCGGAGCCCATTGACGTCAGGAGTCGCGCGGAATAATTTGTGGCTAAAGAAGGCCCGGCGCTTTCGCCGTGGCTTTGGCACCGGCGTCGAGGAGCCGCCGCTGCCGCCGCCGAGAGTTTTAAAAATACTCGAAGGTATGCGCGGTGCACACTTTACTCGGCCCGCTCGAATTTCTATGAGGCGGCTTTCGAAGGAGCGATTTTTGCTTCACGACGAGGAGTAAATATTTATCCTGCGCTGCTGTGAATGAGACTCTGTCGCTTTGCAATGCCACGTGTGATTTTAACGCGGTAAGGAGCGATGCGTTTTTAGCGTGGTCAGGAGGTATATATTATTTGGTCGCTCGTTAAGCGTTGAATAATTCATTTTGGACGATAAGGAATTTGCACAGGTGGCCATTTCAATTAAAAACACATGATGCTCTTGCTTGAGGGAGAAGGGGGGAGGGTACTATAGAACACGCGGGAAAAGTTGCGCGAGTAAACGAACATTGAAACTCTCGCCGCAAAACTTTGTTTCCAGTACTCCGCGGTGCTTTAACATGAGGCTCTTGGGAAATCATCTACAAGGTATAGCTTATGTATTTATCGCTGCTCACGTATTTATTACACTAATTTTCGGTGACAAACATTATAACTTTCAGCGTGTTATTCGGAACTCACGGAGGATCTTATTTCGTTAAAAACAAGTCATCGTTTCTCTATGATTGTAAAATAAAATGCGCCGAATCTTGCAATGCACTCTAAAAATTTAAACAAGAATATATAAATTCTTCAAGATGCTTTACGTATAAAACAAAAAATATATAATAATAAAAGAAAAAAAAAGTAAGACAAGTCTGCATTGTTTTTTATTGCTACTTGCTGCTTCTAAAGCGTCCTAATGCCCTAAACCGAAGTGAATTAAGCGATAAAATAAAATTACGAGTTAAATCTCTTTACCCGAGAAAACACGAGCACCTTATTGCGGATAGCCTGGAGGTGAGAGGCGCGCTTAGCTCTGCGATAACACCGGTAAGGTGCTGGGAGATTGAGTAAAACCGCGAGGCACCCTCTCGGCAGACACCAATATCACGCGCGACTTGAGGCGACGCAGCGACAAGACGATTATCAGGAAAGCGTCATTTGGGTGACGCGCGAGCCCCTCGCCAAATGAGAGCCGCGAGAAATCGCGAAATTAAATAAGCAGGCCGATTGAGGGAAAAGGTTATTTGATAAATGCCGCTCGCTCTTCTTCCACCCCGCCTTTCTCTCGTTGCTTTTGCTATTTATTCGACGGGACTTTTCTTTCTCCTTTCTATGGCGCTGAAAAGTTTTGAGGGGACGAGCGGCGTTTCGGGTAATTGATTGCTCGAAATTGCAATTACGGCACGGAGAAGGGGCTCAGTGTAGCGTCTTATTTCCATTCGGATGTGGGTCAAATACGTCACGCTTCAAAGCTTTTCTCATTTCGACTGGTCCGGGGTCGCAAGCGGCATATGACAATTTGAAGCACCGTAATCCTCTCTTGATGTCGCGAGGAAAAAAGTTACGGGTGTAGGAATTTTTTTTTTCTGGAACATATCTATTTTTCCGCATTATGCAAATGCAGAGAGAATTGTGCATGCAGGCTGTTGGATAACATTTTCTCGCGCTGATCAAATGTGCATTTTATCGCGGGACAATTCAAGCTCATTTTTTTCTATTGTTAATTTATATGTTGTTTCGCTGCGAAAAAAAAATTCCGTAGATAAGCCAACTCGACGAAAGAGAGAACGTCAAGCGCTTATCTTCGCCATCAACGAATCTAATCGTTGAAAGAAACCGAGACAGAGAAGGGGAGAGAAATAGAGAGAGCAGATTTGAATTTCTATGGCACAATATAATGATTCAACGTTTTAATGCTCGCGAAACTTTAGACTCGTCGAGGCGTGCGCTTACGATTGTGTCCCGATAGGTATCGGCGTGCAGCATCTGCCGGACCGGAAGCAAAAAAAGGGACCGGAGAAAAAGGAGGAAAATTCGACGCGACAGAGGATACAATGCCGATCGACTGGCTCGACTCACTGACCGGAACTTCAGTTAAATGAAAAAAAAAACTTGGTTGCAATCGCAGCTGACTGGTCGCGGAATTTCCATGAGCACTTGCGCTATCTGCTTATCTTTGGTTACTCCGTTTGTTCTATCGAATCGACGAGGCGTCGATTACTTTTTCTAATAAACGCCTCTAATCGCTGAACGACGCTTCGCGTGGCAAGGTTCTTTTCTTGCGAAACAAGCGGAGGCTGACGAGGCTTATTGAGTTTTATAGCTGCGTTGTTGTTCAGACTTAATTGCCAGATTTCGTACAGTAAGGCCATTGCTGCGACAAATTTTATATTGGATAGCGTGTAAAAAGTTCATTTGTAATGTCAACGCTTGAAATGTGAAGCCCCCCAAATTTACGTGTAAAATTTGACTATTCACTTCAAACGAAGTCTAAAATATAAAATTATTCCTACTTAATGTGTAATTAGATAGTTGGTTATTTATCTAATAAGTTATTGTGACAATCACGTTTTTTAAATGCATTCCGCTTATTAACATTCGAGAACTGATAATGCACAAACGATTGTTTAAATACTTTTCTCAAAAAAAAAAAAAAAAAGTTCATTAAACACTCTGAAAACGAAACTTTCCTAAGCAGAGTACTATTAAAAAGCGATTAATATCTTCTTTAAACGATAGCAGCGCGTTGGTAAAAAAAAAGGTCGAAATGATCGTACGAAAGACGAACCGCAATGGTTTTCGCGCCATTGAAGAAGCAGCAATCCAACGCGATCGACGCGCTTTAATTGCCGACGCAGGAGTAGCTGCGCCATCATTAAAGCGCACTCCCGAGTGAGATTATCGGAAAAAGCGAGAAAACTCGATGGCAAACTGCAGAGGCGGCAGCTGCACTGCATATCGAAGCGAGAAACGACGCGAAGTCTCCTTTGCGTGCCACACTGCCGACGACAATGACGAAGCCAAAGACTACAAGGCGAGCAATTTCAATTTTCGTTTCTTCCCCCGCGCCCTTCCGCAGATTTCCGCCTTTTCGCGAGTCAAGTTTAAGTGCCGTCGAGCAGGCGACCCGAGCGTTTGCCCTTTTCACCCGCGTGCCTTAATTGATGTTACCTCAATTTACTTCCTCCGAAAAAAAAAACAGAATCAGAAGAATAAAAAAAAGAAATCTCTGAAAGAAAAAAATTAAGTCAAGAGTGCGTTGGTGCGCGCCTGAAAAATCGTTGAGAGAGTCCGTAGTGCTTATTGAGCGGCGCGTCTCGCTTCTGCAAATAAAAAAAAACCGCCATTCAAAACAAACTATTGGAAAGCCAATATCGCGCTCGCTCGATTCCGCTTCATTTTATTTCGCAACTCCGCTCTGCACCGACGGCGTTTCATATTTCCTCGTCGGCGCGCGCCTTGTGCCGCGGCCTTTTATTCCTCATCATTCCGCCTCCTCGTCTTCGTGTCTCGGCGCCCCTACCTCCTCGTCGCTTTTTTTCCGCGTTTCAGAGAAAAAAAAGCACTTGTTTCTCCGCCTGCTAATTGCCTCGTCACGGGTTTCCCGCCCGCGTCCGCAGATGAGATGCGCGCACGCCAGGGGCGATTGTCTTTCCGCGACTACGCGCTGCAAAAACTATACAATGGCCTAATTGTCGACCGAATCTCGTATGCGCCTCGAAGAGTTCTGTAAATTAATTAACAGCTCGAATCTCGGAGAGCCTTTTTCTGGTGGGACGGTATTTACTTTATTGTTGACCTACTTAATGCGTGTTTCTGTATCTTGATTTTACTTTCACAAAAATGTATTTTGTATACGATAGTTATAAGCATCATGATGAATTAGCATTTAAAATGATCGATTAGAAAATGTTTATTCTCGAATAAGGAAATTTTTTTGAACATTTTTTATGCCTTTCGTTTTTGCGGTAAATTTATTATGGGTTATAAAATGAGAATTTAAAAAATTTGAATAGATATTGAAATAAATGTGTGCATCGTTCATTCAACAAATTTTGATCAACGAAACCGCTCTACTACTAACATTCCCCGGTATACTCATTTATTTATAAAGTAATAAAAATAAATCTGCCTCTAAGTGCTACCGCATCGCTGAGCTCTGGGTAACACTCAGGGATCAATAGAACATTTCACGAATTTGATCATTTTCCCTAGCTCGCAAAAGTGAACTGAACTAAAACTCAAAAATAAATTGCCAGAACAGAATTTTCCGAAGATTCATCTCGTCTCTCCTTCACTAGCTTCCATTTCATTCTTTTTTTTTTTTTTTTTGAAAAGAAGAATTTTGTAAAATTCCGTCACGCGTGAAATGAAGAAATTAGGAATTTTTTTTCACCCTCTCTCTCTCTCTCTCTCTTTCCCGGATAGTCTGGTGATTCCAGAGGAAGTTGGCAAGCGCAAGCGGGCGTCGCGTTTATGACGAGCAATTGTTGGCTCGGACCTCGGCGACGTCGGCCGAGACTGTATTCCCCCCCGCGATCTGGCCGACTACTGCATACTTCGCGAGGCGCTCGCACGACGAGGATCGCCGATTTTATAGTGGCCAACCTGACGCAACGCGCTGAGGCCAAGAAGACGCGACGAGCGAGCAATTCATTCTCTTTCTTCTCCAAGGCGGAGCGCGAGACTAGCCGGACAAGTTATAAATAATTGCACGCGCCGACAGAGAGGGAGGAGGGGGGCCTGATAATTTTACGACGATCCACGCCGAGCGAGGGCGAGAGTCTGAAATTCGGAAAAAGCCAGGAACATTTTGTCTTGTGTCTCGAACTGGCCACTCTCAAGTTTAAAGAGGCGCTTTGATTTTTTTTTCTTTTATTTTTGTTAACTACTTGTTTTAAAATTTACGAATATTAAAAGACAGTCGCGTAACGAGTGTGGAAAAGAAATAAATGGTTCAATTATATGACTGGCTTTCGTTTCAATTGGCTTTTACTCCGAGCGATCACCGCGTTCATCTCCGCTTACGAAATATACAAACCGCACCTTTGTTTGCAGGCCCTCTTTCTCTCTGCCTCTTTCTGCTATGGTAAATTCACTTTAGTTGATAGAGTTCATTGCTTTTCTTTCTAAACTCGGCTTGCAGAAACGAAATTACATTAAAAATTTAAAGTCCAAATAATTAAAAAAAGAGCAAGCAGGGTTGCGTAAGGAATTTAACAAATATAAAACTTATAATATTTAAAGTTAAGAGAAGTTTTTTTAAGATAGATTAATTAGTTAAAAGTAAACACGATTCTCCCCATTAAACAAATGAATATTTCTTGATTAAATTCGAGAAATTTAAAAGTATGTAATCAAAAGAAGTAAATTAGACTAAGATGCTGCACGTCTTTGTTAATGATTATATTGATTACCTGTCGTTTTGCAAACGATCAAAAAACTCTTTAGTCACGTTGATAGACAATTTTAATTTACCTCAAATTTAATAGGCTGCAGGTTAAACTCGATGAAAATGAATTTTCCTGGTAACAAATTTTAACTTTAGTGAAAACTCGCGATACGAGGACAATCAGAAATCTTTAAACTTCTTAGCAAGATAATGATATCGACAATTTACTTAATATTTAAATTTTTAATATAATTAAGCGGAGATGCGATGTGACATTGCGGATAAAAAACAAAACTTATTAATTTATTTATTGACAGTTCCATTATGCTATAACCTTATTGACAAGAAACAGTGATTGTGAAATGAATTTTAAGAAGCCTTTTTCTTTACCCAAATGTAATGTGCATTAACAATTTCAAAATTGTAGCATACAATTTATTTCATTATATTTATCTTAAGTATCCACGTGCTTGAAAATGCCGAAGAGACAAGTAATTTTTTATGATAAATAAAAAAATTTGACTTGTTCATGCAGGTGTTGAATCTATAAAAAAAAGTTTACAATATCGCATTGGTGTGTTGTCTTTTTTACGAGGATGTAAAATCAGAAAATATGTAAATCATTTTACGAGTAGCCTTATGCAAAGTGAATTGCATTATTTAAAAAAAATAAAATAAAATAGTTAAATCTTGTTCCAATTTTCCCCCTTTTATCCTAAAAGCGTATAACTGACATTAACAGAAAAGAAGTAATTTGTAAATGTTCTCATTTATTTAACATTAGAAATGCCGCAATTGTGGCTTGTATTCCCGTATGCATTTTCACCGCAGTGCTAAAAGCTTGCATTAGCAAGTGCACCTGCTAATACAATAAAAAGCTGTTCATCTTCAACGTCATCCTCGCACATTCCAGATGAATTTGCTTCTTTTCTAATGACGCAGAATCCAGGGATTGTGCCTTGTTAGGATGAAATTTCGAATAACAGCGTTTTAAACAATAATGAGCCTTAAATAACGAGGGAGGCTCTCGTCATTGCGTTTGCACGCAGCGACGCAAAAGTGTGGAAAAGAAGCACTAAAGTAAGGGGCATTAAAGTAAGGAGAGAAGACGAACGGAGGAAGTAAAAAGGTCGTTCCTCAAAGATAAATGCAGCGGAGGCGGTCGTAGCGTTCCCCGCAAAGATGAGACGTCAACGCTCTAAGGGAAAATCTCTTTAATATACAGAGAAGTGAGAGAACCGCGACTGAAGGAAAAAAAATGACGAAAAAAATTCGCTTTTATTTTACTGTTTAAATTTTCAAAGTCGTCACTCGTTTACATTTCTCCGCGTAATTTTTATATAACACCCGGGCCAGTTATCTCCTTTTACAATTTTAAGAGAATCGCAAACTCGCTCTCGTAAGTTTGTGCATTTCCTGAAAGTCTTTAAGGGCAATGGGACACTACTTAAACTTTCCAAGTTTAATTACGGGCTCTACCATCTTACAAATGAGAAAATATTTATTAATTTAACAAGAAGAAGCGAGGATCATTTTATTTGCTTCGAAAAATTAATTTTACGTAACTTTTTTTCCTTTGTTCGGTGATTGTGAGTTTGCAAATATCTGAATAATTTAAATTTTTAATTTGAAATTTTAATTACAAGTGGTGCTTGAGAAGTAAGTACCTAACAAAACAGAAAGAAGATAGGGTGCATATTTAAAGGAACATAATCATCTCTCGATGATAATGTGTTGCCCAAGTCCTCAGAAGTACACTTCTGCAGATGAAGCTTCCGCCTGCAAGTGCAATGCGCTTTTTTAGGCAGAGCCATGTGTTTTCTGTTGCCGCATTTCGATAAAAGAAAGAATCCGCAGTTGCGTTGTGCATGCACTGCTTTAGATACATCACTTTAGGCATTCAAAATTAAATTGACATACTTATTTCGTAATTTAATTAATCGCTGCACTCATTTTTCGTATAATAAAATTATTCGTTCGAGTACATCATAAATTAAATCAGTAACAATTATTTGTGGTGAAAATGAGCGAATCATTTATCAGCATAAAAGTTAATCACTAACATTATATTGTTCCCAAGCACATTGCGAAATTCGCCAGGAAGAACAGTTTGAGTGACTAATACTTACGTATGCGGTCAACTACTTGGAAATATGACTAATATCGTAGTTATGAATAAACGAATAACTTTGGAGTGACAGAAAAGAAAATTTACCCTTTAATTTTACGAGAGTGTCATTACTTCGAGCTTTTCAGCGTATGAAAAACCACGCTGCGGTAATAGTATCTGTACATTTTACTATATCATCAAAGTTACGAGATAAAATTCTTTCAGCCCCTTAATCTTCTTAATCGTACGAACTTTGTTCTGCAGAATCAATTAAATCTTTGGAAATCGTGAATGATCGCCACAAAATCATATCGCTCTCTAACGCTGGAATAAATTGAACGTTCTCTCAATTTAAAATTAACTATTCTGTCCCGCTCTATTGTCACTTCACTGCCTTCTCAGAAAGACCGGGATTACTGACCCTATCTAGTTGAGAACAAAAATTTTTTGCACTCCAGATCTGCTCGCCTTGTAATCTTCACAGAACTACGCGTAAAGAGGATATATACCATTTGCACAAGTGCCAAGGCGAATGAAATGGCTTTATAAAATAAGTATACGGCAGGGCGCGCGTCCCGCGTGCAATCCGACTAAGTGAAGAAGTATTCGCTCGTAGCTTAGGCGGTGAAATGTGTCGAGAAGGAAAAAAAAAACCCAAAATGACAGAATTGGTCTGAGCTTTTGTCCAAGTTCCATCCAGAGTTCCTGCCCCGCAAGGTCTTCGAGGCGTGAATTCGCCTACGCGTAGTCTTTCAATGCGATTGTAGTGCTTTGACACGCGCGCACCTTCGTATATGTACTATCACCGCATAAATTTCAAAAGCGCTCGCTCTACAAGTCGCGTAAAACGTTCAACGCGATGGTATTAATTATCAAAGCCTCTCAGCAAGATATGCCAATTACTTGAAACTACATTAAATTAACCCGATAGAATTATAAATTCGCCGCTGATTCTTTCCGCAGAAATAACTGAACTATGAATATTTCAATTCCTAAAAGACATTGCTGATTAAGAAAAAAGCTTCCACAAGGAGGAAGTAAAACGCGAATGTTTTATTCATTTTTCTGCACTCGAAGCCTGCAAATAGGGCAAATGTGACCGTAAGGCGAGTGCATTTGCATCGAAAAATTGCAGAAGAAGGTTGCATACCCTCGATCACGAGCTCACGAGCGATTTAAAAAAAAGGAAAACTTCGAAAGCGCAAACATTAAGTGTACGTCTCTCTTCAAGCGATCAAAAGCTCACAGCTTGCGGCACGAGCCCATTAAAGTATTTCGCTCTCGTCAGAACGAGCCTGTCTTTCAACTACGACTCCTGTCAAGAAGAAGTTACGGGGGCGTAATGAAAGAAAGATCAGAGTCGCGAAATCCTCTTCAGCGGCGGATAGGAGTTGCGGCGGCGGTGGTCGCGCCCGGAGAGTGCAGAACGACGAGAGGGAGTGAGGAGCGAGTCCGGGAAACTTGGCCCCCGCAAGTTTGCCGCGCGAATTCAATTATGCAAAACTTGAGGTGCTACGTCCGTGGCGTGACGTCGCGATGTTTGCGCGGTTCGACGCTAAGATCAAGCGCGACGCGCGCATCTAATCGAGGGGACAGGGTCGTTTACCGAGTCGAACTATGCGCGACAGTTCGCCTCCGCCTGTCTCGTTTGGATGAAGGATGCACTTCCGCCGATGAATCGGGCGTGGGTCCGAAGGCGAGGCGATTGGAAAGTAAAATTCGAAAGTTTCGCAATGAAACGACGGACCTTCTGCAAGCTTTCATGATCTGGACGACAAAAGTTTTTGTTACGGCGATAGGGGTGTTTCGCGTTCGAAAGCTGCGCGTTTTTATTTCTTTTGTGTTCGGTTTGAAAAGAACGAAAAAAGTCGATTAAATGTAAATCCGCGCGATTTATTTTTCAGGGTACATTTATTGTAATCCTGAGGCAACTTTAGACAAAGCTTACTCCCACGCGTATCGGAATTAATTGCAAAGATAAATTAATTTAACCCGTTAAAATTATGGGGTTATAATTAATCAATTAGACACTTGGAAGGCGAGAATCGCAGTGGTGCCAGATGCAGCGCTTAGCTTTTATCGAATCTCAATTCACGTTCTAACCGCTTTGTACGGTCGTACCGCGCCCGCTAAAAGGGAGAAGAAAAGAAGGCACTCCAGCTCTCCTTAGCGTAATAATTCTTCGCGCTTGAACGGCTGTAAAGTACTTCTGGACTAGAATACATCCGTTCAAACAGTGACTTTCTTTTTCTTTTTCTTTTTCTCTTTCTCTTTTCGACGTCTAGAAAGAGAGCAATTTTAATTGAAAAAAAAAAAAAAAAAGAAAAAAAAAAGCATCGATGAAGAAAAGTTTGCGTGCGCTGAAACAAAGGAGAGCGAGCGACAGTTACGAGCCATTGAATATACGTGCGATACAAGTAACCGACCTAAGGGATGAAAATCTATTGCTGCGAGCGTAGTATAACATTCTACGATGTTCTGAAAGCGCGCCGACGATGACATTGTACTTTGTAACGACAACCGCCGGAGAGAGTAACGTTTTATTAGAAAGATCTGCGTCTTTTTAGCAACAAAAATATATTCTTGGCGACGATGCGAGGAAAACTGTTAGAAATGTAATTAACTACTTATTATCAGTTACCTTTCGCTGTACAATGGTAATAGTAAGATTATTTCATTTTATACAGAGAAAAGAAGACTTGAAGGGAAAAACTTATGAAATTTAACGAAGATAAAATAAACAGTGCGAATATTTGTAAAGTGTGTTTCGTATTTATCAATCATTATATTATACTCGTGCAAATTATTAAAATTAAATTTAAATCGATTTGTTCTGAAGGCTCTTGAATGTAATTGATTTTATACAGACGCCTGTAGATAATAATGCAGGTAGAGAACAAATTAGATGCAATATTAAGCAAAAATTGAAACTTAAAAATATTTAATTGAGGTAGAAATTTACAAAATATGAATTAAACGAACTCAGCAAAATTGAGGATTCGATAATCACTTCGCGTCTATATACATTATGAAGTATAATGGACCAGTGATTTATGAGAGTAAGAAAGCTATAAACATTATCCTATTATATACATTCACATTTCTACAGCAGTATTTGAGATTTTATAAGCCTTCGATTGTTCCAATATTACAGGTCCGTTCACAGAACTATTTACAATACACTATAGATTTCACCAGTACCTCAACTACTTACGAAACCTACATACTGACTGAAATTACGATTGAACCTAAAAGAACGTTTAATAGTTTATTTATAAATTATTTAACGTTGCTCTTTATTTTCGTTTGTTATATTATATTTACTTGTTTATTATTAAGATACATTTTTTATTATATAGTTTTAAGCACATTATTAAATTATATTTTAATAACATATATTTAATCTCTAGCGGACGCCATTATCAGCATTAATTTTTCATTTAATCTTTTGTCATTGAACAGCCATATAGTATTTCATATTCTCATTATTTACCTCAAGTTTCAAAGACGAGTGATTAATACCAACAGTCCTAGAGGAAATAAAATCTTTCTGATCAAGGATTTTGGTATCATTCAAGAATTATATTTGAATACTAAAAATAGACGTTTATGAGAATCGTAAAATATTAATATATTCAATTTGATATCTTCAACCTTGACACTTATCTGCAATTTTATTAAAAGAAAAGTAAATCAAAAGCAGCTTTATCGCAGTACTTGATTTTCTGAATTAATCTAAAAAAATTGTTTTAGAAAACAACCTTAAAAAAGTCACATAAAATTTAAAATGTAACAGATGTTGAACCTGTAAAAGGCTCGTAACTTTCAGTGCTAATAGCCACTAAGGTAAGCGCAGCATATGACGTAAGCGCAGCAAGTAATAATTTAAAGGGCTAAATTGTGTAAGCTTTAATTATTCCCCCATAAATCTTTATCGTGCAAAACCAATCGAAACGTCTCTTTCTTACTATCCACGTGCAAAAAAAATTAAAATAAACATCTCAGAGGAACTCATCAACGCGTACGTATAACCAAACAAATATTATCAATTTTATTCCCTCGAAAGTAATTTCGCTGTCTCTCTCCACAAAAGAACGGACTGAATATCCTTCATAAATAATGCAAGGCATAAGCTGATTGATAAACGCGCGAATACATTGAATCGCCCCTAAATGCATTATTTCAACGCTACTTAATATTGAGCGAAAACTTCGCCGTCGAACTTGAGGCGTTTTGCATCGTATTAGTAAACAGAGGCGTTCTTTCGTCGGCATATCGATTGATCGCGCGCAACCCCTCGCCGAATTAATTCGATGAAAAGGACGCCCTGGCCGTTCCCCGCAGCAACGCGCCCTCCCTCGCCTCAACCGCGCCAGCGGCTAAAAGTAAATAAAAAAAAAATAAATAAAAAAAAAAAAACAAAGAAGAAGAGGGGGCAATAAAGCAAAACGCTGGAAAAGTAAATCTACCGCCGTGGTATATACACAGGGGAGAGAAAGAGAGATAGAGTGAAAAAAGAGAGCAGCAACACGGCTCAATCTCTCGGACGTCCAGCAGAGTGGCTCATCCCGCGGAAAATTAAAAAGTCCGCGAAAATTAACTCCCTCCTAGGCAAATTGACTCTTCGCCGCGGCAATTGGCCGCTTATCATTCCACCGCCCCCGGTGTCGCGATCGGAGATGCGAAAAAGGAAAACAGTCGCTCTTTTTTTTTCTCCACCGAGGAATTTACGGACAAGTCGAGTGTGCGCACACACACACGACCAGGGTAAAAGGGAAGAAAAGGAGGAGAGCACGCGAGATGTCCAAAGAGTGAGTAAGGTCGGTTACTCGTGGCGTTAAGCGTCGACGAGAGAGAGAGAGAGAGAGAGAGAGGGAAAGGAGGATGAAGAGAAAGGGGCGAGGGGGTGGCCTGGGAGTTTTAGAAGGGAATGTAGAAGAGGGAAGAAGCGGGCGAGTGCGCGCGCTCTCGCCTGAGCGAGAGGGAAGTACATTCTAGGCGGGCGGCTGCCGGCATTCTGGATCAATACTCCCACCCGGCGGCGGCAACGGCATTGCTCTCTCACTTCTCTCTCACTCTGGGGTTCACCCAAGTACGCTCGACGCTCGAGGAATTAAGGGGGACCCTGGTGTGCGAGAGAGAGGGTGAAAGAGGAAACGCGAGAGTGCCTCGAAATATTGAAGAATTATTTTCTCCATCGTAGTCTCTCTCTTTTTCTCTCTGGGGTAATTCCACGGCCACGACAAATCACGCGCGACCTTTCTTTTGCGCATTTCATTTTCGCTACTCCTTTTTTTCTTCATCCTCTTTTTTTAGCCTGGAGAGAAAGATGAGTGTACTCTGTCGAGGAGCTCGATTCCGTCTGACTATAGCCTGCACTTTCTACTTGTTTCGCTCCCCTCCCCGCTGTATACCACCTCGTCCTTTAGCAGCGATAGCGAGTTGATTGAATTTTAAGGATTCTTCCGCGGTTTTGCTGGGTGGGTGGATGCCTTTTTTTTCAAGCCGTCGACTTGATGAATCTTTAAACGCTGTTCCGCTTATTTTCATGAGAATTTTAAATTTATCGACGCGTACAATCGTTCTTCGATTTGAAGTTAGAGGCTTAGAGTTTTACGTAACTACACCTTTTCAAAACTTCTTTAGTTTCAACGTCGATGAATTAAAAATATTAAGGTCAGTATTATTCCAGAGGAAAAAAAAACCAAATAATTGCTCGGTTAATAATAAAAAAAAATGGATTCACTTAGAACCCCGATGTACTCTTAAGAATTCAGCAAATGAGATTTCTTTAATCGAGTTTGAAATAGCTTCTTAAAACAATGAAGCATCTCAGGAGCGGAGGGCGAAGAAGAGAAGCACGGTGGCGTTATTTTTTTAATTAACCTCGCGTCATTCCCGCCGGCATAAGGCAGCGAAATGGGATCGCCCTGGTCACACCTTTTGTCGCGTCCCGGAAGGGTTCCGCAGGAGCACGCGACCTCAGCGGCCTGAAAGGCAAAGGTAGCGCGAAGGAGTTATAGGACGAAAGAACAGACGCGAGAAAAGTCGAGAATAAAGGAGAGAAAATAGTGAGGAGGAAAAATAAAGACGCCGCAGGGGCCCCGCAAGAAGACTCGCCGCTGCAGATCTCGCCTAACTCGCTGCGACGTCGAACCCGAATCTCCGCTCCTTTTTCCCTCCTTCCTCTTGATTTATTTTCTCGTATTTATTAGACAGCGCCAAGACACCCGGTGCACCTCTACAAATTGATTGTCGAGCTTCCTTTTTCTTTTGTTCGTTCATCTTGCATGACGTTGCCCAGCGGGTTGTCGACTCGCAGTGAACCCTAAATTTATATCGGCAAAACGCGTATTGTACGGAACGGAAGCAAATTCGGCAGAAATTTTGGTTTCGTTTGAACGCGCAATCCGCTCGCAAAATTGGCTCGAACAAATTGAAATAATAAAATGGCTAACTTCGCCGGTCGTTTGCGAAGATTGAATGTAAATCGAAAATTGAGCCCCGCTCCAGGAGCACCTACACCCAAAATCTCGGCTATGACAAACAACAGCAGCGACCGCTAATCTAAAATGCATATTCATGCGAGCTCATAGTATTTCGGCATTACCGAGCAATCATCCACCGAATAAAAAATCCCCCCTCCCATGCCGTCACGTGTCATAGCGGTGCCCTCATCCTCGTCTAAATAAGTAATCCTCAATTCGTCCTCGATCGATAAGCCTCGCATAAACGTTCGATCGCTCCAAATAAACCAGATGGACAGAAGGCAGCTAAGGGAGAGGAATGACGGCCAGCGGCGAGATTCTCGCGTTACGTAATTCTCGCTAGCGAGAGAGAGAGAGATGAATAGGCAGAGAGAGATAGGGGCTGGCGCGCGAGCGATTGATGCATCGCTCGCGCCAGCGCGAGTGTGTATGCAAGCAGGCCAGTCGCGGCATTAATTGTGTCGCAGTTTGCGCGGTCGTCGCGTCATCGTCGCTTAATCGAAACTCTGATATACACACGCGGGGCCGGATTCGCCACCCCGCCGCGCGCTTCGTCCGCGAAAAGGTTACAACGACTCGCGAGCGAAAGACAATACCGGCCGCGGATGCATGTGTCGCTCCACGTGCACACACGTATGCACGAGCAGTGCTTCCAGGATGCGCGCGCATCCTCGCCTCTGACTCCCGCATCGGGGAATGTCATTCATGAGCTTTATGCTTTATTTTAATTTATCGATTGGACGCTTCACCTTTTTTTTTTGTTTATTACTATACTCTGCGAAATAGACATTAGCGGAGTTCGTAAGGAGCATATTATAGCGCTTGCGTCACCGACGGTACTTCCATTTTTATTTATTTATTTATTTATTTATATCTGAGTATTTAAATAAATATTTTAGCAATCAAATTTCACGCGCACGTGGACGGTATAATTTAATTCGAAATAGGGAAGTTGCGCGTTCATTTGAATTTCGTATGTACCTCCACGATCAGAAGGCGAAAATAGATTGGAACGCCAACGCCGGGGAGATTTGATGCGCCTCCTCGGAAATAGAAGCGTCTTCGCTGGCCTTATCGCGCGATTTTTTTTTTTTTCCAAGCGGCATTAGCGACGTCAGCTGCATTAGCATCGTTACGAGCGTCACGAAAGAAAGTTCGCAATCGATATATAGACTTTGCCGGCGGCGGTCGGGCGAATGGAAATGCGGATCCTTCGCTCACGAAGCGTCGCCGCAGGTATAAAGTGGAAGTAACCGCGCGTAGGAGCGGCTATATATGCACACGCGAGGCTGCGCACGTGCGCGACTTCGGCAGGCACTATATATACGCGCGCTTGAGTACTCGCATGTACATATGCATGCGCCGAGCGCCGCAATTTATGTAGGCTCTCTGCGCGACTCCCACGGTGTGTTCCCGTAGTTTTGTGCCTTGCGAGCTTCGTGTTGACCCCACTGCGTGCAGCAGCCGCGCGGTAACGACGCGTGCAACGAGGCTCCGCACTTGATGCTCGATTACGACGCGCTAGTCGACTATCTACTTCAGTTTTGCATGCCGTCGCACGTACTTTTTCGGCGCGCCAAGACGCTCGCGTACTTCACGGCTGTAGTCACTTTTTTTTTAAGGGGCTAACGCAAGTCGCAGGGATTTCGATCGGCGACACTTTGTGTCACTCTATAGGAGATTTTTCTTTTTTAATAATTCACCTTAGACTAATACCCGAAGGACCTTGGATTTAAGTTTCTAATCTCGTTTACGAGGCAACAGTAAATGTTTGCAATAAAAAGTATTTTCACGAAATTTGAAATGAAAGTTCGTTGTATTAAAAAAATTTAGCACCGCTAATATTTTCACGAGGTTGGTTTTCAGCATAATAAAAAAGGACAAAAACTATTTACTTTGCTTGAATATTTGAGTGAATAGCAAGACCAATTTAGTGCTGCTTGGTAAACGTGGCTTAACAGGATAAGCGGAAAGATTTCCATAAAATAAGAAAACAACGAAAATTTGTAAACACAATTGCATCGAACTTTGTTAATAAAAAGTGATTTTATGATTTCCTTTAATTATTTTAACACGAAATCTAAATTTAGAATAACCTCTAAATATTCCGTGCATATTTATTTTCAATAAAATTCTAATAATACGATAAACTATCTTTAGATTATAACATAAACGGTCATAAATTTTAATGTTTATATGTTTGTTTGTTGTATACATAAATCACAATTTCGTTTTCGACCATAGAGTTTGAATAAACAGTTGATCGATCGGTCATATATCGAAATACTTAATTTAATAAAGCGATAGATACGAATTTATGCATGGAATACGACTTCGTCAAATCCACTAATGTTTTAATGAAACAAAAAAATGTAATCTTCCAAAATTGGTTATTAGAAGTCACAAATGATACAAGTTTTTTTGATAAAAGTGAAAAATGCAAGCGAGTATTTTTAATTAAATACTTGCCATTATGCCAATAATGATAAATAGTATAGAATTAATTTAATCAATTTAGTATACGAAGGAATGTCTAATAAACACAACAATTATTATCGAACCACTTTTTTCAAAACTAATAGAAGCCCACCGTCCAATAACTATACTACATTTCCTATACTAAATTGATCGTAATTTTCAATATTAATTAAAAACCCTTTTCACTTGATGCAGCACTTGACGTAAAATCAATTTGCACGAATGAAGAATGTTTCCATTACGATCCATCGAAGCTACGCAATGTACCGAATACAATAATAATCTTCTAAATGCTCTAAGTGCTCATGCAGCACGAGTTGGTGCACATGTCTTTTGACGCAAAATCGAAGCGTATGGCGAGGTCAAGGTCGAGCGAAGTCAGACACTTTTTTCCTACTACTTTTCACAAAACTCAGAGTAAGGGTAAGTGGCAGAAATCAATACAGCCTCCCCATTATATTTTTACCCATTTTCGCAATTGAGAGAAAGGAAATGGCAAACAAGACGAAAATAGTCCAACAATTCCGACTAAAAAAAAAAAGAAAAGAAACTGAGAAACGTATGCACAGAAGGACGTTGCGCAACAGAACGAATAACAAGTGTGAAAAATTAAAAAGTAAGCAGGCACGCGATGCAGCAATAACGCAACGAAGATGTTGGAGAAAAGATAAGCCAAAGAGGTAACCCTGGACGGCGGAGTAAAAGAAAAAAAAGGTGACAGAAAGGAAGAGGAGACGAAGAGGGTAGAGGGTAGAAAAAACAAAGATGGGGGATGAAAGCAAGCGGGAGGGAGCTTCGCTCGGCAATGAGTGGGTCGGTGGGTGTGTACGTACGCGCGAGAGCGAGCTCGTGTGAAATTAGGACGGGAGAGAGGGAGAGGAAAAAAGAATGACGACAATCAATGGCCCTCTCTCGGGGAGGTGGAGGAAGTAGCGTGTACGCCGTCGACGACGACGCAGGGGGGTGAGAAAGTCTCGACAGCGGCGCGTCGACGCCCGCGGGAATGGTCTGTTGCTATATACTCGTTCGGCGTTATTACTTCGTCCCTTGGTTTCCGTTTCGCCTTTTTTCTCTCTCTCTCTCTCTCCGTCTTCCTTCTTATTCAGCCGACGTTACATTCAGCGTGGGTCTTTTTCAGATGACTTGAATCGCGCCGGGTGCACGCGCGAGCAGCCCGTTTGAGCTGCTTATAACATATCCACCTGTTACCTGCTTTGTTTTACGCTCGCACCGAGAAGGTTTCGCCGAGCGGAAGTTTTGAATCGCTAAAGAGGATTATCCTTAGTTTGTACAATATTAAAGCGACATTGATCCGCCCACCTCGTATATTGCTTCGCTTGTATTTAATTTGAGGGAATTGTTATTTGACAAAAAAAAGTGACTGAATTACGTAATGGAAGTGAGCGAGCGAAGCTTATACTTTTTTTTGTTATTATTATTTATTTTTATCGCTAGGAACACGCTTGGGTCTGTTTGCGCCGTTTCTAAGCGTTTTATTTACTCCGTCGTGACGTCCGAAGTGACTATCGCTGTGTAAGAAATTTGTTTCAAATTTATTTCGAACACGTAAATCGAATTTTTTAAGAGCCACTTTTATATATTGTGTGTTTTGCAAAAAAAGTGATTTATACAGACTGTACCAAAAGTCCTTGAAAATTTCTCTGCAAGTCGATTATGACGAAATGCGATTAATGTTTAATCAAAATAATCTAAAAAATCAACTGAACTCTAAACCAAGTAAAGAAGTGGACTTTTTACACTTGCAATGTCAATTATTTCATTTTAGCAACAAAAAAAGCATATTATCCTGCGTAGCTACTCGGAGAGAAATGTTATAGTAAAAATTACTATGTTCCGTAAGAACAGTCGGATATACTCGACCTATGACTATTTTTACTATAAAACATACTAAAAATTCTTATGCACATAGTAATTTCTACTATACAAATAGCAATTTTTGCTATGTACATAGGAATTTTTAGTATATTTTATAGTAAAAATACGCGACTGTTCACTTTATAACTGCTTCATTTATTTCACTCATTCTAATCGTTTACTCAAATAGCCTATAACAATTCGCTTCAATGTCAATACTTGCATTCAAATCGAGCACATCCCGTTTGTCAAATTAGCCGAGAGAAAAAAAAACATACATCTCAATCTCCGCGCGCACAAACGGGACGCGCGAGACAAATCTTCCTCTAGAGACTGCGGTACGGAAAATACGATCAGGTGGTTTAAGGACGTGCACGAATTCAAGCGTCGACGCCCATGCGGTGGACGGATCGAAGCACCGTGAATCCGCTGATCGGGCGGAAGAACCGACAGCGCCCCCCGCGCGCGTCTGCGGATCCTCGTGTAACGGAGCCCGCGGTTCGACACCCCGCGACGACGACGCAACTTCCTCTCAGTCGTGTACCCGCATATACGTGCGTACGCGCGTGCAGTCGCGACCGAGATATCGGACTGACCTCGGCAATGACTCACGCGAACGCCCGCTGACGCTCGCGTCCACCCTACCAACGTGTTTCGAATGGGCAGGCGGCATTTTCGGAGAGCCAGCCGCAGTGCACTACTGGCACTTGGACCGAGCGGATAATTTTAGATCGATTAATATTGTAGTAGCGCGCCGATAATTCACACTTTTGGTCCTTTTGCTAACGTCATCGAAATCGTCGTTTGTCCGCCGGGCGTAAGTTCATTTTCTTGCCGTCGACGTGAGAAGAAAGTTTTCGGGCAGATCAATCGCGATATAAACTATGCAAAAAATTCCACTTGAGCTCGTTTAAACAACGATTTGTGAGGAAAGCGCGAAAATATTTAAGTAGAGAGAGAGAGAGAGAGAGCAAATCGGCGACAAAAGACTCTTGTTCTTGCAAATTAGTTGTACGCTCCAATTCCCGCGGGGAGGCAAGACGGCGTTTGTCTAGCGGCGGAGAAAACTTTGCACTTCCTGGTAACTGCATTGGTTACATTCTTCGATAAAAGCCTTATCGAGGGAACCTGTTGTATGCGCGCATCTGTGTGCATTCGGTTCTCTCGCTCATTCTCTTCTTTTTTTCGTCACATTCAATGCTGTCAGACACTTTTTGAGTACGGGGAGGATACGTGAGTTGTTTATTTATTATTTTTAATTTAATAGGCGAAACGAGTGTTGTGTACTTTACTATCAAGAATAAAATACTTGAAAAAAAATCGAAAAGTACATGCTAACACTTTTATCTGAACGCGGATGCAAAAAAAAAACAAAGAACATTTTTTCGATAATTAGAATGAATTTCAAAGGATTAATCGATTAAAGGAATTAAGAAGTACATGCACATTACAAACTTGACATTAATAATATTCAAATATGCAAGACATGCAAGTACACTCGAACCCACGAATGACATGAAAAAAAATCTCAGTTGTTTTCGCACCATCACGATGAACAGCAGACCAGAAAATATCGCCCAAACAAAAAAAAATAATTGTGCATACATGAATGAATTTTCTTTGTTTCTACTGCACTTTATCTGTTTCCTTTTTTTTCAAAGGCCACGATAATCAGATTCACTGCACAGATGATCGAGCGGCGTTGTCCCCGCGCACGCGCACACACAGTCACACAAGCCTTATCAGCAAGATGAGATAAAAGGAAAAGACAAAAATCTATCTTTGCTCCCTACCATCACCGAAATCGCAGTGGTCAGTGTCCGTCGGCGTTGGAGAGGAATCGGAGGAGCCTCGGAACTCGCGCATGTAAACGCCGGCGAAACGCAACTGTTCCGAGATCGCGCGCTCCGGGTTTTTCAATCGGCAGGCAGTAGCAACAATTGCGCGATCTGCACTCTGCCGTCGTCATTGTTCTCCTTCTCACTCGCTCCGGCGGCCGCGCGTGCACTGATTCAACTCTGCCTCCTGAGCGTATTTGATATTGACAATGACCGAGTCAATCAATGCAGGCGCTGCTGTGGCCGCTACATCGACGACGCAAAGCGATGCACTAGTCGCCGGAATTTTTTTCTTTATTCTTTAACTTTCGTCTGAGGGCGAGGGCTATTTTATAGTTCTGATGTGAATTTTTTCGTGAATGGCTCGTGACTAAGATTTCATTTATTTTTGTGCCAATATGTTTTAACATTGCACGGGAATTTACCGTGAGGAAATTGAACGAATAATGAAGGTGTGGGAAAATCTAAGTAGACAAGAAGTACAACAGGATAGATATGGCGCAAAAACAGAATCATATTTCAGTTTGAGAAAAAATTTTCCGATGAAGCGTGAATAACAGAGATCATCGATGAAAGGAAACTGTTTCTAAAAATAAATTTTGCTAATTTAGTAGCGAAGAGACAATATCGATTTATTAATGCATTAATTAAAATTCATATTGTGAATAGTAAATACTTTTTTCATTGGGAGAACGATGATAAAAAAAAACCAATATATAAAATACCATGAAACGAATCGACGAAACCGTAATTCATATTACAAACATTTATCTCGATTGTTGAAGTGCCGTTTGCTTTTTATGCAATAATAAAAAATCATTTATCATTAATTCGCACGATGTGATAAGTATAAAGCCAAAAGCAAATAGAAAATAAACAGTATTCAGCGTTATTGCATTAAAATCAGCCGTAATGTTTACATAATTTGACAAAACGTCAAATTCCAGCCTCGTCTCATGGGAATGACACATCAGACTCATGTCAACTCGAAAATTGCATTTGATTGCTGCAAAAGCTGATTGCATCGATTAATTGCCCGAATTCGGCGGCAGCACATGCGCATTAATTTTACTTTCGTCGTTTCAAATGGTATCCCGCAGAGAGATTCTTTTACCTTCTTTCTTATCGATATTTACTCAGAAATTACCTAAACCTTTATAATAAAAATGCATTTAATTAAAAAAACGAAATTTTTAAATGATGTATTATCGAACCCAAGCTACTAGTATTTATTTGTTATTATTGATTTTTTAATACTGGTATAAAATTTCATAACAAATTTATTAAGATAATAAAAATTTAATAAACATTATTTTATTCAAAATGTACTACGGAAATCGACAAGTTTTTGTCTCATATTATTTCAGTTCATTGCATGAAATCAATAATCAAGATAACGAGTAGTTACTAATATTCATTTTTTATTACACTATTCTGTAGAGGAATAAATTTACAATTTATTCTGAAGCTTATAAAGATTATCGATATTCTTTATAAATAAATAAAAATATGACACGTATCAACTAGTATTAACGAATAACGTGTGCAAATAAACATAGTATCGATTCCGATACTCTTATCTTATAGAAAAATTAATTAACGTTAAAAATTAACTTTTGCAACAACTTAATAAAAATTTATTAAAATAAATGTAACTATTAATTTACTCGATCTATTTCTAGTACGTTGTCATTGGTAAATACAAGAATGGTTAACTTTGTTATCGCTTATCGGATATTGTGAATAATATTAGATTTTGCATTTCCATGAGCGAAAGTAACAATCATATAGAAACATCACGCTGACTGCTGTTGAATTGTAATAATTGATTAGAAACAGATGGACGAAATAAATAATATATCACATCATTTTATAATAACAATATTACTTAAACTAAACAGCTTTCTTTTTTATTTCTTTTGCTTTAACCAGCTATCTTATTCAAATATTATTAAAATTAATAAATTAGTTTAATAAAACTTTTGCTTTTAACTCTAATATTGAATAACGACCTAATTTAAGTTAATTTAATGGGTCAAGCAAACTGAATTACAATAGCTATTGAAATAAACCTAACCTCAAACTGCCCCATACACGTTCTAGACTCTTTACTTTCAGCCACAAAAGGGCTGAATAACGAAAACTTTAAGAAACATAAATGCATAATGGACCGTTCGCCAATTTCCTTCGAACGCAGCAATCCCACTACCGAAACTAACCTCGTAAAGTCGTAGGTGATTTGCAAATTATTGGGAATAATCGAGCGTACGCGAGGCGTTCGCGTCGAGATTCGAATAGAAGAGTAGCGTAATAAAAAGAAAAGGCGATCGAGACTTAAGTGAAATTCCGAGGAGAGTGAGACGTGCGAGTAACAAGGAGACGGAAGAGGAGCGCGTGCTCATTTATTGGCTGAGGTGAACGACACATCGTATACACGCGTAAGCAACACAAAGTGGACGTGTCTCCATCTCGCACACTGTGTCTTTCGAGTTATGACCACACAACGCTTCGAGCACTATCTTAGTACCTCTCAGGCCCGAGTAAAGCCTCCTCTCCGGCAAATGGAAGTTTCTATGCCTATAATAGCGTAAAATAGCTTCTGAATAAAAACGGAATTACCACGACATTTTATTTAGAAAATTAAACAAATAAAAGAAATAATAATAATAAACGATCGCTTTTGTGGTCAGGCTGGTAGGCAAATGTCATGTTCCTTAAACCGGTGGAGGAGGATATTTATTTGGAGCGATGGAATTTGCCGCGAGGAAGAATCGTTTTGTAAGTAATACTTGAAAGGGTCGTTTTGCCGAGCTCAGACGACGGTAGTCGCAGACACAGCTTTGTCGCTGCTAACGGCTTTTATAGGTCACTGGGCGTGATTTTAGGCAGTACGTGAGCGCATTGTGGATCGCCTTCTTATTCTTCGTCTACTCGATGCTGCCATGAGGCTGAAATGTTCGAGGATAGAGAAGAGATTTGCTGGCGCAACGGAAAGAGGCTAAACTGACTCGTACGATGCAATCGGGGGCCTGAAACTCTCCCAGTGTTTAATATTTTTTTCTATTTCTTTAAAATTTGTTTAACGTTTCTGCAAAAGAATCTTAAGTATTTTCTTTGCAGAAAAAAGCAGCGCAGGCTATGCTCGTATTTTTCAAAGTAAATACACGATAGCCGAACACTTTCGATGAGTGAACAAATTAAAAAATTTAGCGGTACTTTCAATCATTTTATCTTATCTTGCATATTTATGCTATGGGTACAAGATAAAATATTTTTTTTAAGCAATCGGTTATTTTGATTAATTACGTGTATGCTATTTTTAAATGTGGAAAACAGTGAGTAATTGTTAATGATTATAATAATTAAACTTCCTTGCAGCTGGTTTGGCAAAAATAATAATTGCTTTTAAGCAGACAAATTACTATCGGTATCACGCGTTATCTGTTAAAATTGTAATGCTTATTTTAAAGGCAAAATGACATGCATAATATGCTACAATTTTTAATATTTTTAAAACGGTTAGTTCAACGGGAGGTCTCGTATTATAAAAGTTGCAAAAGGATAAAAATTTCGCTAATAGATATTCTTATTTCGACACTCAAGTTGCTGAGTTCAAATTTCGCAATGATTTATTCTTTAAATTTCTTTCAAATAAGACGTGCAGTTTCTGAAAGAGCAGACTTCAATTATTCCTCATACTAATTAATTTAATCTCTCGCCTTGTAAAATAACCACAAGGCACTCAGTGTTTTAGATAAATAATTCAAAAGCGCCAAAATCAATCTATTAGCACACAAATTTTATCTTTCTCCTCCTTCAATTGTACGAGAATACCAGAATTGTACAAGCTGAGTTTACGTCAAAAGGATGATGTCACAGTCTACTATAGTGCGCAAGATAAGACACTAGACTCGCAGTCATTCCTAAATTGGATCAAGCGGAAAAAATTCAAAGAAAAAGTTAAAATAACATTCATCAACAAAAAAATAAATTCAAAAAAATTTATGAAATATCCGAGTTATAAATCTTATGAAACACTGCTCTCTCTATCTCTCTCATGGCGATATCCCAGGGTGCCCGGAGGGAGCAGACCGTCCCCGGGCGGTGGCGAGAATCTTCGCCGAGAAAAACGTCATCACGACTACGACGCTGAGCTCTCTCTCTCTTTCGCTCTCTTCGCAACGAACTTTTCATCGAATTTAGATCGCATCGTCGCCGACGACGACGGCGGCGGCGACGGTGGTCTGTTACGTAAAGTGCCGCGCGCGCTCTGCAGGTGTATTCCTGCGACGGCGGCATCGGCCCCCGCGCCGCGTACCTCGCGTTCCATTCGACGTCATTCTGTAAAACGGTCAATTTGCCGACTTGGCAGTGCCGCTGACCTTTTTCAACACTCACTGGCCCGAGCTTCTTCTCTCTTCGATTGGATTCGTTTCTCTTTTCGACGAAAAAAAAAAAGATTAATTAAGTTTCGAGTGGAGCGCGAGCTTTCCTGTTCGTTACGCACATGCGTATCATTTTTCTATGCTAGTATTTGTGCGAGTTTCATTTAGTTTTCGAGTTTTGAGTTCAATTATTCAGACAGATTTGTAACGTTACATTTTTTTTAAGTGGTCAAAGGAGTTTAGTAACGAGTGGGATTTCGTAAATTTTATCATTTTTAAATACAAAAATTGAACGGTATAGGGTTTGATTAAGGTATTCGTTATTACGTAATGTCATCAATCCGCATTTCAAGATTACGTAACAATATGAGTAATCTAATTTTTAAATGTGCAATCCTCAAGAGAAATAATAATGTTGAAATGTATTTCAAGTAACACATGCTACACTGTTGAAGTAATTAAATCTATTATCGCTAATTTGCCTTATTAATTTCATCATCTGATAATAAACGATGTTAATTGATTACGTTCACGATTTAAATCACTTGATTATTCGTTCTTAGGTTTAATTTAAAGAAAATAAATGTAATTAAAAAAAGGCAACGATTAAGTTTCGAGTAAAAATAAAAAAAAAAATAAGAACCTCATTATCACTCCAAGAGCGTACAATGCTCTTTCGTAAAGTCATTTCAATTGTAACGTTTCTTGCAAAAAGGCCTACTCATAATTTTACTCTGGCATAAATCAAACAATGTACCGGCGAGGCAGCAATAAGGCGAAATTACAAGTAAATAACGAAGTACTTTCGCAACGAGCGAAGCGGCGTCTAGCAATAATTAAGCCCGCAATTCTGCGGAGTCGTCGGCGGAAGCACGTAATAAGCGTGAGTCAATCAATGGGTCGGGGAACAGAATCGCCTGTAGATGGAGGTTAGGGACATTTTTTGGCACGCGCTTGCGCTCTGGCAGCGAAATACTTTTCCGTGTACCCGCTCGCGTGCTTTACACTTCCGGCGAGGAAACTCTGCCAGTTTCGCCGTCGCTTGCTTAAAACGTCGGGCGTGAAACACCGACCCCTCCGCCCCTCCGTCGCGAGCTTTACCAAACAAGTGAGCAGAGTAATAAGCAGCGCGCATCTGCTTACGTTTGTTTTTTCTTTCTTCCGCCAAGCCGTCGGCGATTAGCGCGCACTGCATAAGCAGACTCCTTTCATGGCCCGAGAGAAGGAGAGCAGATAGAAAGAGAGAGAGAGATACGCACAAGCCGCGAGTCCGTGGAGCTTTATTTATCCGCTCGCGTGACTTTGAGGCTTTATGATTTCGCAGGTATTCGAAAAAGCCAGAATTTTCTGGTCTTGCATATAGACGTTTTTTATACGCTTCAAAGATACTTGACCCTTTTTTGTCTTAAAGCTTAGAGCGCTACTCTTTTATTTGACTTTCTATCTTCCCATTGTACGTATGCAATTGAAGCGATTTTACAATTAAGCGTGGGCTCCCCGTGAGTTTAATTTTTTCTTTCTCTCCATCGGAAGTTCGCAAGACTCGGGCTAAAAATTGCGAATACGCTATGAATGATCTCATGAATAATGAGATCTATATCGGAATTGAAGAAAAAAAGGCAACGTCGGCGTTGGGTGCAACAAACAACCGGTTCTGCAAACACTGCGCCTTGCCAATTATAAACGCGCAGCCTCAAAAAAGGCTTCTCAATGACTCCGAACGCTGTACACCAACGCAAGCGTCGCCGATTCACGGCAAACTCATATTACGAATGTGTGAGTAGTCAGGTCGATCAAAAAGCTAATTCTCATTCTAAACGCTGGGAATATAAATTTACTCCGCGCAATACGTGCAATATACGATAAAATAATGTATAAATTTGCGGCTGGACGAAATTTATTTTCCCTCTCGATGGAGCTCCAAAAAAATTGCTTCTGCCTCCGTACCGATTTTCAATAGCAGGGGTATAGAAGGGGGCGGAGGACGATTTCGCAACTTTGTGTATGTCGAGCAGGCTTCCGCACTTGTTCAATGCGGCGAGGGATAAACTAAAAACAGCCTGGAAATGTCGCTGACCCGCAGCCGGCGCCGAGTTTCGCGCTGATCGATCGCGCGTGCATGTATGCACAATGTAAGCGGATAAAATCGCAGGAGCGCACACAGCGCGCCGGCGGAATTGCACGAAGGTGTAGTCGCGCGCTTTGCGTTGCACTGCGGGCGCAAAACGCCCCGTCGAACGACCACGTGGCGCGCGAGAATGCGCGTAAGCCCCTGCGTTCTCGCGCTGTCCGATTTGTATCTAAATTCTACGCGCTTTCATTAAACGCCCCGAGCGATTCATACCTGCCTGTGCACGAACGAATTGACTAATCGTTCGTTGCTCTCATTTGAGTAAGAACCTAATTTTTTTAGTACAATTGTTTAATCTATTAGGGGGGGCACAACAGCTTTAAATTGCAAAATGAAAAAACAACTTTTTCAATAATTCTATATATATACTCAAATAAGTAACATTTCTTGTACTGGATACAGACACGTTTACCTTTAATTTAAAAAATTTAAGACCTCTCTACATGCCTATAGTTCCTAGTTATTAACTTGGAATCTCATTGAACAGATAATTCGGTGTCTGTAACATTTGAAGTTCACCGATGAACAAATTTTTCAATGTACAATTTAATTATGTTAAAAATTATAAAAAAATTAGTGAATAAATTAGTAATTAGTTTCTATATTTTTTTACATATTCAAAATCAAATCCCTCTGTACATAGCAGAAACAATATATTTTTAAACAATATACTCCAAATTGAGACTTTTTTTGTCCAACGGTGAACTTCAAGTGTTACAGACAGTGAATTATGTGTTTGATGAGACTCCAAACGATAACTACGAAATTTATTCATGTAAAGAGATCTTATCTTTTTTTAAATTAAAGGTAAACATGCCTGTAACCAGTAGAAGAAAGAAAAAGTTATTTTTTTATTTTGCAATTACGCTGTTCAAATTGTAACTACCAAAAACACAGTTAAATTGCTTTGTTTCCTATCTAAAATTACATTAATTAAAAAATTAATCAAAAAAGCTCCACTATTTAGTAATAATTTCCAATCGAGTAATTTCCACTTATACTTTTAGTAGATTTTTACTGATTCAATTTAAGAAGGTAAGACTCATTTTCATTATTGGATAAAACAATAAAATTATGTTCTATACGTTTACAAGAATAACTTTCCTGATTGCACCCAAGACCGCACACTTCATAAACCACATTGAAGGTCGTATATCTTCTCATCAATCGTCGAAACAATAAAAAGAAAGATTTAGGATTATATACGACAGACATATGGCACGTTTTTTTTCAGAAGGCAATTAAAAGGAAATCTTGTCAACTGCGCGAGTCGTGAGTTTGATTGACGAATAAAAAAAGGTATTAAAAAAATAATCAGGCCTATCCGAGTTAATCGAATAGTCTCCAAGTACAAAAGACTGCTCGGCAGTTAATGAGACGCAACCGGTGTGTCCCGGCCCCGGCTCGAATGGAAATTTAAAATCACAACTGCAAGCGACACCAATCCAAGATATTGAAATTTTCCAATGAGTCGAGCTTCTTAACGCGCCCTTCTCTCGCGGCGTGGATTTAGCAGAGCGTTATACACGTCAGCGAAGGGGGAGGCTCGCGAGCTGAGTCCCAGATGCTGTTTTAATGCAGCGCAATCGGCCATAATGCGCACGATCACACGCTCGTGACGGGCAACGTCGTGGAGGCACCTTTAATTGTGTTTAATTTTCCAGATCTCTCATTTCTGTTTCATCATAGTCTACTGGTGCTCCATGACGCTGCTGCAAGTGCTGCTGAGCGATTTTCCACCTCTGCTAAATGAAAGTTTCAAGTAACAAGAGGATAATGGTTTTTTTTTTGTAGGCTTAATTAGAATCGAAATTAACTGTGAAAAAATGAAAACAAAAGTTAAAAAAAAAAATACTACAACTTGAATATTGTGTACAACGACCTTTGGGTTATTGAATTACGGTAACTATCATTTTATGAAATTAACTTAGCAGAACTACTTTTGTTCGGTATAAAGTTTTTTAAGAAGCAAATGTAAAGTAAAATCTTTTAATTGGATTGGTAAAGTCATTTAAATAAACCAAAGTCACAAAATCTAGTCTACACAAACTAATTGTACCACTGGATCCGGGTAGTATTATGTGAAACTTAGTTCATGTAAAAATCAACTAATCGAGATAGCTTTATGTATTCTGGTTATGTACCTAATGCTAATATTATTTAGAATAAGCCATTCAGCTTTTGTTAAGTTTCAATTTTTATTTGTGAATGAGGAAATTATCATTAATATCATCGGAACAAATAATTAAGACAGAAAAATAAATGAAAAGATAAACTTTACATTCATTTTATGAAAAATGTAAAATAAACTCTAAAAATATTAAATACAAACTTAATTAATGAATAAGAACTAGAGGTAATCTTGAAAATTTCTGAATTTGCTTAAACACTTGTGATTGATAATTAAAAGATTAATAATAAATTTCTGATCGTTTGAAAAATATCAAATTTTTTTTCAGTTGTGCAAATATATGATCACATGCATTTTTGGCCTTCAGGTAAATATAGACTGATTCAAATTTAAAAAGCTTTTTAATAAAGTAAATTGTAGTGATAGAAAACAATATAATAAAACTGTAAATATTGTACTGCACACCGAAGCAAAAGTCAACAATTTCACTTGTGAAGCCTCAGAACTGTGAATTATATAAGATTGTAACCTGAAAGTATTGTCAATATGCAAGAAAAAAAAACATGTCACTAAGTTAAGTAACTGAATAATAAAATAAAAGCAACTTAATTCTTTTTAATAATTGTGTAAAATAATTTAAATAGTATAGCATATAGAAGAAAAGTGATGTTTCATGCGTTTAATACAGGTGCTTAGATCTCTTTCAAAGACTAGAACCATATATTCTGTAACGAAAGAGTTTTAAGCAAATCATAAACTTCAATTATAAGTGTCAATTACAAGTGTAAGAATAATTCGACTTGATTTGCCAGAGCTCAGAATTCTATTGTTCTTGCGTTGTCGAAACAATGGTTTCAGCGTCATCTGTCAAATCATTCAAGGATGCATTCTAAATGAAAACTACTTGTTGCATAATTGAAACAATGCAGAGCACTTTATTCAGTAGTAATTAAGTTATTTCAATATATTTAGTTTTAATAATTTAAGTCAAACAATTTACATATTGAGATAATCTAAAGATTAGTTATAAATATTTATTTTTTATTAAAATGTAAATTTCAAATTTAATAAATGTGTCTATTTAAGTTGGTCTTCAGTTAAACAATGACTAATTGTAGAGTTATAAGTAAACTAATAAAAATTACTTTCTATATCTCTTAATTGTTATAGTTATTATAAAATTTGCAATAATTAATAACAAGGCTTGATAAAATGTTATGTTATTAGTCAAAATGAAATAAAGAATTTTGGTTTTTTTATACAATATTTTAAGTTTTATGAAATTATTTATTAATTAAAAATAAAAATATGTTTATTTTCTCAACGACATGATGGTTTTATTAAAATTTGATATTTTTATTTAATTACAGTTTCTACTCAATGTAATGTAGTATAAATTTAATTCAAATATTTCATAACACGACATATTGTTAAGTATTTAAATAGGTTATGTGCAAATTGGAAAAATATTTTATGCTTAATGCTTTAATTGCAGATAGAATTTCGATTATGTATAATTTATAATTTTAATTTTTAATATTTAATGGATTTATTACAACATTATGTACTATGAATAGCTTGCAATTATTTTGTGAGTTTTTATTAAATAAAAATGTTTTTATCCTAAACATTTACTTTCATTTATAAATTAAAAATTTAGTTAATAGCTTTTTGTTAATTGTTGGATAAGATTTGTTTTGTTGAAAATGTAAGATTATTAGTTTGGTTTTTGTTATTTCCTTATCGTACTATACCTTTCGAATATAATTTTATTAAATGAATATTTGTTTGTCAACTATAATCCTAGCAGCAATACTGTTTTCTAATTTTGATAACTAGCTTTCTATAGAGGGCCCTGCTGCCCGTATAAAATGGATAATCATAAATGTACAAATAATTATACACATAAATTTCATAATGGAATTTACCAACCTTTAAGCTGAGGAAGCTGCTGCAGCTCGACATCCTGCGAGTTGCGATAACGGGAGGACCCCTGTGACTTTTTAGACTTCTTCTTGAGGGAGCGCTTGGCAAAGGGATCTATCCGATCCACAAACGCCGTAGATGACATGGTGGACTCTGAATCGGAGGCACTGTGGACCCTGGGTTGGGTAGCCTTCTCGTTCGACACTGTGCTTGTGCCTCTCTAGTTTTCGGCTCTGTTAGCTGAAGACGACCGGGATCATCCCTGGAGTAAGCGGTGCTAATGACTAATGGCTGCAAGAGCCTAAACACTGTACACTCACAGATATGAAAAGAGAACCAAAGCACTTGTATAACATACAATAAACACTTGTTTACCTCTACGGATACACTACTACAGCTTCTTCGCAACACTGAGTTTTAACCTCTTCCTCTACGCTACAAACACTCTTCTACGGGTATGCCTAGAGAGGGTCGCTGACTGCACTTTGTATTCCTCTTGCTAGAAAATGATCTCTTCCAAAAACGAAATGAAACTCTTGATCCCAGCGTACAAACGTGTGGTAGGCGAGACACCGCAAGCGGGGAGGGGAAAAAAAAGAGGCGTTGTCACGGTAGCCGCGACGGCGAGGAAGCTGCGGAGGTAGAGTCGTTCCGTGCGCTCACGTCTCAGTCACTCCCTCGGCGACGTCGTGGCTTCTCTCTCGCTCGCTCCTTCGCTGAGCCGGCCCGTCCTCGGTGGAACGCACGCGCCAAGTCGGCGGCAGCGCTGGCCGCGTTCCGGCGAGCGCCAAGGGCAGCGTCCCCCAGGAGTACACGCAGGCTCGCGTACCCCGGTCGCCTCGATCCTCCGGCGTCTTCTCTCTCTCTTTCTCCTTCTCCGAGCGACGTTTGGAGTGCGCGCGCGTACACACGGGCGGTCCCCGGCGTGATTCCTCGGAGGCTCCGCGCGTTCCTCGGGCCTCCTGCTGCTCGATCTGCCTCTCCCACGAGGCGCGCGTACTCACCGGGCGGGCCGCCTCCTCTTCCGGCGTCGCGGGCTCCGCTACGGGGCGAGAAGGAAGAGGAGTCGAAAAAGACGGCGAGGGCCGAAAGAGAGAGAGAGAGAGAGCGGCGACTCGGCACTACTGGCTGGTGCTGGTGCTGCTGCTGCTGCTGCTGCTACTCGACGGCCGAGAGAGGCGTGCGCGTCCTTCTACGATTTTCCAGTTCCGCGCGCACGTGTCCTTTTTCTCCGCTCCCGTCTTCTCTCTTCCTCCTTCCTCGTGGACGAGCTTCTCCTCGCCGACTCGAAGGAGGTGCGCTCCGCTGCGGCGAGCCCGTGATGCGTGCGCGGCTTACACACTCTCCTCCTCCTGCCTTTTCTCGCGCTCTCGCTCACTTCCCTCTTGGTGTCGTGTGTGTGCGCGCGCGCGCCCAGAGCACAAGCTGCGCGTACACCAGAGGCACGCGCACGCAGAAATGGCAAAAAGCTCCTCCTCGCGGCCGCGTTGCGTGCGCTACACTCCGCTCCCACGTAGACGACCGTTCCTCTTCACCGTTCGCTCGTTCGCCCCGTACAGTCCGTCCGTCCGTCGGTGTATATACGCGGCTCTCTCCCGCCGTGTGTCGGTGCACACGTACGCCTGCGTCCCTGCGTGTCTTCGTGCGAGCACTACGAGCAGGCACGTACGTGCGTCCGTGTGTGCGCCCGCGCGCGCGCGAGCGAGACAGAAAGAGGAGCTACGCGAGCGCTGCTTTCATTCGACGACGACCGAGGGCTCACGACACCGCCATCAGCTGCGAGCAATGGCGAGGAGCAGCAGCAGCTCTTTTCATGTTTTTTTCTCCTCCCTCTCCCACCTCCTGTCCTCCCCGGCACTCGCGGCTCCGCGCGGATCCGTACACCCGCTCCTCACCTCGGCGGCTGGAGCCACTGCTGCGCCCGAGGCGTACTGTCCCCGCGGTCGACGCGATGTGCAAAATAAAAGTCGCGGCACACCGCACACTAGGCGCAGTCCGTCATGCTCTCGGCGCGGCGGCGCATGTGGGCGAGGGACCAGCAGACACGGCGAAGAAGCTCGCAGGCGCGCGCGCGCCCTCGCGCTCTATCTCTATCTCCGTCTCGCTCTCTTTTTAGCCTTCTGGCAGCGACCCTCGGCGATCGCGACGCGAGATCCCCTCGTTGACGTGGTGTGCGGGCGGCTGCCGGGGGAGGGTGGGGGGGGGGGACGCGACTAGCGGCGGCCAGCGGAGCTCGACGACGGCGAGGCGCGTCGTTGCGACATACTCGTCCGGACGGCCGCTGGGGCCTCTCGCGCGCACTGCTGCGGTCGTCGGCACTCGCCCTCCGGGATGCTCTGAGCCACCCTCCGGGCAGCGGGATTCCTTGTGCGGGAGGAGCGGGTCTCTCTCTCTCCTGTATAACCTCCTCCTGGGCTGCTACACACTGGCGTGGCTACTGCTACTGCGCTCGCAGCGACGTTCTGTCGCCGTCTCGCTCGCTCGCGCGCAAGGCAAATGTATGGGTGCCCCCCGAGGCTCTCTATATCGCGAGCACTGAGCGAATATACCGATTCCCTTCTTGTCTCTGTCTTTCTCGCGAGCGCGCGGTCGGGTGTGTGTGTGTGTGTGCGAGTGAGCGGGTAGTTACACACGTAGGAGAGCGGCTTCTCTCCCTTCCTTATTCCTCGGCTGCTACTACCTACTCGCGCTTCCGCTCCCTTCCTCCGTCGGCGCCCGCGGTGTTTAACCCCCGCCTTTTTTTTTCCGTCGACCGCGCGCGCGCCGCTATGTGTCTTTGTTCCACCCTTGCCGCAGCGGCGCTGTCCGCGGGGGAATACGAGAGGATGGAGTTTCTTGAGCCGGTGGAATCTCGGCGAGAAGGATGCGATTTTGTTCTGCTGTAAATATGTAACTTCATCAGGAGTGGGTCGATCTCAGGTTGTTTTTTGTTGGCTACGCAGTACGCACGTGCGGTACAATCGGAGAGGGCGGCGTTTTGTCCGTGTGGGTTCGGTTAATGCCGCTCCCTTCGCTTTATTGAAAATCTCTCGGCGAGGAACAGAGGAAACGGCCAATCACCTGCGAGCGTGTAATACTCGTTGGAGGCACTCGGCTTTTCAAAACGACTTGTTGTTATGGTTTGATTTGAGAAATCAATTGGACTGATAGAGCAAAATGAATTGTACGCGTACAACGAAGCTTTTAAAATGAAATCACATTGCTTTTGAGAGAGGGAAATTATGAATAAATTTAAATCAAGGAAAAGTAATTTATTTTGTCAGTATTATTCGGTATTGAGTATTGCGACAGAGTTTTACGCGCAACTTATTGTTAATTAAACAGAATTGTTTTTCCTTAATTTCTGTTAAAAAAAAATAAAACAAATTTTGCGATCAACAATTACCTCTAAGGAAGGCGAAATTTTGGAGTTGTAGGTGGCAGCACTGATCACGGTAGTATTTAATGAATCAATTTTCGAAGCAGCCCTTAAAGTTTGCTCCAAAGCGTATTAATGTTCCAATGAAAGTATGAACACAGAACATTCAATAATAAAGTTCCATCGAACGACAAACTTTTTTTCTATTTCTTTCTGAAGTATTATTCTGAAATAGTGATATTTTAAACCATAATTTTTTTTCTTTTGTTTAATTTTAATTTAATCATATTTGCACTGATGAATAGCAATAAAGCTAAAATATGCACCAGTATCAATGCCACACTTACATCGGGACAGTTTTTACTTCTTGTGGACGGTAGACCGATCAGTGATCACATACGTATATTTACAGATGTCGCTTCTCTTTCCGGATGTCATTCAGCCGTCAGTATATAGTTAGCAAAAAAAATTGATTTTGTAACTTCTTCGTTGATAGAAGAAACATTTACTCACAATCTCCACAGTATTAACTTAATTAATGCAATAGATACTGGCATTATGCAATCTGAAAAATGAAATTTGTTGTGACACTAGTAGCAAGGAGCTTTATTTTTAATAACAATTATAATTGTTATGACGAATGTAACCTAAAAATAAGTGACAAACAATGAAAAATCTTACGCAGGTGAGTTGTTTAATTGGCTATAAATCAAAATTGCAATAACAGTTCGTATAAGATTTTTTAACCTATGGTTATTTGTTCATTCAGTGACAAAGTGCTTTGGATGTAATACAAAAAGCAGAAAAGCATGTGTCAGCGGTGATCAAGAATAAATGCTAAAAACAAAATGAGTACACTGGTTCGATGTCCTGGTCTGTACTGTGGAAGGGAGCAGCTACAAGATGGAAATTGGACAGACTGTGGGGCTTGTCCCCGAGGATTTAGGACAAATATGTCCTCTGCCTGTGTCATTTGCGATGATGTGCCTACTTTTTACGACTGGTTGTATCTTGGTTTCATGGCACTCCTTGCACTTGTTCTTCATTGGTTTTGCATAGACATGGTTGCAATGAGACGCAGCATTCCAAAAGAAGTTATAGCATTGCATTTATCTGCATTATTTGAGATACTTGCAGCATCTCTTATTACGTTACAATTAACAGAGCCAATAGGATCATTCAATGTAAAATCGTGCAAAGCTCGAAGGCTGTCTGACTGGTATACGTTACTTCATAATCCTAGTCCTAATTATGAGACTACTTTGCATTGTACACAGGAAGCTGTATATCCTTTGTAAGCAATTATGATATTTAATGAAATACAGATTGCATTACAAACTTTAAAGTCCACTAATTAAAATTTTAATTTTGCAGGTATACTATGGTGTTTGTATTTTATGCCTTTTCAGTGGTGATAATGTTAATAGTAAGGCCAATAATAGCTAAAAAATTTCTGCCAAAGAAGGGAAAGTTTTCTATTTATGCAGCACTTTATTTCTTTCCAATTTTGGCTTTGTTACATGCAGTTGGTAGTGGTTTAATTTGTAAGAGTTTACTTCCTAAAAATTTATCATATTTAATTAAAATAGTTTTAATGAAATTTTATTACTTTGCAGATTATTCTTTTCCATACATTACAATTATTTTATCTGTTCTCTCAAACGCTGCTCATTTTGCCTTTAAATTAAACCAGGTAATAATAAAAAATAAAAATGCAAAAAAAATAAATGTAATTTTCATAAATCAGTACCTTTTAATCTTAAATCTGTTTTTAAACTTTTTCAGACAATGAAATCATTACTTCTAAGTTCAGTATCTGATGTAAAAAATGTGGTTGTAATTTTGGGTCATTGGCTTTTACATGGCTATGGTATTATAGCTATTGCTACATTAAGAGGTTCAACTATTCATCCAGCAATGTTAGCACTGGTGCCACTGCCAGCTCTATTTTATGTTCTTACAGCTAGATTTACAGATCCTCATAAACTTCATATCGAATAACATTAGGTGTAAACAAAAAATCTTTCTGTAAAATTTGTACAAAGAATTTAGACAATTATCTAAAAAAAAGTACTGTTTATGTAATTATCAGAGAAAGGAGTTATTTCAAAAGAAGTTGACATTTGAAAGGAGCTCGTTTTCTTTGTTAAAGAAAAATACTAAATTGAAATTAGATAGTAATTATCTGAATAAAAAATTTTCTCAAACATATAGATTAACGCTTTTGTTTAACTAAAAGCAAAATGGTACTTTTTTTATAACTGTCGATTTAGGTTAAGATAATAAATAACTTTTTATACAAATAAACCTTTTTTATTTAATGCAGCACAAAGTAAAAAAAAAGCACAATATTTTGTGCTCCATAAGTTTAATGGGAATATAACTCCATGTTATAAGTTTTAAAGAGCAATGACAAACACACCTAAATGCAGTTTGGGCAGAAACATTGCTTGGTAATTTATGTTTTTGGTACAAAGGTTACAACCAGTGTACTCTTTGGAGAAATTGGTATCTTATTTGACTTTAATGTTCTGCAAACAAATATTCAAATTAGTATAAATCATTTAAATGAATACAATGAATTATTTTATTTTCATAAATCAATTACTTACTTTCCATCAGCTAATTTTTCTACATAGTTAGGACTGTGTGTAACTATATTAACTTCTTCTGAAACGTATGGCAAAGACGTAATATCAATTGTGGTATTCTGCGTATTGCTGTTGTAAGCTACTAAACATCCAGGATTGCCACTCTTGAACCTGTTCAATCATTAATAATCGAGATTAATTCTTGATTAATGAAAAGTTATTAGTAAAATATAATCATTAAAATTGTGTTAGTCTACCAACTCACCAATTACTAATCCCACAAAAAGCAGGAGCATGAAACACCACAAATAAAGCAGTTAGAATATTAATATTATTTATGCCATCAAATAAGTATAATTAGTATTGCATACTTGAGGGAGAAATTAATTTATAATTTTACTTACAATTCTACATATATAAATATTTAATAATTTGATGAATAAATACTTATAAGTAAATTAAATTAAATATAGCATTGTTAGTTGAATATAGTAGTAGACCAAAAAGAACAAAAGGTTACACAAAATGTTAAAAATCATTTTTTTGTTACTTGTTCACTATAGGGTTAATTTGTACACAAAAAATAGTTAAATAAAGTGTACACTTACCGTGTGTAAACAAATACAGTTCCATTATTAAGAACGTCTGTTTTAGTCTCACCATAAAGGAAAGGCTGATTCTTGCGAAGATTTGACAGTTCAGCAAAAGCATCTTTGGCAGAAGAAACAGTATCGTTTAATGTCAGTATGGGTGTGGCAGGAAGTAACATAGTCATTAAAATTAAACTGTCTGCAATATCAGCATGCATTCTTTTTCTCAAATTAGCTTCCTTGCCATTCAACTGAAACATAAATGAAAAAGCTTTCATTGTAGTAAGCACTACGATTTTATAATTTTTCGTTAAATAAAATTACTTCAATTAAATTAGTTACTTACATCTATGGCTGGCCAAGGAGCAAATGCCAATGCATGTGAAATACTTTGGTTTAATGCTGAGGCAGTAACGGTAGGATTAATTGTAGATAAAACGTGAATGCTTTGAGGAAGATCAATTATCTTATTTTGTTTGTTGTACATTTGTAATACATCGTGACCAATTTCATCACTCAGTGCAAATAAACTAAAAATAAAAAATTTAATTAAAAAATTAAAAAGTTGTGATGAGCATATTATTATAAAATGATTATTTTATTTCTTACATTTCTCCATTAGTACCATTAGTGACAATCTCACGCCAGTGTTTCAACACAATAGCATTCTGTGGATGGTCTCTTGTATGTACATGAATAAGTGATTGATATGACCCTGATTCAGCGGGATAAGTTGTGCTTAAAGAATCATTTGCCAAGCTGGGATCTTCTACTAAGTAACGGGTATTAGCAAGTCTAAAGCCTTTCACACCTAATTGCAACCATTTTTTCAGAGTGCCCTATTATTGAAACACACAAGAATAATATTTAAGATATTTTTAGTTTATTAAGTATTTTTTGTGAATGTATTAATAATTTATATAATTACATACCGAAAATTCTTCAACTACAGCAGGATTAGTATAGTTAAAATCAGGCTGACTCTCATTGAATTGATGAAGATAAAACTGTTTTCTTTCTTCATTGTATTTCCAAGCTGAACCTCCATTTATGCTCACCTAAGAATATTAATAGAAAAATTTAGCACTTTTAATAGTAGAATTTGAAATTGTTATCTAAGATAAAATAATTACCCAGTTATTTGGTGGAAGTAGAGTTCCACTATCAGTGACTTTTCCATCCGCCCATACATAATATGATGTGAAAGGTTCGACTCTATTAATGGACTTTAAGAACCAAGGATGCTTATCTGATGAATGATTTGGATCTAATTCCAAAATAATATTTTGTCCTTTTTCTTTAGCAGATTCAATAAACTTATCAAAGTCACCTTTCAGGCCAACTTTTTGATTTAAGTCTTTGAAATCTTCAATATGATCTGGATATTGAAATAAATAAATTAATAAAAATAAGGAATTGAAAATAATTTTTTCATCTAATTATTTAGAATTAATTATTTCATAATTTTTTTAACTATTTTATCTTTTAGAATTCATATCATTTTTCAATTTTTGATAGCATGTTTAAAATGCTTTATTTGATTAAATATTTTCCCTGGCACATAAAGATAAAAATTAACTAACCAGGTGAAGTCTCCTTCAATATTGAATGCAAAGAAATAGCTTTGATGTGTTGGTCTTTTAGAATATCAAGAAGCGATGTTAGGCCTCTTAGATCTTTTGAAGGTGTATCAGATGGACTTAATCTGACTATTGGACTTTCTTCCCACCATTTCTTGGGTTCTGGAGGGGAGCATTTTGGTGCCATTACAATGATACCAATAGCTCCTAGCAACATGGCCAACCAGAGGACCCAAAAAGCAACAAAGAGGAACCATCTTAGCCTGATCCAAAATGGATCATTAGCGTATTTCATCAATTCAGCCTTTCCCATGCCAGAGAGAGATTGCTTAACTGCTCCGATATCAATTTTGGCATCCCCATTTTCAGGAATGAATTTGACCTGTAATTCAATATTATTTTAAATTTACTTAAAAAACTTTTACATCATAAATTATACAATTAATGCAGCTTACAATTCAAGAAAAAAAAATTAAATATAATAATAAAAAGTCATTGTATGATGCAATAAAGAGAACCCATTGCTGTTTTAACGTTTCCTCTAGCCCCTTATGAATCGACAAGCTCACGCTTTAACAATGCAGCAGCTGCCTCCGTTATCATTCACAATTGCTTTTCGTGCTTACACTTACTTAAAGACACATACGACAAAGCAATTAAGTCATTCAGACTCAACGACCGTTAAAAATTCTTATCAAATAAAAGCTTTAAATTCCAGCAAGCCATAAAACACCTGGTAAGGTTATTGTGGCAAATTGCAATTTCACAGTTGAATCAAGCGTACAGTTATACTCGTCTGCTTAATTGCTAATTGGAAACTGTTAGTCCAGCAATAAATTACCCCTCTCTCCTTCTCCACTCAAGCCTACAGCACTCGATGTGCAAAGTACTCGAGTCTCAACTAAAAGAACACGCAAATAAGGGCAGAAGGAGAAAAGTAATCACAGAATCTTAATAAAAATGAAATCAATGCTAACCTCGGTGGCATCCTTGCTGGGCGCGACGGACAGCTTGACATCATCCTTGAGCATGCGCTCCTGAGCGCCATCGTCGTGCTCGTGATCCGTGCCGTTGGGCTTGCCCATGTTGGCGGCCGTCTGTTCTTTCCTGTCGGAGGCGTCTACGTTGTTCCTGGCCTGCCAGTTGACGTCCTCGTCCGGCAGCTGCCTGTACGTCGGCTGAACTAAACCGAGCGGTTCGCTCGATGGCTGCTCGCGCGCCGCGGTGCCGTTGGCCGTCGCCAACTCGGCGCTATCTGACTCTGGCCTCCCACTCTTCTCCATGACGCTTCCTTGCCTCTCGCCTCGCCGCGGCTCAGGGTCACCAGACTCGCTTGCGCAATGCCCAAGGAAACCTGTTCGAGGGCCGACCACAGACATTAGGAGCGAACGTTTCGCAACGCGCCTCGGAGTGCCTCGTGCACAATGCAACAATGGGGGTTGGCCCACGCCCAAAATTCGCGCGGGTCTCGCCCGACCATTTTCGCGGATATATTTCTATTTGAAGTTCCGAGCTTACCTTGATTAGGGGGCGAGGAAACTCGTCGAGCGGTCAGATGAGTTTCCGAGGGGATGCTGGGGTGCTCCGGAGTCGCTCGGCTGGGAGAGTGCACGCAAGAGGCTCTCCCCTTGGCGGAATTCGCTGATGCAATGGCAACGGATTTCGGAGCAGGGGTGCTGCCACGGTGGCGTTGTTCTCGTTTTCCTCTCGATCGCGATTATAATGGTGGCCCTATAATCGAGCGGAAAAACGAGCGTGCGCACACTCGAGAGGTATCGATCTCGTGCCAAAAATATGTTAATTCGATTTGAATTGAGCGATTTTCACTATAGCCTGAGAGCCGCGAGAAAATCGACGAGCGGGGTACTGGAGGTCCGATTTGACGACGCGCGGGTTTGAATTTACGGATTTCAGTTTCTTACGAAAATCCGAGTTTATTTTTTTTTCGTTTTTTCTTTTTGGTAGGATGGGAATTTTTAAGTTCAACGAGCGATAAGACTAATGGCAGGCGAGCGCGACGCTTGAAAATGGATTTTCCTCTTTTATTTTTTTAAAAGGAGATCGCAGTGTGTATAAAGTGCTTAGACAGAATTCAACTAATGTACTGATCGTAATGTTGCTTTCAGTTCAGCAGAAAAGATCCTGCTGCGGTTGATTATAAATTCATAATTAATTTAATTGCGAATATTATTCGCAGCGGGGGAGTAATAATATACTTAAGCGAGATGAAAAAAAAAGAAGCTTTTCTCCTTTTCCTGTTTATGCAGCAGCTGCTTATCATGGGAAAACATGATGCATATAATATTAGTACAAATAATAATGTATCCTGCATTTAATAAAATTTTATTGACTATTTATTATATATCTTTTTTATTTTATTAAAATATTTGATGATTCTCACGATCTTCAATTCGAATATTTAAAGTGGGTCGAATTTTGGCAAAGTATGGTGAAATGCACTGATGGAAAAGCATTTTTAAATTGTATAATAAAATTTTTCCGATGCGTTGTACAAAAATTACTGTCATTTGTTATCTGATGTGTGATAGCATCAAAGATTGCGATAAGACTTATAATAGAAAGGAGAAATTTTCTAGTGTGTATTGAATTTTACTCATTTCAAATAAATTTGTTTCGTCTATAATGTATAAGGAAATATAAAAATTATTCTTTTTCTTTTTAATTATAATAACAACAAAATAATTCGTTACTATTTTACTGCATAAATTTGACAGAACATTTATCTTAATTTATTATTAGCATAAATTAAAAACGTCGATGGATCGAACGATGACCTACAAAAAGCGACTAAAGAAAACACAATTATACGATTATTGCCGATTTCGAACGCTTATCAATTTAAGGTAGATTCTGAGCTTTGATCAATAATCAATTATGAATAATTTTCCTCAAATATCCACGTTTAACTTAAAAAGACAACAAATACGTTAATCGACAAAATTATATATTAAGATTTTTTTAGTACTGTAAGCCAAAAGTGATTGTGGACATTAAAATTAAAAATGTTATGGCGTGCTTTATTAGGTCATTTCAATTTATTGCTCCTTTGAGCCGTGTAAAAACCACTAATAAAAATTGCGATAATTCAACGGCTGAAATAGCGTCGACTACTTTAGTACCAATTAGGATGAGAGCGAGGCAAAATGGCCAGTTGAATAGAATGTACCGTTAGAAAGAACACGATACAATCGGAATAGCGTACAGCGAGTATTATGAGAGGCCAACGGCATGACCTAAGCGTAAAGCCACGTGAAAGAAAAAAAATTGCTTGAAAAAAATTTGTACTTCTTTCCTTGTCAGTTTTAGTAAATCGTATTAATTAACATATCTTGAGTGAAATTTAAAATTTTTTCTTACACGTGACTATTTTTTCTTTTATTTTCAAGTGAGCAATAATTATGCTGCACATTCTTCATGCTAAATTCATGGTAATTAGTTTGACCAACGGATAAATTTGACCAATCGTGCGCTCGACACAAACCATAAACGTCGAGTCATTCGTATGCATTAGCAGTATTTGCGAAAAAAACGTTGACAATACGTATTTAAAATATTTGTATTATTATGCGATAGTTAAGTCTTCTTTTAGTGCTAGTTTTTTAAGTGGAAAATTATTCCGCAATAACAGCACTAAGCGAAAAGGTTGAACAAAGTATTGGTAATTGACGCTATCTCCACTATTTATACCGAACCTGGGAAAATTGTAAATGACACATATGTTTTTACTTCAATTAAAATTTCTATTTGATAGTCTCATAATAGCGGGCATCTTATATTTGTACAATTAAACATCTTAAACAAAATACTTTTATTTGAGATTATATTTAAAAAAAAGACTTAATCGTGCAAATATCGCAATTAACAATCAATTTTTTGAGCAGATCAATTTGATAAGAAATATTTTGATACTAGTTTTCCTAGCCACTATCTAAACGCTAATAATAAAGTACATTGTGTACTTGCACGCAAGTGTTACAATTTATATTTTATTTGTCTTAAAAATACTAAGATTTTTCTTTGTCGTTAAATAAGTAAAAAAGTATAATACGGTACAAACGATAAAACTACATTAACATTAATTTCGCATTTATTTTTAACAGTTGGTGTAACTACTATGAGCTTCTGCAACAGATTGAAATTGCGGCGTTTTATTATAATCTATGTTATCAGCCTTTATTTTTTCTTTTTAATAATTTATCTTGATCAAAATCGACAACAATCAATATCGTCCTCCTCAATCATCCTCAGTCGTAATAAAAATTGAAGGCTTTAGGATAGCGAACAAGGCGTTTATTCATCCACGAGGATGGTCGCTCCTTGAGAAGTTCTTGATGAAAAAAAAAACGAAGTCAAGGAGTTTCAATTATTCGTGATAAACGAGTCTGCAGGGCACATCGATGGAAACATACAAAAGTATGTGAACATCGATAATACTAGGACCACGAAGAAGGCTATCCAGAAGAACCAAAACAAACATAGCCGGACTTTTATCCACATGGGACTTGCGTGATAGTAGGCCAAATCTTCACTAGTCAAAGCTAAAGAAAATTAAAAACAATAATAAATTTCTGTTATCCAACAAAATCGTCATTCAGAAAAATTTTCTATAAAATTGTAATACAGACTTGCAAACAGTTTTTCTCGTAAAAAAGACTAAGATAGTTTACTATCGCAGAATTACAAAGATAGATCCTTTTAAAGTCTAATACGACGACATTGAATTATCTGAAATTATTTTTATATTAGACTCACAATAATCATATTACAATTTACAAGAAATTTATATTAACATTTCGTAAATGAATTTAAAAAACCATTTGAATAGAAACAAATTATAAAAAAAATAAACAGATTTTACTTACTAAGAATGGTTAATAGAGCACTTCGAAAACTATTACAATTTTAACAAGAAAATATTTTCCAAATACCTTCTCAATCATCCCTGCTTCATCCGTAAGCCCCGCGCGTCACACACCAATTCGTTATCGCAAACAATATCGCTTCATAACGGCCTTATCGCGTCGTTATTTGCAGTGTACAGTCGTCACACAAAGTCATTTTAAAAGCCGCCGATTCCGCAAGCAAGCGCAGCTATCGTTACTAAACATCGACAATCTCTCGAGCGTACCTTGCTTGGTGTGACATTTTGGCGTATTTATGGCAACAGCCATGTAATCGGGCCGGGAGTCGAGCAGCCGCGTAGTTTCCTTTGGTGACATCTTGTTGGCGGTTTGTCGCGTCTCGTTACACCTGGCGAATCGGTGATCCTCCTCGCGGTTCTCATGGAACTCGCTAGCGCACTCGTTAATCGACAGGATAAAATTTCCTTCCGCACGCTTGTTCGGCTCGCTCTATTGACAAGCAATGACTGTTTGTACAAGATAATAAAGCTGCCTCGGCAAAGTGCCGTGACAGCTAATCGCGGGAATACAACTATCGACGTTTTCTATCTGCCTTTATCTGCACGCCGAGAGAGGCTACTTCAGGAGCGAGGAATTTCGAGTCTGTTGCGAGGCTCGCGATCGCCGCGGCTCGCTGAAAATTGCCGCGTTACACTTTGCTTTTTATATTGACAGTTTGCACACACATGTTTTCGGTTGCTTTAAAATTTGTCAAGGATTAGTGAAGACCTTATAATTTGTCTAGACACTAGTTTCCCTTTTGTTTTTCGTTTCAAGCAATTAGTGACGTACAATTTAGATAAAAACGAACAATTGATTTGATACTTAAATTCTTGTTATTGATTCAAAAAATTATTTGTTTTTGATGAAATAAGTATAGCACATAATAATGAGTGTTAACTTTACTTGAAGTCACCATGTGCAATATCGATTATTGTATGCAGTGTTTCAAATCTTCAGAAAAAGTGTTATCGATGACAAATTTTGTACAAATTCAAGAAGCGCCGGATCGTTATAAATATCTTTAATTTTTTGAACTTATAATAAAGAACTTAAATTAAATTAACGCCTTGAATGCTTTATAGTGCGCATATTGAGTGCGATAGAGAAAAAGCTTCTGAGGATGTCACTGAGATTACAATTTTTTTTGTATCCTCAGCTGAGGTGGTTGTTGACGTGTCTGCAGTCTTCAATAGTGGGAATTGCCGTTTTCACAGTTACTAATATGTGAATCATATTCTATTCTATTATAGATTTCTATTTGCTTGATTATTGAAAATTACTTGCTGTTTCTTCAAATTCAGATTTTGGAAAATTGTCTGTCACCTGGAGTAGCCGATATCTTGGGATACTACAAAAATTAATTAAATTCAAACAATGCATTTCATAATGACAAAAAAACTTACAATTTAATTTTCATTTTATCTTTAAGTGTTACAACAACAGATATTTGATTATATAAGTAATTATTTATAATCCAGCCTTTTTTCATACCTTCTTGCAAAAGTTTGAACCAATTTTCATTTAATTCTCTGCATCCTCTGTATTTCATTACTTGTATAATTTCATAATTAAAGGTAAATTGAACGATGTTGCAGATTGAGTTTTATTTCCTTGAAATTCTATTTCAATTATCATCATTTCTTATTGTCGACAGTAATCCTAAAAGAATGTTAAAAAATAACAGTTAGTAAAGATTTAAAATTTTTTTTATTATTAAAATTCATTTAATTAGACATAATTTGAACTATCACCATTATTATATAATTCACTGATCAAAATAATCATAATCACCATACAGATACTTTCTTTCATTGCGGCTCAAAATACTTTATCCAACATTGACTAACGGAATAGGGGCTCCTGAGCCTAACCTTGTAGTGTGCATTCTCAGCTTCACCAGATGTACTGTGTAATCCATTGTATCTGAAATAACATGTAAAAAAAGTATAAATATCAAATAAAGAACAATAGCTACAATAAAAGATGAATATTTGCAGTTAAATTTAACATAAATACAACTTCTTAGTGTCTTGTAATGAATTACCTATTCATTTTCAAATATTATTATTTAAAATAATTGTGCTATTAACGAATACTCAAAACTGTTATTATTTATGATGAATGTTAATATGGAATTTATATTAAAAAACAATCTAAATCTAACTACAAATTGGTTATATTTTGTTGGACACGTAAACAAATGTAGCTGTAATGTTGGTAATAATGCAGAGTAAAAAATGAGTGCACTGCTCGTATAGGTATATATAGTTAATGTAGCGATACTGCAGCGCCAAAATCCCACGTTAATTGTCCATAAAGTGGCGAGAGTTAGAAACATCGGAAGCGACGTTCGAATTTTGAATGCACATATTATGTACTGCACGTAGATAAAAAAGGACAGTATTGACCTAATAAATAAATTGATAAATCATAATCGTAATATAAATAACTCACACAGTTATTTAACAATATTTACTTTGAAGCTTTTGCAACATGATGATCAAAATAAGTCATGTATTACCTGTAACTAATAAAAAAAACATAAATAAATTACACCTTGTAATTTTTTTCAAATCCGTTAAAATGCACATAAATAAATGAAATGTTACTTATTTGCATCTTAATCAACATTAGGCATTATTATATTATAATAAAGTAGGAATTTTTATTCGTCTCTTATCCACTGGGGGTATGTGAAAACCTAAGTGCCAACGGCAGATGTCAGTAGTGTGAGGTTGATTTTTGTATTTCCCCAATTTCTCTTCAATGTTAAAACTTCAAAATTTTAAAAATTACACAGCAACAAGTACAATTTTAATTATTCAACAATCGACGTAATTCTCGTTAAAATTTTAACCTTTTTTTTAACAAGTCTTTCTTAAATTCTTTATCAGGCAAACTCTAAACAAATTCCAATTACAAGTAAAAATTGACATTTAATTGAAAAACGAGCACGCTAACTTTATCAATTTACGCTAACAGCATAAGTAAATAAAAAAAAATGAACGCCCAGACTAGAAAATTTTTCGAGATTATTTAATCAACGTCTCCGGCGCGTATCAGCCGCGAAAATTGCGTCGGAGGCGCGAGACTCGCCGAAGCGTGAAATAAAGGCTGGAGGATTTCGGCTGGGGGCTGGAGGCGCGCGCGAAGCAGCCTATATAGGGGAGTTAAAAGACATAAAACGTCGGAGGGGCGCGGACGGCCCGATGAGGTCAGGCACGCGCGCGATCTCGCAGCATTTTGTACACGCAGCCATCCAACGGAAACGGAACCGTCGACGACAATGACGCAGTTTCACTTTTACCCCGCGCGCACCTCCACCCCCGCGTTCACGGCAGCGCGCAATCGACCTTATTTTTTTCTCCTGGTAAACTGCTGCGCAAATATACGTGAGTTTCTCTCCTGTAAGACCGTCCTCCTGAGGCAGAGAAAGGACGGCTCAACGCGCTTGTTTATCTTATTCCTCCCCCTGGTTGGAAAATCATTTTCTCCGTGCAAACAGTCACGCGGGTTTTCCTCGCAGCACGGAATTACATTTAAAAAAGAAAAAAAACGAAAGTGCGATGAGGCGGCGAGGTGTTGGGGGTAGTTTAGGAAGTCGGTGACAGTGATCGTATAAGTGCATTTTTTCTTTTTGTATGACAGTAATCTTTTTAGCGAGCTTGCTTAAAGAAATGTAGAAAAGGAGATGTATTTAATTTTTTTTGTAATTACTCTTATTCATATTACTTGAATATATTTATAGTTGATTCTACACTGAAAAGAAAATTAGTAATTTTCAGTAAATATTTACTTTAACAGTACTTGTTAAATATTTCTTTAAAACTAAATGAATTTTTATTTTTTTCTAAGTAAATTTGGTAGTTTGGAAAAAATAATTTACTTGATACAAAGAAATATTTAAGTAAGTACTATTCAAGTAAATATATTCACCTGAAATTACTAAATCGCGATCTCTCAGCGTATATATTATATAATATAAAATATTATATATTATATAAAATATCACATGAACATCAAGCAACCACAATTCGTATAGCATGAAAAGTTACATTAACAAAATAAGGCGTACGGAGCTGTTTTCAATCAGCTTTTCTTCTCCAGTCCAACAGAATGACAATTGAATATAAAAAAAATATATGACAGAAAATCTGGAAGTGTATTATTTTAACGTGGACTGCGTAAAATTCAAGCAAAGGACGTAGCCACGTTATGCACGCACTGGATGGAAAGTCGGCCTCCTTTATAAGAAGAGAAGCTCTAAGGTGCGTACGTATATACACCACGCGGATACGCGGGTTCCTGGCCGCGTGTACGTGTGGGTGCGCGAACGTCCGCTCGCGTACACGCTTAAGTACAGTTCTATAGATTCTCGGTGCACCCCAGCAGCAAGAGAGAGCGTGCACTTGTACGTACGTGTCGCATTCACTCGAGCATCCCTCCCCCACCTGCAGCAGCAGCAGCAGCAGCGCGGCTAAGGGCAGGAGAGAAAGAAGAGAGCCGAGTCGAGAGGGAGGCGCGCGGGGAGGGAGAAGGAAAGGGGTGGATTTCTAGGCACGTACACGCGAGCCCCGCGTGCATCAGCTATGCAGAGTGAAAGCGAGAGGGAGGGGCGAGCGAGACGCGCAGCCTTCATCAAAGCCGGCCGAGGCTGAGGGGGGCAGAAGGAAGCAGGACTTGGAAATTGAAAAACCGACGGAGTCGACGCGCGCGCGCGAGGGCGAGAAACTCGGCAAATGAGAAACGTAAGGAGGCGAGCAGGAGAGAGAGAGAAGCGAAAAACAGAAAGAAACTCACACGAGTATACGCACTTGTACTCTAGCTCGTGCGTAATCCAAGAGCGGAGTACGCGGACTCGGCGGAGGTGTACATACGCCTGGGCTACTTGAAGGGTTTCCATTGTATGCGTGCACGCAGAGAGAGAGAGAGAGAAAACTTCAGTTGGAGACCCGCGGAAATGGATCGAGTACACGACAGAGACGACGGTATACGCGGGGGAGGGAAAAAACTGGCTCTGAGAGAGAGAAAAAAAGGCTCGAGTCCTGGAATACATTTTTCCCTCGCGTACTAATAGGCCAAGCTGCCGAGAGCACGAGTGCCTTGCGCTCGTACGCCTCCCCCTGTACGAAAGTACCTGTGCGTCGCGCAATTATATCCTGCGAGTGCGTCGACAGCGACGACTACGTCAACGCACCGCAGGCTACAAGTCTTCGCGCTTGCTTACATATACCTACTGTACGTATATCTACTTTCGACAGGCAATTTTTGAGTGTTCACCATTTTTTTTTTCTTATTATTAACCCCCTTTTGTCATTTCTTCTGGTTTGTTCGAATTCTTCCGGCCGGAGAGCTTCCTCCTGGTGCGTATGTTCGACGCACTGCGGGACTGAAGGAATAATTACTTTAAACCTGCGATGACTAAAATAGAAGCTACTCGAGTAATTCAGTGAGCGCGACGATTTTAGTGCAGCGGCGGCGTGTGCAGTACATTTTTTTTCACTCTCGGCTCGGACGCAGACTCCGGCGTGTATGTATATGTATATACCTCTACCTATAGACGTTATGCGTCGGTATAAAGTCACGAGCAGTAATTATGAACTGTGGTAGGGGAGAGAGAGGATATAATTGTGATTGATGGGGAGACGGGTGAGATGCGGAGGCAGGGAGATGACTTCCTTTTAATCTCGAGCCTAACCCTCTCGCGCACAACGTCCATTCCCGCGTCGATGGCTATACCCGCGTGCGTCTCTGCTGCACGTCTATCGATTGATTTTATACTTTTCGCCCGTTCGTCTGAATGTCCGCCGATTTTTTTTCTACGATTTCAAAATTGTACGCATTTTCTTCTTTATTATTATATATCTTTTTATTATTTAATTAACCATTAAATTCACGACGTACAAGTCTCTTTCAGTTAATTAATTCAATTTTTTAATGTTCAAATTTAAATGGCCATTTATTTTATATACTGAATTGAATCTGGAAATTCAATTAAAATGACATTGAACAAAAAATGTCTTCGATGCAACTAAAATTTTGTTGAGTTCTCGGTACTACATTATTTCTTCATTTACAACTTAATTTTTGTTTTAATTTTTAAAAATTTTAGTTAAGAAATTATAGTACACTTAAGGAAATAATAGCGTAAAAGTTTTTCAAAGATTACAATTTTTATAATAAATTCTGCTATAATTGTGCTAAATTTTCCTACACAATTATAGCAGAATTTACTATAAAAATTATAATTTTTTCGAAATTTATAGTAATTTTCTTGACTTGTCAAGTCTGTCCCCATATTACATAATTAATTTTAAACTTTACTAAGCCAGGTATAAAAATGACAAATCAAATATCGTCTAACCAATAAAAATATTACGATTAAAGAGAGAAAAAAAAAGAAAAAAGATTTAACGTCAATCAAGTTAATTGGTTAACGAAAGGAGAGCGAGATTTGACCCATTTTCGTCGCTTCCGGTTTAGTAGGCAGACGGGCGACGAGGTCGGTCCCGCGAGGCGTCCCGAGCGGAGTCAACGGGTTGCCGATGCGTGGGTCAAGTTTGCCACACGTCCCCGATTTTCGTAAACCCTTTGGGCTTAACGGGGATTTTCGGTCCGTATCTTGCGCTCCGCTCGCCGCTGCTGTACACATCGAAATACATATAGCCGCTCCGACTGGCGTGTACGCTCTCGCTCCGTCTCCCTCGCTCGTCCTTCCCTCGGCGTTTTACTCCGCTCGCTTCGACCCTCCTGCTGCGTGCCATTAGCGTCTTACCCTGAGAAGCCGGCGCGAGCCCCGGGACAAACGGCTACTGACCTCTCGACGAATTGCGACCTGCCCGCGTGTGTCGCGCGCGCCGCATGCATCGCCCCGGCGCGCACAATGCCCGGCGCGCTGCACCGCGCTCCCTCTAATTGCCGTTTATAATTCACGTAGCGTCATTACGCCTAATTGAAAGGACCGGGGACCGATACTTTTTTTTTCGGCCCGCTGACTCCCTTTTTCGAATCACTGCTTGCGAGCGCGCGCGCTTGAGTAATTGCGATAATGAAGCTTTTTGCTTATCGGCGCGGCGCGCTAATTGTCCGGACGACTCAATGAAATCTCCGAATAAAATACATTGTCATTCACATTTCACGTCGGACACTGCCGATAAATATTGCGTAATAAGACGCAGTGGTCACTACGTATTTTTAATGAAGCAGTCGCACTTTTTTTTCTTGTTTTTTCTTAACAATTTATAGTCGAAATACACTCATTCGGAGCTGTAGAGTGCACGCTGAGAGAAATGTTTTGAAAAAATTACTATCCAGTCTGGCAGTGGAGTCACAGACTGCATTTATTATTCTTCATTATAAATTTTACTAGAATTCTAGTACATTTTATAAATGTAGAATGGTAATTTTTTCACTAAATTTTTATTTAGAAATGTTTTGAAAAAATTACTATCCAGTCTGGCAGTGGAGTCACAGACTGCATTATAAATTTTACTAGAATTCAAGTAATATATTTCTACAATTCTATTAAATATTAATAGAATTCTAGTGCATGTTATAAATGCTGAATGGTAACTTTTTCACTAATTTTTTATTGGAATAATAGTCATTTTTTCAAAACATTTCTCTTAGTGTATATATCGGCAAAAAATTTATCAGAGTGCCTACCAATAAGCCGGAATGAAAGGCACGTAGCCGGGAGGAATGAATTTTCAACGAGCGGAGAGACGCGCAGGAGCAGAACTCTTTCTGCCGGCCTCTTCGGGTGCAGCAGAGCTCGGCACATACGCCTGCGCGCAAATGAAAATCAGTCATTTGTGAAAATGATCGTTTGAAGGTTCAGGGAAACATCGAAGCCCTCGTCAGCCACTCGTGCAGCCCCGGAGTCAACCTGTTGACCCGGTAAGAGGCGGCTGCAACGATTTTCACCGACCCTCCTCGCGGCCTCGGCAGCGCTGCCTATCGCTCCGCCACTGTAACGCGCGTGTGTGCGTTTGTACGCGCGCCTTTCCCGGCTTTTCACGGAGGCACGAGCGCGCGACCAGCCGAGCGCTCCCTCCTCTCATTCGGCCTGCGAGGGAGGAATCGCCCCGCAGATCGCACGTGTTTTCACGAGGAGCGAAACTGGCGCGCGTGCCGTGACTCCCTCCCGGCCGCTGTACACATCGGAGGGAGAGAAACTCTTCCCTCCGAGCGAGGAGGGTGCGACGCGCGCGGGGATAGCTTTGCACGCTTTTTTTCTCCCTTTTTTTTCCCCTTTCTCTCTCTCTCTTTCTCCTTCATCCTCTCCCCCTGCGGCGTTGCGCCCACGCACCCTCCGAGCGGCGCAGTTTCGCGTTTCGACTGTCATTCACAGCTTAACCCAAATATTCAAACGGCGAGGGAAGAACGTTTTGCCGCCACTTTTTTTTTCTTCTTTCCGTTCGCTCGCCCCTCCGAACCACCTGTGCCGGTGAGGCTCGCGCAGGTCCCCGTGGAGGCGTCGGGGCTGCAGCACCACGTGCCTTGGCGCGCAGCGGATTGTCGCGAAGAAGTGTACTCTTTAAAGCTTTCGAGTGGGAGATGGCGGGAGAAAAACGACTTGGAAATCGTATTTTCTCTTTAGCAAACTGTCAATCACGCGCGGTTCTCATTTCCTTGGCGACTTGCGTATGGGAAAGAGTGGAACTTGTTTCTTCGATTCCTTCGCGAGCCTCTCCATTATACTCTTTTCCGGAATAAATATTTTTTCCACTTACTTTGTCAACTATAGGGTGTATGTGTCGATAAAATTCGAAATCTATAATTAAGGCCGTTGAAAGGAAAATACGAATTTCCGTATATTTTTTTTTGTTTAATGAAAGGTACTAAGGAGAAATAACAAGCTTTGTAGTTGATTTTTTGAAAATTTACGCAGTTTCTTTTTCTCAAATAAGTGCGAGCATAGTAGAATTAATTTTCTTCTTTCAATTCATAAATAATTTATTGAATGGCGTTTTATCAGACATCCAATTAAAACTTTTATATAAACTGTCTATAAATGTATGCTTGTTTGAGTAAAAGTCTGAGATAATCAGTGAAAAGCAGCCTTGAAGAGCGAAAACTGCGTTGAATTTTAGAAAAGTCAGATAGGCGTGCCGTGGGAGAAAAAAATATAGCCTCGCCGGCGGCGTGCTTCACGCGCTACGTTCGGGCGGTGCGTGTGCAAGTTTTGCGGGACATCGATCGATGCCGAGCTCTCTCTTTCTCTCTCGGACGCTCCTACTCTCTTCCTGCGCTGCTGCGCACTTTCCTTCGGCTCCTCATCAAGATACCGCCGAGTGACTCGCCACCGCGTATATCCAAAGACGTCATTAGAGAGCACAAAAAAAAAATTCTACCACCCTCTCCTACTTTTCGTACGGCATTCGAAAACTCTCTAATTATCTGCGGACTTCGAAGCAATTTTAATTTTCGAGAAATATAAAAAAAAAAAGAAAATAAGAAATTCACGAGGCAGCTAAGAGAGAGAGAACGAAGTTGTGCATTGGAGAGGCTCGCGGCTAAAGTGTAAAATAATAGCGAGGAGCGAGAGGGAAGCCTGAGCGGCGGCGTGGGTTACGCGTGCCTCGAAGAAGCCGCGAGTAAAAATAAAATTGTGCGTGCACGCGCGAGGAAAAAAAAAGTGCGCCCAGCATACATACACACGAGCTCCCGGAGCAACGGCAGCAGCCGCAGCGGCGTCGGCAGCCGAGAGAAATAGAGATAGATTTAGGGGGAAGGAAGGAAGGCGAAGCGAGACGGGCGCGCAAGAGGAGCCCGGTAGGGGAGGGTGGCGGGCGAGAGAAAGAAGAGAAGAGTAGAGCTCCGGCTCGACGATTATCAAGGCGGATCGCTGCTCGGTGCGTGTGCTGCGTAGCTCTCGCTCGCGCGCGCGCGCGCGCACCGTTGCCATAGCGACCGTAGGCCAGCAGAGTGGCACGCATTGATCGCAGACTCCCGGTGCGTCGAGTCGAGCGCGAGAGAGAGACGAAGTGCGTGCGTAGAAATGGAGGCGACCGCCGGCGCGCACTGCACACACGCACACGCGCGCGGCCCACGAAAAGGAGCCGGAGCGCGCGCCACCGGGAGAAGGGAGAAAGGGAAACACGCGTGGAGTGTCCCGGAGCCCTGGAGTTTTGCAAGATCGCGAGCTGCTGCTGCGATTTTTACGGCCCGCTACCGTGCACCGCCTTCTATGGTCCTTCTAGTGGCTCCTAGCCCTTGGAAGGACTTTTTTTCGTATATGTGCGAGGCAAAGGACGATGTTTTAAATTTTAGTCTACTCTAATGCGGGGAGTCTGGGCGCTTTTTAATCAAAGAAAACGACGTCTGCTTTGGCCGTGGGGCTTTTTTTTCATTAATTCCAAAAGCAAATATCGTTGAGGCTGGCGATGGGAAGATCATCTTATCTATTGATTCACCCCTATCTTTCGTTTCGTTTCTTGTACTTTCAAATGGAGAATGCCACTAGGGAACGGAGAGGAAATTTATTCCAGTGAGTAATGGCATAGGCATGTCCTTTTATTAGGAAAGTTTAGTTTTCTTTTTATTAGGCCCGTAAAGTTTATTCAACGTTTCTATGCTGAATGTTTTTTTTTTTTTATATTTTTTTAAACAAACGTTATCGACTCTCCAGTGATACGCATTTTATTGCCTCAACTCCGTGAAATGAGACGGCTTTAAAGAATTTATGAAACTATAAAGTTCAGGGGCAGATCTGCGAAAAGCATCTGAAAAATTTTATCTCACGCAATAATCCACATCGAAGCCTGCGCTCCAACGATCTTGATTTGTCACGATTCCGCGTAGACCATTAGGTCTATATAATATTGTATTTCCTTGATGGGATTTCATAGAAAGAGAATCACTCGCGCGACCGAAATCGATCGAACCATAAAAACCACCCCTCGAAATAGTGCGCACCGACTTTCCATCTCGCCTTTCGTAACGAGACGCTCCAAGACTTATTTTACGAATCGAACAGATAAATCGCACAATCCGAATGTCCAAAAAAGAAAGAAAGAAAGAATCCTAAATAAATAAAATAATCATAGAAAATCGTCGCAAGCTGCGAAGTATATAATATTAGTATGTCTTCGCAAGAGCATGTATCTCTCTCGAATTTACGAACCCACCGCGGTTAAATCGCATAATCCAATCGCGCAGTTTTGAATAAGAAAAAAATTTAAAAAAAAAAAAGAAAGATAGAAAAGCTGGCAGCGCGTCCGCGACAGCGTCGCTCGCTGCGGAGCTCGCATATATATCTTCGCGCGTGCAGGCATCGATCCTGCGACGCGAGCCTTTTCTTTCTGGAGCGGCTGCGTACGAAAACGCTGAGAGGTGTCATCGTAAATCGTGCAGACCGCGCGGCGGCCCACTGAGCGCTGCCTTCGAAAATCCGAATTCGAAATCCGGTCTCGAATTCGCCATCACAATACCTTGGCTCTCGGTGCTCCGCTCCTGCGGGACGCTGCAGGATGCGCGCTCCTTTTCTCGCTTTCTCTCGCTCGCGCGCGATGTGTATGCACAAAAGATGAGCGCGTCGCTTTCTTCGGACGTAACTGCGCGCTAATGTTGTTTGACCAGCGGCTCGAGTACACGTGTTACCTGGATCCGCTCGGGACGCTTCTATTATTCCGGACCGGGACCTTTCCTCTTGCGCCCTGGGAACACCCGTTTTACAAAAAAAAAAAAAGAAGTAAACCATCGAGTCGCTCGAGTTATATACACATTCACATAAGTCAAGCGACATCCTCGCTCGAGTGTCAAATGACTGGACTTTTCCTGCGATCAATGCCCCGCCGGGCTGCCGCTCCATTCTCACATTTATCATGCTCCGACCGTCGATGTATCAATAATGCGATTTTACTCGCGCAACATCTTACTCGTGTGTTTAAAAGGGAAAAAATATATTTTTATTATGATTCTATAGGTGCGCGATGTTAACGTAAAATTGTACGCGGGAAAAAGAAATGATTTTAAAAACCTCCTATGCAGAGGATCACTTGAAGATAAATTGCATAAGGTTACAGAGAATAGGGGCGCATTATTCGTCGATTTTTATTGCGAATTGCACCCGATGACTGGAACTTCACAAGTAGGTTAAATTGCTTGGAAAACGATCGGGCGAGCACGCAGCTCATTGTAAAAAGAAAAAAAAGAGTAAAACGCATTCGACGATCGTCCAAATTACAGATTCCCAAATTAGCGCTGCTCCGAAAAGCAATCAGTGGGAAACATCGTCCATTCGAGAGGAAAGGATCGTACGGGGGTGGCGGGCGAAAAGTCGAGGCGTAAAAAGCGCCAATGCGAATCTCGAGATCCGAGAGCGAGGGGGCCGTTCGGCAGCGCGATAATTTTCAATTTTACCCGGCGCGACGATTAATTTCGTGGCGCAGGTCATTTGGGTTGGGCGTCGGCGCGGCCACGTAATAGCATCGACGCAGCATTAGCCGCTATCGTGGGAAATGCGTGTGCTCGCCTCCGTGTGTGTGCGTGTATGCTGCGAGTCCGAAATGGGCCAAATGGCAAGCGTTTCCGTGAGAGCAATAACTCACTGCCTAACTTCCTCCGCATCTGCGTCTCTGCTCTTCGGCGTGGCAGCCAGCGAGCGAGAATTTCCCGCCTCGGGACTGCCCGATGCCTTTTTCCCCGCCGCTCGTCGTCGTTTCACGCGCGCCCTGGAATTAGTTTTCCATGAGCCCCTGAAAAGGAGGAAAAAACACACCGCGCCGAGCAGGAAATTCAAGGTCTCGATTTCGGCTGACGATAAGGCGCCGAAGAGAGAGAAAGACAGAGAAAAAAATTAAAAGTTCTGATAAGGCGCTTAAGCCGCTTAGAGAACCCGAGCGCCTAATGCTTCGCTTTTTCGGAAGAATGCTTCATCCATCAGGCGGCCTACCGCGCATAAAATGACGTCCTTCTTAACGAAAGCTATCGAAGAATAAAAAAAAAGAAAAAAAAAAGAACGCGCGCGGAGGTAAGAGATCGGAGAGACAATGCGCAACTCCTTTGAATGACGGGGGTCTCGCGGAAATCGTCGAAAAATCGTCGACAATCGCCATCCGTTGCGTCACGGTGCTGGGCCGATCGAGAATAATGCGCGCGTCACATTAGTTAAAGGGCAAAATAAAGAGGAAATGCGAGAGGACGCGGCCGAAGGAGAATGCGAGGCGGACCACCGGTGAGCCGAGAGGAGAGTCGCCTTGAGCCGCCCGCTGTTGCAGGCAGCGAGATCGATGGGCGGGAAAATTTTTCGGGCGAAAAAAAAAAGAAGAGAGCCGACCGCCTCGAATTTTTCAGGAGACCCAGCTGTCGTGCTCTCGGCGGCAAGAGTCGAAAGTCGACCCGCTGCTCCTTTTCCTCCGTCCTTCTCTCTTTTTCTTCTACTCGCTGGCGACCACGGCGATCGACGAGGAAATGCAGACGCACGCGGAAAACCGAGCGCGATCGGACGGGCTCTTTTTTTCTCAGGGGGCTGCGATGCGCAAATCCCGCGGAGACCTGGAAGTGCGGGTTTGCGTGGCCGCAACTTCCTCGCCGGGATTAGAGGCCCAGACGCGTGCCGAACACTCTACCGGGCTTTTGTTTGAATCCTTAATGAAAGATCCCGTTGCTCCAATATTCATGAGACCTTCCCTCCTAATAAAGCGATTTTCGACCCTCCGATAATCCTCTATCAATTAATAACAAAATACTTCTCGATTATAAATTATTCCCAGTATACACACGATTCGTACCTTTAATGGATTTTACAAACTCTTCTTTTAAGGATAATTTACACTCAAGCGTTTTACAAATAGTTTTTTAGGATAATTTTCAATTAAGTGTTAGGTACACCCACCACTCGCGTAAGTACTGCAGAGGCACACGGAGAAAAGCAAGGGAGTTAATGCGTCGTGGAAGCGTGAAATTTTCGATTTCGCAAAACGCCGGTATCTGCCTTAACGCGATTATGTATCCGCGCAATCGAATAACCAATGGTCGGTGATAACGAAATCAATAGGCTCCGACGCATAGCCGTGGGTCATCCTCTCACCCGACGGCGACTCATCACACTGCGGCCCGTGCGGTGCACGCCGGAGCCAATAGCATTAACTGCGGGTGTTACCAGGACGATCATCCCCCCATTATTCCGTTCTATGCATAATTGTCTCCCGCCTTAACGTCGCCGCCCGAAATTAACGGCGCCTCGCGACGACCGCAAAAATCTCGAAATTGCAGACGATCCCTGCATGCATCGGCATAATCTCCTCCCTGCGCTCAAATTCTTCACCGCCCCGTGAAATCGTAATCTCTCCCCGGCGTTTTTTTCTTCTCTACTGCAGTGCGCGAATTTCGAAAATTGTACGCGTGCTCTCTAAAAACATTAAATAAGCGAGTATGCACTAATTCTACGTGATAAGTCATTCACTTTGGATATGAACGACTCACCACTTTGTAAAGCGTTCACTTATTTGATGTGAATTTCACTTATCCATATTTAGAGAGCGAGGGATCCCGCGTGCAACGGAGTGCAATCAAATCTGGTTTAGCTAAAATCTTTCGCGAAAGAACATAATAGAAGCCTGCGCACAGGCAGTAATCGTTCGCAAACGGTGCGGTGCCCTCTCAAAAGGGGAGGGTGAAGTGCGGAAGCTCGAGCGCTCCCTCCCGACATTTAATTTCAGTCATCTTTGCAAACGCTGCGGAGGTGACTATCGGGCGCATCTGCAATTGTACACCTTTGGCTACGAGGCAGAGATCGAAATCGCAACAATCGTCTTTCGTTCCAGGTAACACATCGCCCACCCCCCTTCTCGCTCTCTCCCGCTCCTTGTTTCACTCGGCCGAGCCGACGCTCGCTGCAAAGCGCCGTTGAAAGGAGAGGGAGGTGCGTACGTAGGAAAAAGTCGAGGGAGCGAGCGAGAAGGCGCAGGAGAGCGAGCGAGCGAGAAAAGCACGCGGCAGGCTTTGGACAATGGCGCGCGCGATGGAGAAGGTCTGATTGGTGCGTGGCCACGCGCCAGAATACTACCCTAGAGACGGCAGATGTTTCTAACGAGCAGCGGCGGCGGCGGTGGTGGCGGCAACGCAGCTTAAGAATACGCCGCAGTCCGAAGTATCGATCGCGATAAGCCGATCGTTACTCTCTCTCTCTCTTACTCGAGAGAAAAAAAAAGATAAGTCCTAACGATTCGACTCGGCTTCCGAGACTTCCCGATCATTTCGACGCTGGCGTGTTTACATGCCTACAGTTTTATATGTGCAGTTCTAGCGACGGCCGATAAATATATATATATATGTATATATTATGGGTAGCGGGAGCGGGCCATTAAACGCGGCGCCGAGAAAATTTTATTCCCAGGGCTATTACTCGAAGGAAGTCGCCGGTTTGTTACGATGTGTGTAAGAGCGTCGGACTTGGAGCAGCCGGCAGGCGCGCGTCCGCGTCCAGTTCCTCTCTCTCACTCTTCAGACATACACCCGATGAATTATGGATGCCGAAGCTTACATACGAATCCTGGCGTTAAGACGTTCTGTCAATTTTTCCAGATCCTTCGAGGAAGATATTGATTTCGTATCGCGCCGATGGCCTTATCTAAGACCCATCGTCGTCACCTTTTCAATTTCCGCTTTGTATTTATGGCCGATCGCTTGAGACGTGCGTGTATAATCAAATCGAGCGTTTTGTTCCAAAATTCAATAGCCGCTTAAATGACCAGGAGTCTATACCTGTTCTCCTAAAAAAAAGTCCTAAAGCACGGATTTCCGTTATACCGGTCGACCAACAAGTAACAAAGTGAACGAGGTCAGTTACTCCGCAAGAAGAAAATTCGTAAATAGGGTGTAATGAGCTGGTCAACGGGGGCAATGAATGAAAAATAAAGAGCGAGGTGGGTGCTTGTATACCGCTGGTATTGGGGGAGAGAAGGGAAGAAAAAAAGTAGCTAGTCTTTGGTGCACCTTACGGCTGAAGTGTGGCCCCCGTGTGCAGCTATATGGTCGGGAGCGTTTATACCTCGCGAGCATTAGTGCGAGAGGGTCACGTATGCGGTAAGTGGGAGAGTCGATGCTACGGCATCCCCCGGCGCCTACGTGCTTTTTACACCGGGCCGGCGCAAGGAAGCAGGAGACCGGCGAGGGTGCGGGCGCTTTTTCGGCCACTGCACAAGAGGGAGCGAGCGAGGTGGCTTTCTAGGTGTTCTGCCCGATTTGGGACCCGCGTGGGGTCGCGCACCCCCGGCCTCGGAGCGCGTGGCCCTCTTCAATGGAGTATATAGTCGGCCGAGCCACTGCCGGAATCGCAGAGAAAGGGAGAAGGAGAGCGGCATCGCCGAAAGGGCTAGGGCCGTGCGCACAAGCCGTAGATGCTCTTTTTTTGCGCTCGGCGCGTTCGACCGGGGCCGATTGCACCTATACATTCACGCTCTGCCCTTTTGCGCCAGCCACCCCAGCGTCCTTCCAAAAGTCAGTCGCTGAAATTCTTCAATTTTCGAACCCCCACAGTCGGGAGTCTCCGTTCGTTCGACGGCGACTTTGCGATCTTCAAAACAAAGTTACGCGTGCCGTGAAATTGACTTAGAAAAGATGCCTTATTGAAAGGGTTTTATAAAACTTCATAAATAATTTATCGGATTTTATCAAATTAGCTCATTTTTATATTAATTTAGATTGAATAAGATTGTTCCCACGAGGTGAATAGTGGTAATTAATATGATTTTTCACATTAAATTTGTCACTATTTACAGTGTCCAAGTGAATCTCGCACATTTTCTTATTTAGGAGAGTGCATTTTTTTGTTATACTCGCGACCGATGGATGTATAATATAAACGGCATGTCGGGGCTATTAAGAAGGCGATAAATTTTCACGGACGTCCCGGTCGTTTTCTCTTGGCGAAGTTTCTTTTGTGCCGAGTTGACACGAAAGTTTCCTTGGACGACGACAATGTGTTGCTCGCGAGCATAAATTAATGGAGATCGACGTGGTTTCGGAAAAACCGGGGACGCTCGGGAGATGAATGCGCGCAGTTTGGAAAAATGCCTTTTTCTTCGCCGGAGTGGAAGGATTTCTGCGGCTGCAGCCGCGGGCTCGGGGGAAGGGGAGGGGGCGAGCCGGTGGATGCGAAGGGCGGGGACGTGAAGGAGAGACGGCGGCTGCAGAGGGAGAGAGAGAGACCCAGGTGAACGGCCTAACGACTGGGAGGACGATTTTTCATTTTTCGATGCCACGAGACCCCCGACAATGGACGCGTGTCACGAGGCTGCAGCTGCTTGCCACTGTTTGTCGCGCGCACATGGCGCCCGAAACCTCGTGCGTCAGCCGAGCAGCAGCAGCAGCAGCAGCCAGCGGCTATATTGCGCGCTGAGATCTCCGCGCGAGATCAAAGCTCCAGGGCAGAGCCTTTCGCGCTTGCGCGCGGCCAATCGGCGGCGCACCGGTTATTGCATTCGCACGTGCGAGCTCTCAGCAACTCTCACGTTTGCTCTCTCTTTCATTATCTTGCGCTGCGTCCCTCGGTGCTGCGTCCTTTTCGGCGACTAAGGCATAGTTATAGAGGCTGGCCGAGGTCTGATTAGGTTACAGCTTCGCCTATACGAGCTGAACAGGGTGATGGGGGTACGCTTCGTGACTTTTAAATGTCCAGCGTGCGTGAGTTTCTCCAAAAGGTCTATTATTGTCATGTTTTTTTTTCTCCAATTTATTTATTTCTCACGGTCATTCGCGAGAATAATTTATCGTTTTATAATTATTATTATCCCTATTGACAGGGTTTTATAAAATGGTGAAGAAATCACATAAAACCTGATAAATAATTTATCGGATTTTATATAAAATTTGCAAATTTTTATAGTATTTTATAAGACAGTTTCTGTGATCAGTCAGTCTTAAAAATTTTGACTGAGAAAAAAAAAGATAGATCGAAAGTAATGGTTTTATTAAAGCCTGTCGATTTCACTGTAAACAATAAATTTAGTTCATTCGTCAAAAAACAAATACCTCCTCTTTATTAAATTTTTAATAATATATATATGAGATAGAGAAATAACGGGCATCATTCATCAAACAGGAAAACGTCGTTAAGAAAATTAAATTGTATTTTTTCATTAAATAGGAACAGCTGCATCCACATGGACCGTTCGTAGAGCGAAGAAACGGCAGTGGCAGCGGCTGCGAGATCGATACATTCGAAAGGATCCGCAGGACAGATAATATCTTTGCCTCCTCCCGGAGCGAGAGAGAAGGGTGTACAGCCGGTGCGCTTCTCTCGCCCCGTCTCGCTTTCTCCTCTGCAGCGAAAATACGTAATCCCTCTGTTTCTCGACCAGCGGCCTTAAAGGAATGGATCCCCGAAAGCCGAAACGTCAGGTATAAGGACGATTCCGAGTCGAAAGTGCCGAAATAGCGTCGTGCAGGGTTTCTCACCGCGCGCACGCTCGGCTCCTCGACGCAACGCTTTTACGGAATTCCGCCGCGAATTAGAATACCCCGCGTGCCATTATATACCGACGCGGCCCCTTAACGACCTATAGGTACCTTCCCCGCCCATTTCAGCCGGACGCTTAGCGAATTTTCGCCCAGCAATCGGCCGCCGTCGTAAAAATAAAAATGAGAAACGAGGGGTGGGACGGTGGCGAAATTTTTTCGCTATCGCGTAAAACCGCCCCCCGAACGATAATTCAATCGTTTCTCGGCCCCCGATTTTTTTTCACCAACGAAAAATGGCGAACGTTGCGGGGCAGACTGCGCAGCAGAGAAAAGAGAGAGTCTGTCAACTTTTGGGTGGAGTCTTCATGTATCCGACGTAAATCAAAAAGCTCCGCGCCTCCCTTCATCTTTCCTCGTTTTCTCGGCCCAGCGATGCTGATGCAATCCCCCATTTTCCGGTCTCCATGTCGACTCCGGCCGCTGCGATGAAAAAAATATCGGCTTTTGAAATTAATTACTTCATTAAAAAGAAAATGTTTTTTATTTTTATATTATTATATTATTATTTTCTATACTTGTTTCTTTTTAAATATACGTGAAGAGAAAACTGTAGTAAAAATTACTATTGTGTAACGCAAGGACAGACTCGACAAATCAAAAGTTTTACGAGAAAGTATAGTAAAATATGCTATACTTTCAGTAATATTTGTTGATTTTACAGTGAAATAATATAGTAATTTTTACTATACTTTTCTCTCCGTGTAGTTATAACCATAAAAAAAATTAATAAAATCAGTATATAAATTAATTTATTATTTTCCTTTGCCACTTTAAAGTACAGTAAACTGGATGCGGGTGTTTCTGGGAGAATAATTGAGAACCCCTGATTTGGCTCACGTAATACAATAGTATAGCGGCTCGACCGGCAATGTGGGCAGAGTCTAGTCCCGTCCCATACCTGGGTCTCGATAAACTGATTTATTTCGGCGTCATTGTGCCCAGGGCGTTGCATCTGTCCGGATTTCGCGGCGGAAGACGCTCTGTCACCTCGCTCGGCAACATCACACGAGCGCGCTGGGTATTATGACGTAACGAAATCGACGACTGCTTGCCCCCGAAGCCGGCAAATTTCGCGTTACGCCCGATAATGCGGACAATGGCCCGGCTCGCTCTGCCGCGGCAAAACTGCCTCCGGTGTCGGATAACCCGTGCGCGGCTCGCTCAATTTTCGAAGCCAGCAAATACAATGCGACGTCAGAATTCGTCTCGCTTTTCGACCCCCGAATGATCTACGCATTTTTGCCGAATTTTTATAATGCGAATCCTATATACCCAGTCCCGGCGGTCGCTGCTCAAGGGGAGAGTCAATTCATCGACACTATATATATGCGTCCTTTAAATTTCTGTCGAACTTCCATTTCGACAGAGGCGGCCCTGAAAAGGATCGACCTTTCGGCCGGTATTATTTTGCCACCTGGTTAGCTGGATAACATTTCCATCGATTTGCGCTCTTTCGATTTCGGCCTCGTAAATGGTTTGATCAATGGGCGCGGGTAACTCTTTGCACCCCGAAAATTAATAAGTTACGGATAATAAAATAAAATTCTTTAAATTCTCGGTTGTAAGTACTCTATTTTTTTATTTTCAATTTATTTATTACGGTAGTGCTCCGAGGATACGTCTCGCATTATATCATTGTTAAATAATAACAACACGGAGAAAAAAGTTTTAGTAAAAATCACTATTTTTAATAGTTTTGTAACAAATAACAAATTTTACTAGAAAGTATAGTAAAATTTATTGATATGCTGATTAAATGTTACTATACATTCTACTAAATTTTTTATTTTATCTATTGTTACAAGACCGTATAGTAATTTTTACAAGAACTTTTTTCTCCGTGAATAAATTGTTAAGATATTGAATAAAATCGGTGACTAGTGAAAAACTAAAAAAAAATTTGTTTGTTTTATATAGTTATGAAACAAAAAGAACGTAAAAGTGTACTCTAGAAGAAAGGGTACACGCTCGAGTTGTCGAAAGGAAAAGATCAAAAGACAAGCAGTAAGCGTTTTGCGCGAAATTCGCCAAGTCCTCGAAAGTGCCCGGGGAACCGAAGGAGAGAGAAGGAGAAGTCACGAGCAAGCGAAAAGATCGGAGAAGGCATCCTTATCCTTCGAGCAGTCGTTTAGGGCTCGTACGCTCGGGACATGAGAAATTCAGCGCGTCGAGCCTCGGCCAAGGGTGGCGTGCGAGCGAGACGGAGCCAGTAGCCGGGGACCGCTCAAAGAAAACAGGGTATAAGCACCTTGCGTCGCTCCGTTGCGACAATAAAAACGAAGCGACTCCTAAAAAAGAGAGAGAGAGAGAGAGAGAGTCCGGCCGCGCTCGCGATGGGATCGCGCGGGCGCTGCGCGCATTTGCGTCTTCCTCCCTTATCGCCGCGACGAATCGTCTCTCGTTGCCGAAGAGGGAAGGGACACGCAGATCGACCGATACCCGGCGTTCCGAAGCCCGATAAGCTTCGATTCGCCCGCGACCGGGATCAGGTTCGGTCCTTCGCTTTGTGTGCGCGTACAGTTCACCACTTATCCGCCGGTGCGGCGGAACCTCTCCGAGGAAGTTTGGATTAGGAGAGCCGGAGACGGCGGCGCGAACGGGACCCCCCCATGTCGCTGCTTATTAAGCAGTACGACCTCTCCGCGGCCAGGCTCTCTTTTCTCTTTATGCGATTTGTCATCTCTCGGCCTCTCTGCGCCGTCGAGAATAAAGAGAATAGAAAAGGGAAAATTTTCATGAATTTTGTACGACGGGCGTATATATATATACGTATAGTTCGACCCTCGCGATGCTTTCAAATTTTATAGCTGAATAACATTAGCCTTCATGAAAGGGATCTGATTTCGCGTCCTTCTTTTTTTTTTTGAAGTTTATACGTACGTTTTAAGTGAAAAATACATCAAAAAACATTTTTAATCGTTCCAGCCGCCAATAACGATTTCGGAAAATGTTGCACGTGCGTCCGGGCCTTTCATTATAATAACGACGATTTTTTTTCAAATCATTTCATCATTAGAGATAATGTAACACTGTGTAAGAGGCCGAAGAGCGAAGATGGCGGGTTATTTGTCGGGTCGCGCATTAAATTCTTAAGTGGGTGATACGGAATGGCGAGTGCAGGTCCGAGATTCAAACTGCTCCGAATCGGGCGGACATAATTTCGACGGGCAATCAGCTATTTGTATGTATTTATGCATATTAATTCTCCATCGTCGCGGCTCACCCTTGGAGCCACGAAACAGGCCGTCGAGTAATCGACCACTCCACTCAACAGTTTTCGCGCTCCTGTAGTTATATAAGTCTTGTCGACTTTATTTACTCCGAGCAAGGATAATTACTCGCAGGTAATTATAAGAAACGGATTTTTTAATAAAAAAGTCCGAGCGTCCTCAAAAAAATGGACGCCATTTATTTATGCCCACGCGTAAAGAGCTACTCAATATTCAATACAGAAGTTTCTTAAAAGATAACGTAATCGTGCTATAAATAAATAATTGAAGTTTGTATTTATTTAAATTTTAAAATAGCAAGTTTATAGTATGGCCTATGCACAGAATTTATATTAATTAAGAAGATTTCCGATAATTGTAGTACGAATAAAAATATTAAATCAAGTAAAATTTAACATAATATTCTATATAAGAGAGTGCAAGTAAATGGAGTGAAAAAATCGGCGAACGCCATTACCATCCGTCAAAAGAGACTTTTTTTTAATTAGACATTTCGTAATGAAATGGATTACCCGGGGGATAAAAGGAGACGGGGTATTTTTGAATTAATAATCGAATCGCCGCGGAAGCACCATAGAAACTCTGGACCCCATTCATACTCTTCGGCTGTGCGCGCATTCTTCTCTGACATTGGCTTAGAATAGTAATTGATGGTACTTGGCATGTTTCGACGATCTGCGCGGGCGCACGGACATAATAACACGACTACACAGTGGATAGAGATATAAAGAGCGAACACGTGTGTTCCTCGACCGTACTCGAACTAGACGCGCTTGCTCGATGCAGTATTAATCCATTTCTGTATAGGCTGCGCTTGCGGCCAACATTTGTAAGCGCTGCGCGGCGCAGATTCCTCGGTGACATTGTAAATTTTCATTTTCATCCCTTAAAAAATTTTTTTAATAAAATCCCTCGTCACTGTATCGAATCCGCCGATGTCCTACGCGCATATAGGGATGTTAGATCGTGCACGCGTAATTTATTACCAGCGTGCAGCATAAGAGTAATAAAAAAAGAAATATACTTATTATTTCGGCGAGCAAATTCTTTTTCATATAAATTCTTGAACAATGTGACAAGTCAGCACGGCGCACCAGGGTAAATAAGAGGCCCGAGCGTTGAATCGTAACGGAGTAAAAAAAAAAAAAAGAAAAAGAAAATTGTGCGCTCGTCCAGAAAGATGGTTAATGCAGCCTCGGATGTACGCGTCACGTAAGTATAAGCAAGAAACTATGGAGCCGTGATGCATCTTCTGTCATGAGAACAGTGAGGCCAGAGCTACCGTATATCCGCGCCTGTGCGAGTCGCTCGTCAACCCTCGGCTACGGAAGAATACGCATTAATTTATATCTGCATACGCCTGGCATTGTTATGATAATGGGCCGGCGGGCCGCAGCGGAGCCTCGGTCAGGGCTAGATATTCTGGGTAGCATCACGTTTTGCGTCGCGCGCGCAGGCGCATCTTATAATGCGACGTCTCTCGGCACGCATTCACGCACACACGAGGCGCTCGTCCTTTTTGCCGAGTGCCTATATATACGCGCGCGCCATAGGCTATATGGAGCAAATATACGCATTCAAAACATCGCGAAACAATGCCGCTCTGATTCGACTGCGCCGCCGAGGACGGAAGGAATCCCGCAGATATTTTAATGTGGTCGCGAAGGGCGAAAATCTCTCCTGCGGAATTACCATAGTTTTCATTGTGCGCGCGAGGCGATTTTTCGAGGTGCGCGAGAGATGCCCTTTAAAAATTAAAATAATATAAAACCGAGTGGCTTTTACGCCTATTATTTCGCGCCGGGCCCATTTCTATGGGCCGTGGCGAAACGCGCGAGCCTCTTCGAGCTACGCCAGATTCTGTATTGCGTGTGTATACGTTCGAACGAGTTTTCTGCACGCTGAATGTGTTTCGGCGAGCTCGGGTTTTCTATTGCAAGTGGATTTTCAAAAGACTATGGGCTCGAGCGATATTAATTTTGGCTTATAACCGCAGTGAATGTGAAAAAAAAATAAATAAGAATCCCTCATGAGAATCGCATCGCGCATATAAAGTGCTTTATTAGGATTCATTTTATATGCATGCTAAAGACCAAACATTAGATTTTAGTGGATCGGAGGGGACTTTGATTTTGACGTAGTACCCTACGAGCGCACTGAAACCACAAAATAAACAATGCTGTTTATCTGTATGGCTCCGATTGCAGGTTGTCAAAAGTAGGGAAGCAAATGCAATGCAAACGGCTTTTTAATATTTTCTATATTCATTTAAATAATTAGAACTTTTTAAAGATTTTTCATGTATAGAATTATACGTTGATCTGAACGCAAATAGCATTATCAATTTTATCGTGGTTAATGAACGTTGTACAATACCTATCGGCGGCTTGAAGCAAATGCATCCGTTTAAATAATTAGAATGGGCTTCAGAATTTTTGTATAATTATTATAGAATAATCCGGAAAATAATTAGTAATTACGCAGTATCGGCTTCATCGTAAATATATAGCATAGATGTACGCGGGATTACAGGTTAATAAAAGTAACGTTGCACTGCGAACGGTTTTCAATTTTTTTCCACACACTTGAATAATTTGAATAATCTTCAATAATTTAAATAATTACAATGATTAAAATAATCCCAAAATAAGTGCAGCTGCGATATAATTACTGTAGCAGTTTCATCGCGGATAAAGCATATGTATATACATTTTGTTTGCGTATCTCGCTTGTAACTATATGCAGACCGGTAAATAGATCATTTCACGCTTATGCGTGTAAAATGTTATTCACTGCGGATATGTTTAGCTCTCGTATACGTAAGCAGTACATCTTTTACGAAAATACAGCGATGCAGCTTGCCTCCTCACCAAGACGGACGCAGCTGGTGCGCGTCGGTGTGCGTGTGGAGGATACACTTTTGTGCGTATATAAGCAACGCGGCGTGCCGAAGCTCAAAATAAAAGTGAGGACGCACGAGTGCGTGTCGGATTAAATATGCAACAAGGGAAAAGCTTTATACCTGGGAAAATCAGGAGCAAACGTTTTCCATCGAAAGCTTCACGCGTGTCGGGCCGTAAGCCGCGAGTAAAGCGAACTTCCCGGGCCCCACAATGCGCAATTATACGCGAGCGTGTATGTGCATACTCCACTTTGTATTTTAATTTCATTCCTCCATTTTTTTTTATTTTGCCTCTTACGTCTTCTATATCTACCCATTCAATTGTTTTTTTTTTTTGGCTGTCAAACTGGCGGGGTTGTTTGATTAAAAAAAAAGGACGAAGCGCGTAATTTACCGTCCGCCTCGAGACGAATGGACTTACCTGAATAATTTTTTCCATTTTTTTTTAACAGCGCGACAGAGTAGCGAGCGTGTGAGAAAATTTTTTACTTCCGTTCGTCTGTCTTTTTTTTTCGCACTCGGGGAAGGGGGCAAATATATACCTATACACTTCGGAAGAAAATCTCGGTTACTCTCAGTCGCCGAGAGTGCACCGCTATTTTTTTTTTTCGGGAAAGTGAAGAATAGACCCGCATGGCGTTTTGTCGGTGGTCGGGAGAAAAGAAACATAAAAAAAAGAAGAGAATCCTCGAGGCGTCGACACGTCTGATTCGTATCTGCACTTACCCCCATGTAAGCCGGCGCGTGGTCTTTCCAGGTTCGAGTCCCGCGGAAGCCTTTCGACGGGCTCCTCTTCGATGCGCCCGTTACGATCGCACCTCTCGGCCCGAGTGGTAGATTTTATCGCGGGACTTTTTTTTTTATAAAAAGTTTCCTTATCGCGCGTTTTCACCGCTCTGCGAGGCCTTTTAAAAGCTCGCGCGCAGCTGCGAGCTACATTTTTTCGCGAGGCGCAATCTCAGCGCACCTCGTTAAAGGAAAAGGTTCTTCGTTTACCTAAAAAAAAAAACAAAGAAAAAGAAAATGAAATAACGGCGGGAAAAAGCTCGGAGTCATCGACGATATTGCTCCCTCAAGTTTCTCGAGTGCGTCGGGAAATGCCGCGGTATACACTCAGCAGTATTCGTTCAGAATGATCGCTCGAATGCGGATTTCTCATTCTATACTGCCGACCCGCTTCGCTCCGACTCTCGAGCCTCGAGTTTGTTTACACAGTCTATCTACCATGCTTTTTTTTTCTAACCAGAATTTCAGTTAAAAATAATCTTTATCTCCAACGAGGGTAAAAAAAAATACTGGAAAACAACAGAGAAAAGCGCCCCGCAGCAATTAAGGAAGAGCGATGAAAAAAGGAGCGCGCGGTTGAAAAGGAAACGCGCGTTCGGGGTAAAAAAAAGAATATCATCCGAGATCGATGACGACGGCATCAGAAAGGCAAAAGGCTGCCGCACGAAGGCAGATTCGCGTGCGCATGCATAGCATCCCTCTTCTCTGCTCTCGGGGTGTGTATGCGTACACGCAGCTCCACGCCGCGGACTGTGCCGCAGGGAGCGAGCGAAAGCGCCGGCAGCGCGCGGGCAAGACGGAGACGGAGCGATCGGGCGCGAGAGAGAGAGGGGTTGCAGGCAGGGGCGGGCAAAGCGGCCCCCACTGCGCGTGCGCGCGCCAGTCCCTTCCTCCACCGGTGCGTTCCCTCCGTCTCTCTCGCTCCCGGCGTCGACCTCTCGCTCCCGCTCACGCATCCCTTTCCAGTCGGCGGCGCGGCCGGGGATCCTTGCCTCGCTCCGTCTCTCTCTCTCGGCGCGGCGCTTTCGGCCGGCCGCGGTGTATGCTGTGTGTGTCCTGGGTTCCCGCCATGGCTGCGGGATGACACCCGAGGATTGCCGAGCGCTCCCGAGCCTCCACGAGGGCCGAAACGCGGGCAGCTGCGAGCCTCGACGGACAAAGAATGCTCTTGCGAGCGTACACACAGTCACCGCGCGGCGAGCACACTCAGCACGGGGCAGCCCGCAACCAAAGGTACGGAGTTACGGAGTATAAGCCACATAGCCCCGGAGATCGGGAGCCGAGGAGACTTGGGCCCGTATTACACCAGCCCTGATCGCACTTATCCGCGTCCCCCTTTGCCTCTCGCCTTTTTCACCCCTTCGCCAGCCCGTCCCCCAGTGTGTCCTGCCGCGAGCAGTCGCGGTATCCGCGCAGTCCTTACGTCCGTTTTTTTTCTTCTTTCGTCCCATCGTCCGCTTCCCCCGCAGTGTGGCCTGTGTGTCGTGCACCGCGCCGCCGGCACATAACCTCGCGCGGCCGCCGAACTTCCTCGGGCCCTGTGCGCGCGATTCTCGCCCTCCTGGTGATTTTCAGTCGGACGCGAGTTCTCCCCGGCATGTGACGTGACAGCGTTTTTATTGGTGTGTTTTTGTCAAACAAAATAAAACAAGTGATTTTTTTTATCTGCGTTGCCATCGCCGAGAGTATAATATAGTTGTTACTGCGAGGAGCGTGGACGCACAGTGCTTTGTTGACGATCAAAAAAGTGAAGGCTCGGGATGGATTTTTATTTATACTGTTCTTGTTGAATTGGAGTACGTATGTGGTTGCCGATGTTACGCACCCGGAACCTGGCCAGCGCACCTCGTAGGCTTTGTTTATGCCGATCGGAGCAAGGCTGCTCCGTTTTATTTTTTTCTCTCTCTCTCTTTCGGAGCACTTTTCCCTCGAGGTGGAAGCTCGCTCGAAGAAGTTACTTTCACTTTCGAGCTCGAGTCCGGTGCTCCTTTTCGCTTTTCGCATGCAGCCGGCGCTATCTTCTCTTTTCATTTTCAATTCTTTCTTTTTTTATTTACCTTTTGCTTTTGCGCTATTTTCCTCGATCTTCTCGCGTCGGTTTTATCTAACGATTATTGAGTTTCATGCGACAGAGGAAATGTGAATTTTTACGGCTTCAGTGGTGGGAAACTTGGTAACTGAGTGTGTATGTATAACATGTGCGGAAAGATACTCGTATTCGACCAAAAGTGCCGGAAGAAAAAAATGAATCGTTAAATAATTAAATGGAATTTACAGTGCGACGATCGACGGGTATAGTTGAAAAATGCAAACTTGAGCTCGTTGCATTTGTTTGTTGCCGTTTCCAAGTTCTCGGTTAAAATCTCCTTATCCGGTATCGTTATAAATAAACAGAATGACTAATGGCATGTTTGTAAAAAAATCTTTTTTATTTAAAGCGAGTCTGTGATAATTGACGTGAGATTAAGTTCAATCAATTTATTATTTATCTCTGCGAATTACAACATTTTTTCTTAAACGGCATCGATACGTAAGCCACAAGTGTACATTTGAAAATAGTAATAATATTAATGGAAATGCAAACTTGTTACATTTAACTCTATATTTGCAGAAAACAAATATTCGTTCAATTTTACAAAATTTCCTGACGATATCATTTAGCACTGTAATTTTAATTTATCATTCACCTATCACAAGAAAATAGCCAATTATTTAAAAAAAAAAAAAAAAGAAATTCGTCAAAACTTATAATTTATCGGTCAAGAATGAAGGAATAAACCTGCACTTTTGTTCGGACAAATGAACAATGCCTATAATTTCGCGAGCGATCTGATGCAACATTTGATAAGCATTATTTCGTTAAAATTTATCGGAGCAAAAGGGAAACGGAACGGCGGATCGATCGAAACTGGCGATTAAAGAACGGGAAATCGAAGCGTTCCAGCCCTCCTAGAGCAGATCGACATCGATGCGTCGTCGTCGGTCCTCCTCTCTCTCTCTCTCGTTCTCTTTTGGGGCCACGGACTGAATTATTCGTTCGGCAGGCCCAGGGCTTTTTGCCTCGATTTTTTCCTCTCCTCCCGGCGCGGCGTATCGCTTTTTTTCGCTCTCTTTCTTATCCGCCGCGATACAAGGGAGCCGCGAGCTGCGCGAGATTTCGGCCGGTTTCTTCCCTCGTTGCGGACAGACGGAACGGATCGAAACCTGCTTGCCTCGTGGAATAGCGAGGCGCGGATCGCGCGAGCAGCCGAGAGAGAAAGAACAACGGGCTCTCAAGGAGAGATTTACGGGCAACGTGCAAAGACCCCTTAGGCCCTAAATACTATATTGTTCTTTTTCGTGCCTTTTTCCTTTTGTTTTCGTTCCTCTCTTTTTTTTTAACAGCCGACCGTGCGCTCGCCTCGCTCCTTCGCTCTCGATACGCTCGCCGAGAAAACTCAATATTACTGCCGACCTTTTTCGCAGCTCCGATCTAAGTCCGCGTAACTACGCGCGGATTCCGCTCGTCGAGGCTTAATTATCGATTCGAGCTGCGGCACTCGGTAAAATTGAAAGAGCGAATAAAATACCGGCCGTACGTACGCGTCACACCCTTCCTTCAAAAATGGCACACGTCAATTTATTTTGCGCGTACAGAGAATCGCCGAACTGTGCGTACGCGTCCCGATTATTTTTTTTCTCATTCCATCGCGCGGCGGCGGCACACTCGGTGCGTCCGTGTGTATACGTTCATCGAGCGAGCGACGGGCAAACGTGTCAGCGCGAAGAGGCCGCATTAATCTGTGGTTTAGCGAACCAATTTAAATATCAGCGGCGCGCACGTTGGACGCAATTTTATATCATTTCCGATATCGCGGCCGCACACACGCGCGCGCCCCAGTGTGGGTGGATTTAAGAGTCCCTCGACGGCGCAGCGTCACCGGTAACCGTACGCAGCCTCGCGTAATGCGCTCGCCGTGCTTTATCGCCCGACGATTGTTGATGCGCCGCGACTCACGGTAAATAGCCGAGCGGAGACCGGAGCTCGCGGAGCAAGTGCAATTTCTCCGGTTGGCCTTGAGGCCTACGCCAAAATCCGCCGACAGGCGTGGGAGGCGAGAACAGGGGGCTTCGAGGAAAAATCAGTACGGGAAAAGCCCGGACCGGGCGGTGCTTTAAACGTCGAGCGTAGTTGTGTTTTTCGGTAGCCGTATAGCGGCGACGGCAGGCAGCACGTGCTTCCCAACGGCTCGTGTGTAACACTCGCGTATATATACGTGGACGCTCGCGTACGTGCGCGTTGAGGAGGAGAGCGCGAAGGAGGATGGAGGGACGACGAAGGGAATCGCGGGAGAATACGAACGTACGAGTGAGAGAGAAAGAAAGAGAGTGAGTGAGAGAGAGAGGAGCCGGGCGAAGGCTCGCGCATGCGCGGCCCCGGAGTACGTGTGCGTGGGACCTTGAATCAGGCAGCCTTTGTCGCGAGACTCCACCGCAGCAGCAGCAGCACCACGAGGCCGGCGAAAGTGTACCCGAAGCTTTTTTGCTCCGAGTGCCGCCGCGCGCGCGCGCACGCGGTGAGCCGCTCGTTTTTTCTTTTTTCCTTTTTTTTTATCCTCGTACTGCCCCTTTTTTTACTCCTCTCCGTCTCTTTTTTTGCCTCCTTGCATCTTTCCTTTTTCCCCCTTTTATTTTTTCTCTCTCTTGCGCGCGCGCGCTCTGGGCTGGCTCTTTCTCTTTGCTACTCGATGTGCGTCGCTTCGGAGCCACGAGTGCGCGAGCCTCCGCCGTTTCTTGCCATTTTTGCTCGGGCTATTGCGCCGGAATTAGCGCTAGCGCTGCACCGGGAGAAAGGCGCGGAGGGAGGCCGGCCGGGACTGTAAAAAAAAGGGCGATTATCGCAGATTTTAATTAGTCGAGTTTCGTGGGCCGCTGCATTCGCTGAAAAAAAGAAACGCCGTTTGAAAGAGTTCTATTTATACTGGATGAACTTCGGATTGCACCTTTCATCGCGATTTTGAAATGCATGCACTGCGTCAATTTAATTTCCACGAAACATTTCTTCACTCTCTCTCTTCTTACGGTCCCTTTCGTTATGTAATTGTTGTCGAGAACGTGAAATGATTTATTGCAATTAGGCTCTATCGCTATCGTTTTCGGTTTATGCCAAACACTCGCAAGTATCGACCGATGTAAAAATAAAAACAATAAAAAAAATAAAAAAAAAAACGTTAACTTTGCTCGCTAAAAATACTTTAACGCCGCGAATTCTTCTGCGAACGCGTCATTTCTGCAGAATTTCTTCTCATTAAAGCACGAAAAATAAGATTCCTCAGTGCGCATCATTGAGTCTCTCACGCGATAAAGACTTTGTATCTCATTTGGATTCTCGTTAAAGAGACTCGCAGGCGCACACCCGCACACCCCAGAGAGAGCCGCCTCTCTGTCGTTCGTTTTTTCCATTTTTCAAACGACGCGCCGCGAGATCCTGTCCCTCGAGCTGCAGAAAATTGTTAACATCGCGGCTTCCGCGAAACTCGGCTGTGCAGGCTTCCGAGAAAGAGGCGCATGCATTTCGCCGGGACGCCGGGTAGAGAGAGCGTATAGGAGGAGAGCGAAAGAGGAATCCGCCGAGCGAAAGAATCCCGGCGACGCATAACGTTTTCGACGCGCACCGGCTATACGGAACTTTAACCGCCTCTTTCTCTCCCCGCAACTATGATTCGGCTCTTTCTCTTTGGAACCGCGGGACCAGCCTCCGCCGACGCCGATTTTTCCACCCTGTTACGGGAAAATGCAGGCTTGCACCCTTATCCCGTGCGCGGACAAAGTAGCATTGTTTCGTTTACGCGTCATTATCTCGACTCCGCACGCACTACTATCGTCGTCGCTCTCCGCAGTTTCACGACCTTTAAAGACTAAAGTTCGCGGTATTCTCCGCGAAAGTTCAATTGCCGCTCTTGTGTACGGCGCGATTAAAAATTTTTTGCTCGCGTCCTTATCGGCTTGTTTCGTCGGCGCCCGAACGGAGAGTAAAAAAAGGCGACCCGTATCGTTTCTCATTGTTAACGAGCTCGCGCCGCCGCCTTGGAGAAGGAGAAGGAGGAGGAGGCCGTGGAGAAAGAGAGAGGAAGAAGCGGCAGCAGCGCGAGTAAAAAGCGTCGAGAAGAGAGAGAAAACGCGCCGCGCTGGATTTCCAATAGCCCAGCTCGCTGGGAGAGTAGGGGAAGCGCGACCTTGTGCGAGGAGAGCACGTGGAAAGCGCACGCGAGCCGAGAGCGGGGCGAAAGTGCCGAACGACAGTGCAAGTTTCCAGCGATAGCGAAAGCTGCCGCGCGCCAGCTGTAAAGCTATTACTACCCCCGGAGCCTTTGGGGTGCCCACCCCCGCCACCAGCGCGAGTCCCACATACAGCGCGAGTTTTCGACCGGCCGCGCGTCCCTGTGTGGGTGCACCGCGTCGTAGGGGGAGTCGCGAATTCGGCGCTCCTGCAGTGGATAGCGCCGCCTCCGACGCCGGTGCCGAGAAAGCGAGAGTCGAGCTTGCGCGCGTACGCGCTCTCTCGCCCTCTCTTCGTCCCGCTAGCTCGACGCGAAAGTGCGATCGATATTTTGCTCCGAAACGTCGACGCTGCGTAGATGGCGATGGGTTTCGACTGCCCGTGCGTGCAAACGATTTTATTTTTTTTTTTTGCTCCCTTTCATTCGGCTTCGTTCTTTTTCTCTTTCAAATTTTTTCTTATGCATACGGTTAAAAAATCATTTCCAAATATTAATTTTAATGTTTAAAATTGAATGGATGTAAAAAAATATTGTTTTTTGTTTATAAGAAAATGCATTAAGATCTGAAGATAAGAGAGAGCACTTTTTTCACTGAGTTTCCTTTTCATTTTTAATTAATTCGTATTATTAATGGGATGCAATTTTTATGCCTTCTTAAGTTGATTCAGTGAAGCTCTATATTTTACTAGAAAATTAATGGAAACTGCTCCACTCCTCGCTAAATAGTGGAGCTTCTTTCACTAATTTTTAGTGAAATCTCACTAATTATAAAAGTTTTTCATTCATTCAATTTTAAACAGCACTATGGACTACTCTTTGTTCATTTTGTTCGATATGGTAAACGGTCATCGTTTGGACTAAAGTACACGAGTGAATTTTCCGAGATCAAAACGTTGGGAGGGGTTCATTGAGGATAAAGCGCGCCGGAGAGCAGGAGAGCACCTTAGGTCGCCGAGGTGGGCGTTGTAGTGTATAGTACGTTACTCGTGTTGAGCGTAATAGTAGCCTTGACGTACGATGTGTCCACTCCCTGGCCGCGGGTAAAGATCTGTGCCACGATTCAGGGACTCGCGTGCGTCTTGTTTACTTTCGCTCCGAGTGAGAAATTACCACCGCGCTTCCCACGTATCCTGCTTACGGTAGCTCCTCGGCGAATACATTTGAGCATAAATGTTATCGAGCTTAATGAGACATTTTTTTTAAAAGTATGCTCTTTATTTGTTTCAGATCGTACAAATCAACCGCCTTCTAACAAGCCACGTTAACCTCAAGTGATTTATATTTTCTTACGAAGAGCACACGCGAGTCTGAGAGCGAAAGAAGTTAATAATTAGTGTGTTTATATTGACGTTAAGAATCCCAAAAGAGCTTAGATCGAGAAAAGAGAAAATCTATCGCATCTATTTAGTGTACAAAGTTCAGAAGCTACAAAAAGGAAGAGATTAAATTGAGTCCGTCAGTGCCAAATCTTTAAAGCAAAAGTGAATTTATTAAGGAAACGTTGATGACGAAGAGAGAAAAAAAAGTTTATACCGTAGACCAAAGAATATAACCATTTTTCTACTACCCCTTCGAGAAGCTAATGAAACGAATGGAACGAATGAGAGGAGACTCACGGTGAGCGCGCAAATTCTAAAAAGGAAGTGCAAAATTCAAGAGGACGCCGGGAGTCGCGAGGAGAGGAGGGTGCTCCGGTGCAACGGATCTACTTCAGTTCGTAGCCTAAACCTGTCGAGTACAAAAAGCGGAGGGTGATATTAGGACAGACGTGATAATCGAGTGTGAAAAAAAAGTTAGTGGTGTATACTGTAGACTGAGCGCAGCGGAGTATGTCGCGGAAGTGGTGCAACGCGGCTCGCCGGTAAAGCCAGTGGAGGTAGGGCCGCCCCCGGGCGCCGCAGCTCCAGCGCCCCCTTCGTCGGGCCAGCCACCCCCGCAACAGCAGGCATCAGCCGTCACAGCAGGCCGCGCAGGCGCGTGCCGACCGCGGCGACGCGGCGGCTCCCCACCATGGGCCCCGGAAGATGAGCAGTGAGGTGAGCAAGGAGGTCGTCGCCTCCGAGAGGGTAGGCAGCCCTCCGGCGGCGGTCGCGACCTCTCCGGGCTCGGTGGCCCCCGGCGACACGGGCCGCCACCTGCCGCCCTTCAGCAGCTTCTCCATCGACGGCGGCATGGACACCTCTACCGCTCTCGGCAGCCTCCAGGCCCACGAGCTCTCCATTGGCCCCGGGCTCAACACCTGGGACTACTACGAGGGCCTCACTGGCCGGCTGATGGATGCCCGCGGCGAGGTCATCATAGCCTCGCAGTACCGGCCCTGGGAGTCGAAACACGGCGGCATGCCGCCCGGCGGACCCCCCGGCCCCGACGGCCTCCCCAGCTTCGCCTCGCAGTTCGCCGGCCCCGGCGAGGCCCAGGAGCCCCAGCTTACCACCCTGACGCCCCTCTCGCCCGCGTCGATGTCGCACTCGCCGCCCGTCAGCTTGCCGAGCTTCCACACGCTGGGCGCGCCGCTGCCGGCGCCCCACCCTCACCGGGCCGCGGCCGCGGTCGGCTACCCGCTGGTCCCGGCGCCGGTGCAGGCTCGAGAGGTGCCCGCGCTGCAGCAGCAGCTCCTCGACGAGCGCCACATCCAGATGCTGGGGGCGGGCGCGGTGCAGCCGTTCGTGCCGCCCCAGCCGCACCCGCACCACCCGGTGCTGACGGTCGTCAAGTCCGAGTACCCGCAACTGCACCACGCCAACTTCCAGAATCCTATGTCGACGGTGCTCGACTCGTCGCCGACGTCGCGCGCGGTCGGCGTCGACGGCCGCAAGAAGGAGCGCAGAAAAATGCGCGCGGGCTCGATGGAGTCGGAGGACGGCGGCCAGCCGCCGAGCCAGGAGAGCTCGGGCCAGGTGGCCGCGGTTTCCTCGACGGCGAACCGAGGCCCGCACCACATGGGCGGCGGCCTGGGCGACGCCGACGGCGAAGGCGCCCTGGGCGACAAGCCGGCCAAGAAGAAGCGAAAGCGCTGCGGCGAGTGCATCGGCTGCCAGCGGAAGGATAACTGCGGCGAGTGCGCGCCTTGCCGGAACGACAAGAGTCACCAAATCTGCAAGATGCGTCGCTGCGAGAAGCTCACGGAGAAGAAGGTAAGTGCACGCGGATAGAGAGTAGATTGGAGATCACTTCTCCACGTGGGAAACCGCGTGGGTCCACCGGCCGTCCTTCGGTCACGCGAGCCCTCCGAGCCGACGCCGAGCCCGTAGTACGCCGGCCAGTGTACGCTGTGTGTATACGCGGCTCGAAGCCGGCAGCCTATATATAGCCTGAACTTGGCCCCGATGCCGGGATGCGCCGACGAGCGAGAGAGGCTCCCGGAGGGAACAGAAATACTGAAATACGGAAATACGGATAGCCGAGGGAGGGCCGCACTTTATTATTGCGCTGACGCCGAGGCTGCGAGGGGGTGGGCGCCTTTAGCCCCGAGCCGCGATAAAGCGTCCTTCCTTATCGCACCTTTTCGCCAGCTCGGCGCTAGCTACATGCCTTCGTTAGCTTCTTTTCTTTCTCGCTCGTTCTCCGTTCATTCGATGACGATAAACAAAGGTTCAATGCTCTTCCCGAAGGCTTCGCGCGATAATGTACTTTACATCACGGCACGCTCATTCACTCTTTTTCTCTCGACTTTGTCTTCGTTCGATTCGACGGATCGACTTTTCATACTGTCGCTATAAATTTTACGTTTTTTACACCTTTTTTTTTATTCTCTTCCTTTACCGCGGTTTATCTGTTGCCTTGTGTACCGCAAACAATTTGCCTGCAATAATAAATATACTCCTTTTTTTCCCCAATTATATTGCTCTTGCACGCACATTTTTGAACGATCTTATCGCGCGCGGTAAATTATTTATCTATTTTTAACTTCAGTGGAAACAATTGCTATAAAGTTATGTATCGTTATCGGTGTTTTTCAATGCTTATCAAATCGCAATGTACTTTGAAGTGTTGCATCAATGGATTTCAAATTACATTTCTTTCTTACAAACAATGGCAAATAAATAAATTTATAAATAATATTTTAAAAAAAACGTATAATTTTTACAATCCACCGCACGTTCTAAGAAGTTGATAGAATTTTTTAACATTAAAAGAAAAAAAAAGAACTGTGGCTTCATCCAATCTTTTAAAGTCATTAACGAACCTTTTTCTGAAACGGTCTCAAAAAAATACGAAGTTTCAAGAGTTTAAACCGTAGGAAAGAATTTTTCGTTCGGTCGTAGGGTAGTCATTAAAAGTCTTTGCTCGGCTTGGCAGAGGGTAGGAAGGCTGCTAAGCGAGCGAGCGCGCCTGAAAGAGAGAGACGGGGATAGAGAGGCGAGCACCGCTCCTGGCGGACAGTTAGAAGGGCTCGATTATTGATCGAGACCTGCCTCTTGCTGTAGCCGACATTATAGACGCACGTATACGCGTTTCCTGTAGCTGCATCTCGCGCGCTCGCCTTTCGCCTCTCGCTTATCGTAGGGCAAGTTCAAGGCTCATTCGTCGATCTCAATAGCCGCCTATCAAACTCTTGCCTCTCGCCTCTTGCTCTCAACGATGAGCCGATCGCTCCTCTGCTATTGCTCATAGGTCGTGATTACTAATCGATGCAAAATTTTATTCTCTGTGAATTTTCATTGAAAATGTAAATTCATTAAAGTTTCTACTATCTATAAAGTTAATTAGTAAAAAAGCTACTATAATTAAGATTTGGTTAAATCTTAATGAAAAGAATTCCACAATTTTGTAACGGAATTCCCATTAATTTTAAAAGATTCTCATTAGTTCAACTTAACACGTGGTACCGCATTTTAAAATCTATGATTTTAAAAGATCGTAAATTTGTTAAATATGAATATTTTTTACCGATTTTTAATTATCGTTAGAGGCTTATTATTTGCAGCGTTTCAGAATCGGTATAATCGTCGATGAAATTAAGTAGCTTCTGGGCGCGACTCGAGATTTTTGCGAACAAACAAATCAATTGTGCGCTCGCTAACGGGCCTCGTCAATTCGACCTATGAGTCAGCCAACCCGTGACTTACGTCGAAACGTGCGGATTGCGCATGAACTTTTTCGTGACGGACGCCCATTCCTCGCCGGCGCGGAGGGAAAAAATAGTCATTTTCAATTCTAGACACGGGCGGCCAAGGCACTTTTTGATCCTTACGAGAGCCTGACTTGCACGTTTCTTATGACTTTGCATTATGTAACGTTTTTCTCTTAATTAGTGCCCTCGATTTTCCATTTTCCATTGCAATTTTTCCCCTGCTTCTTAAATAAACAAAAGTCGGAGCCGAGGCAGATGTTGCGCTCGTGTAAATACGCCGAGCAGTCGCTCGAGAATAAATAGACGTTCAAATTAAATTCGTTCGAAGCGAGAAAGACAGAGCGAGTGAGAGGAGACGCGCTCGGGAGAAGAAACGTCACCTCGTATTACCAATAATCAATAGTACAATGGCACTTTTCAAACAGAAGGGCACCGACACAGTACCAGCTGCCTGAAAAGTAAACAATTCCAGCCTCTCTTAATTTTATTTCATCCAAATCAAACACTCTCTTATTTATAAAATAATACCCGAAATTTTCACTGAAGCATTCACGCGTACACGAGCCTCCCAAAGGAGCAGCTTGACAAAATATTCATCTTGTTCGCTGAAAAATTTCAACGCATCGCTCGATAAGCGCTACATATTACCCCATCGGATATAAAAGAAATCGAGCCTAGAGATAGGCGCGTTTACTCAGTGACGGATCACGCGTCCTGCGGCTCGGCCGTCACAACAAGGGCCACCCCCGCATTTAGCACCCTCTCCGTCCCAAGGGAAGATCGCTCAGCAATCCAGTCTCGGCGGGCGCACCGCGACTGCCCGAACGAGGCGAGCGAGAGGCGCCGGGCACGTACCATCGAGAGCTTGTCGCGCGCACCTGGTTAGCGGCGAGCGGGCCACCCACTCCTCGGATAAACGGAGATAGCGCCTTGATTTTATCGGCTCTTCCTTCTTACTTCCCTCCCGATTCGTCATAAATTAACCTCCTTACTCGCTCGCTTGCCTCCTGCCTTCCCTCCTCGACTCCTCCGTTGCACGGCGGACCTGTCCGTATACTGGCCCGGTGGCACTCGCCGGATCCCTTTCCGTGAGGGAGGAGGTCATTCTTATATTCCAGATCGCTATTAATTTTCGATTTAGGCTCCGCCTCGGCTTATTCGCCAGTCGGAGGTCAATGCTCCTTTACTTCGTCCACGTGATCCGCATTTATTGATATCTCGATAAGAAAAAATGATCGTGTAGAAATTTGTGTAATATTGTCTGGCAAAGAGCGGGAGCAGACTGACAATCTGAACAAAAAATTCTTTAATTTATAATAACTGCATGAGAAAACTTACAATGTTGTTTGATAAATTCTATACTGCAAAGCACATGGCAATTGTTACTGCACTGAGAACGCAATCGCAGATTGGACTCTTCGATAAAAATTACCGTACTTTATAGTGAAATCTACTATCTTTATAGTAAATGTAAAGGAATTTTTACGATCCTATTTTTCTCAGTGTACGCATAGAAATCGTAGAAGCACTTTTTTCTAAACGTTCTCTGAAAAATGTACTTAATCTGGAGTAAGCACTTGACGATTCACCGGGAGATTTTTATATATGCAGTCACTTTCCCCGTTTCGAGAGGCTTTGCCCCAGTCAGCAGATAACGGCGTTCCGCGCATCAGGAGGTTGATGCGTACGCGCACGCGACGGTGCCCTCGACTTTTCCTTTTACCGTAGCTTAAGGCAGGTTAGGGGTAGCGATGCCGAACGCCCGTAACGTTATCTCGTCGTGAGCGAAAATTTCAACATATGAAAAATTCGCAATTGCAATTTTTGCTTAGTCCTCATGCTTACCATTTCATTACGTCGAGGTGATAAACAAATTCTGGCCGATAGTAGTTTAACCCGAATAAAAAATTAAAGACAAGTAATTGCAAAAGAGCGATAAACGACGATGAGAGCTGATGAAGTGCATTCGCTAGAAGACTGCACTTTTCAATTCTCCTTCTATGACCGTGTACACACTCTGAGTTGGTTGGCCTGCCTCGAGATAACCCTGAAGAACTCGAGCGGCATCATGACCGCTTATCTGCGCTCTTATCGTGCGCTTTGGATATACAAACTTTGTTTGAATTATACCGGTTTTTCTCGAGAATTTGACAATTTTTCATTATCACCGTCTTCTTGCGACTCTACAATCTACATAAGGAAACTCGGAGCACTGCAACGATTATTGCCCTCTCGTAAAAAAAGGGCGGCACGATTTTTAAGAGCACAAACTTTTTTTTACGGTGCCATCGCTAACGTCCGGTAGTAGTTCGCACTCGTAACATCCGCGGTAACTGTACACTCGCGACTTTCTCGTCGTCGACGGCGGATCCTCTTTCTCCAACCCCCTTTCATTGGCTTCCTTGCTCGTTTCGATTTATCGAGAAACCGAAACCCCCGAAAGCCTTTGAAAACATGGCGATCATCCAGCGAGACTCGCGTATTCTCTTTCAGACAGCTTAGAGGATTGTCGCGCATCCCTTTAAAAAAAATAATTAACTTGGCCCATTGCCAAGCCTTCGATCTTTAAGGGAAATTAATCGAATACCTACAGGACGAGGCGACAAGATTGCTTCATCATGCGCGATTTAAGTTGAAATTTGCGTAATTCGTCGCCTTTAACGCGCTATACCTTGAAGTAAACCTCGTGGAGAAGCGACAGCGCCCACAGGGAAATACGTGGGAAGCGAATGTTACTTTTTCCTGAAATAGATTATATAGACGTGTATATAGCTACCCATTTTTATCCGACCCTGGCAAAGGCGTTCTCGGCGACGGCTCTCGGGAAAACCGACTCCAGCGAAGTGTGAAATCGGCTTTTAGCGCAGTTAGACTTGCCGAAGCAGTCGGTAGCGCGATTATTGGATGCCGGATAAATCGACGGGAAATTGAAAGGATAACGCTTGATTTCTCCACGCGCGAAATATGAATCGCGCGCGAATTTCGATTTAACGGTACTTTTGGTGAAATTGCGGGATAAAAGATACTATCGAAGCTCTGTACACGTATTTGGGCGAGTTTTCTTTATTTATTATTCGATTGCACTGAACAGTAAATATCGCAGCTCCTTATAATTATGATCGACTTGTACAGTCCATAAAATTTGGTTAGATTATATCGAGAAAAATGTTAGATTATCGTATAAAAAGTGAAAGATGAAATATATGACTCGCTAGTTAGCATTATGCAACTTTAATGAGTATTAAACGATCGAAGCAGCGGAGCTCGGCATGGCACGCTAGGATTACTCAACCCTTTGGAAATGAGCTTCTCTTAAGAGAGAGCACGCAGTCCAGGTCGGTAAATAATGCGGCTCGCCTTTTTTTTCTCTCTCCGCTCGCTCTCTCGGTGCAACCGGGCGCACGCGCGATTCACCCAGACAGATGGAGAATTAACATATGTATGCTGGCGGCGAGATCTCATTCCAGATTTTCGAGTCTCGCGCGGCGAAACGTGAGAACGTGCCGTTCCGGCGAAATTCGATTCGCCGTTCGATTTTCCTCGGGATTAACGTGCTCTCTTTATGGGAGAGCCACGCGCCCCGGAGGCACGGCGGGGCGTGTACGAAGGCGGCGTTAATCAAGCTCGCCTGACAGTAAATCAAAATGCGCTTCTTTATGCCGGAGCGCCCGCGAATCGCTCGGGCATCAGCTGGCGAATCCCCCGCGGTCGCGGCTTCGCTCGCTTTCCTTCTTTCTTTTTATTGTCTTCCCGATACGCCGCGTTTGCGAACTGAGAATAGAAAGTCAATATTTACGCGGATTATCGCGAGAGTGCGTACGCGAATATTTTGTTATTGTTTTTTCCGGAGCTCGACTCCCTCTCGCCCCCGACCCCTGTTATCCCCTTATCGCGGCGTCTCAGCAGCGGATAAAAAAAGGGCTAAAGAGGTGAGGCACGGGACTCGCTCCGGTCAGTCGTTATCACGCGGTTTTACTACTACACGCTGTTACTGTCGCGTAGCTGCGCTCACGCCGATGACCGAGATAGTAAACAAACTCATTGATAAAGCGCGGCGCGTATCGAGCGCTGCAACGACTAAACATTGCACCCGCAACCTGTAATCGCGATCGCTGTATATCCATTGTTACATTTATGCACTGGTCGAGGGCTTATCGACTGACGCCAAGGCGCTAAGTGCTTGATTAGCAGATTTCTGTAAATAACAACTGCGTATATTTCACCGAGGAGATCATTTCATTGATCCGTGCAACATTGCTGTTTTTAATTATCAATCGATCTGGTCCCTTATTTTGTCTAGCGTCGGAAGAATTTATGCTCCAAGTACATGCCAAGTTTGAAATTAAATTTGAAAGGAGCACGTGCCTCCCTAAGCCATTTAATGACTGAAAACTAACTTAGAATTTGCCATTCTTCAAGTTTTCCCCCGCGGCTCGGACGGGCAAACTTTTCGTAAAGAAAATAAAAGTCCCGAGAGCGGCGAAGGGAATCAGCGAAATTTCCTTCGAGCCCGAGATGCGTAACGATAGTGCGGGGGAGTGGAGGAGCGCGCGCGCGTGCACGAGTTACGCAGTTTCAGTCGGCGCGGAGAGAAGCGCGTTTCTCAGTCGATATATCGATCCCCGCCCCCACTCGCTTCGCTTCCTGCCACGGAAACAGGACTCGCTCGTGCTCCGTCTCTCTCGCTCCACGAGCCGCAGGATGAGTCACACACAGCCTCTCCGCGCCTGTGCTCGTGCTCACCAACACACAGGCGCACGCGGAATTCACTCTCGCTCTCTTTACGCGCGGCGCACGCACTGCGCCCATTGGCGCACGTGTTCGCTCGCACACACGGACGAAGCAGCAGCAGCTCCCCGTAGCCGCGGAGACCGCGGCTCCTGCACGCATTCGATCGACCGCCGGCCCTTCCACAGTATAGGTGCCACTAGCATCCTCTCCTTCAACTTCTTTCCCGCTCGCACCTTCCTCCCTTTTTTCTCTCTCCTTCTCTGCCCTATCTGCCGCCCCCCTCCTGCGTCCCTTGCATGGTTTCGCGCACGCCCACGTCTCTCCCGCTCTAGCCGTATTTGCCGAGGACGAAAATTCTAAAGCCCGTTTTACATTATTCAACTCGTCGCTCGCGCTCCGGGATATGGAGATAGTGCGCACTCGTGACAAACTGCCGCGGACTGAAGTTCGCGCGTACTACCCCTGAAAAGAGCTATCCCGAAAAATATTCACTTCACCCCGCAGGAGCGTCGGATTAGATTTTATACTGCCGCCGCCGCGCGCGCTCATTATTTCCGAAACGAAGCTTTTGTTTCGCGAAAAACCGTAGCTACGCTCGTTTAAAATGCAAATTAGCCTATACACAAGGGCTTTAATTCCGGGCGGGGCCGCACTAATAACCGCAAGCGAAAACAAAGTGTACGCTCGGCGAGTTTTCGTAACCCTCGGCGCGCTTTATACAGTCCGATCCGCGGGAGCCGCTCTCTTTCCTTGCCACGGAGGGGATGATGCCCCGCGATATATTTTACTTTCCTTTGTGGGGGCGGCCTCGTCATCCCGCGGAAGAGCCGCGACCGCCGCGCGTGCCTTTACGTGCGTTTAATGACAAGGTTAATTTTTTTTCTTTTTTTCCGTACACGTATATGTGCGCTCATATGCAATTACCATTGAAAAATGCAAAGGCGGTGCAATATGCCGCCGCCGCCGACGCCACGGACACGCGTATGCTACGTTTTCGGGGCACTTCGCGGTGAGGAGGAAAAATGATCGTTACGCGGCGTATGTCGAAGGTGGTCTCCGCACTAATAAATTTCTTTGTCGTTATTGCCGTATCAAAACCGCACATCGGTTGCCGGGCGAACGGGCGCACGCCTGCGGTATACAACGAACCGAATGGAGAAAAAGAAGACGCCACATCGTTTGTTCGATTTCGATGGAACGTCCGTCAAAGTGTCTGTCAAAATAACCTTTATTTTTTTTTTGTTATTTAAAGAATAATAATTTATGCCGTTGGGTAGAATGGAAGCCCGTAAGCGTTCGATACGGACAGTTCGACAGTCTTGATACGTGCGTATCGACGGCGAATTCTAAATTCTACGGCCACGCAGTTTATCACGGGGGATTACTAGCATTGTGGGAAGCCCCATGAGGATGTAATCTGGCTAGATTTGCCCTATCGATTTCGAGGTGCAGCTAAGCGTAGCTCGACGTGCGTGACGCCGTCAGTGCGATATTACCCCGAGAACGCGGCTCTGACTCACGAGGCGGTCGCGCTGAATAATTATGCGGCTTTCGCTGAAACTTTTTGAATCTCGCGGGCGACATTAATATTTAAACGAATTAAACGAGGCGCGCCTGGCCTGCGTTAAAAAAAAAGGCGTCCGCGGGCCAAATTGCGCGCGGCATCATTTGAAATCCAAACTTAACGGCTCCACCCACGGCTTTTGATCTTCACCCCCTTACAAAGAACCGGAATTTGGCTTTTTCGCGAGATTCTTTCTCCGAGTGTGTATGCACGGGACAGCCCGACTCCGTGAAAAATCGCCGAGTCGGGAGGGTGCGGAAACGAGGCGCGCATAGGAGAAATAATACTCTTATAAAGTGTCGAAGAAGAAGAAGAATCGATTTGGTTCGAGCGCGGAAACGTGACCTGGAGCGAAGTGACAAAAAGTTCGAAATCCTCTGGGCCTCTCCTCCCACCGATTCCACAAAGACGGCATTGAGGGACGACGGAGAGGCCGCGCAGAAGGAGAGGGAAAAGGAGAGAGCGAGTCGCACCACGGGAATCTTCGAACTTTTTAAAAAGATCCTTTCTCGAAATCCATACGGTCGCGCGGCAGTAGCCAGGTCAACTTTTTCCCTCCGCCTCGCCTCTCTTTCTTCTCCCGAAGCGAGTTCGCACTCGGTCGAATAGGGCCCCGGTGTACAGCGAACTGGCTCATCGAGACCGTGCGAGCGGGCCCATAAAGAAAATAATTATCGCATTTTCGCGACGATTATGGGGCTTTGCGAGCTCGCGTCCCGCCGTGCGCGCGACTCCGAGAAAAAAAAGAGCACAAGAGAACAGAGCCCAGCCGCGAGAAGAAGAAGCGGCAGCAGCGCGCGCGAGAGAGGGAGAGTTTCGCCAAGGACGCGGCGGAGAACGGAAATTGACGCACTTGCCGTTATGGCGCGAGGAGTACTTACGTAGAGAGTGAGGAAGGAGAAAGGACGAAGGTATATATCGAAGCACGTGCTACTTTGCCGGACGATATACGAGGCAGGAGAGCGAGTGCACCAACCGTTCCTTCGGCGCAGCGCACTCTTCCGTTCCGCGCCAGAGCCTGGAGGCTTTTTTCCTTCTCTCTCTCTCTCTCTATCGTTTCGAGCCGTCTCGGGCGTGCACTGCCCTTCTCTCGCAACAAAATGCACTCGATGCCGCTACCGCTGGACGCGCACACGCACATACGCGCATTGCCGCGGCGAGCGCGCGATGGATGGAGCAGGTAAAAAGGGCTCTACAGCTGTCTGACAGCTGCTCCCCTGTCCTATATACATACATGATGAACCGCTCGCTATGCGCCTCATTTACGTACTTCTTTCTCTTTCTCTCCCTCCCCTCGCTCGGCCTGTCCTTCTCTATTTCAGCGGCTGCGGACTTTTTTTCTTTTTCTCCTGCGTCTGATGCACAATGAAACGCGAGAGTATAAAACGCACGCGCGTGTAATTGCAGACTTTACGCACAAAATGGACAGCCGCCCGGCCGCCGCTCGTACCACTATAACTGCGTACACTCCTGCGCCTGGACAGAGAGAAGGATAGGCCGAGCATTCGCCAAGTGGACAGGCATAACGGAATTAGTGGCGCGTCGTTTCATCCCTTTGCTCTCTAAGCGCCTGCTTCTAACCCCATCCGATACTTCGCTCTATCTCCCTCTCCCCTTGAAAAGCCTCCCGTTCTCCAGTGGCATTTTGTCCGCGAGCGATACGGCCAATCCCGTCTAGAATCTGCCGCCTCGTTGTCTTTTTGTATGTCGCTAAGCATCGCCTGCCGCTGCAAACGTCGATCCGTCTGTCGTGACGGTTCCGCTGCTCGAGCCTCAATGCGGCCCGCTTGAGCGTGAAGGTTATCGCAGCACGTGATACGTGCCGCCCGACACTTTTTCTCTTTCTCTCTCACCCCGATGCGTATCCGCGCTCTTTGGGACGATCCACTCAATAAGTATTCAGCGGATTCTTCGATGAATGGATCAGAGATCCTGGAAGAAATCCACTTGGACGCACGTCGGCTGGTCGAAACAATGGCCATCGATTCCTCGCTTTTTAATACCCTCTCCCCACCCCTGCCATTTGAGAGAAGTTTTAGAAAAGCCGGAGATTTTTCGCGAGCCGCGGGGCTCGTAAATCGAGCGTGATCGGATATATATCAAAGCCGCGGAGTGGAGGAGAGAAAAAGAGAGGCTCACGGGCAGAGACGGTTGAAGAAGAAGCGACGAGAGCCCGCGGGACGAGAGACGGAAGAAATGACGCTCTTAAACAATAGAGTCGCCGGATCGGCTGAGACAGCGGCGGATCGTGAATTATGTCGACAATGCTGCTGATTGCCGCTTCATTATGACGTCACGAAAGTAAGCGAGTTTGCCGCTACCGCTATATACCTCGCCCACTCGCTCGCGATAAAGGATAATCACTGCTAAAGCATAAGCGTTCTGCCCGGCTCTCCAAAGTGGCACGATACACAAATAGAAACAGCGCAAAAAACCTCTTTGTTCCGTGTTACCGTCGAGCCGCCACGTCGTCAGATCAAAAATTCATTTCCTTCTCGTGTAATCGTGCGAAACGCGTTCAAAATTACAATTAAATTGCGAATACGTACTTCCTTTTTAATTGGACCCTGCATCGCATTTATATACATGTACGTATATATATATAAACTCTCCGGTACGAAAATTAACTCGTCCTCCGGGGTGATTGCGAAATTCGAAATAAGTGGCCGGGGCATAATCGTAAATTTTAATCAAGGCCGAAAAATCAGCAGTTACCGTTGCAATTAGCGCGGTAGCAAGCGCGTGTGCAGCTTATTTCGCCGGGGCGAAGAAATAATCTCGCGGCGATAAAAAAAAAAGGCTGCGGCGGTGGCAAGAAAGGGCTCCCTCGCGAATATGGCAAGCAGCAGGCAGGCAGGCAGTCGGTCGGCGTGTGCGCGCGAGACTCCGTGATTTATTTGCGCCACGGGACCATTTTTTTGGTCTTTCGCCCCGCGTCCCTCTGTGTATGCGTGCGCGCAAGGGACTTTGAAGTTTAATCGATGGAAAAGGCAATATGGCTGAATTAAGCCGCGACGCGATAGCAACGAAAGGCTCGATAATTATCGCCCGTAACGCGAGATAAAAGAAGCGCCAGCGAACGATGGCGACCGGCAAAAAAAAGGAGAGAGAGAGGGAAAAGGGATTGTGATTCCCTCGGCAACTCTCTGCGCGATTCGGCCTTAATTGAGCTAATTAGACGTTGATTAGAAAGCTCCGCCCAAGCGGGCAACCCCCGTGGGGACACTCGAGACTGGGCTGCGCTCGCGTAATCAAATACCGAAAATACGAGCGCGAGGGTCTTCTCCGTCACCCTTTCTGTCTTGTGCGCACCTTTTTAGAGCCGCGCATCCGTCTAACGAATAAAAAAAAAGCAGCATCGATGTTAACGAACGATGTTCCCTTTGCGTTCGACAAAAAGAGAAAAACGGTACTGAAGCGACTAGAAGCTTGATCCTTGTCATAAATCAAGGCACGTGTCCCCCTGCGAGTTGTAATATTGAGGGAGTCGCATTTATCCTAATACGGAAAAGCTGCGCTCACACTGCTGGGAATTACCCAAAGAGCTCGTAAAAAATGTACGAAGGAGAAAAAAAATAGAGCCCGAAAGTCATATATATATACATGAACGACGTAAGTCAGGCGCGAAGTGCATCGCGCCGGTGTCGGTAGCAGCGGCTGCTTCGCCGGCACATGTGCTCCGTTTCGGCACAATGGCGTAATTCTAATTCTAATGGCCGCAGCCAAGCGCACCCCTGCTGCACACACGGCTAATCTCAATTACGGATGCCCATTAGTTTTATTCGTAAAGGAAAATCGGCTTCTAGCCCCGGTTACGTTTCGTTTCATTCCGTTTCGGATCACACACACACACATACATGTACACATCGACTCCTGTGCCTATAAACTCCGCCATCCCGCACGGCCGCTAATCGATCCAAGTTTGCGCCGCTGCTCTCCGGTCGCCTTGATTTATGTCCCAAGCTAATTACGCTTATTTACATAGAGATAGATCACTCGGGCTTCAATTAAACGCGCAGCGGCGTCGAGAAGGCACGCGAGAGAGAAAAATCGGCGATTAAAATTTTAGGGAGTCGAGCTCCTTTATTTTTCACGCTGTGGAAAAAGCAGGAGTCTGTTGTCTACGCGATGGATCGCTCGAATGCCGCGCGAACCTTACCTACCCAGCCGCGTTGAGGCAAACTGATAATCGCGTTTTTGTCAGGCGTCAGGCAAGACAGATCGGCGGGGCGAAAGGGAAAGCCCGCTTTTCCCAACGGATCTTTTTTTCCGATCCATCTCTTTCGTGCGTGCATTGGGACGAGTGCAGCAGCAGCCGCATATGCATAGGGCTGCCGCGCGTGTGCGCCCGCAACGCCTAGGAGAGAAACTAGATCCGAGCAGCTGCCGACGCGCGAGCGGCCGAGCCCAGAAACCGGAAGCTGTCGGCCATCTTGTTTGTACAGTTGCCATGGTTCCCGCGGGAGATCCTTTTGGCTTTTATATGTAAAGACGACGGTGGCCTTTACGTAAATGCATCGTGTGTGCGCACTTTTGCTCGATTTTAATGGATGGTCGATCGCGACGTGGAACAATGGTATTAGCCGAACTTTTGCCGAAGAATCCGGAAACAAGCGAGAGAGTTATTTGCGTCGGAGATGAGCAGCGCGAGTGAGATATTAAAATTTAATTCCGAGACGAGATAAGATAAGGGTGGAAAGCTCCTTAAATTTCGGGGGTGAGAAAGGGGTGGAGGTCGTATTTTTCAGTTCTCTCGCATCTCTCGGAGCCGATTGGCTGATTTTGACGGGGCGCGAGCAGTGCCATCCCTCACGCTCGCTGATTTTAGATTTGTGGAATTTATGGTCCTGACTCCCAGGATTCGGTGCGCGATAGCGCGCACTTGGTTTATACCAAGTCGGACCCGGCAGATGGCACGGGGCTTTTTTTACGTTTGGATTAATCGGATTAGTCGGAATCCCCTCTGTTGTTCGCTCTGACGCGCTGAATCAGGATTCGCACGATACCTCCGCTCTCCTTCTGCACGCTTTCGCTCTCTTTCTTTAATGCTACGCAATTTTGACGCTGATTTCTTCTCCAAATAATGCTCTTAATCTCTAATTTATTACGTGACTTTTCCTTTCGGATCTTTTTTTGTTAAATATCGGGTACCATTGAGAATTGAAAACGAACTGTACAAGAACTAAATAATAAATCAGTTTATTGACATTAAAAAATCTGACTTTAAAATTAAAGCACTGGTAAGAGAGAGAGGGAGATTAGTGGGACTGGATAGAGTCGAGGATTTTTGACAGATGTGTGACCTTAAACTTTCGGAAACAATCTGGAGTGAAACGAGAAGCACGTGTGGAGGAAATCCACTTCCTTTTACGAGAAGCTCGTAGAGCTGGTCGTAGTTCCAAGTGCTCGGGAGCCCGGGGGAAAAAAAGAGCGAGACCTCGGAAATCACCGAGACAGCGAGAATTACGAAGCAGCTGCCAGAAGGACCGCAGTAAATACCTCGCGCGAGAGAAAGAGAGCAGAGCTGGAAAGTCGGGGAGTACGAGACTCGGAGCTTTAACGCCATGGCGCGTTCGAATTCTTTTAGCCGGGATTCAATCAGAACTCGGCTCTCATTAAACTGGCTCTATTTTAGCGCCCGACCGGAGACCTAATTTCGTGCCCTTCTCGCTTCCTAATGATAACCTGTCCGCCGATAACAACCGTGTCCGAATTCGACCAAGTCTCTGCTTCTCTACTATAACGTTGCGCGGCATTGGCGCCGCAATCATAGCTTCTGCGTAGGTCACCTTTGAAAATATTTAACGAGGGAAATCAGGGCACTATTGAAAGAAACCAATTCCTAGAGATTCTAGTTAACTTTTAACAAATTCGTGCAAAACCGTTTGATTTTTCTGGAGAAACTATTAAACTAGGAGAATAATTTTAAATAATAATTTAACAATTTTTTTTGACGCTTTTAACGTTACCTCATTCTCCGCGTATTACGGACGATTTATTTTCTTGCCTTCTACACGCGAAGAAATGTACACATACGTGCGTTCGAGCGTTAAACAATAATTGCAGAAAACCTTTCTTACGGATTGAATGACTTTTGCGCGTTTCATTCATTAGGCTGCGAAGGTGAAAAAAAGGACAGCTATAAAAGGACGTTGCTACGATATATAAGAAAAGACCGACAGAATAGATGTTTCACGAGGAGGAAAATTTAATTATCCAAATTCATAGGTGGTTCACCCCAGTCCATTTAGTCCGAGCATTGGCAGTGAAAGATCTTCTCTGCTGCGCGCTGGCAGCTGTCCGGCAATTATTACGGCCGGGCGTTTTCCCGTGCCGTGAGGCGGTGCTTCTCTCTCTCCCCCGACGGTGCGCATATACCTGAGCGTTTTTGCCGACACCGCACGAGGTCATTTTCAGAATCGATGACGCGTATCGGCCTTAGACCTTTTGTCATGCTAACAGCGCCGTTAAAATTGCGCCCGGCTCGTCTTCCTTTTTCCCCGTGCGCGATGCTGCGACCCTTCTGATTTCCGAAACTTGAGAAATCGATCGGCGAAAACTCACACGCGGACACTATCCGACCCTGTCTCTTTCTCTCTCTCTCTCTCTCGCAACGAGACACTGGTATCTCGGCTTTTATCGGTGATGAGTCGAGCGGGAGAGAGAGACACCTGGCCGAATTTAATGATCGTCTCGCTTCTACTACTTTCTCACTCGCACCAGCGCACAATGCAGATAAATCTCGCATTAATGCACGCTAGGAGCTGCACAAAGGAAGGGCGAGGTGAGTTTCTCTCTTTCTTTCTCGTAGGGCGAAACGAGTTTCGTCGCTCTCTCGCGGTAGTGTCTTTATCGGCACCGAGCGTGCAAACGATAACCAAATTTCTAAAATCCGCAGGCCGACGACTTTGTGATGGAAAGGTGCGCGCGAAGAGAGAGAGAGAGAGCGAGAGCCGGACGGCAAGGAAATAAAAGTTTTTCGAAAAGAATAATTCAATCAAAAGCGGCCAACTGAATGGGCTCGCTCCGTCCTCCTCTCTCATTCTCCGACGGGCCGCAGACCGACCGTTACGGGCTTAGGCGACGCTCACAATGGCGGATATTTTTATAGCGATTCGCGACGGCAGCTACATCAACACGACCGGTTTTTCACTTGCGCGCTCTCGGACATCTGCCGCTTCCTCGGTTGCACGCAGGCCGCGACTCCGCTGCGGCGACCGATCCTCCGAGCGTCGCCAAATTCATCATCCCCGACGGTCTGGCCGTGACACGACCTTTCGAGATGTCGGGGAAAGGCGAGAAAAAAAAGCCATTGAAGCGTCGCGCACAGCCCGGTGCTCTTTCGCCTAATGGACCGTATGCGGAAAAAAAAACGTGCGCGAGCAGCGAAAAAAAAGTAGCTGTAACTCGATGATTGCAGTAACGCGTATATCAGGCGCAGCTGATCTCGCGCGCTGAAACAAAAGAGCCTATCAATCAATTCCAAAGCGCACAATTCGCGCAATGAGATCTGAGTGAATTGCATTAACCTACAGACACACATTGCGCGCGTGTGTGTGCACACACGCGCGTCGACGACGACTCGCTGAGATTCGTCCGGCGGCCGCGGCGCATCTCCACTAATGTTCTACTCGACGCGGCCCACTTCGCTCATCTAATCTCACCCTTGACATTCGCCGCGCAAAAACGTTTTTCCTCCTATGCGCATCGCCCGTAATTCGGTTAGCTCTGCGACGATTTTTTTTCGTTTCTCTCTGGGAAATGCTCTGCCAGCGCGGCAGGGGTATAAATTACAAATTTGTCATCGGCCGCTCGATGAAGAGACGGTGCACGTGTATCGTCTCGGGGATAATGGAGAGAGGCGGAAAAAACGAGGCTAAATCGTTTTTTTTTATCCTTTCAATTTGTCAAATTTCTCCATGCCTCCCCAGTGTCTCTCGCGGCCATCTGTGCAATTATACTTCTAGCTCGCGTGATTAAAGCCAGCCTCCTGTGGCGGCGGGATTATCATAAATTCGATTCGCGACGGTTCTTTGTGCGGATCGATAAGGGCGCGTGCGCGCTGCATTATGCATCGGCACGTCTTACCGCGAGATCGGCGGATCACACGGAATCTCGGTCGAACGTGTATGCAGCCGAAGTGCGTAAACCGCGCGTATATACCGTGCTGGGAGGGTTACGGAGCCGTTATCTCAGTATAGTAGGCCCGTGTATTTGGCGTCTCTTTTTGGCATCTACACGTCCAACCCCTGGCTGGGGATTTATTTTAGACTGGAGTCGTTTGCGCTCGATCGCAAAAGCCACCCCCTTATACACTTTACGATCGTTCCCCTGCGAGCGAGATTAGCTACTTTTCAGTGCGGCCATCAAGCTGCGCGATTAAACCTCTCTGCATATGAAAGATCTCTCATACACAGGCATCAAAACGCGCAGATTACTTTTTTAATTATGAATTATTTTAGTACGCGAACACTTTATTGTGTAATTTAAAAAGTTTATAATAATTTATATAAAGCTTTTCGTTATTACTGCAACAAAATAGGCGACAGAGTTTTTTTTGTACGATTGAAATTAGGAAAATTGATTTTTGTAATCTGTATACCTATATGAAAGAGGAGATACGTTAGAGCGATTTAGGTTCTATAGAATAAAATCTAGATTCTCCTCGATAAATGCACGAGGCTTAATTTTCAACTGGCACTTAAGAACAACACCCATCGTACATTTTCTTTCTTACACAGAGGAGAGAGTGAGGAAGTAGAGGTACGCACGCGTTAATAAGGTCTCGCCTAGCCTCAACTCGCACGGCAAAGAGAATGCGGGTGTCTCGGTTGCGTCTTTGGGCCTGGGCACCCTTATACACCGCGCCGTAAACCATTCGCACCCCCATGATGCGCGCCTAGAATCCCTAGCGGCGGAATTTACTTAACGATAAAGGAAGATTTAGGGATCATTATCTGCCAAGGATAAATTTATCTGTTGCTCTGCCGTAGAACGCGATCTTCTTCACGCACACGCGACGTGGCAGCTGAGCTCTTATTCTTAAACGAACCTCACTCGCCAATGAAAATGTACAAAATTATGGTAAAGTTTAGCGTAGTACAGTAGCTACATACCAGCAATTGATTCACTTGAATTTCGGGATAAACCTTGTTACGATCGCCGCATCTTCTCGTTATAAAGATTCAACCCCGCGATTCCGCATCAGCCCTCGGCGAACGGTCGGTTTGGTCTTCTTAGCCGTGGGATTTAATTAAAATCGCTCGAATTCCCCGGGACAGCGCCGTGAATTCCTTCATATATCTCTCCGTGCGAATATTTAACGCGTCGGGCCGGTAGAGCCGCGAACCGTCGAGGACTGTGCGTGCGCGCAATTTCGCCGGCGGGCCGCCGCGTTGTTATTAAGAAAATAAAGATAAATAAAAGGCGGGTGCGAGAGCCGGGCGATGGGAAAAAAGCGTTGGCGGCCGACTGTGTATAAACGCTTGGCGCGAGCGATTATTTTTTTTAAAGGCCGAAACGTTTGACGTCCGCTGGCGACTGGTTGCGAAGATAGCAGCAGCGCGAGCGCGCGCGCTGTGACGTCCCGCGCGCATAATCAGCGGTTAACAGGTTTTATGAACCTGTAACGTGGACGACGGAAGCCGCACTCAACCGACGTAGCCCGTCGTCGACGAGCTCTGTCGGACCAATTTGCCTCCTCCCCTCCGTCGTCTCTTTTTTTTCTCTCCTTATCACGCTCCCAGCGTGCGTTTTTTTTTTACCGAGCGATCCTCATTTTGTAGATCTTTCCCCGCGGAGCGAGAAGAGACGGTAGAAGAGTGCACTGGTGGTGGTAACGAGGCGTGCACCACGAGGCATCAACAAGATAAATTGATTAGTTGGCCGGGCCGGTCGCGGATAGAAAAATCCTGGGAACGAGAGCCCGACGCGAGTGAGCACACAGCGAACGAACGAGCGTACGATCGAGCCAATGAAAATAAAAAGGATGTCAGATTGCCGCGGCGTCGGAAGTTACGGATTAAGTTAGGAAGTAGACAGTTAGTGTCGCTCGGCACAGACAGAGAGCGAGTGCGGCGGAGGCGCAGTGTACACGAAAGAAGCGCGCGCGCACGCAACGCTCGTACGAGGAGGAGAGAACGAGCGACAGGAAAGAAAAAATAAACGATCGCAATCCCGCTGATTCACGCTTTAAAACGCAATTCCATTTAGCGCGATTCACTTTGACGCGCCAATTTTTTCGTGTGCGCCGATTCTTGCGCTTTTGCAGGGAAAATCCCGAGAGAATCGTGCGGCTCGTTAGCGCGTCGATGTAAAAAAAAAAATGAGACGCACGCCAACGGGCCGACAGAAGCTAATAATGCCCCGAAGAGATAGAAAGAGAGAATACCGGGAGCACGTGGTACGTTCGCGAAAAGAAGAAAGTTTTGCGCAGGCTCGTCTCGGCCTCTCTGCGGTCATCGCTCGGGCGAGCACGTGGCCGGCGCGTCTCTGCCGCTCCACCGCCCTGAACACCCGCGAGGACCTTGACCCCTGGCCTGCTTGCAAATTCACCAGGCGAAAAGGCAGAGGATAGTGCTCGGAAAAACCGCGAAAGTCTGCGTCTCGAAATTCCGACCACTTGTTTTTTTAATTGCCGCAATCTCGAGCGCATTAGGAGTGCGCCGAGCCGATTGATGCATGGGCGTTGCCCGCGCCCGGGTGCAAGATGCTCCGCGCGTCGAAGTCTGCCAGCTGTCGCTTACGCCTAGGTTTCTGACTTTGTGAATGCTCGAAATTTCCGAGGGGAATTCTTACAGCGCAAAGTGGCTCGAGCATCGCCGTCGCCGCAATCCCGCTGCGTTGACGCCCGCTGCAGGGCGGCACTTCGGGCCGCGTCGCCTCGATCCTCGTGTGATTACGGGCCAATTAACGATATACACGCGGAGAGAAGGAGAGACAGCGGGGTCGGACCCTCGGCGCCTCGTCGACCCTCCTGTTTTTGATGCGTTTGCCCCGCGCGCGGTTCGGCTCTCGATCCCTCAGAGCCGCACGGCGAGAAGGGAGTGCGATAAAATGTAAACCAGCGGACGAGCCGGCGCCAAAGGGACCCTCGCCGAGCGAGCGGGCGAGGTGCAAGGGCGCCAGGCGTTATGACTGTTGTTCGGGGTCAGGGTCACGTTCGCCTTCCCTCTGTCTCTTTCCCGATGTGGGTTAGAGGAAAATCCGACGACGAAGCAGTGCTCATGCCTCAACCCTTTTTGGCGCCTCATTTTCCCCCGCCAAAAACTACCCTTCTGTTTCGCCTGCAGTTTACGCGTCAATACAACTGCCTCTATACTGAACGATGCACGCGACCAACGCTTCAAGATAAAAAGCGATGTCTCGGATTTCCGGCGCGAGTACATAATAGCACCCGTGAATCTAGAGCCAAGGAGTCGTTGCAGCCCCCTTAGCTCGAAGTCGGCGGTCCGCCAGAGCTATCGAAATTCAGCGAAAGCAAAGGACAGAGTGCGAAGCCGTTAAACACGATCGGCCGGCTCTCCATTCTTCTCTCCTCGGCGAACGGCAGCCACGACGCGTGGGCTTCTTAAATATCGGCCGAACGAGCGAGTGGAGTCGTTGCATAACAGCCATAATACGGGCGACTGCTACCGCTGGCGGCGGTGGCACGGACCACCTCCTCTCCTTTCGGCTCGTGCCGAGCACGAGATTTTGAATCTCGTGGGAGAAAGGCCGGGAGCAAGAGGGAGATCGGAGGAGAGCAAGTGAGCAAGCGAGAGGGGCGAACGCGCGCGTCTCGACACGGTGACTCGCAGGGGTTCGGAAAAAAGGGGGGACCCTCGTGCCTAATTATGTGGAAGCGTGCCACACCCTCGCACACTCTCGTCAGCGCGAGGGGAGAGAGAGAGAGAGTGAATGTGTCCCGACGTCCTCGAGACACCTGGTGGTCTAGACCTTTTCACTGGTGATGATGCCTCTCACTCGGCCCTCCTTCTTCTTCTTTATCATCTTCTGCCTGCTCCTGTTCTTCCGCCACTTTGGCGCACGTCGCCAGCAGCATCCACTTCCTCCTCGCTCTCGTGCACCGCGGCCTCTTGCACTTGGCCCTGAACCTCTCCGTCGACTTTCGCTTTTGCCGAGTTGTGCGCGCGCTCTTAAACTCTTCGCTTCACCTTTACCTTGGGAGGCTGAATTGGACATGAGCCCAACAACTCGATCTGAACCAGAGATTACTAAATTTCCCGTAAAAAAAATAGCAATTATTGTCGAGCTCTCTCCCCACTTAGCAATTAAAAAGGTCCTGCTCTGAACAGTACGGAGAAGGTCGCCTTGAAAGGAACGTTAGAAACGACGAGGGGAGGAATCGAAGCTCAAGGACCTCATATGAATGTATGCAAGATGAAAGGAAAAAGGCCGGGCGTGCTGTCGAAAACTGACCTAGACCGTGAAAAAAAAAGAGCGGTCATTCTATTGCACGAAAGCTCTCGTGTGGGGCGAGGCGAGGGGGGCAAGTAAAATAGAAGGGCGTCACTCCCCCAATATCGTATTAAGATATCAAATGGCCGTAAGTCTCAGAGTCCCCTCCTCGAGACTCTCTGGCTAGCATCGTCACGCGAAAGATCGAGCGCCGACGCGTGGCTCGTACCCTTTTTTCGCCTCCGCCACGCGGTCTAAAGGTACGGAGCGAGACCACGAGCGAGAAGAGGAGCGATAAAGAGGGAGCGAGGGGAGAGAGAGGGGCGATCGAATCGACGGGGGTGAGCCTCGCTTTTGCGCCGTCTTTCTCTCTCACTCGCCGTCGGGGGCATGAATGAAATCCCTCCTGGAGGGTCGGGGCTCGGGGGTGTCTGACCCTCCAAAATCCTGCCTCTCTCTGCACTAGGCCACCGAGCAGCAGGCTCCTGGCTCAGGACGCGCGCCGCAAAACAATAACACGTCCACGTGGTTTTACGCCAGCACGTGCTTATCTCTCCTGCTCCTGCCGAGCGTCTCCGCCCGCTTAGAGGCGAGCCTCTACTACTTGTAAACATTCGTCGGGCTCTGGCCATCATGTGTGCTGACCGTATTTCACTCCAGCGTAAATACATCCTTTTACGAGCTTCCGAGCTTGTTTCTTTGTCTAAATTTAGAATTTTAATAAACAAAAAATAAAAAGCACAAAACTCTCCCTTGTTATTATGTCCACAGGCTAGTATATATATACAGAAACAAAGTAAAAGATTGCTGGACAGGTTAAAAAGCTTCGGCAGAAGTTTCGGAAGCGTATAATTTGCTAATGCTTTGTAGGCTTTGATTAGTCGCGGAAGAAGGTAAAAAATGCAGAGAAGGACTATACGCGCGTGTATAATTTGCCGGGCCGATTGTGTCGGGCTCTTATACACATGCGGCGAACTCTTCCGGCCCCCGTAAACACCTGTCGATTAGTGCCTCCGTTCCACTGGCACCGGCGCGTACGCGCGCGCGCGCCTCCGAGGCTTTCTCGCACGCGTCCCGCTCGCATTATCTGCACTCGGTTCGCACAGAGTAAGTAGCCTCACGTGCTAGCGCGCCGCAGCCGCGCGACGCCGATGCGTATCAATCCGTGGCGAATGACTCAACTCGGGGCCCGGAGGAGCGAGCCGCTTGGCCCCTGCTCGCGGGACCCGGGCACATCTGCGACCCGTGCAATTACTATTCTGCAAAAAAAATCAAATTTACACTGGGGAGAGTAAGCTAACGGTCGCGACTTTTACGGGCGGACGTAACTCATTCGCGACGGTATATGGAACTGCGCGCGCGAGAATTTCGGCCGGCGTCGGGCCTTGCCCACATGTCCTGTTCTCTCCTCATCCTCTCGAGGGATGTATCTGCTCTGTTTCACGAGGTGGTGTTCGCTCCGCGGCCGATCGTAAAAACACTTTTCTATACTTTATCGCTTTCGAGGGTGCGACGACTCCCTTTTTACTCCAGCTTTATGATTTATTCATTCTTTCTGGTATTTATTTATTTATTTCTTTTTTCGTAATGCTTTCGAGCGCAGCTGCATGCTTTTTAAATCAGGGCAGTGAAATTTGGGAGGGTCGAACGAAAATATTTGGAGGAAAAAATTATTGTTTTCAGTTCAAATGCCTTGCTTTTAATAATATACCTATTCGTAATAAAAGATAAGTAAGATTAGTTAGAGTACACGTACATTTGGAATTCGACTTCCTCTAATAATCAAATCTCATCACCTTCATAGCTTATCAAATGATAGCAAAGCGTTACTCTGAAGAAAAATACTGTAGCATGTGAAATGGTATAGCCACATGTATGTGCCGAGCTTACGGAGCGACTCACCCGACGCAATCGCGATAAAAGCTTAGCGCCGACAAAGAAAGCAATAGCGCAGCGAGTTCGTCCGTCGACTTTCGATTTCCTGCACACACACCGTTGCGGCGCGCTAATAATTGGATTTCGAGCTTCCGGACAATTTTATCCCGGGCCTCGCTTCGGTGATGACTGCTCGAAAAGCCGCGAAGACTTGCACACGAAATCAAGCGAAAACAAAGGATCGCAGTTTCACGGGGTAGCAACGGCCCCGAGAAATTTTGAAAAAACAAGGCGGCGTGGGCGAGGAGAAAAGTGTGCATATGAGGTGAAACAAGCCGCGGCAATGGCCGGGGCTACTGGGAAAAAGCGTGCATCCTGCGAGCTCGCTCGGCCTCGACGTGCGAGACCCGTTCGCATGCAGCGGGGACGCCCTTATGTCGCGGGGTTGGAACGAGCCAGCTGCAAGGCGCCCAAGCGAGACCGCCGAGGAACGCACAGCTCGCTGGCGTACTCGGAAACGTTGTAAAAATAATTATTAAAGCCGTTAGCCCGGCTCGTGAAGAGAACGAGGCTCGCCGATCTATAAGGACTTGGACTTTTTGTCTTTTTCAACGAAAGCAAATGCATTTCCCTTTTTTTTTCGTGCGATAATTTTTTGTTTTGTTTTTAATAATGTTTGCGGATGTACAAGTTCGCGTGGAAAGTACTATTCGCACGTGCGTCACTTAATTAACTAACCGTGCTGGCTTTTTGTCGGCAATTTTCCTTCAAATTGCGGCTCTTGCCTCTGTTTTTTCGCAGAAAAAAAATTTATTTGCGGTGCATGGCAACATTTTTTTCTTCGAGGGGCGCGAGTATGCCAACATTCAAAAATTCAGTTTCCTGCAGTTTTATTACTGTATTTAGAAGAAACTCATGAAACTTTTATTATTTTTCTTCATGCGCTTGGTTATACACGCAAAGAAGAATAGCCGCGGGAAAAGGCATCCACTCGGAACTTCCAACGTTAATTCCGGTGTATATCGAATGCAATTATTGATTTTTTCTGATTCGCCGAGTGCAGCTGCAGCCTCTGTTTAATAAATATATAATATCGTAAGAGAATCCATTCAATCATGCAATTGCATTTTTTATACATAATCCATTATACGAATATTTTTTAAAGCCCAGCGCGCCCGATCGATAAAACTCATTTCGTCGGAGAGCGAAAGCGAAGGAGAGCGGGATAGAAGGCTGTTCGTAATTTTCATTGGGCGATACTTAAAAAGCGAAAATGCGCAGGAGTAGCGGTGCACACGCGCGCGGGCCTATCAGAAAAATGATGAACGTCGGGGCCTCGGCGGTGTAACGAATGAACCCAGGGAACGGGATGTCGGCAGTCATCAATTCTGATCGGCGATGCGGGGATAATTCGAAATTATTATTCTTTCTTTCCCCGTTCCACGTACCTCGTGCGGCGCGTCGCGCTCGAAATTCCCCGCGTAAAATCGATTCGATGCAATCCGGGCAATGTGCTGCCGGCCCGTCTCTTTCACTCTCAAAATTCGATCTTCTACGCGCGCCGTGCCTATTGTGCCCGGCTTATGGCCGTCTGATCTGCCGAGCGCGCGTTTACACGCTTAAATTTATTCCGCGTTTGTTTACATATATATATAAAACACAGGCTGACCGTTGTCCCCTAGCTCGTATCACGACAGTCGCACGGCTAATTTTATACTTTTTACTTACTTTCCGCTCAAAATATATAGTACTTGCAAATGAGGCGAGATTGTTACTCGGATACAGTTAAATAATTCATTTCCTCCGTGGTTTTGCTCCGATAGAGTTGTTTCGATCACACGAATGAAATACTAATTAAACCCGCTATCGCTAATCTGTGTGAGGCTTAAAAAAAAAAAGAAAAAGAACACTAAGTTTTTCGCGTAAGTGAATATATAAAATTTAAAGTTATTTCAAACTATCGTGGTCGTATCGGGAAATTACACGAGGCTCGATAATCTCACGATCCGTATATATAAAATTTTTTCCTGAAACAGCAAAATTCCAATTGGATCGCAGAAAACAACCTGTTTTTTACAACTGCCGCTCGTTTATAGGTACTTTCTAATGGGAGCAACGGCTCTTTACGTCCGCCGACCATCTGTCGCGTTTATAGTACACGGCTCGTATATTGTGCGCATACCCACGTATATATATATCTCATGAATTGGTTTGTCGAAATTAAAGTCAGCTGAGACTCCGGGTTGCGATCGAGACTACGAGCTTGGCGTGCGCGCGAGATATCGCCGTATATCTGCCCACTCCCAGCTGTTCCGCAAACCGTCGACTTTGACCTCCGACTGTATATATATACGTACGCGCGGAACAATGGCCGCGTCGCTCCTCCCGGCGTATACGAGCGCGTCTCGGATATTAAGCGCTCGATCCGAGGGATTTTCGTCGTATGATCGAAATTCGCCCGCGAGCCTTCTTTTCTTCTTTTCTGCCAGTCGCTCTCTTCGATTGACGAGACTCCGGGCTTAAATCCCCGGGGCGCGCGCTGGGGAGCGCGGAATCGCTCAACGGTTGATGGATCTTCTCGAAAGCGGACGTACCGATTCTACACTTGGTTTCTCGTCGGCTTCTCTTTCTTTTCTTGTTCCTCGTGCTCAATCGTGCGGCGCGCTACTAATCAAGTTTGCCAAAAAGGAGGAAAAAGGAGCTTTTCAAAGGAAGCGGCGGACACAATGGGGCGAGCGGTTCATCGCTGTGAATTTGGCAAACATCGTTGTAATGCCGCGAAAAAAAAATTGTCCCACGAACTCTCTGTGTACATTAGACCATGAGCGGTGTCGAAATACAGTCGCGATCGAGAGAAGCGGATCGCGAATTTGACGCTGGGTGGATCGGATCGCAAGCGGGAATCCCCGAAAAGCTACGTGGTAAAATATAGCTACGGTTTTTTTTTATTTTTTTTTGAAATCCTGAGATACACTCTGACTATAAAAAGGTATAAACACACTCGTGTAGGTTCGACTAGCAGTTCGCTGCATTCGGCAGCTGCGTTGCGTTAGGTTACGCTCTTACAGTCGCCGACATAAGGCGGTAAGTTGAGTGCTACTTTTAAAAAATGACTCAGCTGCCGTGTGCGTGGCGGCGGCTCCTGTATAACGCGCCGCCGTCGTTGCCAACGCCGCCGACGCCACCGCTGCTGCCGCGGAAACGAACGAACTCGCCATTAAATTAAATGTCTCATTACGCTACCTGATTTCAGTTTTTTCGGTCGAACGTACAACCGCATTCTTCTCGAGTCGACCCTCGCCAATTTCGTTTTCCACTCGTCGGTCGTTCGCACTACTTGCTTCGAACTTTTGTATTATTTGTTTTTTAAATTTTCCCCGTTTGAGTATGTGCCACGGCACGCTCGGATTTTGTGTAGACTAAACATTAAATGTGTTCGGACTTCCAAATAACGAAGGAAAAGAAACGGCCGTTCGAAGGGACTGTATTTGTTTAAAGCACTCGCAACGTGTATTTTTTTTTTCGAAATTAAGATGGAATATAATAAGTGAGAGGTTGCAACGCGCGCCTCGAGCCGGGATGACACTGCAGACGGAAGCTAAGTTTTTCGTTGCCAGAAAAAACATTTCCTTAAATAGAAGTTGCCGAGGCGGTGGCCGCCACTGTACGCCGACTTTTACGATCCGTATCACGAAACTCACGAATGTTCACTTGTCAGTTGTCAGTTGACATTATAACAAAAAAAGAGATGTACGATTTCAGGCACACAAGAAATTTTGCAGTAATTCATTAACGCGCGTGTACTTAATTTTATAAAATAATGCGATAGCTGCAAAAAAAATGAAGAAATTATATGTCATTTCAAATCTTGTGATATTTTTTATATCATTGATGTAGTCACTAAATAATTTACCATTACAGTCAGGCGGCTGTTTATATAAGAGCATTAGGACTACTTAAGCGCGACAGAAGCAGCGTTTAGAGCGTACGCGGCCAATTTGGCTCTCTTCTTCTTCCGTCGTAAACACGCTTATTGATCAGATAACACTGTAATAAAGCGCCCGTTTTAGCAGGCACAGCGCGAGTGTTCAAGCTCTCTCTCTCTCTCTCTCTGACACAAAAACGAAAGTAAAAACGGCAAACTTTGCAAAAAAAGAGCATCGCGCATCCATAGTGAAATTCATAAAATAGCAATAAACTCGATCAGCAGTACGCCTGTCGGGTCGCATCATCATTAACGGTCTAATCTAACAATTATTTTTGAAGACCTCGACTCCTTTTATCGCGAATAGTATTCTTCGTACGGTTACTTTTAATTCGCAATGACTTTCGGAAGACCGAAGCTAGTGGTGCGTCGCGCGCCAAACGAAATCGGTCAGATAGTGGCGCGAGATATAAGCGCGCAGGCCACGCGAGGAGTCGCGAGGTGGCTAATTACGATCGGCGAGCGAGTCCTCGGGGCGGCCCCTTATCGCGGTCCGCGCATCTGCCGCGAAAACGCGAGAAACGTATTCACGAAATATTTTAATTAGCTTATCGCTGAGTAATCGCCCTGCGACTGACAGCTGCAGACCGCGGCTTCGCGCGTGCTTCTAATTGCCCTTTCTTCCAGTGTGCGCGAAAAGCGCTTATTACGAGCGGACCTCGGCGCAGACCGATATCGCGACCTCGATGCTCTTTTTTTATATTTTTTATTTTATACCCTCTCCACCGCCTTTCGGCCTTTTCCTCATTTATCATTATCTGCCGCGGCTATCGGCATTTGCATCGGCACACCTTTTGTCGCGAATTCGCGGTGTGCGCTTCGAATCGAGCGAACGAGAGAGGAAGAGAGGCTCGCAGCAAAGGCAGCGGGGATTTTTTTTCGGGATTTCTGCGAAGATCGAGGCGTCGAGATAAAACGGCCGACGCTTCGTCGCCGCGGCTGCTTGCTCAGGCGCGGCACGTGTTTCGGAAGCGTTTTTTAAATAATTCATAGGCGCGGCACACCCGCGCCGATAGCGCGCCGAAAATTAAAGCGCGCGACAGCCGAGACACTCTCTCTCTTTGTATTCCGATTGGCTGGTTAAATTCACCACGGAGAATCGGCACCGGGCAAGCCACTGCAGCCAGCGATCGACGATCCCGAATTTATCGTGAATTCTCAAGCGGTGTATCGATGGATTTTATATATACGTATGTATATGTACACGCGCATCGGAGTCGGAGAAAGGTGGAATTTATTCGCGATCGCGCAGAATCGCCAAGTGCCTCCCTTTAGTTTCCCGCCGCCGGCGGGAATAAATCTTCGACACCTTTGAAAAACGCACGCTCCTCCGATCCCGATAAAGCAGTTTCATTTAATAAATCGGACCGTTTGTCCCGTCGAGCCTTTAAATCCGCGGAAAAGTATAAAAAGAGAGCGATTAACGTTAAATTATGCGCGACGAGCTGCGAGGAGTTCAGTCGCGAACTGAAAATAGCTGGGAGGGGCGTAAAAGGAGTATACATTATCCCGGCAACTTGGCTGCTCAACGCTGTTGTGCGTCCTCCTCCCCGATCATTCGCAGCCGATCGCGGGCGAAAAAAAGAGGGAAATTCACACGGCAGGGGATCTCGGTGTCCCCTCGCGCTTTCGAGTTGACACGTCGCTCCCCGCGATAAAAAGCGCGTCTCCCCAGGCTTTTCTCCATTAATTACGCCCTCATTCGCGCGAACGCTCCCCGGCCCTTCGACGATATTGACATTTGCCTTGTGCAGCGGCGCACTGCGCTCCCTCCTGAGCACTGCGCTTGCAGTTGGCCTCGTGGAAGGGAGAGGCGGTTCGGGAGGCGAGCGAGTTCCGGAGGTGTCGAAGGGAGAAGAGGAGTGCGAAAAAAAAACAAAGCACACCCGGATTTTCGCCCCGGGGACAGGGAACGGGAGGGAAAATGACACCCCTGTCTGTGGAGCGTGCACTTATTGGCTGCGCACGGCTCGTCCGTAGGTGGATTCATTAGGTGTCCGCGCTCGGAGCAAAGACAGGTAGAGGAGATGGGTGGGTAGGTAGATAGGTTGGTAGGTAGATAGGTCGGCCTGCATGTGTGTGCATTGGTCGTAAAGCGAGCGAGAAAGAGCAAGAAGGAATTGCGCACGCGGCTGAAGGGAATTAGACCGCGTGCTCGCTCACGCGTGCGGTGGAGCTTATGGCAAAGGGGCAGCGCGGCTAAGAGAGCATCTCGGACCGTCGATCGAGCGAGGTTATCGAGGAGAGGTGAAGAGAAAGAGAACCGCGCGAGGCCCGTTCCACTCGACAGCCCCCGCGAATGCATACGCACACGCACCTTATCGATTTTTCGTCGCTCGACTTTACCCTCAAGTCAGCGTGCATAATGCTCCCTTTTGCTTTGAAAATTTTCAAAACTGGAACAGTTTTTTATGCGTGGCTAGTCGCTTGCTCTAACAGCTACCTCTTTTTTCTGATGAATATTGTTCATCGTAACTTTCATTGATAAAGACAGCGTGTTGTAGTATATTTAGAACGTATATCATTTTAAAATGAAATACTTCCTTTGGAAAAAAATAAATTTGCGTTCATGTAGCGGTGCGTTGGATGCACTTTTAATAAACGTAATGAGGCATTTGATTCAGTTGGTACTTTTTGTTCTCTATATAAATTAAAGAAGTACTGCTGCTTGGTAAAAGACTTTAGACTTAAATGCGAGGCATTGAAAAAGTGCGCCGTACGCATGGTCGGTAAAGAAACTTTCGCTTCTGCGTTTCGAGCGCCATCGTTCGACCCCTCGATGTATTTTACCATCCCTCGCTTAGTCAGTTTCGATGTTCCGTTGCAGATTCCTGCAACGCAAGCTGGATGCACATTTCGAGCGTTGGTATTTCCCTTACGTCGATATAAACATTTTTCAATTTCCCATGATAAACTCAAATCTGCGAGCAAATTTTGAATATTCAGTTCAAATTTGCAAAAGAGTAACATTTCGCTTCTACTTTTAAACATCCTTCTTTATTATCTAACTTCTTTTTAATTGATTAAAAAATGAGTTGATTAAAATTTATACGAGCATACTTGATTGGCTGATGATCGCAATTTGTGATTATTTTCAATACGAAATTATTGAGGCTACTGCTATGATAATCCATCGTGAAAGTCGTGGAAGGTTATACCTACTTTTATTAGTGCTTCTATTAAACTTAACAAGGCCAATTGGGATAATACAACAGCCTTGATTTTGCTATAGAATTCAATCGCGCTGATAACGATAGCTGAACTTCCTGACTTGTTGTCTCATTACCACGGGATTTTAAAAATAATACAAGCAATAATATTATAAAATTTTTAAAATGACTCTTTTCCGTTCCAGCATCTCTACCATCTGCAGACGGGAGAAGGAGCGTTCCGGGAGCGTGGAAGAGGTCGAGGCAAAGGTGCAACGAGGGTAAGTCCAGCCTCTCTTTTATTCTCCTTTTCGCGGCCAAGTGTTAATTGCCGGAGGATTTTTTTTTTGCTTTTCGCTGGCAAAAGTAAGGCCGAGCCCCGAGACGAGGTACAATTAATTAAAGGAAATTCTAATTATTTCCGGGATAAAAGCGCCTTAACTCTTGATCGCCCGAGGTGTTTCGCGCATCGGGCCAAAAGTCTTTCGCACTTCTAGAAAGTGCTTAACTTCACTTTTGCGCGAGTTTCGGTTCTATTAAAGCCTCGAGAGCAGCGGCTAAACTTTTCTGCGAAATTTATACAACTTTATAAAAAAAGAAGGATTTCATTAAGAGTTCCGACAAGATTATTAAGCAATATTGATCCAATCGATAGCCCTGACACGAGCGGCTCTTTATACTTTTGGAAATTAACTGCCTCATATACCGTCGTGAAAGTATAATAAAGTTTTTATTAAAAGAAGTTTTAAAAAATATGCTGGGAAAAGTTTTAAAAAAAGTGACAAAAATGAGGAAAAATGCAATCTCGCAAAATGTGAGCTCTTTCAATCTTGAAGCTGGCTGTACAGAGTTTGAGAACTGATATTAAACAAGGGGCTATTGATCGACGCGTGCTGCGCCGGCCTGTCCGCGCTTCCACCGCCATGTTTAAAATTTTCCCACCTTAAAGTAGACGCAACTTATGGTTTTATCTACGTAAATTTTTCATAAAAACTTTTATCTTCATGTTTAAAACTTTCTCCTAATTCATGCTTTTCCTACGATCGCATTTTTTTTTCTATCCATGTAAATTTTTTAAAAATTTATAAATTTCATGTTAGTGGACGAACGGCGCACTTTGAAATAAAATAATAACGTTAAATTAAACAAGAAATGTAAATTTTGTTCGAAAATTTGTATAAACCGTATCCCACGATACTAAATAAATCGAAATGCTAAATTACATTAGATGCGCTGAACCCTGGCGTGTTGAATTTCAAGCTGGGTATTAACGTCAGCAAAAATCAAATTTACATACGTCGAGCTGAGATTATAAAAAAAAAGTGTAATAAATCGCTCTCTCATTTTCGCTGACCTTTACGATATGCGAATTCACGAATTTAAAAATAAACGTTCTATAATTGCTTTACGGAGTATAACAAGAAAGCTGATTTTCCGAGAAATTGGAAGATGCAAAATACCCCACAGGTGAATTTTGCACCGAAGCAGCGCGACGATCAGTGGCGCAAGGGATATATAGACGCCGGCAGGGCGCGGTGAGGCGCGTCACTTTGTACGGCAAAATAATTTATCGGTTAATTAATCTGTCGGCTAAATCGAAATAGAATTCGGCGATTACGGCGTGCCCGGAGTTTGGGCGTCACGCGATATAAGCGAGAGAGGCGCGCCCACGATGCGTTGCAAGCTGCGCGTCTCCCTTAATAATTCCTTCCTTGATTAACGAGATTTTAATTACCGACCGATGATGTCGTAAATAATAGCCTATTAAGGTGACGTCGCCGTTATTCGTGTGCAACGTTAATGATCGTGATCGAGCGCCGCCCTCGAAAATCGATCCAGTCACATAGTAAGACTTTTTTACCCTTTCTTTAAATTGTTAAACGTGTCATTGAGATTTAATCGTTGTACTTTGTAAATAATCGCTTATTAAGTCTAAACAGTAACGTAATGTGTCGATATTTAATAAATATATTATGCTAGGATCTCGTTGTGGCGTTTAAGTTTATCGACTATTTTTTGAAGGTTCCTTTAACTCTATATCTAATCAAATTCTCGGTTGATAAGATACTGTCGCAGTTTCGAGGCAGTGTATCTTGTCCAATGAGAATTTCTAAACGAAAATAATCACTTGTTATGTCGTTTTCAAAATTTCCATAAATAGAAAGTCGTTCGACTTTACAATTCATTTTTTTCTATTTTATATCCATTGTCAAACCACCGTTTCATCAATACAGAACTCGCAATACAACGAATCACTGTAAAACTTAATCTAGCTTGAAAAAATAAAAATCTTTCCTTCTATTTTCATTGAAATCTTGAATTTTATAAAAGCAGTCGAGAATGAAAAATGCAAAGAAATCTGAAAACTACCAGGCGACACATGCACTCCTGCGCGAACGCGCACTGGAGCGCGATTGGGCCATTGTAAAGCAGCGGAGTCGTTTGTCATCGGCGGGGTGGGAATCTGGCTCGCGGAAACCATAGACGTTTCCTGCGACCCCCGCGCCGCTTATAATATTCGCTAGCGGAAATTCCGGCCGAAGTTGGCGGGTGCGTAGCTCCCCACTTCCTTCCATTTTTCGTGCTCGCCTCGACGCGCCCTTTATCTCGCACACTTGCGGACCGTTTGCAGCGAAAATCGCTTGCCGCTTCGTATACGCTCACACAGAATCGCCACCACGTCGCTTAAAAAAAAAAGAAGAAAACATATCACCGCCGCTTCACGCCGGTATAACTGAGAGAATGGCTCTCATGCCTCGGTGTTTTATCGAGCTGCGCGAGTAGCTTCAAAATTTCAAGAGACACTTTACGAGCGACGCGATTACCTCGCTCGGCGGTTTCGCGCCGCCGGGAAAGTGGGGTAGAAAATGCGCGCGCGAAGAGCCGCGAGTGCTTTCTCCTTCGAGGGGATGACTTTGGCGCGCCGCGGCAAAGCCAGTTCCGCCTCTCTCTCTCCCCGGCGTTACTTAACGCCTCCGTCCGCGTCTGCCGCCAAGCTGCCTGCACGTTCGGCAACTTGTTGCGGATTTGCGAGTGCGGCGGCCGCGACGTCCCTTGATAAACGATTCGCAGCCTCCCCCGGGGCTGCTCCGTTCCGTCTTTCGGAGCATCGCGTGCGCTACGCCGCCTCCTTTTTCTCTCGCCTGCCCAGTACCGCTTACCGAGTCTCCGCTGGTACGGGCCGCCGCCCCGAGCACCGATTATCCCTCCCGCCCCTCCTTTTTCCCCCATCAACCTCCCCGCAAACGAGGCCGTTGAGAAATAGAGATATCTACTGCGGAAGGCGGAAGGAGGCCGCTTCATTGAAAGGAACAGCGCCACGATCGAAGCTATATACATCTGCGATCGTCGTTCCCCTTTCATAATGGAATATCGATTCCGATATTGCCGCCCTGTCTCGGGTGCTCCTCTCGCGTCGTCGCCGGTTTATTTCCAGCGCGTCGACAATAATGCAAGAGCCGCACGGCATTGGCCTCGTGCACTCGCTTTCTCCGCGTGACAGCAGCCCCCTATACATGCAAGTTTTCACGTTTATTAATAAATCGTTCGACCGTGAAGCGATCCTTAGCCATCGGCGATTATCGCGAAGGCCGTGAGCGTTGCACATCGCATAGTGCGAAAAAAAAAGCATGACGAAAGCGCGCGCGTGTCGCCATACACTGCCACCGGCAAAATCGACGACGCCGCATATAACGAGGAGGAGCGGCCGAAAGAGCCACGCGTATAGGGAAAAGCGACGATGCGCCCCTCGAGGGACAATTATTTCATTGCAGTGGCGACTGAACGGCCAGTCGACTCCGAATGAATGGAAACGAGGAAAATTGTCGCATACGGTGTGCGCTAAACGTCGCTATCGCGGCGAATTTGGAAAATTTGCCGCGGGGATGCGGCGGCAGGCGGCGGGGAAATTCGTCTCTCGGGCGACCGACGAGTGGGAGAGGAAAAGGGAGAGAAGAGAGGAGCAGCGGTGCAACGAGCGGCGGGCGCTCGACGAGGAGGGCCTGCTGTACGTGCGCGAGAGGGAAAACGTTGGCGCGCGCGCTCTTGGACGATCCGGCGCTAGAGGAGGGCGACGATCGCGGAAAGGCACGAACGTTGCCGAGCGCTCGGCTCTTCCGCGGGTGCGCGAGCGAGGCAACAATACGCGGAGGAAGAAGCGGGGGCTCTGATCGTGGCGGGCGCAGAGTGGAAGCGACCAACCGCGACCGCGGCACTCGGGAAACGCAGGCAGCGAAAGCGAGCCGCCGATTGACAATTCGATTGCGGCTCGAAAAAGCTTGCGGATCGACCGGCCGGCGTGCGAGGGCCGCGGGCAAGCCACGCCGAGCTCAGAGACAGCGAGAGTGAAGGAGCAGCGGAAGATAAGAGAGGCAGAGATAAAAATACGGCCTCCCGCGCGCGCTTACGTTACGTAGACGGCGCGCCGAGGGAGGAGGACGACGGCGACGGAGAGGAGGCCACGGCGGAGGGGCTTAGCGGGAGCGAGCGAGACGGGAGGACCTCCAGCCGAGGCGAAAGAGGCAAAGAGCAAGAGGGAAGGAGCGGCGAGGCAGCGGCGGCGAGGCAGAGGTGGGAGTTAGCCGACGATACCGCATACGGTTTCAGCCGTGTGCACACACTTACACGCGAGAGCAGCACACGCTTGGGTCTTCGCGCCGCGCGCCCGCCTCCTCTTCTCGGGGAACTTGATGTCGCGCGCTCACGAGACAGTCACGACGACGACGACGACGACGCCGTGCACCGCCGAGTTTCCGCGATCCGCGGCCGAAGTCAAGGCTGAGCCCGAGGACGAGGAGGCCGGAGCCAGTGGGGAGCAGCACGCGACGGACGATCGAGCCTGTGTGTCAGTGCAGTGAGCGGGCATTGTGTGCCGCGGAGAAATATATAGGCGAGCTTCCTTGCGAGCATCTTCCAGGGTGTGGCGCGGATTCATGGAGAATCGAGGAAGGCTCCGGTGATAAGCGGAGTTTTCGGCCGCGCCGGACACCGAGCGGAGCCGCGGCGGAGGAGACGAGCTGTGATCAAGCGCAGCGCGCGCCCAAAGAAAGGGAGAGTTGGAAAAACGAGAAGAGAGCATCGACCGGCTCTCTGTCTGTATTTTTTTGTCACTGCTCACACGAGTCGAGTCGCGATTTTTATTCCGCAAACTCTGATCAGGCTTTCTGCATTTTTTTTCAAATCGACGCTCGTTCAGCTGGAGAAGAGGAATTCCTTCGGAGTTTCATTCTCGTCCAAAGCTTTCGATTTTAAGGTGCTATCGTTAAAGAATACTTTTAGTGTTTTTTTTGTGATAAGACTGAAAGCCATTGTTGATCGTTTAAACAATTTAAACGGGCGTGCAGGAACGTACTGCATCCGTATGATTCTAGATTTTTACCAATTATTTGGTATATTTATTAGACATCCCCGTATTTTAAAGAGTGCAATGTGATTATTTAAATTTTATCGATAAAATCGATAATTAGAACCAAAGAGTCATAGTTTTAGTAATTAGTTACTAGAAGAAAAGCAAGAGTTATTTTAGTAAAGCTACGTGGTAACAGCACAGTCAGAGTACATCGCGGCGCATCAGCACGTGAGGAATCATCGTACTTGCTGTCCTTTCAGGAGTAAGTTTTTTTTTATCAACAAACGCGGTACGCACCGATATCCACACGAGGAAAAGAAAAGAATTTAAAAAAAAATCGTAAATTCCTTGGCCGTTTGAGCGTATCAAATTCATAATGTTCATAAACTGTATTATTCACCATCGTCTACAATAAAATACTCAAAATTACTGTTTACACGATTTCACAGTGAACTCGAAACTGTACACCAGGTTACACAACTACCAGCGCTATTGCAAATAAATTTCACGCTCCAATTTGCTTTTAGTTCTCATTACCACTGCACGAGAAATTTTAAACCGAAAGCGCGAGTCATTGTTAATTAGACTTAAGATCGCGAATTTATTTCCGTCCACCCAGTTTGAAAAATAGTACGCTTATCGATTATTAAACAATAAAAATCTAAATGCACCGTTGTCGATTGCAGTATTTACCGCCGCAACGCTCGGCGTTCCCTGCGACTCCGAAATCTATTTTCGGAGCACGCTCGCGCGCCGGTATTGGACGGAAGGAATAAAACATTGGATTCGCCGGGGCATCGACTTTCTATTTTATCGAAAAGTCCGACGAATTAAAAAATTAGAATAAAAAAAGCCCGACGAGTTAAAAAATAAAGTTCGTTCAATCTAAAAAAAGGTGCACCATCAAATAAGAGCTCGAAGGGATTCCGGACAATTTGCAGTATGCTCCTGCTTTCTCATTCTATTTCTAGCCTTGTTTTTCCAGAAAATTACGTAAGCAAATACGAGGCGACCTTCGCTCCGATTTATCGCCGGTGCTACGAAAAGGCGACCCTTGTACCTAGCGTTTCATTCATTCCCCGGGGGTGCCAGGGAACCGCCGATGTGTTTACGGGCACGCCGGTGAATTTTTCTCCGGCGAAAAGGCGCGAACGCATGAAAGCAAAGCCGTTCACGCGGCGTGTCTGCGAATGCGCGTCGGCTGGATTGCGCAATCCGTCGCCTATCGTGGAATTCAGGTCACGCGCTGTCCTTTGCTATTAGCAGCACGTCAAGCCATGAAAAGTGTAAGCGTTCGATTTTTCGATGTCTCGTCTTTAACTAAAAGCGAGATGATTTTTTTTACATTCATGGTCCTATTTTTTTTTTACATACGGAGTATTCCTCTTTTATGTGTTCGCCTTCTTTCTCTCCTGCCCGCCAGCGGATCGGATTTTATGCGTTGGTAATAATGGCACCTCAATGTAAATTTCTACGGTTCGTTGACCCGTGCATTCTAATTCCTTTTGCTGCACTACCGAAAAAACTGTATACTTTCAAGGCGATTTTAATCTACGGTTACTCGTTTCATCTATTTATTATATAATTTCTATTGCTGTAATTATTTTCGGATTCTTTTAAACCAACGGTTTAACAGTATTCTTTGTACGAATCAATGAATCCTCCTTACTACTGCAATCGTATTGGTATAACGAAAGTTAAAAAAAAAAAAAAAAAAAACAGCATTCACTGATCGAGTACAGAGGCGTTTTATCAATGAAAAGAATCGAAAGTACCGCGTTTCGAGCCAGGAGTAAACAAACGAAAAAGCGCGGGAGCTGGCGTCGCGGCATGGAGTTTGAAATTCAGAGCAAACGCCAGAGGGGACAGCGAGCTATACACAGCAAATCATAGCGCGAGTGAAATGACCGCTCCGAGGCCGTGCGCTGGCGGTCCTTGGCTCATGTGCGCTCGTTCGTCCGCCGTTTTATATATATATATATATGTACACACATGTATATCCACGTGTACAGAAGAGCGCGCGAGGCACAGTAGCATCGGCGCTCCTTACAGGGGAGTCGCGGGAGCGAGACGGACCCGAGGGGCCAAGATGCCGCGCGTCTGACAGCCCGCAGACGCTCCTAATAGCCGTGGCGTTTTGCTCGCACGTGCGCGCACCGGTTCTCCCGGCGAGACTCGCTTCCGCGATTTCCGAACGATGATTGACGGCAGAAAAGGACCTCAATTTGGGAAGAGCATCGGCATTTTTCCCGCGCGCTTTTGTCTACCCCGAGTACAGGGAGAAGCGCCTCTTTTTTTTTCAATCTACGTTCGAGGATTTACGCTAGAGCTGGGGCAGATGTACGAGCAAGGAAAAAAATTGTTTCTCACTCGGAGGATTGAAAAAAAAAAAGAAAAGAAAGGAGCGGAGTAGAAAGGTGCGCGCGCGAAGCGATCCGTCGCCCAATTTAAGAGTATTGCATTTTCTTGTCTCCTTGAAACAAATTAAAAGGGGGAAAGCGGTATACAGGGGCAGTTGTTTTATTTCTTTGCGCGAAAATTCATTACTGGGCGCCTCAATGAATTTACCTAGGGGTGTTTTCCGAGCGTCGTATACAGCCGGGGCCGTTAAGAGCCGGCTGCTTTCATTTCCCACAGCCATTAAAACAGAGCATACCCAACCGTATATAAAGGTACATCGGGCTTTTTCTATGGCGTTTCTTTTAATACTCTCCCCTGGTCGTTTTTCTCATTTCAGAATGAAATGAAGAATTTTCACGGATTTATCTCTTTCTCTCTCGCTAATTTTGTAGCCGACCATTATTCCGCTCAACTTCCTCGTTGAATTTTTTTTAAATCTCTCATGTATCGTATGAATTCTCTTTGCTAATCTAATCAAAGTTAATTTTAACAGTATATATATAGATATACATATATACGCTCATGCACTTCAAGAATTTTTTTTATCTTGTGCCAAATTATAATTTAAAATGTTGTTGTCAGCAATTATCATATCCTTTCTGACATTTGAACGCGTGATTTATTTATCATGTTTTTTTGCGATAAAGCGAGTCCGCTTTCAGACATTCGCCAGAACAAAAATAAATAATTCGCAAGTTCTTTGGTATATTACATTTAAAAAAAGAGAAAAAAAAACAGCAATGGGTGTTCTCTCGTAACCTGCTGTAATCTAAGGGGACAAGGAATCGAGCACAATTAACCGAAAGTGCAAGAACATGTGGCACCGAGGGAGGGACGAAATCGCTTGGTCACAGGCTACTTTTCTCTCTCCTGGAGAGCATATAACATGTGCCCGGGAGCGGTTGTCTATTTATAAATGTAATACAAATGCAACCATATGCGACCTCGACCAAGGGATAAGCGGAATGTTTCGTTTGTCCATAAACCAATAACCGTGCATTATCCCATCCAATATTAAAGAGTACAAGTCTCGGTTTAAAATGCACTGCGTTAATAATACCGTGTTAAGGCTTTATTTAATTGAATGCATCCAGTTGCGCGATCACGAGAATTTATAAACGCGACAATTCGACGTGACCCATTTGTAGGGGGCACAATGCGCGATAAAAATTTAATGTCCAACCGCAGTTGAGTATCGACTTTACGATTCTAGCGAATGTGTTGGAGTAAAAGAAATTTGAATTTGATTGCAGAGTTACCGGAAGATCGCTCGGCAGGTGAACACACCCGAGAGCGCGCCGGCAGGTCTCGGTAGTCCGCAAGCGGCAATAGGTGGTCTCCAGACGCATCAGCAGCCGTCACAGCCCCAACAGCAGCCGTCCGCGCCGCCGCCACAGCAACAGCAGCAGGCCGCTCCGCAGCCTCAGCAGCAGCAACCGAGCCAGCCAAACCTTCACGCCGATCCGATGCAGCAGGCCAAGGATAACCTTAATCCAGCGGCTCCCCAGCAGACTGGACCGCTCAGAAACGGCAACCCCGCACCACCAGTTGTTTCTATGGTAAGATTTTTTTTTTAATTTAGTTATTATTTTTTTAGTTTATTATATTTTTAGAAAAATTATGAAGTTCTTCATTATTTAAATATTGCGCAAGTCTCTTTTTTCGCGGATTTAAATAAGGGAAAGTAAAGCGATGAGAAAAGATAGAACCTTTCTCACTGCTTTCATGAGGTGGAACCTTCTTGCTCTAACTCGACCAAATATACATGTAAAAGATGAGCGAACAAATAACCAAGGAACTTTCTGCTGATTTCATTATTTTCAATGAAAAAAATTTATCAATATAGCGGTTCTAGATTGGGCAAAAAAAACACGCACGTCGCGTACACGATCGCAAACCTCGAATCGCAAAAAATAATAAAAATCACAGTAAAAAGACTCAGTCGTGTCGAGCACAGCATGCGAACAAGTGAGTCGTGGAGCTTGTTTATAAACGAGTCTTGTGAGATCGCTCAAGTAATGACTCATTTTAACACGGCGTGTACGTAATAAAGATATCATCCCATCGGCACCACAGCTCTTTTACTCTCGCTCTACTGGGGTATCAAAGCGTCGAACGCAAAATCGGATGATCTAAAAAGAAAGACGCCACGCGATGCTAATTCAAACGCAACTAAAAAGTGTCTACGACACGTAGTGGCAATGGTAACAGTCTAAAATCCGATAGATCGCGCATGGTTTACCCACTGGAAACGGTTATCGGTTAGGTGTACGTATAGGCGTTGCTTATCGGTCGGTGCAGGGTACACGGGTATATCTACACGCTGCTCTAGTTTCTCTTTTATATCGTATTCGTCGAGTCGACAAGTGCCGCTCGTGGCTGCAGCCGTCGCTTTACACAGACCGCAAAAAAGCGAGAAAAAAGAATAGTACCTCGCGAGTGGGAATCGAGCGAGGTATTACGCCCTATGAATACCCACGGAGAGTGTAATTTCGCCGATTCGCTTTCAACGGCGCGTAGGATTCGCGATCGTCGTGACCCCCCGTCGCGACGAGTCCGCCGTCTCTTTGTCTCCGGACCGACTTATCGACGCAAGTCTCTTTCCCGCGACTCGACGAACTTGGCAAAGTCGAGGGAGGCTTTCGCTTTCGCGACGCGTCAGAGGCAAATGAGGCTGGTTACCCAGGCAGCGGCGCGATCCGCCCGGTCAAACGGCAGGACGAGTTCGAGCCGCGATCCCGTCAAGGACACTCGAGCGATAGTTGAGGAGCTCGCGGCTGTTACGCCGTCACTTTCTTCCTCGAGACGACTCGCCAGCTCGGGGAAGCAGCGAACGAAGAGGCGCAGCGATAAAGCGCGAGGAGAGAGCTAAGGGGGGAAGCCCGACACTCGAGGCTCACTCGACGTCGTGCGGCCGTCTCTGTGTGCAAGGCATATATGTGCCCTGCGCCAGAGGGAGCGCGCGGAATGTGAGGCCGAGCTATACACGCAATTCCCGATGCCACGAGCGGCCGCGAGCGCGAGGTTACTGGGCGAACCAGTCTGTAGCCGCGGCGCGTGTTTATGCGTCTGGCCGCGTCTCCCCCGAGCTGATGTGTGTGCTGCGGCTCGCTCTCTCACTGTGCTAACACGTGCTCGCCTCGAGGGCCTCTTTTTCCCTCCGTCCCGCCGGCCATTCGAAATTCGCCTCAATGGAGTCGTCATCTCCGCGCGGAGTCGACAAACGCTTTGGAGTGCTCGAGCTCTTCCGATTCAGCGGTCGGCGCAAAAGGGGCCAAACAGAAACGGCAAAAACGCTGAGCTGCACTTGAGTGCAAAAGGCCAGCGCCCGTCAAAGGAGGGCCGCGGCGTGCCGCCACTTGTCACCGTTTTCCAGAGCACCCTCCGCTCCTCCATCTTTCGCCTCCGACACCGGCGGAGAGGAACTTTCATCCTCCCGCGAACGCGTCTCGTCTCTTTCTCTCTCGTTCGCGCCCGGAATCCCTATGCAGGGCCTTCCGCGGCTTTTTTCCTTTCCTCGCCGGCGGCGGCAGCGGCGTCTCTTTCTCTCCCTTGCTCGCAGCTTGCCGGTTCCTGTTCCTGCGGGTATTGATTCGCGTTGGCGGGCGCGCGTCGAGGGCGGTCACCGCCCCCGCAGCCGGCGTCTGCCGGCAGTCTACCCCTTCCTTCTTCGGCTTTTGCTCAAGCGCCGCGCAGCTGCCGCCCGCCGCTGCACACGGCCATTTCGACGTGGCGTTCCGAAGGTGGCCCGAGTGTCTTTGCCTCGGCGACTCCCTCTTGCCGCCGAAGTGCATGTCAGCCTCCCGGCTTTTTCTTTCTGCCTCGGGTGACTCATACTACTGACCGTTATCCCGGTCAGGGTCAGAGTGCAATGACACGAGAGTCGCGAAGCCCCGCCAGACTCTTGCATCCTTGGCTACTTGAGCGAATTCAAGAGATTGGATGATGTCTGCTTCATTAAGATCGATTATCGCGGCGTCTTTGCGCGAGACCTCGCCAAAGGAGGGGACTTGCCCACCTTCGGCATGTCGCGAAGCCACGAACGAATGGCGCAACGGATGACGAGGGAAAAAGTGAGTTTTTCCGCGCGCGATGCGTCGCGATCGTGATGAATTCGTGATTAACGAGCGATCGGATTTTGACCCGTTCTTTTCCTGCATAAATCACGCGGCTGACAAGGATCTTTGATATCGCAGTTTTGTTATTGGCCGGCGTGCATCATCCTGTCGCCGGTCGCGTAAAATTCCATCGAATCCCCGGCCCTCGGCGCTTTATCGCGCCGGTGAAAAATCACCCGTCCAACTGCGCCGCGTCGGCCATCAGAGCGACGGGCCACTATTTACAGGGCACTTTACATTGCGTCGGAGTGTGAAACCTCAACGAGGCATTTGCGAATTTATCGAGGAATTAGCAACGGTATAATCGTCATCGCGCGGAAGCGTTTATTTCATTAAATACTGGATTTTGCATTGCTATTCCGGGTACTCCCGAAGTAGCGAGTACCGACATTCACGTGGGTATGCGCGCACACCAGCCCGCTGTCTCTTCGATTTTTTCAGTCTTCCTAAATTTGTGTTCTCGAAGCTCTCTAGACATATTAAACGTTCTCTTCTTCTCTGTAGATAACATTTTATAATCCTAATTAATTGTAAAAAATCTCAGTGAAACAGATAAAACGAAATCGAATGTTATAAATCATGCATGAAAAAGAGATTTGACACGTTGATTAACGTCGAATGGAAAGGCATTTACAATTAATTATAAATCCGTTCGCTCGTGCAAATAAAAGCGATTAAGCGTAGGTCTGTTTACCAGTCTGTCGGTACGGGCGTTCGCGCATCCTGCGGCGCGTATCGCTGCATATGCTTCGCGGTTGGGCACAATATTTGCCCGGAGCATCAATATAGTAGAGAGAGAGGGAGAGAGAGAGAGAGACCGGTGAATCCATGCAGTTTATGCGTTCAAGCATTTGGGAATTTGGTGGTTTTGCTTTCCCTGCATAATTGCGCCGGCTTTACCCTCCCCCGCCTTCCTCCCATCCCTCCTTCGTGGCTCGTCTCGTTCTCCAATTTTCTCGTTCTCTCTCTCTTTGCAGCCACTCGGCGGGGCCAACACCGACGCTGATTACTTTATCCTCCGCTATTGCCAATTACCACTGGTTCACGTCTGTTTGCTCGCGTCCTGTATTCTATATTACAGTCCGGCCGTTTTAGCAATCAAATTCGCCGCGACAATTCGTTCTTCGAGGTTCGATCAAACATTTTCCGTTAATTACGAAATTTCAATCAGACGAGAGTAATCCGCCCCTCAGAAGAAGAGAAAGAGCGTCGCGTTATACCGAAGGGGGTAAAAGTGGGCGCGTGCGTGTCTTTATCAAGTCGGTCGAGTGCGCGGCCCTGCCCTTCCAAAGCAGCCTCTCCAAATAATATCCGACGCCTTTGGCCTAGGTCAGGGTGCCAGGAGTGCGGAAGGATTTCCTACCACGTTCTCGCGTGTCCGGGCGAGTGCGATAGGAAGGGCGAGAAGTTGGAGAAAGAGGGCGGCAGTGGGTTGGCCTGGCGCCCGGCTTCGATGCTATCGGCCGCAAACACCGTTTCCGCGGCCACTTTAAGGGTGAACCGCTATTTGCCGCCCCCGATGTCTCGCCTCCACTCGAGCGGCGAAGAGGAGGGAGGGGAGGGAAGAGCCGCGGGATTAACCCGCTCCCGATTTACACGCCTGCTCGCCTCTCGCCGACTCGCGAGATTTAAACTTCGTGCTCGCGGCTATTGCGGGCAACGAGCGCGATACTCAGATTAGCATTTTTAATCCGCCCGGCGAAATTGCTTTGATAGTCTCGCGTAGATTGCAAATGAAATGGTCGCCGAGATGAAAAAGCGGGAGGGAGAGAGCCACACCGGGAATGAGGGGATTAAGACGGCCTAGTATTTCGAATATATTCCAGGTCGCCGGGTCGAGACGAGGAGTGTTCGCCAATTAAGCAGCTTCGACATTCGGCGATTCCTCGCGCCGAGGACGACATCGAGTCTTGTTTGCACTTTTTCTCGCGCGCTAACGAGGCCGAATGATTTTGCCGCCGAAATTTCGGAGCTTGCGAACGTCGCTCACTCGTACTGTATGCATATGACCAGGCTAATGCAGTTTTCGTCGCGACGCACTGCTTGTGAGATTCTGCAGCTTTAATTGCGGCAAATTCAATTTTAAAATTTTAAGCCTCGACCCTTCGAGAGAATGATTCGAATTGCAAACGAATATCGACTCAGAGAGCCCGACGCGAAACAGAGAAGTTCTTACTTGCTGGGGCACGTAATAAAATCTTGGTAATTTTTTTTTTCTTCCTGTCGACGGGACGAAATTGCCGAGAGCGACGGGGATCGTCAAGGCGACATTGTGGCGAATTTGCCTCGACGCGAATTTCCGCGCGAAGCGTTCGAGGGGAAATTTCACTTCCCTTCCTCGGCGAAGTCATTATTGGGGGATAGGACGACCTCTCGCGGCCGTATTACTTTCGTAATTCAATTCCGTGGCTAATTGCACTATGCATTGCTAAGTCGCGTTTTAATTTGCTCCATTTATACCCGAGGACGTTACTGATCTTCTAAAAATTCTACAAACGGTAAAGATGAAAAGTAACGAAAAAAAGTTTCGGTAGGGAGGAAACAGCAAAGCAAAAAGTTTCCGGTAAGAATAGGAGAGGAAAGGTGGATAGAGCGCGCCGAGGCCTCTTCCCATACTATGTCTGCATATTACATTCGCAAAAGGGACCTTTTCATTTGGCGAACGTCCATAAATTTTCACGGAGCTTTTCACAATTTCGCCTCGCTTGAGAGCCTGGAAAGAAGTAAAAAGAACGAGAAGCGAGCAAGAAGAAAGACCGAGCGTCGGGGAACCACGGGGGGGACATAAATTTAATTTTATGAGCCGGGCATCAGCGCCGCGACTATTTTTCGTCCGCGCAAGAGCCGCGAAACGCGAACAACATAGTTATTTATTAGAAAGTGACGAACAAAGGCGCGCGCGAGCGCGACGTTATATTAGCATATAAATTATAGTTAGCATATAAAGCACGAAGTCTGGAGGCGAGGTGATAAAAAATTAAAGGGAGTTTCTGCCTTGTTTCAGTCGCCGGGTGTGATGCCGTTCTACGGTGACAGCGGAGCTGGTTTCCGGCCGACGACTGGTTTCGGAAACGCCGTTTGGCACCAGGGCGTCTCGCCGGTAGGTGCGGTAGCGGTCGAGGCTGCGCCCGCCGCCTGGCCGCCCCAGCAGTTCATCCAACAGATTCCCGCCCCCAACCAAATCGACGAGTTGAGGTATCACCCGCAGTATACCACGGCGTCGCCTTATCATCCGCAAACAGGTAAGTCTCAATTTAATTTACTAAACTAAACGTAAAAAAAAACAAACAAATCCATATAAGATCTTAGTCTGTAAAAATTTTCTTATACAAAACGCAATAAAAAGATGCAAAAGCTTGCTAAAAATTCATCTAGTTTTACAAGAGCCTTAATGAGGACAAAAGAGTGGAGGAATACGGTGTACTAACTGACGGGATGTGCATGTCTGATTTCAGTCACGTATCAGCAGCAGACCTTCATTGCGACGGATCAGTCCGCGTTTCAGCGTGCTGGGACAACGGGACAATACGCAATCACGGGACAGCCCTCGCCTTTGGCCCCGGTCGCGCCGCAAACTGCGGCTGCGGCACCCCAGAGGCCTTTGAATGGCCAATTCATAGATCCTGCCGGCACGACGGCTCAACCGGTCCCTTACGAGAGGCAGGAATACGTGAATGGTTATCAGCAGCAGGTTAGCTGCCGAACAATCAATCTCTCTGACTTCTAAGTTAATATTATTCATTCGTATTTTGTCGTAGAAACGTTTGTTTTGATGTGTTTGGTAACTAGAAGATGCCAGTTTATTCTTACGAATATTTTGCTCTGAATTTTACTGTTGCCTAGACTGCATAAAGTATATTTTTACGAATTCGTAGTTTGTTTCTCTTTTTTCATTCTTTATTTTTTTTTTCAACCGAGTAATTATTAATTTTTTACCTTTACATTCAGAACTATTGTACAAGTTTTCACTAAGTATCTCAATGCATACTATCATTTTTATTGAAATTTATTCTCTTTTGTCAATTGTGTTGATATGAAAAGTAAATTTGTTTTGTGATTCAAGTTAAGCAAATGTTACTCGATAAAATTCGAATGTTTACTATGACATACTAGATAAGTAATTAAAAAAAAAGCATGTAATCCAAACTCGCACAGAGCAATGCTTCCAGTAAATAGAATTTAAAGATAAAATATTTTATTCATTAGTATTTACATGCTTTTTTTGGCTAATGTTTACATCGTAATAAAGGAATATTAAAACAAAAACGCATGGTAAAAATGCATTTCCATTATTCTTAAATGTCTGTACAATCTGAAAATAAAATAAAATTTCTTGCAGGACATAACGATGGCTCCCCCAGCGTCTACCACGCCCAATAGTCGCAGTAGTTCAGTTCATATGGAAACTCAACAGACCCAGCAGACACAAAATCAACAAACGACCCCAGTTGTACAGTCAGGTGATACACAAGTTAAAGGCTTTGCAACGATCGCTGCAAATAATGTGTCGGGAAACGAGATGCCTGGGTATCCACTTCAACCGGGCCCACAGAGTTTACACAACTCTAACGGATACCCAGGCTACGTAGAGATGGGCCAGCAACAGCCATCGCAAAACCAATGGCAGCAGGTTTCTGATGCTAATCAGCAACACATTTGGTCTGAAACGAATACTAACGCCAAAATGCGCACGATTAATAACGGCATGACTTGGTCAGACGCTAATATGCAACAGCAGCAGCAGCAGCAACAGCAGCAGCAACAACAACAAAATTTGCAGAACTCTATTAAGTCAGTGAATGAACCACAGCAAAATATGCAAATGCAAACGTCTCAAGATATGTCGAGGCCTGCAAGTCATATGAGTTGGGAAAATGGAAGTGTTAAGGATCAAACACCTCGCACTCCACAATCCTGGTCAGAAAATATGGAAAATCAGCAAAACTCACAATCACAAAACAATTGGCCTCAACATAGTCCTAATATGAGAGATAATCAGAATCCCCGACTTACGCCGTCCGCGCAACAGCAGCAGCAACAACAGCAACAACAGCAGCAACAGCAACAACAGCAGCAACAACAGCAGCAGCATCAACAGCAGCAGCAACTTTTGCAACAACAGCAGCATCAGCACAACAACTACAGCAGCAACAAAGCTGGGCTCAGCATTCTCCGAAGGTGCCCGAACATCAAAATGCAGCTCAAAAAAATCCTAGATTGACACCAGGACCTGCGCAACATAATTGGCCCCAATCAAGTCCAGAGATTCAAACACAGCAAAATTCTACTCAACAAAATCCTAGACTTACACCCTCAAATCAGCAATGGCAGCAACAAACCAAAGTTGAGCAGAATCCGAGGCTAACTCCCTCCAATCAAATGTCATGGCCTGACACGCCAACTAGTCAACCAAATTGGTCTCCAAGTAGTATGAAAAGTGATGGGGGTCAACAACCGCAACAACAATGGCCAGATTCTCAACCCAGTCCAAGACGAACACCAAGCCATCAACCGGCAGCGTGGCAGAATCAAAATACTCAAGAAAAAATTGAAAACCAAATGAATTGGTCACCAAAACCTGAAAACCAGGCCAATTGGGGCCAACAAAACACAAAACAAGATATGCAAAATTCAGGAGAAAGACATGTGTGGCAACAGCAACAACATGCCAGCGAAAGCAGTAATAAGCAAAATGGTTATCCAGAAAGTCAAGATCGGTCAATGGTGGCTCACCGACTAAAGGATATGTTAAATAAAAAGCAGCAGCTTCAACATCAGCAGCAGCAAATGCAAAATCAAATGAACCAACAAGATCAAAATCAATCTCACCACCAAATGCCAGCTCAACATACAAATAATGGGGATGGTTCAAATGGTGATATGTCTACTGATAATAGATTGCGGGAGTCGCACGAAAATTCTGATAAATTGCAAGAAAAAAGAAATGATCAGTACATGAATCAGTCAGGACTTATGTCCATGAACCAATCCAACGAATCCATGACCGGTAATTTTTTATTGCATAGCCACCACCCTCGGGCCAATAGTTTGCCCGTCGGTGGTGGCTTATGGGAATGGTCGGATGGAGAAACAGCCACTGGCATGAATGCCTTGTCTAGTAATGGGATATCAAACCTAGATAATTTAATAAATTTTACTTCAGAACAAAAGCATGAAGAGAAACGAAATAATTTAAATATTGGCAATGTACAAGATGATAGAATAAAAAATCATTGGAATTCTAATGTTATTGAGAATCGAGAGAGTCAAGGCATTGATGACAAAAGTTTTCAACAAAGATTATGTATTGATTCAAACGTGAATAAAAAAAACTCTGTAGAAGACAATCAAAACAGAATGGATGATATCAATTATATAAATTCATCCAATGTGCCTGGAGAGAAAAGTGCGTTAAAGGCATCAGAAAGTAATCTTGCAGAAGTGCAATATGATTCGAGCCAAAAAATTAAGCAAGAATATAATTGTCCGGTATCGGTAGGAACAGCGTCGAACGAGGAACGTTTATCTCCAGCCATAAAACACGAGCCTGAAAATAAAGAGCACGAAGAATCTAATTACAAATTTCGAGGTGATGGAGGTCCTGCAAAAATGTCGCCAGGTGTTGGCTCCTGGTGTTGTCGAAGAGGAGGTACTGAACAGCCAACGCCCGAACATTTACGCGAGGGATGCTGTCAGGGTCTTCAAACTCGCGACGAGTTTTCAGAGGATGCAGCGCAAAAATCTGAAGTAAAAAACGAAGATACCGATAGTCCGAAAAATGGAAGTACTTCGAAGGCAAATGTGAAATTGCAAGATCATTTAGAAAAGTTGAAGAATAATGTCAGGACTGAAGTACCGGACTGTGATTGCTTTCCCGCTGACAAATGTGAGTTGCAACCGTTATATGTTCCTCGCTACACTAACATTGAAAAATCACACTAACCACGCAATGTATATACTAGAAATTAGAAGCTTACTTTTAATTCGAAAAGACTTTACATGAAGCTTAAATAAATGTAATGCATCAAGATGTGTAGTATCGCTTATATGTTTTGCTCAAAACTAAAATGTCATAACAAAAATGCAAATAAACCAAAAGGTCCACCGGAGCCTGGTTCGTACTACACTCATCTTGGAACAGCAGCTAGCCTACCTGACCTCAGAAACGATCTGGAGAGAAGAACAGGTCTCAAAGGGAAAGCAGTTAGATTCGAAAAGGTTGTCTACACGGGAAAGGAAGGCAAAACGACCCAGGGATGTCCAATGGCTAAATGGGTAAATAAAGAATGTAAAAAAAATTTAAAAAGAAATCGATAATAAGGTCATTTATATTTTCTAATACGTTAATTATTAACTAAAAATAAAATAAACAATACTTTAATGCTTTAATTTTCGGTATGAACGAAGTCTCTCCAAGCGGTTGGAATTGACTCATTTTGTTCGTAATGAACCCCTCTTTAAAACAAAAAAAGATAATCGAAAAAATATTATGGGCTTTTTGAGAAACGGCACTTTGAATGTGGCCGTCGAGCGAAGTGCTGTTTCACAAAAAGCCCGTAATATTTTTTCGATCCTTTTTTTGGTTTAAAGAGGGGTTCACTACGAACAAAATGAGTTCACTCCGACCCCTCAGAAAAACTTCCATCATACCGAAAATTAGTTTTAATCATTGCTGCTCGTGTATGGTGTCTGACGAGCGCGTCATGTAATCACCAATTTATATTCTGCGCATTAAAATATTGTTTAATATATTTTAATTTAATAATTAACGCATTAAAAAATATAAATGACCTTATTATCTAATTTTTTGAAAAATCATTATCTCTTCCATTTTGCTCCACTAGGAGGGATCCAAACTTCCGATCTATTAAATTAACTTAATACAATTGAAACAAAATAGTAATTTAAGTTCTTAAAAAATGCTTATATTAATCCTGAATTTGTTTAGGTTATAAGGAGATCTGGTGTTGAAGAAAAAATCTTAGCCATAGTTAAGCATCGCCAAGGTCACAAATGTGCAACTGCGTGGATTATTGTAGCAATGGTAGCTTGGGAGGGAGTTCCTAGTCACGAAGCTGATAGAATATATTCCTTATTGAGTCACAAACTCAATCGATTTGGCTTACCAACTACAAGGAGATGTGGAACTAACGAGCCAAGAACGTGCGCTTGCCAAGGTCTTGATCCGGATACTTGTGGGGCAAGCTTTTCTTTTGGATGCTCTTGGTCCATGTATTATAATGGTTGTAAATATGCAAGAAGTAAAACTGTTAGAAAATTTAGATTGTCTGTAAGGTCAGAGGTAGGTACACTTTCAAAATTAAAATAAATTTTTTTCAATTAAATTTAAGTAAATTTTACATTTTTATTTTACCTTTTCAGGAACAAGAAGTGGAAGAAAGAATGCACGTATTAGCAACGCTATTATCTCCATTGTATTTAAGTCTTGCACCTGAAGCTTTCAACAATCAAACACAATTTGAGCGTGAGGCTAGTGAATGTCGATTAGGTTTCAAACCAGGCAGACCTTTTTCTGGCGTAACAGCGTGTATAGATTTTTGTGCTCATGCACACAGAGATTTACATAATATGAACAATGGATGTACAGTGGTACGTAGAATAAAAATAAAATTATCTAGTAGTAAGATTAAATAGAATTTTAATTTGATTTAATAAACTTATAGGTTGTCAGTTTAACAAAACATCGAACGTTTTCAAAACCTGATGATGAGCAGTTACATGTGCTACCCTTGTATATAATGGATGAAACTGATGAATTTGGTTCTAAGGAAGGACAACAAGAGAAAATAAAATCTGGTGCAATTGAAGTTCTTACAAAGTGAGTTTTATTCGAAAAAAATTGCACTTGTGTCTGCAATACTGTTGAATATTAATTTTATTATTTTTTTACTAGATATCCATGTGAAGTTAGAGTTCGGTCAGTGCCATTACAACCTTGCAGACGTCACGGTAAAAAAAGAAAAGAGGACGAATCTGACGTTGCGAGTAATAAGAAAGATATCAAAAATCCTTCTGAAAAATTGGCCGAAGTAAACAGACCACCGATTTACCAAGATCCCTCTAGGCCACCGCTTCGGGATTCGCAAATATCCCTTGAGATGGCATCGATGTTAGAAGGAATGGATGCTCAACTGCAAAGCTCTCAAGTGTCTTCTACTGTCCTCGATAGTCCTGTGTCAATGTATCAAGGCTGGAACTACCAAAGTGAACAGCAATGGAATCGATCTGGTTGGCTCGATCAAAGAAAAAATAATTGGATTAACCCTTGGGGTGAATATAGTCCTTTTGGTGGATTAGATCGAGACGTCAAAGTTGATCCTGACAGTACTAGTTTAGATGACACAAGACCAAGAAGTGCAGTATCGCAAGAAGATTACAGACCATCATCAAGAAATATTCAAAATTCTAGTGCAGAATCACCCAGGGGTTCGTACATTCATTCTCCAAGAAGTCATCCTATTTCCCCTAGAGGATCGTTAACAAATATCCCAGCAGAATCAATTTATTCTACGCCTCCTCGTACGTGTTCATCAACACCTCAAGATCAACGAATTATTTCTCCAAGAAGTTCTGGATATTCTTCGGCGCCGAGTGATTTTAATATTTCCACCCCATCTCCTAGAAACTATCAAAATTCTTTAGATGGCAGACAAAGTAGCATCTCTCCTCGAATAAGTTATCAGCCTAATTTAGAAACCCCTCAAAGAAATACACCATCGCGAAATAACCAATACACGTCTACTCCAATTGGAGCAGAAGCTGCGCGAAGAAATCAATCTCCTGGAATGAATCAATTGCGAAGTCCAAGCTTAAATTCATCTGATAGCTATTCCTCTAGTACGACTTCTCCACGATATCCAAATGAACAAAATCAAAGGTTTATGCAAAATAGTTTAGAACCAAAGCTACCTATTGCATATAATCATCATCAAGGACAACCTCAAAGAAATGTAGATTACGCAAGTCATCAAAATACTATTCACGGCTCAGTAAACTCGGATTGTTCGCTGCATAATCCTTTAAATATTCAATCTCTTTCAAATCAAAATTATGAACATCAAGAAAGAAACATTGACCAAAAAAGAAATCCAAATGTACCACGAGCTCCCTCTAACATTAATTATATACCATCTGCACCTACTGAACAATCTAATTGGAGTTCGTTGAATTCTTGGGGTAATGAAGGATCAAAAAAATGTGCTCAACCTTCTATTCAAAATATTCAACAAAGTTCGTTTACCAAGATAGATTATGGCAGTTCATCAAAATCATCTTGGGATGAGAGAGGTCCACATTCTGATTTAATGAAATCGTCATGGGAATCGTCATCAGAATTTCCGTCGCCATTTAGAGTGCCAAAGGGAAGACCTCCGTCAAGGACGACTCCTAATCATAATACACATTCAGAGCCAAACCCTATGCAGCAGAATTCCATATCAAAAACGTTTCTTAAACCTCAAGATCCAAACAATCAAATCAACATTGCGAAGAATTTTGTCTCTGGACAAAATCATCAACGAAAACCAGAAGGTATTTTTTATTTTTTAAGCTGGCTCTATTAACCCATTAAAGTCCACGCTAAGACTGGTTGTGATAGCGAAAAAACAAACTGTGCTATCCTTTGCATAAGTGAAAAATAAAATATATGTATTTTTTCTTGTTTTCAGTTGTTTATAACAAATTATTTAAATAAATTACAAAAAAATTCATAATTTTCAAAATCCAAATGTGGGAATTGATTCTGGAGGTAAAATCGAGACAAAAACCTATATAACACATTTTTGTCACATTTCAATTTCTTAGTGTAATGTAGGAAGAAACATTCGGCTTCCTGAGAGTGTTTCAAAAAATCGTATAGAATAAAGCTAATTTGTCAATAGATTATTTCTACATAAAGGTAACAAATTGAACTCTGACAAAAAAGTGAGGTTTCGTCTCAATTTTACCCCTGAATCGATTTCCGCATTCAGATTTTTAAAATTATGAATTTTTTTGTAATTTGTGTAAATAATTTGTTATAAACAATAGCAAATGACATAAGAAAAAATACGTATTTTTTTATTTTTCACTTATGCAAAGGATGGCACAGTTTGTTTCTTGCTATCTCAACCAGTTTTAGCATGGGCTTTAATGGGTTAATATTTATGTAACATAGGTTCTAATAAACAAAATCATTTCAGGTTTCATGGAAAAACAAGAACCGCCAAATCAAAATTCAAGTTTGAGCTGGACTGAGGCTGAAATGAAACAAGTTCAAGATTTCCACGCAATGACTGGCTTCGCTCATCCCACATTTCCTCAATACGGCTATCCACCATATCCAGTCTTCGACAAAGCGTATTCGAACACGTGGGACGGTTACAACTACAATCCTGGATACCACCCTCAAGTACCAGATTATCCTGCTGCACAATTTTATCAGCAACCTAAAAGAGAAGCGTGCTTTCCGGCAACACAGTATTCCTTCCAAAATGTATCAGCATCTTATCAAGGCCTTAATCCAGGTTGGCCACGATGGGATACACCCGGCTGTCCTCGCTGGGATTTGTACGGAACACCTCCGTATTTTCCAGTATTGCCTGAGCCACCGCCGAAAGCCGAGCCTCTTGGAGAAGTTGCAGATTACTCAGACAATGAAGAATGCTTTAAAGACCCACAGATGGGCGGCATAGCCATTGCCTTAGGTCACGGTAGCGTTCTCTTCGAATGTGCCAAGCACGAAATGCATGCGACAACTGCATTGAAGAAACCCAATCGCTTAAATCCTACACGAATTAGCCTCGTGTTCTATCAGCATCGCAATCTGAATAGACCGAGACACGGCTGGGACGAATGGGAGGAAAAGATGCGGCTGAGGAAACTTGGCGTCACTACGACCCAAACGACTTCGGCCAGTACGCCAACGAGTCCCGCTGTGACTGTTACGAGTGAAGCGCCTCTGCCGGTCCCTCATTTGCCGAATGTGCCAAGTTCACAGTTTATGATGAGATCGCCGACGTACACAACCATGACCTGGACGACGCTCTTTCCAATGCATCCCTGCATGATAACTGGACCGTATCAAGAAGGCGGAGCCATCGGCTGATTATCAACCGGGTCGTTCGACCCGAGCTAGCCATAACCGAAACGTTAATAGTAAAGTAACGATTGTTGAATTCGTTAAAGCTGGCTGAATCGGTTAACCGACGAGGTGCCGTAAGAGAGGCTAGCGGCGATACGCAATTATTCCTAGGTTTCCTGCGTTTTACAAAGATTAACGATGAACGTCGTTCAAGATAATTTTATTGTAGACTTTTATGTTCTATGTACTTTCAACGACTTTAATTTTCAATTTTCCAAAAAGAAAATGAACGAAAGTGAAAGTATATAGAAATGTAGATTAATTGTGTAATAGATTGTTCCCGCATTTTACCGTAAATCCATGCGATTAAAAAAAACAGAAAATTAATTTGTAAATCGCAAATTTTGCAAAAATCGTGAATAATCGGGAGAGTTTGTAATTTTTTTTTCTTTGTGGCGTGAGCGCAAGTGAACCGATAATAATGAGCGCTCGTTGTAAGAAATCAATTTGTATTATTTGAATATTTGTACATAATAGGTGACATTTATTACTTCCAGATCAACTTCGACCTTTCTTTTTCTTCTATTTTTTACGCGAAAAAGTACTTTTCGCCTCGCTTCTATTTTTTTATTTAGCGAGTGAAGATGTTGAAATGAACTTCGTCGGGAAAAAATAATCATGAAGCGGAGAGCCCATTTATAATTTATTTATTATCATTTACCCTATCCCCTTGTCCTTTGAATTTCCTCTCCGTTTTACCCTTGCGCATGTGAATTTTCCTTGTGAAATCCTTTATCTTAGAAAAGTTTTAATCTTATTTTAGAGAACTTTAAACGATTTACATTTTAAGATAATGATCATTAGAGATATGGCATCGATCGATTGTATGGAAACTTTTATATTTGTATGTCTGAATGCGCGCGGGGTCGAGGCTGCTATTCGAAATTGAATTTGCATATAAAACGTCGGACAAGAGGACAACAATTTAATAAATAAAATAACTCGAATGACCAGCCTCACCTCAATCCAGAGTATTATAAGAATCATTAATATATTATCATTCATGATTATCACATACAATAATTAGTGATATAATCTAATTTAATTGATTATTTATTAATTAAGTTTTGAAAGAGTGTTATGTAATACTACTGTAACTTTAAAGCGGCGATTTAAGGTTGACTTTGCGCAAATGCCGTCGGAGGGGTTAGCGTCGAGACGGCACTTGCTTAAAATTACCTTAGATACGTGGGTCTAAGGCCCGATATTTCCAGTTCGACTGTCTCAATTAAGCGACGTCCCAAAGGAAGTTGTTGCGAAATTAGCGTTCATTCCGCAAAGCCGAAAAAGGCGTCTCCTCTTAATGTCCTTAATCTATTCCGAATTTTTTTTTCTAGCTAAGTTAATGATAGCATCTTCATTTTTTCAAACTACGTATCGCGTGCATTGCATTGCACAATTATTGTAAGGAGAAATATTCCAATTAAAATATTTTTGCTCATTTTTTACTTTGGTTTTTTTTATTTTCTAAATCTAAAACAATCCAAATCTTCGATATATATTATATATGAAAATAAAAAGCGTCAGATTGTAAAAATCGTATATATACATATACATATATATATTTTTCCTGAAAAAAGAACGTCTGATAGAATCACTGGTACACGTGAATTTACAAGAAATGATGAGGTGACTTTTTAAAATAAAGTTTAAATGACTTTTACAAAATATTGCTGTGCAGTAAAAAAGAAAAACTTAACTGTAAATTCTATCGTTGTATAGAATGTGAATTTTAAAAAAAAATTAAACTGTGTTCCTTCTTTTTCAAAGTGATGGTGTTTCTATTAGATCTTTTATAAAGGAAAAGCAACCCACAGTACAACATTGACCATCAATCGCATTTACGTTGATCATTACCTCGTGATTTAGCGTTAGGATTCAAATGAAAATATCAAAAAGGCGAGACGATGGTATTTCAAACATTTTTTACAACATGTCTTTTTCTTCGAGGCGGAATATGAAAAGAAATATTTACGAGCGCTTTGTGAGGTCTTAGTTTTCAATTACCGTTTTGCTCTGAGCAGCTTTTTTTTCGTAATTATTTTTCGAGTTAGTCGTACTATGTCCATTAATTTTTTTTATATTCTCGATTTCTTAATCTTAACTTCTCATTCTTCTAAGTGTTAAATCATTTAGATGTTTATGATTTTTTGTTATTAATGAGTGATTCAAGCATTTTTTACTTTAAACTTATCGCTGGCAACGGTGAAAAAGCACTGCCATTACAAAACAAAAAAGAAGCAAATACATAAAATATGCTTACGGTTTTTATAATGACAAAAGCGCGAAAAACGAGGAAAGAAAAATGGAAACAATAAAACTGATATTAAATGCGATGATGCCAAAATAGTGTTAAAGCTAATATTTAGAAAGTAAATAAATTAAAAAATATTTGTAACGATTATAGTGAGTCTATTAAAAACTAAAATATATAAGGAAGAAAGCATTTTTAAAAAGTATAATAATTATATTGAAGGAAAGAATGAGAGTTAAAGGAATAACACAAAAATAGACGGAACTAAAAAGTTATGATTAAATAAAACAAAACGAGTAAATAATAAAAAGAGACAATGTTGAAAATGTATTTTTTCTTCCAATGCCAAAAATACCATTTTGTTTTTATACAAAAGATCAATGAAAACATAAAAAAGGGAGAAGTTTAATGGTAGTGTGTAGAGAACGTATGTAAGTGTACTAAGAAAAAAATTCAATGTATATGTCTTGTGAAATAAACTGTCCGCCTTATGATGAAACAGAAGCACTTCAATAGATTAAAAAAAAAGAAGACATTTGTAGCGCGTAAAGTGTAAAACTATGAAAATATCACGGCAGTATTGCATTTGTCCAACAATAAGATTTTTAATAAAAAATCATCGTGCAAAATGATGTTTTTCAATTGGCACTCTTCTTGCTCGTAAGACTGACAAGAAAAAAACCTCAATTTGCAGCAATGAAAATCATATGATATTTGCTAAAAAGCACGAGATTTTAATAAATTATTTAAAAGAGATTATTATATGAAATTAAATAAAAGAAAATAAATAAACTCGTGCCTGTACATATTTTTAAAGTTTAAAACAAAGCAGGGCATAATTGTTTCCTTTTTTTTCAAAGCGGTTAGAAAGAAAAATGTCAAATTTCTTTTTTGGAAACGAAAATCATGAAATATACGCCGAATTAGCCGCGGATGTTTGAAATCAGCTCCTAAAGAGTAAAATAAACTATATGATAATGTTTAAGTCAACATTGTTTTGATGCAGGAATATCCTCTTAAAATGAGCATTATGTAATACAAAGGGCAACAAAAAAAATGGTAATCGACAAAAAGAATCATTGTTCTATGTAATTATAACGGATATTCTAATTTACATTGGAAAAACGAGCGTGAAATATATAATATATCAAAGAAAATATTTAATGCGGAGATAAAATTTAAGATTGTAAAACATAATTTTTTAAAAAAAAGAGTAACGTCGATTTGTAAATGCGGTTTCTTTGGAGCCGTTTGGCAATTAATGCGAACTAAATTGATTTACAAATGACGAAAAAAGAAGTAATAAAGCAATCTAAAAAATGAAAAGTCTCATTCCGACGACGAGCAGTTTTTAAAAGAAAAATGTAATAATTCGATCGCTACAATCGTGTCAATAAAGTTGGGACGTAAGAAAAAAATCCACTCAATCTATCGAAGCTAAGTGCGTAGAACAAGGAGCAGACGAAAGCAAGAAAAATGGAAGCGTGCTTGATTGGAACTATCAACACTTAGAATGCTTTCGATTACGATAGAATGTAACGATAAGCGTGAATAATAAACTTAAGCGATAATACTATCCACGTAGGATTAAGGTTTAGAACAAGTGTACACATAAGTCAGATGTAATTGTCCTTTGTGAATATTGAGAGAGAAATGACAAAAATACAAGAAACTTTTATGAATACATTATTTGTTTTCTTCGTTTCTGTGTTATTAAACCCAACCAGTCCTTTAAAATTAAGTAACTTCTACAAATTCAACAGGTTACTTATTAAGATCAAATAAAAATAAAATTTATTGAAAACTTTTTCTCTCAACTTCCTTTTTGTCCTCAACAAACCGAAAGTAAACATCTGAGCGACTCCTTAAAAAAAAATTCATTTGCAAATGGCAGTCTGCCGTTGCAAAACTTGGAGTGACAGCCGAGGATATTCAAATGATTCATACACGATCCTGCTTCCACACGACCGCAACCATACTCCGCTGTTCTAACATTTGAGGAGAAAATTCGAATTTTCTCGTAACTCGTAACTATCTCATGGCTACATGATTCTCGGATCCCAGAACTTTATAAAAAGAAGTGATATTTAAATAATAACTTGAGTGAAAGGGCAAAATGACGAACCGTAACGCGTATTCATCTGAAATGTTTTTTTTACACTCAATTGAAAAAAATAGGAATCGATACATGTGCGGAAGGCAGGTTCGCTCGGGCGACATCAACTTACACCAGTGGGCGAAACACATGCTTCGCACACTTGTATCGAAAATAGCTATAGGTGTTGGACTCTGAATCGGAAGGTCGCAGGTTCGAATCTCATCGAAAGAAAGTTTTTTCATTTAAGGGGATACCAATCTTAACGTATATATATTATATATTTGTATTATCAATTTAAAATAAATTATAGTATAATTAAAATAATAACATAAATCTATATAAAAGCGCTCAAGCCAGGCCCGGTGCAAAATTTTAATTTTCGTAGTAACAATTTTAAATTTTACATTCACGTGGAATGCGCCTTGTTTACATTTTGCGCATTCCACGGTCGCGCCCGGCTTAGCGCTTCGATATAGAATTTGCGGACAAATATTTCTCAAAATAATTTTCTTTTCACATATTTTTCCATTTTTTTAAATAAATAAATAATTTTTCTTTAATATTTTTCCGCAAACTTTATATCGAAGCACTAAGCCGGGTGAGAGCGTGGAATGCGCTCTGGAATGCGCCTTGTTTACATTTTGCTCATTCCAGAGCCTTGTGTACATTTTGCGCTTCGCGCTTCGGTATAAAATTTGTGAAGTTTTCCTATCTGAGGCGGACAAAAATTTTTGAAAATAATTTTCTTTTCACATATTTTTGATTTCTTTGAATAAATAAATAATTTTTCTTTAATGCATAAATAAACATTCTTTCTTTTTCTTTAAATAAACAAATAAATATTTTTCTTTTTAGAAAATAAATAAACATCCTTTCTTTAAATATATAACTAACATTTTCTCTTAATTAAATAAATAAGTTTTTCTTTACAAAATAAATTTTTCTTTTCTGTTCGTAACACGGTTATTAAGGAGTTAGGAATATCCTAAAGCCTAATATAAATTGAAAAAATTAAACACATTCCTTTTTTGTTATTATTAAAGAATATTTAAAAAATTGGATATAACTGTTTTGCAAAATAGATCTGAATGATAGAGGGATTTCTAACCGCGATCAGGTATTTTAAAATTTTTATACTGTCTTGGATCCGATCATATTGCTTCAAACTCTCGTATGGATCTAACATTCGTGTTCGTGAAAATCTCTCCGTTGGATGAAAATAAAAATTTCAGGAGATGCTTAATATTATTATCTACAATCCCGTTTGACCAAAGAGATAAAAATCTAAAACATTTGATTTAACGGAAGAATTTACATATTTATATCGGTTTTTTTTTTAATTAAAAAATAACAAACTAGTAAATAATCCCTAAACTCCGTCGATAAATTCAAAGTAAACTCGCAATTCATCTACGCAAATGATTCTCTCAAAGTAAAGCAAAAAGTGAGCAATAATATTTAAGGAAGCGCCCATCGATTAAAGCAGTATAAGCGCAGCTGCGCAGTTTAAAAATAGCCGCCTTGCTTCGTCGTGGTTCGCTCGAGAAAAGAAGTGCATGTCGTGCAGAAACCGAGGAATGCGTGGATACGCGGAGAGCGCTCGCGAAAAGGAGTGAAGGGTAGCGAAGAGGCGAGGCGTACAAGTCGCATCGGATTTTTCGAGGGCGAATGTTCATCGGAGATTTTGAGCGATCTTCGGCAAAGGAGGAGCCGGTACCACGGCACGCGGCGACGCGGACGCGCGCGGAGGGAAGCCCGGCGGAGGGGCCGCACGGAATGCCGTTCGTCCGCACCACCGGGATGGGTCCTCCCGATGCTCAAGTCATGTGGCCTTCGTCGCGTCTCGTTCACAATATGCGCACTGTCGCCGCGATCGAGGCCGCGCAATTTCTCATTTTCCGCGCGCTCGATATTTCACTTATTCGATCCAGCTTTATTTTTAAAATAAACAGCCATTAGTCACTGCCTCGAGTGTATCTACGTATGAGCGCGCAAAACACGTTGGCGAGTGTATAAGCAAGGGGGAAAATGCGAAATGTCGCTCAGAGAGCTGGAATGACGAATATAAGCGCGTAGCTGGACTCTGGAGCGGAGCAGCTGGTACACCGGTAATTAAACAGCATACCTGCAGCTACAGCCGGACGCCCACACCTCTCCCACGGTGATTCCCGTCGCTTTCTGCTGCCAGCCGTCGCCGTGGCTCTCTCTCTCTCTCTCTCTCTCTTTTTCTCTTTTTGATCTCCGACATTTACAGCCGTAACTTCTCTCCTCCTCGTTACACACTTCGATCCTTCACCTCGCTCGTTCGCCTCCTCTCCCTTCGTTCTTTCTTTTTTTTTTTAGTTCCTCTTTCCTCGAGCCACGAGTTTTGATGCCCTCAGACTCACAGTTCCAGAGCGCTGGACAACGCGCGAATTTCATTCCGAAGTTGTACCGGTCCTTAATCCAGCGCACGCACCGCTATCGCACGAGGATTCCGAAGGATGGAGGCTACGGTAGTCGACGTTCGACCTAAAAACCATATCACGCGCGAAAGTTGCAATTAAACGGAAATTATATGCACCGGTAAATTTTGCCAATACCTCAGCGCACCTGATCTTCCTTCTGCGTTGCTTATTATACATAGTAATTTAATTCTAAAACCATTTTTTTACACATTATCAGTGTTTCTTTTCCTTTACTTCAGACAAACATTTTACACGGCATAAAAAAAAAATTTCAACCGCGCACATGACAATTAAAGAAAGAAAAAGACAAAAAGAATGGGTAAAGTCAAACGACCGGCCGAAGCAAAGATCAATAGCTGGTTTGACGCCGGGAACTTTTAAAGCGTAAACGTACGCGTAAAGCCGCGCCAAGTGGTACTGAAAATCGGTTCAACAACCCCATAACAATCGGCGCGCGCGCAGTTCATTTGAGCGGCAGTCCCGGGCACGGCTCGTTTTACCGAGATCGTAACGTTAAGCGCTGAGCCGTACGCACGACGACAATAAGCCTCGAGCGCTGTATATCGGTAGAAAGAGAGCCAATTCCCCGCGGAGCGCAGTGCACGCACGAGGCGAGCCTTAATTTCTCGCTTCCGATGTATGGATACTCAATCAATGCAGGACTTTACGTCCGAGCTATATTTGCTTACGCGGCATTAGATCCCCGGGATCTTTTTCTACGGTAATGAAGGGATCGCGGGCAGCGAGTGCCGTAATTTCGCGAGCTGCCGCGCCTCGGGCGGAATCTTGCGCGCGATCGTTAACCCGAGCGGACGGACGCATTGGGAGGCTCGCGCGAATAAGACGTAATCGCGAACGGTGCTCGGGGAAGCTGCAATTGGGTCTATAGGTAATGCAGCGTGGATCCCGCGGCTTGCGGTAAACTGTGCCGTGGCAAAAGCCTACCTCGTCGTTACGAATTCGCAGCGAAAAGCTACGCGCTTGTGTAATGAGCTACGTTTTGTTACGAAATATAACACCGGCGGCCGACTAAACAAACAAAGAGAACAGTCGAATATTGAATGCTCTGCCAAAACGATCATCAGTTTAACTTAAAAAAAAACAAGAAAAAAAACGTGTTTTCCCAGAATTTAGATCGTTGAAATCATACGTTCTCACGGTTTATCCCCTTTTAAGTTCGTACTGGCGTGTATATCCATAGGCAAAGTAGCCGAGTTCATCCGTAATTGAAAGTGCACGCTCTTTCACTCGGCAAGCCCCTTGAAAGTTACACCTATCTTAGGCAGATTTTTAGGTATAATTTTTCTTCGATTATAACCGGAGCAATAAAACACTCGGAGCTCGAAGTAGATAAAATTTTAATAAAGACGCGAGGTCGAAATTACAAGGAGCGAGTGCATAATTCAGCGAGTGAACACCCCCGGCGCCGCATTCGACGATTCAATTAGCCCGCTCAGCAGCATGTGCAATAAATCCAGAGCGCGAGTCTCTCGCGATCATCCCCGGAACGACGACCGCCTCGCTGATTTTGCAAGATGTTCCGCTGGTGTTTGCCTGCAAATCGGCGAGAAATCGTGAGCACGCGAGTCGTGTGTTCTCGCGCGATAGGCACGGAGAGCACCGGACGTCTCGCGTTTCCGCCGCGACACGAGCGCGTGTTTGTCGGCGCGCTTTTCGCGCCATCGGCTAGTGGACCCCACACCTCGCCATATGTGCCATGAGTGCCGCCAGGTCGCGCGGGTATTCATTCATTCGTTCGCTCGTTCGATATCCTGGCGGCACTTCCTTACACGTGTCTCAGTCGGCGTGCATCGCTCGAGCGCGTAGAATCGGCCATTCATTCGCCGATTGTTCAATTATATCCACGAGAACAAAAACGAGGAGCTTGTAAAAATCTCACTGCGGTCACCGTGGGCGTTTTATTTCTGATTATTGTATACTCTTTTTATGTATCTATATATGCTGTATTGCAAAGAATCTCAAGTCTTCAGACGTAATAAAATAAATATTTATTATACATTGAAAAATGTTACTTTAAAAATACTAAATTTTTTTATTAGATAGGACCAATCGAGAAATAAAAATTTATTTTATAATTATACGTATTGCAGAACAAAACTGCTGATAGAGTAGAATTTGTTTTAATAAATTAATTTTTATTTGTTATCAATAAAGATTATTTGTGTTCCATCCGCGCGTTGTAATAATTTTAAAAGTGCAAAATAAGCGCGGAGTTATTAGTCCAACATCGACTGCACCAGTAGTAACAGCAGCAGTTCAGCGCTGTAGCGCCGGTATATAGCCTGTCCGTAACTACTGGGCCGACGTCAGGCCGCCTGTAAATTTTTTCGCGGCCGCGTGTACACCAATTTTTGGTCCTTTTTATCGGTTCCGCCAGCGGCGTTTTCCCAGCTACAGAAGTGTGTATTATCCAACTCGAAGGGGAAGAGCTCCCGATTTTTCCGGCGGCGGCGAGTCGATGGCTGTCGTAAAAGGCGAAAGCTTACGGCCAAGGGAATATCATAAATTCACGAACATCCTGCGCGGAGGGCGGCCTAGCGCCTCGCGCCCACGTTCGCCGCACGCAGTGACTCACGAGCCGTGTACATACGCTACTTTTCTTTATTTCCGATCTAAGTCAGCGCGGGCCGCTATCTCGCCGCAACATCTTTTATATATGCCCGGCCGGTGCGAGCGCCCATTCTCCCATGAATATTTAGCTGTTAAACGCGGCTCATCTGCCCGCGGCCTAATGAAACAATCAGCGCCGGTTTTACGCGCACACGTAACAAAGCTCGCGAGCTTCGGATAAGTGCGCGCGCATTATGCGAGAAGAGAGGAAGTTAAACACCGCCGGAGGACTTCCCACGTGGCGTACGCAACGAGAGTACCTCTTTGCAAATATTGGAGCCATCACGGTGGTCGAGCGAGTCCTTGCGAAAAAATTTGCCTCGCCTTCTCTTCAACGTTTACGGCCACTTTTTTTAGCTGCCCGCGTTTATTAGAATTTACCAGAATTTCCGCAATGACCCTCTTTGATGATTTGCGCGTGTATGTACAATACACCACGGGAAAAAGTGTCCGCTACGTAACAAAGAGCTAAGAAATTGAGAAGGCGAGCAACTTGACACTCGAGCGATGAAAAGACACAAAGGCCAAACAAATGGCCGGTTTTCTTTAAGCCTACTTTCCTCCCGGAAAGCCGCGAGCCGGCGGCGAAATAAAAAAGCGCCGAGGCAATCTCGCGCGCACACCGCGGCAAATATTAGTAATGAGGAACGAGACGGCGCCTTCGGTAATGTACGGTAATACGGCTTTTGAGTTAGTTTTTCTCCCTCCGCGCGTATGCTCGGGAAAGCAATAAAATTTCCAAGTCTACGGCGGAGAGGAGACGCGGCGTTTGGGTCGCCGCTGTCCCAGCTATACGCTTCGAGGAGCGCGCAACAGGACACCGAGAGCCCCGACTCTCCTTAGACTAGTTCAGCCAGTTTGCCCTATGCATTTCCGTCAACGTCATTCGTCAACCACCTAACTGCCGAAAGGCATCCGCCTCCAGGCAGTGATCCGCGAATTTTCGCGGGACTAAAATAGAATTTTCCTGAATTTTGAGGGAAACCCAAGGAACGAGTTAGACCAGTATACCAGTTCGGGAGGGATGGTGCAACTCGCTCGGGAGGAAAAAAAGGAATGACTCGAAAGAAACGGAAATCTGGGTGGAATTTATTTCAAGGACGTTCACGGATGCAATTCCACATACGTCGCCGTTGCGAGCGGATGGCCTTTTTCGATCGGCCGACGATTGCAAACCTCCAGCTCGCAACTGTGTCGAGGAAATTGAGAAACCAGAGTGCCTGGAGTAAAGGCGAGCACAGTTTTCTTTTGTCGCGAGCTTTCGTTCGACGGCTTCGATAAGGAACGGCTGATCGATACGACGGGTACGGAGATGCTGTTACCGGATGGAGGCCCGCAAAGTTTGAGTACGTTAAAAGTAACGGCGACGGGACTTTGGGAGGCATTAAACTCAAAGGAACTTCGGCTGCATTGTTTCCCCGGGGGAGAACGACCTTGCCTCACGAGAGGGGACCGCGCCGCGCCGTCGCCGCGTTATCGAATCAAATCTTGTGGAATGCAGCGGGTATGCACTCGACGGGACATACTGCTCAGGCAGACACCCCCGCGTCTAGACGCCTCGTTGCGGGCGAATGCGAGCTTTCCTCGCCCGGTTTACGGCGCACTTTAACTTTTTATTACTCTACATAAGCAAAATTTTTCCCCTGACCCGATATGAAATTCCTTAGGACGCCGAAATTTAATCGCCCATGAACAAAAAAAAATTCATTTTAAAATACACGCTCTGTAATAGTCTCGTACCAGTCGCAGTTTGAAAAAAAGTCCTGCATTCAACCTACACGCGGCCGATAACCATTATGCAGAATCCAAATCAATCATTTATATAACTCGATATATCGGCATAATAAAATCCGGTACCAAGTATCGATATCCGGTGAAACGCGACGCCGAAATTACAAAATTTCAGGTTGCGCCCGAATACGGATCATTTGCTAAATTATCACCGACAGCCGACCGTTTGACGACTGGCAATTAGCAAGGCGTTCTAGCTGTCGGCGAAGACATCGCCAGGCGGACAAAAAAAGAGCCAAAGGAAAATAAAAGCTCGGCGTTAAAATTCGCAGGCCGTTAGCGTCTATAAATATAAGGAGAGGCGGAGTGTGCGCTCGCGCGAGGAGGAGGCGGGGAGGTGAGAAGGACATGAATGAGTCCGCTTGCCGTGTGGCAAACCTGCCGGGACGGATCAACGACCGTGCACGGCTTGACCACAGTTCCCGACTGCAGCTACGTCGGCAGCAGCGCCTCTGCTCGCGCTTATAATCGTCGGTGTGCGTGAGTTCAGTGTCCACCTGCGGTCGCGCCAACGTGGCGTTAAATCGTCTCCCGCCCCCCCCATGTACTTTTAAGACGTGCAGTTGGGCCAGGTCGATAAATCGGTGACAGAGATTAAAAATAAAAATAAAAAAAAGAGTCACCCGTGCGGGTGGTGGAGCGGCGCTTCTCCTTTTTCTCGGCACCTTGCGCTTTAGCGATTGGAAATCGATACCCATCGGCCTCTCTATTCTAAAATAAACTATCGGGCGTCACTGAGAGCAATTTCGTATAATTGATGTGGATTATTCCAATTGCTTTTAAATCCCATAGCAGAACATTATAATACATCGAGCGCGTTTGATTTTTACCCAAATAATTAGTATAGACTTTATGAAATTAAGATCGACTAATTTATGAGCTCGGCTCGTAATAATCGATCAACTGCTTAATTATCAATTAACAATGCTGCAGTGCGCATGCAGGCTGATTGAAAAATAGCTTCACAGGCCGTTGCGCTCGATCGTCAGTTTTGTTTAACGTTAACTATATTTATGCAACGTATATAAAATTTCACTTTGAAAATTAAATTGGCTGTACTTTTTCCTCTTTATAAAAGAGCTCACTTGTTCCCCGCGAGATTTTTTTTTCAACGCGTCGAGGATAATGTTAAAAGTCTTACCTATCACCTTGAAATCTATTAGAAAGCCGAAGCCTCTTATCTCGAGCAATAAATTATTTAAATACGCCGCGCCAAAGCAAATTGAGGAAAAAAGCATGATCGGCTTAAGCAGCTGGCAGCAAGGCGAGCCTTTCGTCTCGTCACGTCGAGGCGGTCCTCTCGGTATACGGCGTGTCGCGGTGTGTTCCCCAAGATCCGATCGCCCCTCGCGATACACGCGTAACGTCGCGCCGACGGCGCGTCCGCCTGTGTTCCGCGACTGGACTCGCTGGACTGGTTGTCGCCTCGCAGCTATATAAGATTTCTATACGCGATCGGCAAACAAAAAAAAAAGAAAAAAGGAGGCTTGATGAGGCCCCCGTCATCATCGGCGGACACGCACGCACGTCGTCCTTTTTCTGCAGCCGGAGGACTTCCGGCGCACTTTCGAACAATCGGATGACGAACGAGTTTTGCGTAACGAAGAAAAACCGCCGGCTTATCGCATCGAATCGTTCCACATTATTTATTAGAAACCACGTCAATTTCTCTCCGAGGCACTTACCACGAGGACGTTTATTATTGATAAAGGCGACGATAAATCCCGCAAATTGGAGCCGCGTGCAGCCAGGATTATCTTGTTAAGGCTTTATGTCATTTTCGCGGCTAGACGGTGGATCCAGAAAATCAACTGGACACGTCGTTATTACTTCGTAAAAGTCAAGTATGTAAAAGAAAAAATCGGCGGAGCGAAGCCGGCAAGAACTCGCGGTTCATAAAGGGGCAACGGCAACACAAGAGTGCCGGAAAAAAAAAGAGTTCGGCGCTTCTCTGTGCCGCCAATAGTGATTTTCAAGGTGCGCGCCGCGTCGAGTGAGAAAAAGTTGCAAGAGGCGCGGGAGAGTGTTATGTGCTTTATACGAGAGATATGGTCACGGCGCGAGGTAGATCCAGGACGATTTCTATCGAAAGCCGCGCTCGCGCGATATGTCCAGGTTGTTCCGAGCGAGCGGAGGCTCTCAAAGAGAGAGCGAATTGAGCGGGCGAGAGGCTAATAGTTCGCTCGTCGCGATGTATGTTTATATGTGTACACACATACACAGGCACAGCGGCGAACCGCCAGCCGTCCTTCCGATCATCATCGCGCGCCGGGCGCGGAACTTTTTCTCACGGTCGTTAAGCTCCCCGACGGAGACGTGTACACCACCGCGAGGGTCGTTATGACAATCTCAGGGCCCTCTCAGCCGAGCGCGCGCTTTTTCCCCCGGGCGACCTCACTCCCGCTCCGCGTATCAAGATCCGTGTCTTAGAAAAATATTCATCGCGGCGCGAGGCCCAGACTCCCTCAATAAAGATGCTCGCTTTCAATAAAGATCCCGCCGGGGGCCGTTGGAGCGAGCGCTGCGCCTTCTTGCGCGCGACAACGAAAAAAAAGGACCCGATCAGCCAGAGCACAAAAAGTTCCCGCGGTAAAAGTGAGCGATCGACCCACCGCCGTTGCAAATAATAGCACGGGACACACTGCGGAGTGGAAAACATATTCGAAGGACGCTCGTACTTGGCGAGATAAATGTCTTGACCCTTGACTGGTCGCTCGTGACGCTCTCGTTCGGCCGCGGATGCTTCCGGCAGTGCCGAGCACGCGAAAATGCTAATGTATAATCTGCAGACTCGGGTGTCCAATAAAAGACGCACTAATGCGCAGTCGCCATAATTGAGAGCTAATAGAGCTAAAAGCACGTCTGCTCTTCACATTAAATATACTCTCTTTGGGCGCGAGCCTCAGTGACTGCCTTTTAAATTTGCCGTTTTTCCGGAACAAACAAACATGCCTTACGTAAAGCGAAAGAAAACGAGTGCCTGAGGCGATGCAGAGCGCCGATTTGAATATTGCCGCCGCTGAGTCCAAGGGTACCGATTTCCTGGAAATATAAATAATGTGCAAGAAAAAAAACGAGCGGAGCTTTTTTTCATCTCGCGACATTGTGTAAGCCCTGGCGCGCCTCAAGGATACGGCGCTCCGTGTATTACGCCGTTTAAGGTGTCCGACGCTCCTTTAAGCTTCTAATGTTACGATACTCGTCTTGAGTTGCGGGAACGGCGGTCGCGCTCGCAGGCTATTGCAGAGCGGCTCTTATCGGCACCAGGTGGGGGAGAAGAGAGAGCGAGCGCGAGCGCGAAAATTTTATACATTAATAAATAACGTTAAAAAAGTGCGGCCCGCGAAACTTTTGCAATATTAAATTACTAAAAGTGTTGGGTTCGCCTATAATAAATTGGCCGTGGATGCTGGCATTGGGTAAAAAGGCGCGCTAATCGCAAGCTCGTATATTTCCTATAAATTTTATCCGCGCGCGGACGCGACGTAAGTCGGTGCGCCGCGCCAAGCTTATAAGATTGCGGCGCGAGCGCCGAGAATCTCGCGCTCGGCTCTTCCCACGTCGAATTTTTATCTCGCTCATTAGGCTTTTTCGCGCGAGGCAAGGTCGAATCGAACGGGGACTCGATTAGCTCGCGCACCGCACTCAGACCTAGAAAGTACGCTGCGCGCAAATGTATTTCCGTGCGAATCCTCTCTCTCTCTCCTCGCCGCGTGCAATGCCCACTTTTCCCGACTGCCGCCTTTCCATACCCGGCGAAAACAACTATTTCATTAAGGATACAACGTCGGACGTCGCTGCTCGCGCATTTACTGCTTTTTCTTAATAAACGCTAATTTCGCAACGATAATAAGCCGTTTACGTTCCGACAAAAGCGGCGTTGTTTGTACACGCTTCTCCCTTTTTTGTCTCTCTCCACTTTATGCGTTTTTTTTACCTGCATTCCCCAGGTTGTATTATTTTTTCTTCGCGTTAATAGTTCTCCTCCTTCGGTGAGGGATTCGACATTATGCAAACCGAGTAAAGTGCCCGACAGAATAAATCTTCTTTAACTCCGGCGAAAAACAGGAGCGCATCCCGGCGAAAAGTTACGCTGCCGGGTAAGATCGATGGCTCGGAAATTGAGCAGTCATCACTCAGAGAGGCGATTAGGGCTAGCGGCATTTTCAGTGGGAGCCAGTGGGCGGCGGTCGTCTTTCGTGCCATTAAGTCAATGTGAGAGCAGTGCTCCACGAGGACGTTTACGACTGCAGACGCTTTGGCGCGAGTCCCCGGCAGTACGCAACGATAAGAATCTTCCGCGCTTCGCGTCGCGGAGCCTTTCCCTTTGAACTGAAGCCGCTGGCACCGAAATTGCCCGCTTCCCAATTGTATTATCTCTCGTCGCTCTTTTCGCCGACGTTCCCCTGAAGATTCCGTTATTGTTTCTGCCCTCTGCACCGTTTGTGGCGATCTTACGCGTCGTCTTTAAAAAAAAAAAAAAAAAAAAAAAAAATACGAATCTTTCCTAACCTTCACGTGAACGGAAGGGGGTAATCTACCCCTTTGAAAGTTTAGTAAAATTATTTGTCGAATCTGCCTCTGCTTTACAAATGAGTATAGTAATTTTTACAGTAACTTTTCTCTCTGTGTAAATTTGAAAATGTGAAATTCACTTGAAAAATGTGTATAGTGACAAATTTTATGTTGAAAATCGTTCGCAAATTTAGCACGTGACCGGCTTTTCACGTATTGAATGTCACTACTCACATTTTCCAAGTGAATTTCACATTTTCGGATTTACACGGTAGGGATGAGGATCGCTCGCTCGGTTTCCCTGGAAAAGCGAAAAACGTCACGTACGCGAGGCGTAATGAGAGAAGGCTAATATCGAGCTCGCGGGGAGAGATGGGAAGAGGCTCGGGGCGTTCGGTTTTGTAGGCCAGGGCTCTGTGGTTAAGTTAGAATTATGTCGCGTTCCACTTGAAATTTGTGCATGCGCGCGAGTCCAGCCCCGTAAGAGCGGCAATAGGTGAGCTCGCCCGACGACCAATCATATCGCACGTGCTTATTATTTCCCGTTAGTGGACACGGCGCTGACGCGCTCTCGCTCTCTTATCTTCGCAATCCGGCGATAATTCTTGTTAAAGTAATCGACATCGGGCCAGAAATACGCACCTATACGGACTCGATCCTCTTTCGCCTCGTATAAAGAGAAAATATTGGCGCTTGCCGGGCACACCGGAGCCTCCCTTACGCTCGTATGGACAATATACAGTTACGAGCATCAAATCATGCCGACATTAAATCTCGCGGCTCATTAACTAAGTGAATATTGCTCGTCAATATTGTCCGATCGAGTGATGGCGGCATAAAACCACCGGCACGCCGCTGGTTATTTTCAACGCGGAGACTCCGCCTTCTTTGTCCTCGCGTTTCTCTCTCGGGCTTTTTTTCGTACCATGCGAATAAGAAGCGAATGATTCGGCGGGATCCTGACAGCTGCGAGGGGCGACCGCTGCAAAAATCACCGCTGCGATTGTATGACGCGCCTCGGTAGCCTGACAGGGCCCATCCTCGAATCTCGAACGAAGAAAGTGCTCTACCACCGCTGCGAATTAGCGCGCCGTTCTTACGCTCCGTTTCTTCTTCCTTCGGATTCATACAAACATCCCGGTGAAACCACGAGAGAAATTTCTTCGCCGCTTAATTAAGTCGTTCAAGGGGATCCTTTTGTAAAAATTTATTATTGGTAAAATTAGCACACTAACACTTCTCACGACATCGCGGCGCAGCTGGTGCAAAGCAATTTCCGATTGCGTCACAGACTGCGCCGCGCTCGAGGGTGTGACATAACCCCGGCGTGGTATTGTCTCTGGAGCGCTTATGTGCGCGCACAATTCATTCGTACACGTTTATCCCGGCGCCGGCAATTTCACAAAGCTTCCCTTGTCTGCATATCGCCGGGTTAAAAAAAAAGTTCCCGTGAGCCCGGAGGATAGGTGCAGCAGCTCGCTCGGGGAAAAAAGGCCGCGGCTTCCTCAGGGCGAACAGGAAGCGATCGCGTTCGGATATCGCTGGCGTAGGCGGGGAACGAGCGCGTTTCCTCGGTCGGAATGCCGTTTTCGCGCGATTGGGCCCCGGCGTTAATTGCTCGGCCCTCGGGGGGTGGGAGGAGAAAAACGGCCAATAATGAATCGCCCCGGGAGCGGCCCGTAAAAAGCCGCGACTATCTCCCTTTTACTGCCTCGTGGCCGCAGTCAAGCGCGTTGTTATCGCGAGCGACAAGCTATGCAGCGGCCGGCTCGCCTTATCGACCGGTTTTGTCGCAGCCACTTTTATCCGATTTCGCAATTTCGAAGTTTCCGTCGTCGGGTGCGCGCGAGCGCGAATTTGCAAATTGTAACGTGTGTCCCGCTGTATATCAAAGTCGCTTGATTTTAATACTAACAACTGGCCGTTTCGTACGTTATTATATCGATAAATTATTAATAAACGCCGAATACATCTGTTGCAGAAATTTTACGTAACGGTGAAACGAGCGGTTTCAGATTTCGCACCGATACCCGCGGAAACCCGGCAAAACGCAGAGGGTTTAACATCCGTTGAACCAATGACTATTGTTAAATCAACGCATCCGGGCTTGCATGTTTAGTTGTTGCGAAAAAATATGTTCCAATTTATTTATATATAGATATAATCCTGTCGCATTTTATTTCTCCCAAAGGATAGTTCAATGTATCGACAATACGAGCGACTAATAACGATTGTCATGTATATTTGTCTGGATAAATTACAATTAAACAGTCGCTAGAATTGATTTATGCAGTTGCCTCTATTACGGCACCGAACCGTTACACGGGGCTAAGTATGCCTGGCTCATCTTTATTGCACAAGCCCTGGATTAGAAACCCATGAGTTACAGGCATAATGATGCGAACAAATTGGAAAACGTCCATTAATTGTTTAACCCCCGGCCAATGCATCGCTCCGCGCGGTGCAGCTTTGTGCTGGGCGAATTGAAATGATCTCGGCGTTAGTATCTGCCTCACGATCGCCGAGGAAAAGTTCGAGGGGTCAATTTTCACGGTCGGTTGTTTGCACAGCGCGTCGTAAGTATTCGGAGGAAAGTATCATCCCGATGCAAATCTCCGCCGGCGAGCCTCCTCTCTCATTGTGCTCGCGGCTCTCGAACGAGGGAACACAACCGCGCGGAGCACGCGCCGCATATAAAACGCGTTATAAGTATTGACTTTCAGCTTGACCCTCGAGTGGCGAATGCGTTGACCCCCCGTGGATTCGCGAAAAGGAAGCAGCGCGGAGAAACCCCAGGTGTCAATTACGCGCTGTTGCTTTCATTAAGTGCGCGTATGCCTTCAGTTTCACTTGCACGTATATGAGCTCGACTCCTTTTTTATTTATTCTTTTACTTTCCCCCTCCCTCCGGTTGCAACAGCTATTGACTTACGCAAACGACGCAATGAGCGATGTGCTTCTGAAGCGTGTATTAATTAGTCGCTCTAGAGGAGTGGACTTTTCTCGCGCTTGTCGATTTCGTTTTGTCTCTTAATGGAAAATGACAAACGAGTCTGCTACGTGTTTTTGTTACAAGCCCGTCGGCTCGGACATGCAGGTTTATCACTGTCACTCCGTCAGTCGACCGATTCCGGCATCGTTATTAATTGTCCGCGCATTTAACGACTAATCGAGGATTTTTCCAGAAGGCGCTCAAATAATTGACTTATCATACAGCATAATTAGAATCTAATAGTCCGGGTAAATAAAGCGGCAGCGTGAAAACAAATTAACTGGGAAAATAGTAATAACCGCGCTGTTTCAAGTGGCAAAAAATTGCGCCGAGCGTCAAATTACATAAATTATCAGTTTATATTATGACAGAACAAAAACGCCGCGGCGTTCCGAGGCATTAGCGTAGATTAGCAATCGGCCTGCGACTTTCTCCAAATAGAGTCCTGCCGGCAGAGTAAAAACGTCCCGGAGTAAATTTGGTGCACGCGAGAGGCGTCGGGGAAAAATGATCGGTATCGGGTTGGATAAGCACAGGGAATATAGAAATCGCACTTGCGCCGGGGGACATATCGCCGTCGCTCGAGTGGGGAGGAAAGATCGTGGGATCGCCGGGCTTTATGCACCGGGGCCCCCGACCTTGCAGCCCGCTCGCCTAGTAACCGTGCGCGTATTAAGGAAGTGCTTTTCTTGCGGCGCGCGCGCGCGCGGAAGATAACAAAAAAGGGACGAGCGCAGGTAACTGATTGCTCCTTAACGGAGCGCGCTTGCATAATTCGCCAACGAGTCGCTTGAATAACAAATCAGCCGTGAATAAATTGCAGCCCGGGAGGAGGAGGCAAACAAAAAAAAAACAACCAATTTAATTTGACACTGGTGAGCTCGTTATATAAATACTGTGATTTACCGTGTAAATATGCGCGGAGCTGTTTTAAAAACGCTCTTCTCCGTCTTTTTTCCCTCTCGCGTTGCGTACACTCGTGCAGCGCGTCAAGAAAATTATTAACGCAATAATAGTCGAAGAAATTCACTCGCACAACCGGTACTTGTCTATACAGTCGTAAAACGCCGCGAGATTTATGCGTCTCCCGGGCCAAAGGTTGCGTTTTAATGCGACCGAGCGAGCAAGCGACTCTTCGGTCGATGGAAAGTCTCCCAGACAAATTTCATCCTATCCCTCTCGTGACACTTCTTTTACACTCGCACTTTATTCGTCCTCACGTTTTTTCCCTTTCCGGTTTAAATATTTATAGCCGTCGGCCCGAGGTGGCGTTGCTTCGCCTTCGAATTCTGCGTTCTCGAGTATCTCGAGCTTTCGGTCCGGGCTTTGAGCCTGCAATGAAAAGGAATTTTCAATCAGCAGGCCATTTATAAATTAGAGGCCAAGTTCAGGAGGCAGTGCGATCCCGTTTCGGATGACGAGGAATAAGGTCGCGACCGGCACAGTGGTCTCCTTATTTCATTCCCGCTATAATGCGATCGCCGGCGCTATTGACTCGCCGCTCGCAAATTGCATTGTTCGCCAATTCAAAGGCGCACGCTTTTCACGGCAAACAATGCCTCGTTGTATAATGGCAGAAAATCATCGCTGATTGAAAATTAAAGGGGAATAATGGAGTAACGCAAAAGACTTTCCTCCGATTTTTTCCGTCGTTCTACTTTTTTTTTATTTCTCGCTCGTACCGGGAGAGCCACTTAATTGATAAATCGCCCCTGCGCCGATTGACGGCCCATGCATATTTATACCCGCAGCGCTGCAAGCGACAAAGTCAATAAATCTCCATCCAATATGAGCGGCTAGTCTCGTGTCCGTCCGTGTTCCCTCATTTTTCACTCGAGCGTTTGTTCGCTCGCGCAAATAGGTGGCATCGAGTCCATCGCGATTGGCGTGCGCGGGGCAAGGCGAGCGACCTCTTACTATATGCCTTATACGTATTCCTTTCGCGCGGGCTATTTTAACGGTGCCCATAAGATTCTTCTTGCCTCACGCCACTCGCGTAAGCCGCGTACAATTATTCTCCTCTTCGTACAATGAGCCCTCGCGCGGTACCGATGCCACGCGCCGATGCAACGGACGAGCGGCGGAATTGCCGTTGCGCAAGTGCTGCCAAATAGAGACGAAATTTTGGAATTCCGCTTCCTCGTCGCCGGCGCTCTTACGCCAAAGGAAATGAAATGTTTATAATTGCGCTCTCTTGGCAAATGCAAAATAAAGTGTTTTCTAAAATTGTGATGTCACGGCGTCATTTAATTTCGTGCGAATTACATAAAATCAAGGCGACACTCGGTGCGGCTCCCCTGCCAGCTCGGCTAAGCCGTAACGGCGACAACTTATGCAATTTTTAATCTGGGATTCTTGTCGCGCGTGCAGCCATTTTGCGAAATGCGGGCGTCAAATCCATTTTTAGCCTGCGGATTTCTGGAAACGGCGTAAGCCGTTTTCAGCGTGTGCATACCCTTCTCTCTAAAAGGTGCAAAAGTCCCGACGTGCGAGTTACAAGTTCGAACAGCGTACGATCATTATCGCGTCGCGATAAAAAAAAAATAAGTAAGCTCGCGGGGCCATCCCCAGTACATCCGACCGAGCGATCTCCCTTTAATCCTTTGGAATTTTTCGGTTATTAAATTACCGGCAATCGACATTCGAGCGGATAAAGCATCTAAACGTGTCTATCGAATAAGAGATGAGCGTTCATACAACGCGTTAGGCTCGAGATTTAATTGTCGGGGAGAAAATTGAAAATGAGCAAAATCTTGGAGATTTTTAATCAGCGGGTGCAATTTGAAGGCAAACAATTAGAAAAGATCGGGCGAGCGAGGCCCGCGAAGATGTTTATCGGCATCACGGGACGCTGGAAATCGCTTTCGGCCAAAGTAGGTAAGGCTTTCACGATTTGCGCGCGGCGTGAAAACACGACTTGCGCGCTCGCTCGGGCTGCCGGCGCGGCGGCCCCGTATTAGTTTCGCATCGCACGCGGAACCTTCGTCTCCCAGCGCGCGAAGGAGGATCGAAGGCGCAGCCCGACGAGCGAAATCGCGGCGCCGCCGATTCCTGCCCATAAACGAGCTAATCGACGCGCTCGAGTGGCCTGTACGTGCGACGCCGATCGGCTGACTCATCGCTGCGACAAGCAGCACTCTCGAAATTTCGAGTTCGAGGCGGACTGACGGCTGCGTTTGCCCCTCGAGGATATACACGGAATGGAGAAAAAAAAATTACATTCAAAATTAGTATAGCATTTGATATTTGACGAGTAATTGTACTTTTTTTCGAGTATATTCTTGTTAAGGGTTGTCATAATTTTCAATGTATAATATTTTTCTGTATATGTGAGAAAGTTTTTCTGTAAAAATTACGGTGAAGCTTCCTATAAAGTACGTCGGGCACAAAAAAGGATAAGACGATTTTATAATTTCGCGACGCGCAAATTTAAAAAAAATTATGGAGATGCTTTCTTTATTCCTCTTCGAACTCTCTAAAAATGAAGATCTGAATATTATTGACTTATTCGATATGAATTTGACTTTTTATTTTTAGAGAGAACGAAAGGAATCGACCTTTGTTCAGCACTTGACTTGTGTTTGTCTTGTCGTACGAGAGCCGAGGTCTAAAAACACAACTAGAAATCCAATAATTCTTTTTATCTCATCAATCTTCCACTATGTCATTAAAAGAGAAGTAAAGGGGAAGCACACGGTATTAATGTGCTCAACTTTTTTTTATCACTGAGTGCGGTCCGTTATACATCCATACTGAGTGTAAACAAGTTCGAGAATTTCATCTTGATAAATAACGTTTCGATACAGCAAATAATCAGAGCCGCCAACTACTTTGATTATTTTCAAAACTTACAATTAATAATGAAGAAATGCGTAAAACATCGCGAAGCAAATGAAGCCTGGAGGATCGAGCGAAAAATGCGTAAAGTTAGGAACAAAAGGCGAGTAGAATGTGTATATATACTGCGTACACGCGATTGTGTTTTTGTGGCAATGTTCGGTGGGTGCGTACGCGTGAGCCGCATGGAAATGGCCACACTGGAGAGGACCTTGACCCCATGAGGTCGGGAGATCGCGGCCCACACAAGTTGGTGTACGTTCTGTGCCCTCGCGCGGCCTCGACGAGTATATCCGAAATACAGGCGAGTTATAAGGGGAGATCTTTTTTTTTTTTTGTTAAAGCGCACGTCGCTAGTGTACGCGCGAAAAGACCATGAGCCGCCTTTTGCGGATGTTTGCGTTCGCTCAAGGGAGTCGAGAGTTACGCTCGTTGCTCCAAGTCCTTTTTTGCACCACGACTTTATTTCGAGTGAGTACAGCCTGCCTATTCGTCGAGGTTGAGATTACTTTTTACTGACTAAAAACACTCGGTGACGCGAATTTTTTTTTGCGCCGTACTCGCCACTTAGCGCGCTCGCTCGAACGCTATGCAAATATAGGACGATACTCGCGAAGAAATTTTTATTTGCACAGAGACTGTACGAGAGGTGATGCAACGTTGTTAACGCAACAATTTAATTTTAACGACGCCAATACTATTAATATGATTGAGTATTTAAAGTACTTCGACGCCTCTTTTAATAAGAACCTTCTCTCCTTGGGGACACTAAAATAAATATATATGTATTCAGAAAAATTTGGGTTAATTACTGATTTTTTTACGATTGAATCAATTTTGTCATTTTCAATTTCTTCATTATACTTTGCAGCTAAAAAAGAGAGATCAATTTTGAGATAAGTGAACAAATTGATGTAATCAAACAACATGAAATGTTTCAAAATCTATATACTTGTAAACGGGTACACCGAAGGTGTCACGCGTGAAGGAAAATGAAACTTTGCTGGAAAATTTATGTTGAATAATTTAGGTTTTACAGTTAAAAGTATAGTAGAAGTACTCGGTTATGATTTTAACAACACTTGCTGAGCGAATGCAATTTTATGCAACCCACACTTTAACGCGCTCTGAAAAATGTCAATATAATTTGCTTTTCTTCGTAAACTTTCACTAAAATTACGATTTATTCGATAAAAATGAATAAAAAGTGTAACGCGATATTGTATTTTTTTCTGTCCTGCATTTTTAAGGCGATAGCAAGGTATTTTCTAATTATAAATCAAATCTTTGTATCACATTACAATTGCATATTCGAGAGCTTAATAACATTTTATTACCAGGAAGACACAAATGTAAATTAAGTAAGATATACGAGTTCCATATTTAAGAATATTTAAAAAATATAAAAATACCTTAACCCATCCTCGTCCCAAGAAATTATGGTAATATAAAACCATACCTCGTGAAGTATGATTTATAATTATGAACTTGCTGATTTTAATAAAATTTAAAATCACGAGAGTGCCGTCATTAAAGCTCATAATCTTCATTTACGCGGCATTATGCGAATGACAAACCGTGAACACTTTCCATCAAAGAAACTGTCGGTAGGATTTTATATCTAATTTATGTAATCTCTATTTGTAAAGTCAGCTGCAGTTTAAGCGCAATTATTCTAAAAATAAATTACACTTCGAAAATGCGATAGTCCAGATAAAGATTTCAATTACAACATAACCAGAACTGCTCGCGGTCCGACCTCCCAATAGGCAGCCTCAAATAGAACACAAACATAAATTAATCTCGTTACGTATAGATGTCTAAAAGTCAAATATAAAATTCCTTCCTTCTCCGTAAGAAAGGCCCGAAGTAACTTTATTGGCTTGGCTACTTTCGGCCGATCAATCTTTTTCACAGCACATAATGCTATCGGATAATACCGCGGGAGTGTTTTACGAGCTCCTATAAACGGCTAAAGCTGGATCGAAAATTTTTAGGTTATCGAGAGGTTCTCAGTCGCGAGAGCTGAGCTATGCACAGTCAAGCGTTAAAATGCCATAGTCGTTATAATATCGGCGCTTACGTCGCGCGCGTCAGTGTTGCGCCAGTGACCGCTGCAAGGCTCTTTTCTGTTCTCCCTCTCTCTCTTTCTCTCTCTCCAGAGTGGCCCGAGGGCCGCGATGATAATATTTCACCCGATTAGAGAGTCCACCCACGCGGTGAACGCCCCGGCGCGGAAAAAGTCGCGGGACCGGAAAATAAGTGGTGGACGGGAGAGGGGCAAATCGGGCCCGAGATACGCGCCAGAGACAAACGCTCGGCACGTATATGCACAGCCAAGTATTCGTCACCGGAGGCGCTCTTCTATCGATTTCTCGCGGAGCTCGCATCTCCGATCTCTCCCTATTTGTCACGCTCTCTACTGTGTGCACACTGCGTCGGCTGCATCCCCGCGGCCTACTCGACCGTAATCCGTCATAAGCCCCTGCATTAACGACGAAAGCGCGCATTACCCCGAGTGCACACTAACTTCACGACCGAAACCCCTCTTTTTAACCTCCCTCCCCTTCTCTGTCTTTCTCACGAAGATGGAATTAACGGCGGGGGAGCGAAGGCAGCAGGCTACTTTAAATCCATCCGTCGTATAGACTCTTGAAATTTCGATCGAAACGCCCTGTTTGCTTCGGACTATCTGACGGGCGATCGCAACATGTGGCAGGAATTCGTGAAGCGCGTGCCTCGCTTAAAGATGGCCCGTAATCAGCGGCAGCTCTATTGCGAAGTTCCTGGAAGTTCGCCGGTGCGACGTATCGAGATAAAGAGCAGGATACCTCCCGCGACTTTGCGGAAAGTCAGCGGCGCGTATAACGAGTTCCATTCTGCGCTGTGGTCGTAGTGCACGCTGTCTACACACCGGCCATTACGCCTGATGAACTCCTTGCGGTTACGTCATCCGGCAGCCTCTTCGAGTCCGGCAAGGCTGCCCTTGGCTCGTTCTCGGCAGGCGACGACACCTCGGCGACCACAAACGCGCGAATTCGGACGCGGCGGCGGCGGTTTCCTTTGAGTAACGAGCCTCGCGCGAGGCGCCGCACCAAATTTGGCCGGGCAATTTGGGTGCGCGTGCATGCAGCCTTCGCGCTGCTCTCCCGCGGCCTTCGAAGGCTGCGGCCGTGCTAGGGGGAGCTTTTTCAGCCGTGACCTTGGACGCGAATGAGAAGGTGTGCCTGACGTTCCCGGCGGAGCGAAGAGCCGCGGAGAGAAAAGAAGCATTGTGCCTCTCGGCATGAAATTGTCGCGCGACATCCGCAACGAAAGGTGTATTCGCGTGCCCGGGTGGCGGGCACGTATATACGCGCGGCTCGTTACTGCGGTCGCGATGCTATCGTTGGCCTCCGGGTACCTCCTCCCTCGCTGCTCATCGCGGTCGTGCACCTGCAGCGGCACGCAACATCGCTGCCACTCAACGAGGGATCATTTCGACGCGGCGACGCGTTTATTGCGATCCCGGAGCCACTCGCAGCCGGGAAATCGGCGGGATAATTGAATGAGACTGCGAATGCGTATAATCCTCTAGGTGCTTCGGCGCTTCCTAGAGAATACAGAACGAGAGAGAGAGAGAGAGAGAGGCGCCGATGACGAGATGGAGAGGAGTTTTTATATCGACATTTGCGCGGCCGGGAAGAGAAAGGCGAGGGGTGCGGGCGATAAAAGGCGAATTGTCACCGAGACACGTAATAAGCATTTGAGCAACGTCTGTATATGGGAATGCAGGCGTAAACGACGGACGAGAGTATCGCGATTTTGTTTGAGCGGCACAGGCAGGCATCTGGAGTCGCAGATAACTGGGACAAGGCGAGCCGACAATATGCTGCCTATACGTGGTCCACGGGTACCTGGAGGAGTTCGCTGACAACAAAGGTATTTTTTAAACATTCAAGGAAAACCTCTACTGGTACTCCGATGACACTCTGCTCTGGAATGTCGCTTTTAGTTCTCTTCTTAACGGCTCGCTAATTTAGCGAGATCAGGAACGCGATAAGGAAAATTGTTCGTTTCTCAACTAAAGCGAGCGAGTGACTTTTTTCTTTGAGTAGGTAAATACTCTTGATCTTTTTTTTACAAAACCTGTCAGTTAGAGCGTATGTAAATAAATTTCCGTTTGAAGAATGCATTCGTTTTGCAGAAATTGCAAGATTTATTATGATTTACAGTTTCTAGAGAGATGTAAGGAAAAATAAAGAGCCGCTGCCTCTTCCAACTTATCTCGTGAAACACTCAGGAAGAAGGAAAAGTCGACGAAAGTACAAAGTGTTTTACGTCGGTAGTCGAGTGTTCCGAGAGAATAAAGGAGAGTTGAGATGACAGCGGCATCGTCCGTTCCTTGAAAATCGATTGCGGCGTCTAGAAACTTTTGGCCGCTGTCGCGGACCTCGAAAGCCCGCTCGCAGTCACCGGCAGCTTTTAAAGCAAACAATCAAAGTGTACGCGTGCTCGGCCGATAGCACCGATGCTTTTGGCGCAACCCTGGCACCGGTAGAAAGTTTCGCGTACGCGAAAAGAGAGGAAAATCGTTCCATGCCGCAGTGAGCGCGTGCACTCTTCGCGGAAACGTCCGTCCGGCTTTACACGAGATTTCCTCGATCGAACTTTCACGGCGCGCATCGATCTTCCCTGCGATCTGGGCTGCGCAGTCCGCCGACGCCGCGACCGGACGATAGCGGCGAGGTCCGATCGGCCAAGAAATTTTACATCTGCGATGATGCATAGCGTCGGATAAAACGGCTCGGCTGCACTGCGGGACCCATGAATCTCCGCGGAGGCGTCCGTTGAAAAACGGAGTGCAAGAAAGCGCGCCTCTGTAAATAAGCCACTTCGACTTCCACCACTACCGAGGATGCAGAAAGAAATATTTACGTTTCGGCGGAAGAGCGAGCTTATTTTTATACTTTATGCGCTCTCTATATACCGACAGTCGGTGCCAGGGACAAAAAGTTTCACCGCGATCGGTCGGAATTCTGCAAAAAAAGAAAAAAGTAGAGTGAAGTAGACACGACAACGCGACAAGGGAGAAAAAATGAGGGGGGGGGGGGTAAGTTCGCGAGGAGGCCGAAGGAGAAAATATGGAAATGCAAGTTTGGAATGCGCTTGACACGGGGAAAGTTGAAGCTCACGATTCGTCCTCAGCGGCGAGTTGCGGGCGATTTACTGCGCCGGGGACGACATGGAGGTTCGCGCTGCGCCACATAATCGTAATAAGGAGGGGAGGAGGAGGCGGCCGATTAAAATTACCATCGCCAATAGAACGACCGCGACACCTAATCGCCCAGGGCGCCGCCGCGCGATTTCCTTTTGTCCCCGTGCAATAGCCCCTCCGATAGTACCGGCGCGGGAGGGTGGAGAAGGAAATAAATTTCTCATGGGTGTGCGAGAGCGGCCGTCGCGCGGCGAAAGTGCCGTCGTCGAGATCGCTTTGTGTCGACTGCCCTTTTTCTCTTCCTCCTCCCCCCTCGCGCTCGGAATAGCAGTCGGTCTATCTCCTTTGTGCGCGACATTTTTGCCGCGAGCATAGAGAACGGGGAATTTTTTTTACTCGCCGCCTCTCCTCGCCATTTGAAATATCGATACTTTCACTTTTTAGCGCTCGCACGCCCGGAATCCCAAGTCTCTGCTTGATAAAGACGTCCCGCGGCTTGTACACCTCCGTTGCCGCGGCTTGTTCCGCTCCTTTATCACGTCCTTAAGGGGAGAATCGATTCCTGCGAGGAGGTCAATTTTATTGCTGTTTTAAAATTCCATTAGCGTGGATCACGGCGAGTTACGCGCGTGTATGTAACCCTTGCACGGCGGAGAAAAAACGCGGACCGTTGTTTGCACGCGACATTCGTCGACCTCTCGCGAAACCGTGTAAAAAGCCAGATAGGAGAGGGGGGATCCTTCATATAACTTTTCAACGATCACCGGCGCATACAAATGCCTTTACGAGCCGTCGTAAAGCCGCAATCCCGCGGAAGCTGCCCGCACTTTTTCGGTGCATTATGAGGCCATTTCTTGTAAATCATGACTGCCTTTTTTTTATCCCGCCCGGGGACCAGTAAAATAATCAGCCGAGGTGCTTCTTCAAACTCCGGACAAACGAGGGACCACTCGGGAACTTTTTTTACGCGGTCCATCACCGGTACAAGAGTAAAGTCTTGGGGCTTATTAAAACGCTCCTGAATCCAATGCAGCAGCTGGTCCCCCTCGTAAAAATGTCCTTCTCCCCCCACGGAAGAACAACTCGCGCCGCTACCGAAGCAGGTACACAGGCTGGACCGTGGAGGTCGACGTTATTCGCGCCTCGCGGAGCTTGCGTAAGCGGCGTTTGCAATTTCATCCTTTACGCTCGTCGAACTATCTGTGTCAAAAGTACGCAAACGCGTTTTTTTCGCTACTCGCGAGTCGCTTCTAATTCATCAACTCGCGCCACTGCCGCTGCGTTTGAATGACATTAGCATAATCAGTCGCGCTGAAAAATGCAAAAAGGCGACGTTACCGCGGCTGCGCTCGCGCGCGAAAGCTGGGCTCGAATATAACAGCTGAGCCCGCACCGGGGGGAGAGAGAGAGAGGAAGAAAAGGGGGAGGGAAAAAAGCGCAGTTATCGCGAGAGAGCGGGTTACGGCTACGGCTCACGCAGGTATTGTGTATAAATTACGAGCGAGTCGCGCGCTGCTCATTCATACGGAAAATAGGAAAAGAAAATCGCGCGCGCCTGGAACGTGTCGCCGCGGAGGCCGTGGTATGCGGTTTAATGGTCCCATATACGACGTCGACCCAGGTGCCGCTGAGCTATTTCCGTCTCCTCGATCTATCACCCCGACTGCCCACGACATCTCCCGCCGATTATTTTTCCCGACTGCACGTGTCGCTCGGGCTAAGCCCTGCGACATTATTAAACTCCCGCGGACTTACTGGCTAATCTCGGAGAAAAATTGCTATCGCATTGCGTCCATTCAAGAAGTAGCAATAAAATTCTTACAAACATAGTTGCTAAGTGTGGTTTATAGATTCGAGTTCTAAAGTACGAAGGAGGACTGAAAATACATGTAGGCGTTTATCGAATTTTTGTTGCCGACTTTAATTGTTTTTAAACACATTCTGAATTTAAGCAGTACAATATATTAAAGCTTTACTCCATAAGAAAATAATTCGAAAGAATTCTTCATAACTTTGAAAGTATGTGTGTTCCAAATGAATAAAAAATAGATTTCGATATTCCTTAATAAACTTTACCGGATTCCAACAGATGATTTATTTTATATTCAAGACAAATACAGTTTGAACTATCAAACACCAATTTTCAAAATCAAAATCTGTAAGCTCTAAGATAGGCATTTTCTGAAGACTTAATAAGAGCTATACGTTTTTATTTTTGTTCCTACACTACACGCCTAGCACGATGGACTTATGGATTTCCCTTCGTATTGTTGCTCTTTCAAGTTTAAATGGACAATATATTGAATTCCACTAAGAGCCTTTCTCCTTTCTCGTGTACAGCAATCTCCACTAAAGTATTTCGGACACGCTGCAAAAGGCCGCAGATTAAAAAAAATCTAGTTAAACGGAACTGCCGAAGCGATTCGTTTTATGCGTCGTAACGCCTGTACGTGCCATGAAAGAGGGAGTCAAGCGTTTGACTTTCAAAGCGGGGATCGTCGGAAAAAGCGTAGCGTAATGACGCTCGGACAGGGGCGCGTGCGCCAGCGCGACGCGTAATGTGACGTGGGTGGGACTTAAATAGGTGAAGGCAGCTCCGCGGGCACACAATAGCCTCTCCGGGAGAGTGAAAGACCAAGAGGAGAGAGAGAGAGAGGCTCAGCGATGCAACAAGTGCTGGCCTACGCATGCTCTCGCTCCGGCCACTGATATATATATATATAAATAAATTGCGACAATGGGCCCGGACAAGATTTACGACTGGCCGCGGAATGCGAACCCCACTTCGATAAACCGACGTTGATGCTGATAAAAAATGCTTTATTTGACCAGCAGGCGGAGCAATACAGCTCAGCGCTCCCCCCGGACCAATTCGCGTTTTCTTTCAGAAAAATAATTGGACACCAGCGAGAGCCAGGGCTGCCGCAGCGGAATACAGCTTTTACCACGACAAGTTTTGCTTTACTTTCAACCGGCGCGCGCTTTTCAACAACTGGCGCGCGGTCGTTAAAAGTGGCACGAAAAAATCACGGGGCACCGGTAATAACTCGGATAATTTCTTTCGTGACGAGCCCATAATGACAAAAGTGTAACATATTTTTCAATTTATCCGAGCCGTCGTAATTGAAGGGTTGGAAGTGTCCGAGGCCGGGTATTACCGTAGGTCGGGGAGAGCGCGCCGCCCGACGACTCTCGCGGATGACAAAGAGCGCATGCTGCGGCACCGTTGGATTGGGATAAAGTTTCGTGGGGGGAGAGGAGCGGGAGGAGGAGACATTGCCGAGTCACGATTACGCCGCGCGTCGCATCTGTCGTCGGTCGTCTCGCGCTTATCGGCGTAATGACCGGGCCGCCGGTGCGCCTCCTCCGAGGCGACGATAAGTAGCGGCTGTATCGCGTTCGCGCCCCCATAAATCCTCCGGGAGTTGAGTCTGAATCGTCATGCGATAGCCTCGCGGATGTGCGATTTGCGCCTCTTCCGACGGTGCGTTCCTCCTCTGGGGGAAAAAAATTGTCCGGCTCCTCTCGGTAGGTGCAAAAGCGCTGTGCGAGCTTTTTGACGGGGGCGTTTAATGGATACACTGGGGGGCCGCTGCTCGTTTATTCAATGATCGTTTTAAATGTCCTTTTTTGTTATCAGCCGGAGGGGAAAGATCGCACTGCGTGCCTGAGTGATAATCGCAGGAAAAAATGCAACCGGTACTCTCGCGGCGCCGTAAAGTCGGAATTTATTTAACACGAAGATATTTTCGATGTTTTAACCGTGTCCGACTAATTAACCTTTTCCCAGTGCTTTCGGCAGGCGAACGAGAGAAAATCGTCTGGATAAACACGCGAATGCGTGCGCTTGCTATTTGCAAAACGAAAGAAAGGTTACGAGGGGGATAAATTATGGAACACGTGTGTGCTTCGGAATTATGATCGCGGGAACGATTGTGATTTGTCGAGTGAATATATGAATGTGCTTGGGCGCAGCGACGACGAGTCGACGTTAGGTTTGTTTAATCGTCAAATGTGATAAAGTGCGCTACGCACACTTTTACGAGGCTATTAAAGCCTCGCCGCTCTCCGAGGGAAAGAGAGAGAAAGGAGCTTAGGCCGGGGCATGGGAACCCGGTTAAGGGACGTGATTCAGCTCGGGATATGAAGATCACGACATTGTAAATGAGGATGAGAAGAGGAGAAAGAGGAAGTCGCACTGAAGGGGAGAAAGATTACGATCGGTTGACCCGTGACTCAAGAGCAAAGCGCCGGTGACCCCCTCGCGGCCGATCGGCGCGCATCCCCTCTCACAGCGACGCTCTCAATTCGCGGCGACTTTTTTCGGCCAGCTATTAATTACGTCGGCGGTGCATGCACCGGGGCGAGGGAAAAAGCGCGCGGGGGAGGGAGATTCGGGGGCTTGCGCTGAAACGGCTTAAAAGCGGTAATTGCACGGCGGCTGCCGCACGCGACAGGAATAATAGAGAGGCTGCGCGCTTCGGCCGTTCCAGTAGAAAGGTTCTCGCGAGGACTCGGCCGATACCATCGAGATCCTTTCTAGTCGATTGCTCCGCGGGGACCGAGAAGACAGTTATGTGCATCGCCAGCTTGTAGCAGCTTGTTCGACACGGAAAAAATATTCCGGAGCGCGCGCACATGCTTCGTTTTATATGACTGACGTCCCCCTGGCAAATGGCTTTTCATCCGCGGAGAGTACAAGCGGCCTTCTCGCGAGATGCGCCGTACTTTCTTCCTCGCCCCGGCTTAGATTTTAGATCAATAGGTGTAAAAAGTAAATGGCATGTACTCTACCGGCCTCCGCGGCTTGCGCGGATGGGCTGGAGAGCCGCTCGGAAAAAGTTACTCGCCCGCTGATGGATGGATCCACTTAAGACTTTTAACTGATCAATCGTTTAAAGTCTAATATGCATTTGCAGTGGAAAATTCGAGAGTTATGTTTTCAAAATAGAACGCTGAGAGTTTTAAAACTGCCCCGATGAAACGCTAATTGGAATGATTTAGAGATGCATCGGGCAGTAATTATAATTCATTGGGAATCTTAAAATGCTTCGTAATAATTCATAAGCCGATGCGATTGAAATCTATTAATGAGAAAAGTATAATTGACACTTCGATGGGGGAAAATTGTTATTGAATTCGCGATAAAAATGGAAACAGAAAGTGAACGTTAAGTTAAAAGTTTCTATTTTACGCCGTAACGGAATTGATATTTTAATCCTCTATAAAATAAAATTAGTTTTTGATTTAATGACGTCAACTACCAATATCAAAAAACATCGACACATGAAAAAAAGTTGAAAATTAACGCCTTAATTCTTTTCGATTATTTTTATTTTAGACGCGAACTTTTACTTTGGAAATCAGGTCTCACTTAGTAAAAAGAACGATAGCGAACGTTTCATTAGCATGCTCATAAAAAGTCATTCCCTGCTCGCATCAAAATCCAGAAATCAGATATAAGCCAAACATCGACTCTTCGTTCGAGAAGGCGAGACGGTAATACATCCCGTTTCTTGTCGAACAAAGCTAATCTCGTTTCGTTCTGGAAAATTAAGAGCCGGTACGCGTCCACTCAATTCGAAATTTGGTCGTTTGTCGAGACAACGATCGAAAAATAATAATCCTTGAAAAGTAGAATGGCACGAAGTGTACCGAGTCGCTCGTCCCCGAAATACCCGTGGAGCCGACCTGAAAGAAGCTTTCGCGAGGAAAGCTCGTATTTCATGAGCGAGGAGCTGAAAGGAAAATAGGACTTCCTCGTGTTCTCGAGTTGTGTTCCGAGGCTCGAGTTAGCCTATTCTCAAGCACAATGACGCAGCTACTGTCCAGTCCTGGTAAGTCGGGACCGCCTCTCGTGCAAAGCATCCCGACGGCGCGAAGGTAACGCGGTCGGGGGAATGATTAATAACGGCGCGGAGGCCCATGAGAACGCTCGGGCGAAGATGCAACTCGGAAGCGGCAAGGCTCCTACGGAGGAGGCGGCGGCTCGCGCGCGCGAATCTCCAGAATTAATGCCCCCGCGTCATTTTAACTGCGCGACTTTCACCTCCGAGTGATACCCTTCTTTGTTGTGGACGCTCGGCAATGGCGAGATTCTCACGCACCCGCGCGCTCCTCGCCTCTTCTTTCCCGGTCGAAGGGGGCATTCTTTTTTTCCTTTTTTTTCTTAACCTCACGAGTCTACGACTTCGCGCTTGCGCGGCTGTATGCAAACTCTGCCGGGAGCTCTGATTTACCGCTTCCGTTAAAAAATCCTCGCTCGCTTTGTGTCGTGACGGATGTTAAAAATCTTTTATTATCCCGGAGACGGGGAGCCGAGGGGGGTTGCCCGCGCTTGAAACACTTTGTACAATAAAATACGATTCTGTCAAAAATTTACTTGACGCAATAAAATCCGCGAGCAGCATAAATTTCGCCCGAGTTAATAAAATGTTTTACTAGCGGCGCGCCGCGGCTCCGCGGGCATGCCTGCACAATTTGCCCGAGCTCTGATAAATTTTCATTCCAGAGCTATTTTCCTTCTTCTTGTATTTTTTTATTATTCTTTATTCGGGAGACTTGTTGCGTCCCACTTAGCTTTATGGGTTATTCGGTTTCAAAACGATAACAAAATAAACTCTCGAAAGGTGTATTAAGCTTTTAATAAAACTGTTACGCGCTGAATAAGTATTACGACTTTTATTGCAATATTTACTTAAGCACGCTTTCATGACGTAAATAATCGTACGGCTGTTTAAACGCTCGAGGAATGTGTATTTTGTTTAATAACTGGCCTTGAAAGCAGAATGCTCGAGGTCGCGGCTATTTGTTCTCTCCCGGTGTTAATAAACGAGCGAGCGCAAATTGAATCGGTGCAAGTAGAAATCGGGCGTTAATGTTGCAATTTTCACCTGATCCGGAAGAAGCGCGCGGTCAGAGCTGGCGTTCGCTTTTCAACTTGTCAATGGAGCTAATTAAGCCTTAAAGAGAGAGAAACCGAGGAAAATAGAAAGATGGAGAAAAAGGAAGAGGTGGGCTTCTGAGAAGTGATTTCTAAGCGACGTTCATTCTGCTCGTTGCGACAGAATCAGGGCCGAGTGTATACACGCTTGCTCTCGGATACGTCCGCTTGAAATCCGCAGATTTATCGAGTTATCCAGTCACGAGACAGCTGCGAGCCGCGATAAATAATAAATCGCGATGTATTTTTCAATAAGCGGATGGAAAAATAATTAATTTACCAGTGAGACCCGATCGACTTGGAGTAAGGAAAGGAGTGGCTCTCGCTCGCGAGATAAGCGCGGAAAAAAGGGAGAAAAACGTGCGGAGCGATTTCATTGTCCGCGTCTGACTTTACGGCCGCCCGTGCACTATACGCCAGCAATTATATTCAGTTTATTTTTAGGAGTTATGCGAGATAGCCATTAGCAGGGGACGGAGAGCTTCCGCTGTGTTTCGTTTTCTTTTTTTCATTCTCTGTTCGCTGCGTCGCGACGACTGGTCCCGGTATTTAATTAAAACAAAGGCGGCACGTCGGACTTTGTCTCATTGGCAAATCGAGAACAAGATGGGCATAAATAAGCCGATGGATCCCGTCGAGTTAGTTTCACCCCCAATAAGCTCTCCGCGCGGTCTACGATGATGTCAATGAGCGTAACTCAAGTGGCCAGCTAACGAGCCGCTCGAGAAACTCCGAGTGCGCACATCCGCGATATTTTTTATTTTAGGATTGGTCCCCCATTATTCTAATCGACCCCACCGCGGGATACCCCTCCACGTGATAGTTCAGCCGCAGAAGAGCGGAAAGTCGAAGGTGACGGCCCTTTTTTTCGTGCCGCGCAGAGTAAAAGAGGTCAGGCGAACGTGGGCGGTATGAAAATCGTCGAGGCGCGTCTTCTAGGTGCGCGCTCTACTGCAAGGAGAGCTACACTCGCGGGCAAGTGAGACTCTCGGAAAGTGTTCGTCGCTTTCGCAACCGATTCCTCGTAATATACACCCACTGCAGTCCCACTCGGCGTGACCTTCTCCGGCGTTGCACTGCTCTCCCGAGAGAGTAAACCTAACGGATAAGGCTTCGACACCGAATACGTAGACTCAAGTTCAGGGAGAGCCGTCTCCTTCTGTCCGCGACTCTTCCTATCTTTCTCCGATCCCCCGATTCGTCTTCTCGCCCGACGTCACGCCTATATAGCGTTTCTCTCTCCGCGAGTGTTGCCGGCGTTCCGAGAGTAAAAGGAAGCGAGTTTATTCTATCGGCGGATCTCCCGAGCCCCGCCGCGGGAAGATTAAGAAAAGATTGTATAGCTGAAATTTCGCTACCTTCGCCTTCTTGTCTTTTTTTTATTTACACTCCTGACTCCTATTGCGCAGTTCCGCCGGATTTTCGAGATCGCGAGACATGCGCTCCCTGTTTGTGTGTCAACGATCAGCGGTTTTAATGCTATGCCGAAAAGCTGCAGCGTCACGAGTTCCCCGGAGGAAGACTGACGAAATGGGTGCGCTCCGAACGCTCGAAGACAAAGAGAGAGAGAGAGAGAAAGAAAAAAAAATGGACCTCGCGTAATGCCAGGTCGAACGGTGAAATTTAGCGGCGGGTTAATCCCAGTGCGTGCACTCGCAGGTACGTGTTTTCGCGACTCTCCGTACGCTCGCAGCGGCGGTGTTAATGCGGCACTTCTCGGCCGCAGACACGACCGCAGACTCTCGCCAACGGTCCACCGGTAAAACAATTCCGCGCGCGCCGCAGCGCGAAAAAGCGAGAAGCAGCGGTGGCAAACTTTTTCTGTCGAGCTCCCTCCCCTCCCTCTTCTCCCTCCGGTTGCTCCCTCCGCCAGTCGTCGTGACATCGAATTACAAACGAGCTGCAGAATCGTTTCGTCGCGAGCTTTTTATTTCATCGCTCCCCTTTCTCCGGCTATGCCGGCCAATTTGTCGGCAAATCAAAATCAAACTGCCGAGTGCGCGCGACCGCGGTGACGACAGCCCCCCGGAGTGGAGCCACCGCCTCCTCCCTTATTTGCCCTTACGCAATTGTCGCGCGATCGACATCGTCGAGCGAAAATCGAAAATCTCACCGCGCTGCGGCCGACCGACAACGCAACCGCGCAAAAGCCCCTCCGGCCTCCCCCTTTAATTGACCCGCTTCGGCTCTCCTTTCTGCGTTAATTGCTGCCCGAGCCTCCGGTTTTTTCGAAGCCGCCGGAGAGAGATGTGGAAAGCCCGCGAGCGCTGAAAAACACGCGGCCCACTAAGTGATTTAGAAATAAATACGAAGTACGTGACCCGTTAGAGATGAGAAATGAAACGTCCGTAGGATCTGCTCTGTGAAATAGAAAACAAAATTTTGTTTTTTCATAGGGGCTATCACAAACGCCGTCAAAAGCGTGCTCTAATGAGCTCCTGATATGATGAATTGTGGGAAAAATGCTACCTGACTTTATTGTCTTATCGAATCTGCCCAGTTCGAAACATTTTTTCTCTCCAGCCTCGAATGAAGTCGTATACACTCCACGCCGATGAAAAGATTCGCAAAGTAAACCGTCGGGGCTGGAATCAGCCATTGCCTCGCGCGCCGATCGCTTGGAATAATAGATTTGGCAAAAATGAAATTGCCTTTCTAGCGCTCGTAAGACAAGCGTAGCGAACAACTTTCCCACCCACTGTATAGCGTCTGGCCGCTGTAATTGCCGCGTACACGCCGTATACAAGCGGCGGCGCAGCAGGTGAATGAATGGAAAGATACAAACGGGCAATATTCGAAAACGATATAGCCGATCGATTGTTTAGCCGCGTGCGATCGATATACACAAACGAGCCGAGGGATAGCAAGGCGCTCCCCTCCACCGCTCTCGAATTATCATCGCAAAAAAGGCGTCATAAAGCGTTTCCCTTTAATTCCATTAGCATCGATCTGGGAGCGCGCGGCGAGAGATAGTACTAGTCTCTCATGCCTCAGAGAAAAAAAAAAAAAAAAAAAAAACAGGCCGGAGGATTAATGCAAGCAGCCGCGCGGAAAAAGCCTCGTCACGAAAGCAGACCGAGTGAGCTGTGGTTCTCTTCGTTATATCGACAAATAATTATATCGCTCGGGCACGTATGGCGCGAGTTATTAAACGTTAATTGGCTCCCCCTCCCTTTCCGTTTTAATTCTCCGACTTCATCTGCAAGCTCGTCCCGACCCACATTTCGCTGAGATTCCAGCGCGACACGCGAGTGCACAAGTACTTTAGCGAAGCACTGCACCGAGAATTATGCTGGATTCTCGCGGGTATTTTGGCGCAAATGCGATTTATCACGAGGAGCGCGCTGCTGTACGAGCTCGACCCGAGAGGCGCTGAATTAACATAATATACCTTCGGCGGAAGAGCGATTATGCGCTCGGGCCTTTCGAAAAAGCCGTTTAGAATTTTTATGTCATTTTTCACTCCTAAATAAATTATCATTTTAAATTGCCGCCTCGTTTCTACATCTCTGAGGCGCTGCCTTCGTGAAGTCGCGTATAATAAAAGCAGACAATCCGGCCGACGATCGTTCGAAGCTCGACGAGGGAGATCGTTAATTTGAATGTTATGAATTTTGCCGATCCCCGAACGTGTGAAAGGACATAATGTTATTTAATTTCGCGTGAAAATTCCCTGTGGTTGTCTGTATCGCAAAGCGAATCGCGCCGTCACTGACAAATGGGGTATTAAGCCGCGGCGAAATTTATAAGCCGGGCTCACTGTTAATTACGAAAAAGGCCGCATTTGCGAAAGAAGCAATTTGATATTGTTTCGCGAAGGGGGGGCAGGCGCGATCTGAAAGTCCCGATCTGCGCGGAGTGGGTAGCGCGGCTCGCACGCGGGCACAATAGCAGAAGAAACGGAGTAAGGCCCGGGCTCGTTAGTTGTATTTGTTTGCCTGCAGATGCACGAGCTCGTGCCCATGCTCAGTCGTTATGGGCCGCGCTGTATCACGCGGCTGATATTATTTACGAGTGCATCATTTGTCACTCGGCGCGCCAGGCGTTACTAATCAGCAGGGTCTCGCGCGCCGCGAATAAACTTGTCCGATGATTAGACTTAGAGACTCTCTCGTCGGGTTAAGACGACGCGCGTTCAATTAAAGAAATTGCTGGTTGCCGCGCGCTCACCGAGACGCGAGCATAAAGTTCACATGTGTAATTTGAAGAAAAAAAAAACGGAGTCCGCCCCTTTGTCCGGTGAGAGCTGTCCGCTCGTCATGACTGTGCACAGTGCCGTCCGAAAATGTATCATTTGCGCTCGCGCGCGCGAGCTGTCGGTGAGTTTATAAAATTTGAAATATGCTGGTACTTAAGGAATTTATATCGTTCATTTGTCACTGTTAAAGTGTGAAATCGTGAAAAAACGTCGCGGAAATCGCTTAAGAAATTGGCGTATTTATTATTTGAACGGGTATCCGTCAACACTGTCCATTAAAAATTGATTTCCACCGGAGAAATACATTTGCATCGCTTTGCGCTCGCTCAACAAATAGAAGCATTAGATTAATTAACGTAATGACCTGGAAATAATATGCATTAAAAAACTTTAATTTAATCGGGACTCTAGGCAGCCGATTTGTTCATTTGCATAGATTGACTATCTGGCAATTATCGAACTTTACCAATCTAAACTGAACAATTATTCTTATATTTCTCATGGACAAGATAAAAGCTTACGCGCCTGGAATTTAACGAATTGAATGCAATTCACGTTCATAAAAAAAAAAGGAGATCAATTGATTGAGGCGCATAGAAATCAAGATTACAGTGTCGTATGCGAATCATAAATTAAGATATCCAGAGGGTCCACTTTTGAAAAGATCAAGCTAATACTTTCATTAATTTCAAGTCAAGCGCGAATATATGTAAATGAGAATCAGTTTAGATTTTTTTATTACCGGTCCCCTGAACTCGTACACATCGAGATCGAAAAAATTTCTCTTTTCACGATCGACTCCCACGCTATATAAACAGGTACACAACAGACACGCTCAAAATGTATTTGCATCTTAGAAAATCCGGGACAATGTTACCAACACCTCCCCGGAGCGCATTTCTTCTTGGAGGAGCGATGCGAGGCATTATTAGGCTGTAACAGGAGGCAATAGATCGAACCGATCGTGGAATTCGCGCTTTGTCATGGCGAATTTCACGGAGCTCCGCCGAGTAACCAGGTCAAAGAACTATACCGTTGTCCGCGCGTCCATTGTCAATTATTCGGCTGCGCGAAATCATGCGTGGATAATGGCTCCCGCGTTGTCTCTTTGCGCTTTATAACTGGAACGCGGGCGCGTGCGCCAAAATCAAAGCTCATGCTTTTAATTACCGGACTTTCACTCGCCACTTCTAATCAGCCGGACTCGACCTTTTTCCCCCGCCCGCAAATATTCGCCGAGTGGGGGAGGAGAATAAAAAAAAAGGAGACGGCCATGAGCGAGGAAAGTGCACGCGCGAATGGAAATCCGAGACTCATCGGGGGTGTGTGCTGCAGCGCCGCCCGTGACTCGCGCGCATTAGCAAGTGCGTGCGAGTGAAAGTGGCGATTGCGCGGCGAGATAAGAGGAGCTTGGGAGCGCGCGCACTTATTTACGATCGACAGAAGGATTCCGCGATCGTATTTTCTCCGTGCGACGCGCAAGCCCGCCATTACTCATAGGAGAGGCTCGATCTTTCCTGGCGGCGCTATTCCAGGACCGGACGTACCTCGGCTACTTCCTTTTTTTTCCGGTTCTGTCATTCCAATTACGCGCGGACGTAACTCACGTGCGTGCGCGCGCAGCGGAGACGTATGTATGCAAGGGGGGGGGGGCGGAAGGAGGACGATTTACATTTACCGAAATATTCAAAGGAGCTGATAATTGCACCGCGGCGCTACCTACTCTTTTCATTAAAATACAAGGTCGATCGTAAACGCCGCGCGACGGCCATTAAATATGTATTTTCAATTAAGACCGGCGATAATTCACGGAGCGCCGGGCAGGTGTATTGTGCGAGTGCGGGGAGCCCCCTCGTCGACGCCGGCAATCCCTCCCGGAGACATCGTCGCGTCGCGCGGATGAAACCGGAGGGCGTGTTACCAATTAACTCGTAGCTCAGGCCGGCCTTTGTCTTTGCCAGCAGTCCCATTACGAGCGGCGCTCGCCGCCGGTTAGCCAAGATTATTCTGGTAATCCACTCGCAACCAGCTGCCCGTGCCGCTCGATGCCTGATCGAGTGGGCTGGGAATAAAAAAAAAAGAAAAAAAAACGAGTCGCTACAACCCCGACTTCCATATAATTCAGAGCTGCGAAATTGCGCCCATTTGCATTAGATCTATCCGTTTCAGCGCTATCTAAATAGATCTCTGTATCTTAATTCCAATTTTCAACGCTTTTTGCAAATACTTTACAGTATCATTAGGTCTAATTGGCTCAATTAATTTGATGCTCGCAAAGATAAAGCTGACTTATCGAATTTAAAAGCCAATACTTATCCCCTTCAATCGAAAATCTTAATCTTCGACATTATTTTAATCGGAGGTAATAGTATAATAAAACTCAGTCAATGATGACGTGTAAATGTTTGAAAGGAGATGAAAGAAGAACGTATAAAAAGCTTTGAGGAATGTTTCTTTTTATTCCTTTAAAGGACGATAATCTTCAGCCGAGGTGGAACGGCTGCCGCATGGAAAACTGAAGGGATGCGAGATAAAAGGAACGGCTCTGGGATTTCGGGTAATCCCTTAAGGCTCCCTTCGGCTCCTGAGCGCGCAAAAGAAAAATAAAGATGCGAATCGCACGAGAGAGTCGCGTCTCTTATCGGGATGTACGTACATATGGCGTAAGCGTTCACAGCTTTTTCTTCGTCCGCGAAGCATGCACTCCAAGAGCCTTTTCATTACAAAATTAAAGCGCGCAGTTATAAAAGCCTCGGCAGCAAGTCGGAAAAGTCATGACATTGACGAGCCATAATTATTCACTTAAAGCAGTTACGACAGAGCTGCGCGATTGTTTTTCAGACACGTGTTTTCACAGGCTGTTTGCAAAACATCCACGGCGCGCAGAGAGACGTAACGGACTCGTGTCTCACGAAGAAGCTCCAGCGGCGGAGCTCGCTCTTTTTGAGGCGCGCGCGAACTATAGACTCTCAGCTCGTGACAGAGGTATCCATTTCGGAAGCAGATGCGCGTCGCTCGCAATTAATCGTCCGCATTAGCGGGATTTATTATTGGGCGCGAAACGCCCGGGCGATAAGCGGCTGCGGGGTCAGGCGCGTCAAAAGGCGAGAGGAGGCCCGATCCAAGAGAAACTCGACGGATCCCCTTTACAGCCGCGCGACTTTGACAAATCGGGCGGCGCCGCGAGATTAGTTATCCTGGCCGCGGTAGAGATTCTCTAAGAGTTCTTCGCATGGCAGAGCGCGGAAGTCCCGATCGAACTCGGGAGCGCGGCAAAAGGCAATTTTCTTGAGGGGATTCCGGTGTCCCGCCTTTTCCCCGCTGCTTCCAATTTGTCGACGCGCGAGGATCTACGCGCAGTTTAACTCGGCGTCCGCGCCGCTAGGCAAATGAATAAGAGAGAGACGGACGAAGCGGAGGCAAAGCCAAGGTTACCTACAATTACGCTCACGCAATAGCGCGGGGGAGAGAAAGTGACGAGCTGACGGACGAGCGCACGCCGATGTATCCCCGCTGCACTCTATCCACGTCGTCGACTGAGCGCCGCCGGCGACTGAAGAGGGTGAGACAGCGTCGTCTCTCTCCTCCACTCTCTCTTGCGCCGGATAAATATTGGAGCCGCGCGTTCGCCCGATTTCGACTATGGCGTCGCGAAAACTCGCCGATTGACTTTCCCCCGAAGCCCACGGATGAGCTTTAAAGCTTTCGCGGCGCGTCGTCGGCCAGCCGCGTTCGTTGACTCGAGCGCCTTGGCATGCGACAAAGTGGATGGGTAAACGACCGAGGCATTAAAAGGATCCGCGACCTTGACGTCGCGCAGCGGGTGCCAGAAATAAACGCGTCGTCGCCGGCGGAGATTAGCACCTCGGCGATGTTTCCACAAGTGCGCCGGAGAGCCCGCTCTTTGTCGAAAGCTCCTCCCACCGGGCGACGCGCGCTGTGGGAAACTCGACACACCGGAAGCTCCGTGCCCATCCTAGCGTGAATCTCGGTGCCTTTATTACACGCCAAGCGCGTCTCCAGTTGTACGGCCTTATCCGGCCTTCAGACGTCTGCCCCTTCTTTTCCGCCCGACATCTAGGAGACCACCCCCTGTTAATTAGATTTCGCGAACAGTCAGACATTTTTTGCCGAGTTCCCGCGGTGGAGACTGCAGTGCGGTAAAAGTTATTTAAAAGAACAAAAGTTTATTTTTTGTTTAAAAAATATTTATGGCTTGGTTAAAGAACGCACAACTTCAATCACATACGATTCGCTTATTTTCCATCCGATTTATAGATCACCTTTCTATTTAATTAGATTACGCGAATAGTCGGTATTTTTCGACGTGGACGCTTCAGTACGGGGAACTTTTCTTAATGATTTTTTAAACAAAAATATTTAAGCCTATGGTTCTCTCGCGTATTGCACCGTTGCACGCTATCGCCGAGGAATCTCCGGAGGAACAATTTTCACGAGCGCGCACTCTTATACGTGCGCAGCGGAGCTCGACTTTTTTCCCGCTCTCCCCCCGCGGCTTTATTATGAGCACGTGCAGAGAAGAAGTCGATCCCGTGTGTATCTGCCTAATGCACAAAATAAATCTAGTCCCCCGCCGTACGATTAGCATGCTCGGCTAATTAGATGCTCCCGCGATATAGAAGGAATTAGTCTTTATATTAGCTGCGAGTAGGTCGCCAGCGGGATAATTTGCCAAAGAAGTTTGCACTTTCTCTCGGCGCTGCTCTCCAATCGCAAAGGATTCGCTTATGCGCATGCCAACTAGCGCTGGATACGTGCCTCTGGTTCCCGAGGGGTAACGAAGGAAGGAAGCTGCTCCCGGGCCGGTCGGGCGCGTTATACGATTATTAACCGCGCTAGGAGTTGAAAAACGTTTGCGGGGCATTTTTCCCGGGGCCCGAAAGGGAAAACGATGCCTGCCGCCGAGAGGCGACAATCTACCCGATTACGGCGATTACACACTTCCCCGCATAGCTTGAGTCGAGGTGCACTTTCTTTGCCTTGCGTATGTATAACTTTCGAGTCGGTGGACCACGACTCGGCGTGTATCTGTATCGAGCCGATAGCAGCGGCGACTACACATTCATTTTATCGGAATTAATTAGTCATTTTATTTATACGTCGTCACACACACCGCGCGGTTTATGCAACTTTTTCATCCACGCTGGAATTTATATGAGCGGCCGGGGCCTGTATGAATATTTATGAAGGCCTGGAGATGAAAAAAGCGCAGGGAGGACGTATAGCTCTTCGCGGAACTATTATTATAAAACGAACGGGGAAATTTTCCCAGCCTCCGGTGCAGTTTCCAAAACGATAATTGAATCGTTCCATATACACGTGTACATGGACGAGTCGCTAATTCCTTTCGAGTTTAGGAGTCATCCAAGAAGGGCGGGGTAGCAAAAAGATAGAGAATGAAAAAGAAGGGTAAATAAATGAACTGCGCGCCTGGCCGAGTGAATCGCGCGCGGCCGAGCCTCCTTCTTGCTCCGCGCGTTAATCCTTCTCCGTTTGTCAGGCGCCCACGGATGCAGTAGTCGCCTTCCGACTCTGGCGCAATAAATTCAGATGGTTTCTCCACGACCGGCGGGAAAGGAGAGCGAAATTTCATAAATTTACGTAGCATCGCGTCTGTCAGCGACGACGTCGCGCGCTGGACCAATTTTAGTTCAGCGTCGCCGCTGAAGATTCTAATCAGGTCGGAATTTCAAAAAGAAAAGCCTGCCGCTCTTTTCGCGGCGAAAATAATATTCTTGAAGCTATAAATTTTGACGGGCAAACGCGATCTCCGCTGATGAATTATATGAAAAATGACATTTTAACAAGCTGAAGTCGAATTTACATGCAAACGTTTTTTAATTAAACAATAAATTTAACGGACGTTAATGAAACTCAACCCAAACGAGTAATTTTTTCTTCTTTCTATCAAAAACGACGGATTAATTAATCAGTTGGAAAGCGTGTCGAGTGAGAAAATACAGGGTTCGAGAGAAGGCAAACAGAAGTTGATAGGATCCATTAAAAGTGATTTTTCCCCCGTGGGGTGGAGGGGGGATCGAATGTCTGCGGCCAAAGGTTTTCCCAGCTGGCTGCTTATCTCCCGGCGGGCCGACTGACAGTTAAATCAGAAATCGCGCGTAGAGCCCTCGCGTCTTCCGCGGCTTTTGAAGCCATTGGACGAGGAGAGGGGTGACCGATCGAAAAAGAAGCTTCTGGTGCCTCGTCGGCAAATATTTGCTTTGAGATGATTGGCGCGGGCGCGCGCCCGAAATAAGACGCCGCCGTCCAAGCGCACTTAGCAAAAATACGACACGAGCCTCGAGGAAAGTCATCGAAACGCTGGCTCGACATTATAATTATTAATCATCCGCAGCGGCGAGTCGGGAACGCATCGTTTGTTTTATTAGCGGCGTGTACGCGCGGCTACGAAGAGATGAATTGCAACGGAGGATGAGAAATTGCATTGACGTGACCTCTGACCGGGGCTCTAACGTCTCTCAATAGCACCTGGATGCGAGTTCGCTCCCCCATCATCGAAAGCCCGCTCGAATGTCTGCCACTCGCTAATCTCGCACGGAGAGACAGTTAATGCGGGTCACGCCCGAGTTGCGCGGGATAATGTCAGCCGTTAGTGAATTAACGGGCATACGTAAGAAATCGCGAGCATTGGGCCGTATATGTATATATATGTAACGTGAGAGAGGCTCCGAAGTCTCACATTCAAACTCTATTTGAGTCATGCCTCTTTAACCTTTGTGCTCTCTCATGAAGCAAGTCCCTCATAGCCCCGTATGTTATAATGGTCGTTCGGCTAGGCGAAGAAAAAAGAGAGCCGTCGTTATAAGCTTGCAAAAATTGCACGTCATTATCTCGCGTGCGAAGGAACAACGAGCTCGCTTCACGGCGGAATAAAAAAGGTGATTATTTAATTGGAGAGCGGCGTTTAAAGGTCCTCGCGGCGACGAAAAAGGAGCGCGAGACAGAAACGACGAAGGTAAAAGTTCGCAAACTTTCGCCGGGGAGAGGGTTCAGCTCAAGGGACGAACAGAAGAGTGAGTGTGTTCGCTTGCCGTCGCTTATTATCGCCTCTCGATTGTAAAAGGATGTCGATTGTGCGCTGCCCCGCCGGGGAAATTAGCCCGGTGTATAGACCCACGGGGGAGATTCTCTATTCCGACGGGCGGTTCGATTGGGATTCGCGCGCACCCACGCCGGGGCTGCCGCACGGCCTACAAAAGGCCGCGTGTATTGTGCCACGACGCGGCGAGGGCTTATCTTCGTAGGCCATCGTACTCCCGCGGCATCAACTTCTCTTTCTTCCTTCGCCGAGTCTTTCCCTTTCTCATTTGCATACTTCCTAAACGTACGTTATTGTTTACTCTCGCGCGAAAGCAGCCAGAAATTTCGCCTTCGCGCGCACGCCTCCCTTTCGCCGCGGAGTTTCTTCAGGTTCTCTCCTCCCGGAGCTCAAGGACTCTAGAGTCTTCCCGATCCTTTATGACATCCCTCATTAATCTCGTGACAGTTGCGCTGTTGGAATAATAAAGGAAAACTCGCGCGCACCTCGAAGATTCGTACACGGCGCGCAGATCGAGTTCGTGACTATGGGGCTGAGGGTGATGAAATTTTAGCGTATAACAATGCTGTAAACTTCGCTCCATTTTTCTTCCCAATAATCTTTACGACATTCTCATTAAGGTCCGCGGAGATTTCGCGCAGGGAGACGCGCGCTATTGTTTTCATAATGAGAGCCAATCTAGCGCGGGCATATTTTTGTCGAGATAGCGGATTACGATTAAATATTTTCATTTTGGAAAGTTTATACACAATGCTCAATAATTCATTCTTTCGCTCCTCCGCGTCCGAGATGATCTTTTCAGCCAAACCATTGCGCCGGCGCCTCGCGAGTTCGAACGTCGGAAAAAAAAGAGAAACAAGAGTAGGAGAAAATATTTTCGGAGCGCTGGCTTCGCGGGTGTAACTCCGACGAAACGATAATTTTCTTTTATATTTTTTTATCTTGACGGCACATACTGCGGAGAAAGATGGATATCTGTCTCATTTCGGCGCTATTAAAGTGGTCACGGCAGTATGACGAAGGGGAGAGGCCACCGGTGTGCTTCTGTCACTTTCGTTACGGTTCCGCGAGAATCGCGAGGTATGACCGAGGAGGTCGTTGCTTTCTTACGCAGGTATAAGCGGCGGGTTCCCATGAACGGCTGATTGATCGATCGGCCACCTACATATGCCATCGAGGCTCTCGCTAAAAAAAGTACGCTCAATTTCTATCCTCGAAATTGCAAAAGGTCTGTAATACACAATCTTTTTTACCAAGCTGCCCTGGGCGGTCTTTTTTTTTCATACTCCGCGTCCTCCCGCTTTTTTCCAGGAGAGAGCGCGGAAGCGCGTTATCCAGTTTCCGGACGTTCCACACGTGCGATCTCTTGGGGGCGGCTCTCCTGACTATCGATGTAGGTGACCTCGTCTCTTAATTAGCATAGTCACTCGTCTCGGCGAATGGGCCCCCGCCGACTTTTACATCGGCGGGAGATAGCTTCATTAGCGCGAGATTATCCGCGCGTAGAAAGTAAGTACACACGTCGCTTTCGGCTTCTACGCCATCGGAAGTGAGGAGGCTCTTCGGGAATCTCGAAACACGTGGATTACAGACCACCTCCAAAGCGATCGACGCGAAGTGCGGTTTGCGGTTTTCCCAGCGACTTTTTCCCACCTCTCGCCTCGTTAACGTCCTCCCAATTAGTCTATGGATATCGCGAAAAAAAAATTTTTACATCGCGCACCGAGTTCTTTTCGAGATGTCACGGGCGGCAGGAGTCGCTTTTGTTGGTATGTCATAATGAAGGTTAGCCCGAATCATGCTGTTGACTCATCGCTCTTGACCACGCGCTGCGTGAAAGCCGCGCGAGAACACCAATCAAGTAGTTACATTCCTTAAGTAGGAAGATTTTTTCGTTACCCTCCGACAATGTGATCGAACCTTGCGATCTCCCGTTGATGGTTTAACTCGATCTCGCGTTACTTCTAATCATTGTTACACGTTCCCGTGAATGACAAATCAATAGCTCCGATCATCGTAAATAATAGGCAAGAACGAGGTGCCTCATTGGTACCGTAAACGAAATTACCGACATGTTTTCACTGACAATGCGAATCATCGATTACGACAAAAGGCCAAAAGTGCTTTTTTCTTTAAAAAGAATCTCGTAGCTTCGCGGTACGAAGGTCGCTTTTTATTGAAAACCGAGTGAAGGCCGATCTTATATTACATCCATCACACTTTACACCTCTGAAAATTAGGTGATTAATTGAAAGTACTCGCCACTTGAAACGCAATAAGGAAACAAAAAAAAACTGAAGACGGAGAAATCGTTTAGGGGTTGATATAGTGCGAAAGCGTGATTCAATTTAACGAACAATAAAACAGCGGGTACTACGTGACGACGGTCGCATTGAGTCGGTCGTATCTCGCGCGGAATAGCGCGGCTAATGAAGGTATCGCGGTGCGATGAAGGCTGCTCGCTCGCGCGGTAATAAAGTTTCTAATTTTAAATTGAAATAGTCCCGGCGCTCGGCGCGTAATCGAAGCAGCGGAGCGTCGCGCGCGAAAGAAGGTTGACTCGCTGTGTTTCCGTGAAACGGGGTGAAGCCGCTTCACTTGCGCAAAGCTCCGCGGAGTCCGGTTCGTCGCGGCGCGCAGCCTAATGGCCGAATTAGCTGGATTCGCGGTTCTTTTTGCGCACCGGCGGTCCGCTCGTCCGCGAGCTTTTTTTCATTCTTTCTCTCCTCTGCCGTTTTTTTCGTCGTCTTTACCTCGCGCAAATTGTTACGTAAGTCGCGCCGCGGAAAATAATGGATCGGACGCAGACGGCGAAAAGCAACTTTTTTCCTCGCCGCGCCGAGGAGTACCGTAGCACGCGTCTCGGTTATTTATAGCACGCACCGTAACGCCGTACTTTTTCGCCGGCTGGAATTGCGATTTAATTAGTGCGGGACTCAGTGGCGGGCCAGCCGCGCGTCGGCGCGTGCGATGTTATCCGCCGACGCTTATTAAGCTACTTTGCATGAGAAGGTGAGGTGCAATCGCGGGGAAGCCTACTTTCTGGCTGCGGGACTCGCAGAAACGTGGCGTTTTCAGTTTCCGGGACAGTTCCGCTTATCAGTCCTCCGCCCGTTATCGACAGGTACGAGTGTCATTTATGCCAGCCGTTTCAATGATTTCCAGTCAAGATCCAATTGGACGCAGCGGACACCATTTCATGATACTTACGGCTATCAAGATCGCTACCCATATAGCGGCGATCTGGATTACCTTCTCAAGGCGACTCGTTTATCTAATACGAACGGCGCTTCGTATGCGCATAATGCATGCTCTCCGAGGCAAGCAGCTGCGTGCACGAGTATACGTGCAAAGAAAAAAAATAAAGATCGCTCGCGGAAAGTCGAACAAATTGGACGCCATTATTTTTATATACCGAGCTTGTATCTTTTTCATTTATCTCGATTGTTACTGGATGATTCGTGCAATTTGTTAACGAGAAAATAGCTGGTTGGCAAATTAAGCGATGACTCTATAAAAAAAAAATAATCTCCTGCGGTCCGCTGAAAAATGGAAAGAGATAAGCAGCACGGGAATTTAATATAATTGAATCGGAGGGAAATATCGGGGTGTGCAACTTAATTACGGGAATTTCCTCGATAGCATAAAAGGAATAACGATTGTGAAATGAATGTTGCACCGCGTTAAAGTATATAAAGTCGAGGAGGGGAAAATAGCGTCCGGAATGTCTCGTATCTTATACTCTATATACGGGTAGTTATTCAAAAGGCAGCTGTACAGTCGTCCTGGAGCAGATTGCGGCCGATCCGCTTGGCCGGTAGGAGGCTGTTTGCGCAGAAACTTACACAATGTGTATTCCGGCGTGACGCCCGCAGAGAGCGAGCGAGTCGGCGGAGTAGCGGATCAGACCAAATAGATAATGTTACTTAGCATTGAAATGATTAGCTCGCAAGGCCCCCACAATTCTCGCGCATGGAATCCCGGCCCGATACGCGCCTGTTAACGCCGAAAAAATTGCCGGCACGCGCTCACCTGCATAAACTCGGCCGTACCACGCTCTCGGAAATCACTTTCGTTCGATTCCTCGCTAAAATCCAGTATATATATTTTTGGCGGAGCAGAGGAAAACTGCGTAATCTCGTCGTCGACTGATTTATCACTGCAAATTTCAATTTTCCGCGCTCAATGGACACTATTGAATTGACCGATACTAAATCTTTCGGGTGAAGAAAAAAAAAAGGAGAAAGATTGAGCGAGGCAAGAGTTATAATTTCTTTTTGTTGATTTTCTGCTTGCGCACGAGGCGTTTCGAAAATATTCAATTGTACGTAATAGGTGGGTTTTAAGGCGCTGGAAAATTTAGCCGCCGGTGCACGCGTATATAATATAAACGCGGATCTAAACGAGGTTAGCTACAGTGCGACGTGTCGCCCACGATCCACGCACTTTTATCTCGAGGTGGCAATAAATCATGCGAAACGGACAACGATACCAGGGCATTAAGTCGATTAACATATGAGTCGCTCGGGAATCGATGCAAATGAACCTTTCGTCTCGCTGACACCGAGACTAAAAAAAAAGTAACGACAGTGGCATGATTATTCCAGGAAAATGACTTTTCGCGACGAGTCGAACGATGTACAGCACACTTTTTTCAAAAAGAGTTTTTTTTTAATTTCCCGCGGTCGAGTAGCGAAGCTTTTGTATAGAGAATAGCGGTTCATCGATTTAGCAATTACGGGAATAGCTTATATACGGTGACGAACGAAAATACGATCGTACAATATTTTCCCAACGGTCTAATCTTTGATATACGAGGGGAGGCTAAAAATTTCCAGCGCAAATATCCGCATCCACGGAAGCGTTTATAAAGCTTTTTCATCTCCCGCGCGGTGTGCACTTTCCCTCTCGAGTAGCTCACGGAGCGCGCTCGCGGCCGCGAACGAACAACTTATTACCAAAAGAGAAGTAATTGAGAGGGATAAATTGGACTCGATCTCAAGTGCAAGTTTATACGCCGAGCGCGCAGCACGAGAGGCGCTCGTATGAATTTGCGAAATGCGGAAGTTAATCGGGCCCCGAACGCTTTTATTAACACGCCACGCGCAAATATCATCGCAAACGATATAAACGCTATTAGCAGAATTCCACGAGTGCCGCTCCATTTTCAGATTCGCTAAATCTCCATCGTGATTGCCGGCTTGAATGTAAAAAAGAAAGAGAGAGAGAGGAGAAGGGAAAATACCCACGAATCCCCTGCTTAATCCGCAATTTCGCACAATTCCCTCCCCCCTTTCTTTTCCTTTTTTTTCTTGAACTCTGCTTTTTATACATTGTCTCCCGTAGCGCGTGCGCAATTCAGCCACTTAATGCGAGGCACTTGCAATTTCTGCGCGCGCACACTGTGCAAACGCATTTCCGCTACTAATAACTTCCAATGCGAGATAAGATCGGAACTTCTTTTCGCCGCGCGTCTTATACATTCGCAAACGCGTCGGACGCTTTCAAAAGCTAAGATCGCGAGTCGCGTGCGGCCGTTTAACGGAATCGGCCCGGCTGATTGATATTCAGAATAGGGCGTGATTTCAGAAAAGTAATTTACGACCGCTGCTTATATATACCTTGTATCGGGGCTCTAGTGGATTTACGAGAGAGCGGCCTCGGAAATGTATTTTCACTCCGAATCCTCTTAATACACTTTCGACGCCACGGAATTTATAAAAAAAGCGTAACCGCGCAGCGTATGACACGAACTGACAAAACAAATGAGACGCATAAAACTTATTCGTTACGAGTCGATATAAAAGCGGTGAAAGCTATACCCGCGAGTGGCGGGGTAAGTGGTAGCTGAAAATGCAGTTAAAATCACGAAGGAGAGATAAAGAAAAAAAAAAGGCGAGCGAGGCCGCTGTGCGTAAAAATAGAGCGGAATTTGAAAAATGACGCCGGGGGAGAAGGAGAGGAGGAGCGAGAAACAAATTAAGGCGTCGCGGCATTGGTTATTGGTAAAGGGGCGACATGGATACGCGGCAGAACCAGAAACGCGACAAACTGGTTTGTCGCGACAGTCCGCGGACTGTCGCCGATCGTCGGGGAAGCACCGAGGCGTACGTGCCGCGAGCGCCTGCATATCGGCCGCGTACCGACTTTAATGTAAACGTCAGGCGACCAAATATAAATTCCAGTCGGTATCAATGTGTACGGTGCCCCCGAACCCCGCTGCCGCTAAAGCACATCTGCGTAATAAAATCCGCCGCGCACAGAACGCTCCACTATCTTTATATATTCGCGACTGTGCTCAATCGTTAATTACGCCCTGCGCCACGGCTTCGAGAAGCGCGATCCTTTTTTTTTTCGCCGGCGCTGCCTGGAGACACTCGCTCCGAGGACTCCAGCATCCACGTCAATTTAATTTTCCAGCAGCGATGGGCGCGAGATAGTCGCCGAGGCGTTCCTCCGCGATACTTTATGATACGCTTTTAAATTGATTAATATAGAGCCCCAGCACACGCGCGGGACTATTTCTTTTGTTGTTGCGCGCGAGGCTTCTTTTTTTTCATCCGTTCGAGAAAGTATAAGGCCACGCACACTCCTGCGAAATGTGTAATTTTAACCACGGTATATTACTCGAACTAATTTGAAAGATAGAAGTTCCGCTTTCACGAAAATCGGCGGCCAAAAAAATGGAAGTCTCCTAAAAATTTACTTGCGATTGCTCTGATGTTTTCAGACGCCAGCTTAAGTAGAAATTCCACGGGACTTTCGTAAAAATATCTTCGGAGTTCAGGAGAAGTGTATACATACATATAACGATGTAGTGTGTCAGATGGTATTCGGGAGCCCGCGGGCTTAAGTACATCACCCGGCGAGATGAACACACGTGCGGCCTGGTCACCCCCATTGACGGTCGAGTTTTCCGTAGCAACCCTGAAACGTCGAACCCTCTCGATCTGCAGAATCGGCCCGCTGTCACCCCTGCTTTGGACGCCGTTCCCCCCTCGAGCCTGCAGAAATTTCACCCACCCACTCTCTGGATGCGTGCCCTTGCAGCTTTCACACGTTTTTTCCCGTTGCTGCGGAATATAAAAATTGGGGCGGAGTTTACACTTTTTTATGTGTTAGTATATGGCAAAGTATGTAAATCAGAGGCGCAAAGATCATGTAATTTAATTTACCTAAGTGTAACTCATGCTAATTTATTTTATTGCAGTCGGGTGATTACGAGGTTCGCTTAATTAATGAGTTTCCTGCATTTCATTCAAGCGGCATTTTATTAAAATGCTAAAACTGTTTTGCCTACGAGTTCATTGCGCTAAAAAAGTACCCGGCGGATTAAACTCGCCGACGTAAATATTGAATTAAAATCGATCGAAGCACGTATAACGTACCCCACGAAGACTGGGGTCAAAAGTTATCATTACATTTGTACGCTCCAGCCATAATTCCTCCGTCTAGTTCGTCGCGATCATTGTCCCTTCGAAATTTTCCGCTTTTTGCGGGTCCTTTTCATCCCCTAACAGCCGCGCTGCAAAGAAAACGCCCGGGCAGCCGTGATTCTCCCGATCTCCCGACCAGAGCCAATCTCACAAAGAGGATTTTCCGAGCTGCAGCGGAGGCAATAAAAGCGAGATGAGTCCGAAGGCATTCATCGAAAACAAAGCCATAGCCGAATTGCCGCGGTGTCGCAGGAGATATAGGAGGAGCGGAGCTCGGTGAATCTCCGGATGGAAGCGCGCGAGCTCCGTTCTTACGGCCGTGCACACACACACCTACGTAAATTCCCGCACACACGCTCGAGCCGCAGCTGCAACGCGGCACTGTCTCCGCAGTCCGCGGCTCCGTCGTGCGTGCGCGTGTGTTGGTGAGTGAGCGTTCAACCCCGACCCCGCCGCTCCGGAGTCCCCACTACCGGAGCGAGCTCGAGCAGGCGTACTGGAGTTGCGCCGCCGCTCCGAGTGAGCGTAGTTTCTCGCAGGACCGGCTTCGAGCCGCCCCTCAGTACGAAGCCGACGACCGGACCGGCTGCACCTGTCGTCCGTGCCGCGCGGACCGACGGATCGCTTTTTTTTGGCACCGCCTTTTATCGTTTCTTCTTTTGCTCTCGCCAATTTCATTTTGCTTTTTCAATTGGTTACGCTCACCAGAGTTTTCGATATCTTTAAAAAAAGTATATAAATAAAAATTACTGTTTTGCTGTCGCTAAAAAAGAAAAGGAAGGAAAGGACACGCACTCGGTAGATTCATTCGAAAGTTCGGGAGTGGAGGACTGCGGGATGCGCGAGATCGGCGCAGGCTGGGAGAAGAAGCCGGAGGAGGGCCACCAGTGCCGCTCAATGGATTTGGCCGGTAAACCGGAGATGGATATTTTTTGCTGAGAGCCCGGCGAGAGAGGAGCAAGGAAGAGAAGGAGCCTGTGCGAGTATGTGAGCCGTTGGCTCCGCGAAGCTTCGGTGGCGCGAGAGAAAGAGAGAAAAAGAGCGGAGAAGAGCGCGCGGGGGAGAGAAGATCTCGCACGCTTTGTTCATCTCCCCATACACTTGTTCTTTTTTCGCTTTCCGCTTCTTCTGCCTCCTCTTCTTCTTCGTCGTCGACTTGGCAGCCGGTTTCTCCTTTATTATGTTTCTTGCCGCAGTTTTACTTTCGTGATCTGTGACTTTGGGTTTCCGGCTCCATCGATCCCCGCGGCCGCAGCGCCAAGGCGGCCGAGCCGCAGCGCTTAAACTGTGAATCGAAGGAGCAGAGAGTTCGTCGTCGGAGCCCCAGTGAAGATAAGGAGCGGCTCCAGTAACTAACGCGCAGCCGAGTGACTCTGGTGCCCGTTATTTAAGTTGAAAAAAAAAATTCCTCAATTTCGTGCACGAATATTCCGTCGGTTCGGCATAAGACTTCCGGACGGTGCAGCGGACGGCTAAGGAACGTCGGAAGAAACGCAACGGCTCGTTCGGCTCTGGTAAGTCTTGCGCGCACAGCTTCCCCTAGATTTTTAGCCGCGATTAAAACCGGCGATCGGCAGCGGCCGCAAAAACGAGTTTCTGCGGGGCACGAGTGAATCGGATCGAGTATCGCCTCCCGAGATTTATTGGCCGGCTTCTCATTTACATTAGTAAAAAGTCGCCTCATTGTTATAAAACTCGTTACCGATTTCTCCTCTCTCGGGCCAAGCGCGGAAAAATCGGCGACATGCTCGCACGCTCAAGTTCACCCACGCGGTAGCCGGTATCAATTTGGCGGAAAAGGCCGCCGCTTTCTCCGCCTCGGCTTATCCGTCTCCGCGCAACTTGTCAAGTCGCGCGGATTAGCGCGATCGATCAGTCAGTGTCGCCGGCGTGCACGGCACCGAGATAGCCGAAGCCATGGCCGATACCTATGTATACCCATACGCGCGTCCTTGGCTTTCGGGCCTATGCGGCGAGAGAGCCGGAACTTTTTCGGTCGATATCCTCCGTGCACCAGTTGAGTTCAGTAGCCGTGACGAAGGTCGCGCGCGGCCTTGATACGCGCGTATCGCGGAGTAGGCCCCGCAAAATTTTCATTTCGTATCTCGAGGGCGTTACGTCACGCGGCCATCTCGCAAAGTGGGGTATTACGCGATCGGGAAGGTCGATCGTTTCGTTTATAAGCGATTCGCGTAATTGACTCGCGGCGCGAGTGCACCGCTTTCACGGCCGCGCCGAGAAAGATTCCGAGCCGGTTCATCTTTCTTAAGCTGTTTGTCAGCGAGTGATCGGATATCGGTAGAGGCTAGTTGACGAGGGGAAGATCGATCGGCTGATTCGTCTTGCAGGGCGCTGCGCGATCGTGGCTGTCAGTGGCCTGCTTTTGCGGCCCGGCGCCACACGGCGTCATGCGTAATTCTCCGCACTTGCGTAATTACGCAATTGCACGCCTTCCTTTAAGTACGTCTCGTTCATTAAGTAGTCTGCTGAATGGGCTCGTGCCGCTCCTTTGCGTAACCCCGTTACAATTGCATAAAAGGCCCGAATAACGCGCGAGCCATCTCACCGAGAAAGTCGACGAATGCACACGACAGGGGCAGCGAGGAGAAAAAAAAGGTGGATAACGTCACCGAGCCGAAATATTATACGCGTGCAGCACGGTGAATTACGGAGGACACTGCGGTTTTGGACGAAAAAAAAAAAAGAGTCGCCGGCCTTGCTCCGGTCCGCTTTAATTTCTCAACGCGCTGTGACATTAGAGGAGGCGATTGTCGTCTCAGCGAGTGCGGCTGGTTGTTTTTTTTTTACCTCACGCCCGCCGCGAGAGAAGCGTGTTAATAGACCGCTAATAGCAATGCAGTCTCATCGTACCTCCGCACGATCCGGAGCGAGAGTCACGTAACGGCGAGCGCCGCCCGGGCCTAAATCGCGTGTCAATGCATCTCGTGACCGGCATTCTCGGCACCTCGGCTTTTCACTTTCCTCTTCGGATTCAGGGCTTTTTGTCGTCGCAGCCGCCCACTAAACGTCTCCCTCTGCGATGCGCTTGGCGCTCCTCGATCCTAACAGGATTAGTGAGGAGGCGACGAGGTAGCGAGCGTGACGGGAAGATTGATCGCGCTATACCTATTTACCGACAAATTCTACGATTTGTTCAAAAAATATCGACTCGTAAACTCATCTCTCTGCAAGATTGATTACGTGTTTCTTACTAATGTTTCTTTCCGAATTGGCACGTGATTGTCGATAAATAAACGAGAATACATGTGTACATAATGTGTACTGTCAAAAAACTTACTATAAGAAAATAACATCGGAGATAGAGATTTGGAATGTAATTATCGTACTCACGTTCTTGTGATTTTCAAGAACTTGAGTACGATTTTTTTAATCTAGAGTTAATAATTTGTATGCAGAGTCACAATCTTCTTTATTTTTGTAATTACAAAGCACAAATTCAAAACTGATTTCAATTACGATACTTGTAATTGTATTTCACATTTTCCCGAGAGAGAGAGAGAGAGCGAAGCCTTCAAAAAAATGAAGAAGGTAAAGAAAAAAGTATATAATAATAAAGGAATTTTCGATTAACGGAGGAGAAGATTAAGTGTTTAGTGCAATGTTAGATTTGTGTACGCTCGGGCAAGAACTTGCGAAGACGGCAAGTGCAGGTCTGCGGTATGAGCGGCCCGTAGCGCGATTAGTCACAGCTTCGCCGGTGCGCAGTGCGAGAAAAAGAGAGAAGGAGAGACGCGCGGTGCAGAGTAAGGAGCTAAAGGAGACGATCGGACACACTGCGATTACAGCGACACGGAGAAAATGACTATTTACACCGGCGGTCATTCGTGACGTTCCGTGTTGCGCGACCCTCGCAGCCTCGTTCACAAGGTGAGACACAGACCATCGTGTCGAAGTGGCCGTCCCGGTGGTCCCCTTTCCGTCTCCTTTCGATTTTCACTTTTCCACGCTTCATCAGCCAGAGCGCCGAAAACGTTCTCTCCGCCCTTAGAGGTTCGGCGACGAGCGCGGAGCTTCCGTTTTACACGGTGAAAGTGATTTCGATTTACAAAATATTTTGATTTACAAAATATTTTGATTTACAAAATATTTCGATATACAAAATATTTGTAATGCGTCCGTCTCCACGAGTTGGGAAATGTTTCGATAATAAGAGTGAACAATTAATAAGTCGTTATCCCGGCGATTTGTAAATTATTAAATGGCTATTATGCATAAGGTGACGATTAAGTAATTTGGCCGGGCTGTTATGTCAGACGTCTTCATCAGGACGATTATTAACAAGTGAACTTTTTAGGCGCAATACCTAATTGCTTGTTGAAAAACTGTACTATACGGCACGAAAAGTATATTATTAAAGCAACATTCTTACTGTTTCCCCGCTCTAATCTCCCGTATTTTTTAATGAAAAATAATCACTTATCCCCGCACTTCCTCCTTCTCCTAATTGACAAAAAACTTGCGGCGAAAAAAATGGTTTAAATCGTATTTTTACGAGCGACTTACATCATTTTCAGAATCGTAAAAGAACATTCAGGTAATTCCAAAAACCCATAATGCATTATACTTTACACTGTCTTTAAAAAAATCGTGAAAAAAGAACGCTATATTCTCTCGTTTGCGAGCGAAACGAAATTATAAAAGTGCGCAACCATAAAAAAAAGAACGAGAGCGTCAGAACTTTCGACCGTACGACAATGAAGAGCTTTTATTCTCTAGCTGCTCCAGTTGGGCGTGTATAGTTGTTGAGAGAAGAAAGAAGGGAAATCGCAGAGTGTCAAAATAAAAGAAGACGCAAGTCGTTGCAGTACACATACGAGGGCACCGAGGAGATTTCCTTTCGCATCGGGCACTCGCGCGTATGTCGAAGGAGGCTAATGGGAGAACTCGATCGGTCGACTTTTCGACTCGTCGGCGTAATTTCTCCTACGCTTGCCGGGTAAAAGGAAACAAGAGCGCGGCAGACGCGGCGAACGCACACTCTCGCGACGCCGGCAGCCCACATACAACCGGCAAAAGACATTATTGCCCAGATATGGTCAAGGCAGGCTCGTACAAGGCGGCCGGCTTAAATTTTCCGCCGATTGCACTCTCCGCGACCGGATCCCGCAGATAGGATCGCCTTTCGTTCGCTATCGCTTTATCAGCTGGGAACGCGCGCGAATGAAGGTTTCTATCGAGTGGCGCATCACCGAGTCCGATTTTCGAGCGCAAACTGGAGCAGCGCCGGAGATCCGGATAAAAAAAGAGAGTCTACGTCGACGTATATAAAAAATACATTTCCCAATAAAATCAGTCGTTTCGGCGGCTATTAAAAAAAAGCGCCGCTATTGAATATACATCTGCTCGGTTCGGGCGTGTGCGCGCATACAGCTTCCATTTGTAGAATATACTCGGGATATGTAGGACACAACGACGTTCACCGTCCGCATTCTCCGTACCTGCCTCGTTCCTCTTTTCGTGTGTGCGGCGCGTCTCCTTCGCTCTTTCAAACGTATCCTCCTGCGAGTCTCGAAAGTTAAGTCCCGAGAGACCGCCAGCGTATGGGTGCAACGCACCGTACGCCTCTAATCGTTTGGATTTGTATCCAAGCGTAATTTATTTGACACTCGATAAAAATTTAGGCTAATAGAACCTCGCCGGGGTTACGATTTTTCATCGCGGCTTGTTTTACCTTCTCTTAACGGAGCACGATCAATCCGTGAGCTTTTATGGGATGTGTGCCTTCACGTAAACGCGGAGACTGAGACTCTCGTGTCTATGTATTCACGTACATATCCAGAAAAATATACAAATATATATATTATACGTGTACTTGATTCGTAATCGGCAGCGGATTCACATGGTGTTTTCCACCAGGCGCGACGTCGCCGGAAACCTCCTTGCCGCACGTGCGCGGGAACGGCTAACCGTAAAGGTCAATGCTTGGCCGTTTTATTTCGAGCGGAGGAAAGCCGCACGGCGGAGGATATGGCCGGGGGCGCCGACTTCCTTCCACGTCGAAAACGAGCGGTGCCTCGTTAATTCGCGCATGCACTCGCCAGTGCTCACGTGTGCGGATGCCCGTAAAAGCCGCTTGGCCGCCTCTCGCGTATATCGTTATATGTACGGCAGAAATTTCGTATTATGCCGCCGCCGACTCGACTTTCGTTCCGTCAATCACAGGCCCGCGTCTCTCCTGCACGCGTTTCGCTCTCGGAGCGCACCGCGGGGTTAAGCTTTTATTAAATAAAAAAAGTTTAAAAAGAGCGGCAACACCGCGAGCGCTTCTATTATCGGACGCCTGCGCGTGGGAAGCCTATGGGATTCAATCGCCCGCAAAGGTCGAGCCGCGCCACTTTTCTTTTCGATTCCATCATGCATGTGCATGCGCGCGACTCCTTTTCAGCTTCGACGTCCGAGGACAAATAAACGTAATTTATTTTGATGGATTGCGCGCGGGTGAAAGGCTTTCCTCTCGCGCGACACGTGTTACAAATATACGCTCTCCCGCTTTCCGCATAATATGTATATCAGAAAAGGAGAGTCCTCGCAATTATACGCGACTGGCTCCGTAATATAATAGCGGCCCCCGAGAGTCCCGGTTTTTTTTAAACGTGCCCACGCGTGGGCATGCGGCTGGTGCAAGCACGTCTGCAGCTGCACCGGTCAAAAGTAAGAGTGCGCGCCCGGCGTGCTTATTGTGCTTTCATAAAATCGCCTGGAAATGAATCGCGAGTTTGCCGCTCCGCGGAAAGCTGCGCGCTGCTGTATATCCAGCTGCTGACTTAATTCGAGTTAATAAGTGCAACTACAGTTATAGAGGGGCCCCCGTCCCGGTGCAGCTGTAAATGAAATGATTTGTGTGCTCAATTTGTTTTCTCTTCAATCTGCTTAACGGCGAAGTAGGCGTCCGCCGCCCGCTGATGAGGATCCGCATGTAAAGTGCATGTTTACTCGAAGACACGGCCTCGACCATCCCCGGGACATGACGTCTCTCTCGAGTTTAAATAAACAAGAGCACGACGAGGTACTCGATCGTCGAATGAGGTTTACATGCGCCCGCCAACCGCAACGTCTTCATCACAATAACAGACACGGTCCAGTTACTCTGCATCGCAAATGTGTGCCTTATCAGGCCCGGTAAAAAAACGACCCTCACGAAAATCGTGCGATAACTAACCGAGTACCGCCTTATCTCCGTATTATACAGCTGCGAAAAGGTTTTGAACAAAAAAACAAGAAAAAAGAAACTTGTAGTAGCCGATAGTACAATGAAGCGCGGACCGCGCGAGCCTCGCAGCGGGAGCTTATCGTTTTCTCTCCTGTTAATCGTCGTTCAAAAAAAAGTAAGATATCGGCTTCCTCGTTTAACTTGGTCGATAGCGGCTCTCATTCGAGAGAGCCGCGCAATCATCGCGGTTGAAAAAAGGTCGAGATGTAAAATACACGAGCGGGGCTGGTCGATCAGCGGCGCTCAGATATATACCAGAGCCCACAAGCGCGCACTAATGGGAGCTACTTTAGGGCTCATTTGCATTGAAAAGGCTTGGCACCTGTCGACTGCCGAGCGACCTGGCCCCCCGAAAAGAAATTGTGCTGTTATTATCCGAGCGACCGGCAATACTCGAAACTCCGGAGTGAGCGCTCCTTTCATACGTCCATGGAGGAGCCACGGTGCAATTGCTAGATGAATCCCTACACCACGGGTGTAACTAAGTCAAACGGAACGATATTAAATAATCCTTCCGTATTTGTGGGAAGGATGTAGTCTAATGTTCCTAACTGGATTTTTTTAAATGTACGTAGCATGTTTTCTTAGATATAAAAAAGTTCAATAATTATAAATAAAGAATTCATTGACCAGTACTTTTTCTCCTAAAAGATACGATATTGTTTTAACTTAATATTTTTAACATCATAAAAATATACAGGTTTTCGTATTCGTTAAGAGTGAATAAAATATTATGGTAAAGCATCGTCAAATTGAATAAACTTGTAGGGCAAAAACTACTAGTTAATAGACTCTTAAAATTTTGTTCTTTGTTTTTATACGCATAAGAAAACATAATTATATAGTTTCAAAAAAATTCATAATCAAGAGCTATACACTCCTAGTCAGTACAAATTTACTTATACTTTGAGCATCATTCTTCAAGGAATTTCTCCGCATTATCGCCAAACACCGTCGTACTACGCAGTCGCGCGGAATAAAAAGTGGATTAAGTACTTTTTTCAGCTAAGAGTTCGCGCGCTCGCGAAGCTGATTCACGCTTCTCGCTTACACGCGACACAGGATATCCTTGAAACCTTCTAACGGTTTGGCCGGGAGTCCGCCTCGCTCGGCTCTCGGTTACGGGAACGTTGGGTGGCGCTTTCCCACACGGATATATCTACGCGCGAGTTGCGTGCGGCGCGTTCTGTGTATACCCAAGAGGAGAGCTCTCCTCGTCTCCTTCGGCCGCGCCTCTCCCCACTTTCCGTCTCTTTTTCCTCGCGGCGTCGGCGGCGGCGAGGCTGCCGTTATGTTGCTTACCTTACACACGCGCGGATCGCGGCTTCGGATTTCGGATCCCCCCGAGCTCCTCTCATCGCGAGGAGATCGTTACGAGCCTCACCATTGTACCGATATGTACCGGCGAACGGGAGCGTGCGCGCGAAAATTTATATACAATACCCGCGCCGTCAAAAGTTGCCCCCCTCCTCCCCCACGCGAAGACTAGCACGAATTCGTAGCTCGAGATTTATTTGCGATGCCGCGTGTTTAGTCACCTTGGCTGCGAGTTAGCAAGGCTCGGGCCTCTCTCCAGGCGAATCCTAAAAATTAGCGCGTTCTTTGCTTTTTTTCGCCTGCCTGCATACTCGCGGCACGAGATGAGCCATTGCGCGGCGCACCTTGAAATTGTTGCGAAATTAAAAAAAAAAAAAAAAAAAAAAAACAAACATTATAACGAATTTACGCAATTAGCTTCGAGAGAACTGAGAGTCGCGCGTATCTGACCGTTTTTACGCACGAACGAGAAAGATTTCTTTATCTATTTCTCTCTCTCTCTCAGAAAAAGTTCACCGTTATTTCGCTGATACAAAAAAAAATGAGGTATCAGCGACGGATCAATTTATTGCCCATGGGGAAGGGAAAAAATGTGAGAAAAAAGCCGATGCGCTATCGGAGCTGAGCTTTCCTGCTATTGTACGAAGAACTCGTGCTTATGCCAAGCTCCGAAAGACTCCAGAGCAGAACGTATACACGATTTTTAATTGTTCCCCGAGCAAAACGGTTCTTTGACGCGATCCCATCGTTTGCACGGTTTGACGACACGCGACGGCCTTTTTTCACTGCGTAATTGTTTTGACAATGAGTTACATTAGAGGCGTGAAATTTTGTAACGTTATGACAGTCACGGGAATATTGATACTCTGACAGTGCCAATTGATGGTAATGAAAAGTTTGCGATTGTGACTGGGCAGTCCTTGTATTGGCGAGCAATTACCGGCGTAACATATCGCGGACGTCCAATTTTTTTTCCTCAAAGCATGATGAACTCGATTCCGGAGTCCGCGCCTCTAAATCTCCCAGTCGATTAACGGGCCGCGCTTTCATCGTTCTAACGTTATCGTTTATCTCAAGATTTCGAGGTGCCTTAACCTTCCCGGCGATTGAATGACAAGTTTGTTAAGCGGCGCCCGGGGCACCGGTGACTGGTCGGAACGGCCCCTGGTAAAAAAGCCCGCGATCCATTGAAAATTGGGGTCGGAGGTCGAGTCGGCCGGTCAGTCGGCGCGCGCGTCGACGTAAGGATCGTGACCCTCTTCGCGATATGCGGGTCGTCGGGCTCTTTACCTAGCGGTTAAACTCTCCTACCATAACCAGTTATATCCTTACAATGTAATTCTATGATTCAGAGTTGAATAACAAGAGTATTATGTTTCGCGTAATGTTTGCAACCAGCGGAGCTTGACCTCGGAAAATTCAGGTCTCCGAGCCGCCACCGTTCAGCGACTCCGTTCGCGCCTTTCTATTAACGTTTTAAAGCTCGCCGATGCGACCTCCACTTTGTTGCTGCGCTCTGCGTTGTAAAACTTAATCCTCCGTCCGGCGCGTCGATAAGTGATGCGAGACGCAGATGCAAACACTCAACGTGGTTCCTAGTCTTTAACTTTTAGATGTTTTTATTTATTTTGCCTTTATTTTTTTACCTCCAACAGTAAAATCGCGCGCACTTCATTACGGACTTTAAGAGCTCTCAAGTGTCTTCTCGTCCGGAGCACTCGAGGTAAATCACCGACCGCGCTCTTGCAAAGTAGCCGATGCTCGACGTTTTTTTCGTTTCTGTTTTTCTTTCTCCGTTGAAACCGCGATATTTTTCGCGACTCGCTTAATATTATGTAAATACAAATTCGACGAAATCCAAATTACGCTAGTTTGGTTATGTCGCTCGGTAATGCGGCAACTTTCTCAGCTTCCCAAAACGCTGGGGCGTGAAAGAGGCCGTATAATAAAAGAAAAAAAAAGCCGTCGACGTTTTTTTCGAGACACCACGTCACCGAAAATCTCGCTCGAAGAGGAAAATAAAGCAGGTGGAGCGTAAGAAGTAGTGGAGCCGCGAAATCGCCGGCGTAGTTAATGAATTATGCGTTTGTGCTGGCACGTTCGGACTGCTGGGAGCCTATTGGCCGCCTCGACGGCGTGCCCGATAAAGAGCGAGCTGATAAAACGTCAGTGCTCGGCGAATGAAAGCAGCAGCTTTAATCGAGAAATGATCGTGGCCTCCTCGCGCATCCGCGGGTTTCTGCGCATGCACCCAGAGGAGAAATCGGCAGGCGCTCTCGGGTGCTTCCGGCGCACGCTGCCGCGGAGAATAATTAACCGAGGTCAGCCGGCCGATGAAACTTGTATTATTGGGCCTCGCGAGATAGCTCGGGATAATCAGAACCGTAAAAGGCGCCTTACGCGGAAGTGCTCGTAAATATTGAGCCGTTCGGGGGTGACGGAGGGTATAAATCTCGCAGCTTTTCGCGAAATAGCCAGTGTCGGGGTCCCGTGTGTTAATTGCCTGCATTAGAATATCTCAGCGTCGCGTTGGTCCGACGACAATGAGCCAAGGCCGTTAATCAGATAAAGGTAGCGGCAGCTGATCTCCACCGAGAGGAGGCGGAAAGGGCCCCGTTTTCCCGATCATCGGGCCCCAGCTAACCGTTCGTCGAGCTCGTATTTACGGTGGAGGTGGAGGGGGGCCGCCGCTGTACCGGATAAAATCGTGACTCGGCGCCGAGAAATATCATTAAAATAATGGCGACGGATTGAAAAAGAGCGGCAAGACATCTCTATCTCCTTAGAGGCCCCCCTCGACAATCAAGAGCTTAGAGGAGGCATTGTTCGGTGCGCGGAGGCGCTCTCGCTCGCCAGATAAATCCTTTATCGCTCGACACTATTGGCCCCGTGTTCTACCGAGCGTGGGATCAAATCGACCGGAATCATCGTCTGCCCCCTCCCCCCTCTTTCCGCCACGGAACGCCATTATCGGCCCGAGTGTCGCGCGCGCGTTTCATAACTCGTTTATTACCGCAAACGCACGCGCGGGCCTTATCTCCGCTGGATCGGCCCGTGACGAAAGTGCGCCCGCTCTTGCTCGCTTCGGAGTGTGCCAATCGCGTCGGGAAAATATTTTGTGCAAAGGGTCCGTAGCCCCACTGAAGATTGCACACCGCGCGCTATCCGACCGGCTCTTCCTTAAACGAACCGCAGCCTTGAAAAAAATATGAAAGGATGGATCACGCGGAGAGGGCTGAAGGCGAATTCGGGGGGCTCTTCTCACATACCTGCAGTTTGGACCGGCCGCACATAGAAACTGGTCTGACTGGCCAGCGCCCAAAGACTCTTCTTCTTCTGCCTCTCCTCCCGTAGGTAAAACGCGAGGTGCACACGCCGCGGAGCGAACGCGTTGGATCGGACTCGGACGCACGCACACAGGCGCGCGCTCGAAACCTGAATTACGAAGGTTCTCAAGCGCTTCTTTCGCGCTCGCAATACGCAAAGTCCAGCGGAGCCGCCTCTCCCGCCGCCGATGCTCTCGCGGGGAGAGAGGAGGCTCCGCATTAATTTATCGCGTCGACCCCAGTTCTGCGTATTCAGAGCTCGCCTCGTTTAATACACCCGGCAATAATCGCTCCTCAATTTATTCCAAGAGCAATGAGCGCGCTAGAATTTTAATTAACGAAACATTGTTCGCGGCTTGTAATGGGAGCTGTTCTATACTTTTTAGCTTCGCGACGAGGATATATTGGAGTCCCGACATTAATATGCAGCGCTGAATTAAACGATAGCTTGCTCTTTATATCTTGCCCGTTTTAATATCTCACTGCGAAATTTTCAAACGAGACTCTTTTATTTGGAGTGCTTTTAATAATAAGCGAATTACAACATCTAAACTTTGAATAAAGTGAAGTTTATATACATCCATGTGCAAATCGCAATACGAGTGATTTGTGCAAAAAAAATTGCAATGCAAAGATATACTAATGATTTTCAAGCAGCATCTTATTGAAAGAGAAAGTTTTGCATAAAATGTAAATATACGCGTTATGAAAATAAGTGTATGTTTTCATAATACAGAATTCCGATTTAATTTATACATTTTGACGGAGAAACAGAAAACCACGAGGCATGTACACAAAACATTTCAGAATAAATCCCAAAGAAATGCAAATAAAAAACCACTGAATGCGTAACAATGTTCCGATCCGCTCCTAATTATAGCGGGAGAAATTCTCGCGTGTAGATCGTGTGTCAAAGATGCAATCGATACGACGTCTCAGACAGCGTCTCGCCGCTACAGCTCCAATTGAATTCGCGCCGCGAGGGGCCTCGTCAATTGCACCGGGCTCAGCGCCGCCGGGGCGAACAATCGGATTCGATCTCATTTCCTGAGGGGACTCCCCCGGTTTTCAGATCATTGTTCGCCGTCGACGGGCACTCGGCACTTTCCTCTCCTCCCCGCGGATCGCCCCGGGCACGCGTCCCTCTCGCGACACCCGCGACGTTGGCTCGCCACGGATAGAAAGTCAAGAGTCGAGGCGACAGTTCGCCTATCGCTGGCGTGCGTCTACAAGCCGAAACAATGCGACAGTGTCTACCCGATAACAATGTCGACCGACGTTAGGAACGATACCGCTTTTACACGGATTCCGCTGATGTCGCGAATTCTTCCGAGGAAACGCTCGCGCTTCTGGAAGAAAGTAATCGCGTCCTGTGGAGGCTCTCCTGCATTGCAACTACGACTCGTCCCTGAACTTTCGCCTCTTCCTCCATTGCACCTTTGCTGAACGCCCCCCCCCCCTCCCTCCGGATGCGAGAGCTCTGCTTTTTTGTCCCTGCCATAGCCATGAATTTTTATAGATTTCTCTGTACCGATTGAAGAAAGTTCCACTAATTGAAGCCACGCCGGCAGCGACGCTCTTTTGGTAGGCGCGTAAATGCACCAGAAGAACCGCCAACACGTTCGCGGGGTAAGAGACCGACGGCGATCGCGAGAAAAACGATTCGTAGGCCGCGTCACGTACACCAACGGGAGACGATTCCTCAATTTCACCCGAGCGACAGGCGGACGGAAAAGAACAGCAAAAACAAAAGTCATACGGAGCCTCTACTGGACGCGAATCATTCGCGTGGAATCCCAATGAGAGTGCACTCGGCGAGAAATCGGCCCGAAATAAAGGATCCAGGGAAAGGAGCCGATCCGCTTAACGCAAACGTTCAAAAATCAGGGCGACCAGGCGGCATTAATCTCTCTCCCTCTCCCTTTGTGCATCCATTCGACTCGAGCCCCGAGGGTACTTAACGATGACTTCTCTTTTTTTTTTTATCAGAACTCTTTCCCTCAATTTTAGCGAGCACGAAAAAAATTACAGGTTCTCATTCGATTCAACGCGGAACGATGCATCGTACATAATACCAACGCCAGGCGCGAGGAAAAAAAAACAATGACACGCGCGCGAGCCGCGGGAACAAACAGTGATATGTGAGACCCGAGCTGTTACAAATGCAAGAAACGGACACGAGAGCGATTAGCAAACGTAGCTCGATAAACGTCGGTAGCCGTTGCATTAATAATGCCGTAAAGAGTGTGCCAAGCGCCGGTGAAAATTTCCATGGCTCACGGCTACGATTGTAGGAAACAACGGGCATAAAACAAGGGGCCCACCTAGGCGCCAGACAGCAAGAAAGTCCTCGTTACAAATTTTTTTTACTCGTCGGCGCTCTGAACACTCGGCGGCGGCCGCGCCGATCGCCCGCGGCTCACAATTTTTGTCTGGGACATTAAGCGGCATTAAGGTTGCGGCTCATCGAAGCGCAATCGGACTAATACGGGGAGTAGAGCGAGATAATGTAAATCTGGCCGGTCGAAGTAATGTGCCCGTACTCGGCGCGAGAGACTGTAACTGCGCGGCGCCGCCGGGAGATAAGAGAAATAGAGTGCGAGATCTTCCTGAGAACTAGCGAATCCGAGGGAGTTTCGCGCGACTCTCGCCAATTGCGAGAAAGGCGTCGCGCTGTACCGTTACTCCGCGACCATACACCACTGGCAGAGCCTAGTAGCTGTCGTAAAGCGCCCGAAGGCTCGATGTGCCTCGGCTCTCGTGCCTTTTTTTTCTTTTCTCTCTCTTTCTCCTTTTGCTCCCGACAGTTCTAACAACGGCGGGCTAATAATGTACGTGTTACCCGCACCCACTACCTCAGCTTGGCACCTCATTTTTATGCTAAGCAGTTGTACTTTTACGCATTTACCATTCGCGCTGTTTACCGTTCCATTATGAGTGCGCCGGGCATGTACACCGACTTGGGCAACGACTATAGTGCCTTCATATCTGAATATCGACCCTGTTTCGATGAAAATTCTTTCAGCAGTGTTTTTGAGAAGCTACAACGCCTTGACGGAAAACCTTTCTATTATATCGCTAGAACAGTTTTGCCACGCATCCTGTGATCTGATAATGAATAGCCACGACTTGCATTAATTAAAAGAGACTGTCAAGTGTTCTAAATATAAATTAGCGGATAAGTAGATCCTCCAATTACATGATGTTTTTAAAAGACATTCGAGATCGTATCTTGCACCAAGGCGCTTGGAAGAAATATGAAAATTAGTATTCTATACAAGATTACATCGACGTTGTAAAATCGAACTGTTAATTATGTCGAGTGAATATACAGTAGGTATATATCGAGGAACGTGAAAATAATTTAAAAGCTGTATTAAATGGATTTAATGAAGTTTCTATTTTTAAAAGAGAACACATACGTTCTCCGCGGCTCGCGCAAGAAAAGATGTTTATGTTTGATAGTGCACCGCGCACACAAGAGGCTCCATACGAGAAAACCATAATCCAATATTTAATGTTTGCTCAAGATGCCGCGATAGTCTGACATAATTAATTGACCGTCTACGCGCCGCGCAAAAAGTTGGCAATAATGTGGTAAAACGCGGGAAAGCGGATTAGACCAGCGGATCAAAGAGAGACTTCCTAAATAACGGAGACCGAGCCGGACGCACTTCTAAAGGAAGAGGAGGTCCGGCCCGGGGGCCACGGCCCTCGCGGGAAGTTTATCGCGCTCGTCCGTTCCGCCGGTGCTTTAAACGCAGGTGACAGAGAGGAGGCTCGCGCGTCCGCCCGCGGGTGCTCGATCACTCTTCTCCGAGGGGAGGGGGGGGGGGAGACCTCGGCTCTCTCGGTTAATATTATCCCGCGTGATCGACCACACCCGCTCTTTCTCTCACTGGCAGTGTGCCTGGAGCACGTGGTGCGCACTGGTCCGTCGCGAGGCTTCCATCGCGCATCCTCTCTTTGTCCGTGCCCCCCGTCTCCTTTTTCTCGCGGGCGCGAGAGGCCTTATCTGCCTCCCGCATCTTCCTTCCTTCCTCCCGCGCACCGTAGCAGTTCCTTGAGACGCCACTCTTTTATCTTCATTTCTATTTTTCGAGCTTCCCCCGAGCCCTTCAAGTATACTGTTTTCGTTTATCTCATCACGGAGATATCCGCCGCTCTCGTGCGGCTGGCAACCTCGAGTCCTCGATCCGACTCCTCTCTCTCTCTCTCTCTCCCGGGCTGGAATTAAAATCTTCGAGGCACATCGCGCGCCTCGTACTTGCAATTACCTCCGACTCTCTTCCTTTTCTAATAGACTTGTGTTTCCTCACTTTTTATTCGTTCCTCCGGCAGCGCCAGGGCAGAGATGATTACCCGCCGCGAAAAATCCGGCGCGCCGGTGGGCTATAGCGAAGGGAAAACCGCAAGGAGGGGAGTGTGCACACTCGCGGATGTGCATAATTAGCAAAGTCAAAGAAAGCTCGCGAGCCGGCGGCCCTTCCGCCTCCCCCGCGACGCGCGCGGCTAACGTCTGTACGTGCGCACGCGTATCTACTCCATTCCTCGCGGCTCCTCGCGCGCAGGGTTACGGGTCAGACCGACCGCATCACGTCCTGTCTATGCTATAATGCGCGAATAGCAGCGTACACCAGGCTGCCTTAATTTCCGTGCCATTAAAGCCGCCGACGCGGATGAAAAATGCAAACTTCTCCAGTTCACGCGGTAATTGTATACCCCGCCGCGCGGTCTTTATAAATTAATGCATAGATTTCGATTTCGTATACTTGCAGTCTATAGCCTCTTACCCGCGGCGGCGTTGATAAAAAAAAAAGAGGGAAGAATGAGAGAGGGGCAAACGTACGCGCGAAGCCAAAGTAATACGGCACCTATACGTTTCTATTATATACCGCGGCGGCACGGGAAAACAAAGTATTAAGACATTCAGTTTAATACACGATCCCTGACAATCTCAATTCCCAAGATAGAATCTGCACACGGATATACGCCGCGGATGCGCGGCGTTCCCCTGGCTTCCTTAAAGAGACCGCATTGTATCGACCGGCCGCAGATACAAAAGACCGTGCAAGAAAAACCAAAAGGGAAATAAAAAAACAGAAGTGAAATCCATGCCGGGCCGCGCACAACAATAAAGCCGCGGGAAGAAGCGCGCAGTTTCGCGAGTCGTTGGAGCCGCTTGTTTGTATTACTTATAGAAAATTGACTTTCCAATCTAGGAGCTGCGCGCTATCGATCTCGACGATATACTCTGTGTGTCTATGTGTGTAAATGTACGGACACGTGCACGTACACCTCTCTGTACCGTGCGCGGGAGAATAATGAGACGATATCGCGCTCAGGGGGAGATAAAGAACAACGACGTCGCTGGAAAAGTGAAATTCCTCCGGACGACGCCGACGACTCTCGTGCATCCGACGGTCACCGCGGCCAATTAGTCGCCGCGCGATTTCTCGGCAGTTTCATTAACAGACGAGTGGGTGTGCTCGCGCGCCAGCCCCTTTCGCCGGAAAATCCCGACATTTTCTTTTTTTTTTCAATTTTCGATGGTATCGCGTGCCGGATTGCCGAGATCGGAGTTTCTAGCGTCGCGTGCGCGGGTGACCTTGCCAGGGAAAAATCATCACCTCCACTTTTCTATAGCCGTTGAGAAACTTGGTTGGGCAGCGCACGGTGTGGGATGCGGTACGCCAATGAAATCGAGAGCCTCCTTGATTGCACCTCGTTTCTCGCTTGATTAACCCCTCCGGACATTTTTCTCTTGTTCGCATCCCGCTGAGCATTGTTTTTTGCGCCACTAAAATTGCAACCGATTTTACCTATACGGATACTCTTAATGCTATATCCGCCGTAGGTGCTTATAGTAGCCACGCGTGGGCGTAATTCGATTTTTCTTTTTATAGCGTGGCATAATCGATCGAGAACCTAATTGTACTTTTTTTTTATTTTTTAATGTTATTTATTGCGAGAACCGCGGACCAGTGGATTAAGTAAAACAAAGCTGCTCTCCGCTCGTTAGCATCTCACTTTATAATGATTCTTATGTAAATCATTGTTGCGCAGAATGGCCGAGGAATACGAAACGAAATTGATAAATACCTAACTATGAAATATCTTTTTGAAAAAGTGGCATTATATAAGAAAGTGGATTCTCGTTTTACAATCATCGCGCCATTGATTCCTAAGAAAAGTTGGTAATTTTTTCACAACGCGAAAAGATCACGGTAAACTCGCTGTATATACACAATTTCACGAGCTGCACACCCGAGTGTCGTGATACGGAGTCCACGCCTGTATATTACATTTATGGAAATCCGCAACCACATAAATTGAAACTTTTGTCGGACTGCATTGTGCACACGCTAGCAGCTTTATAAATGAACAATGATTTCCAAATCGTTAATTTCGAAAGTACATAAATAAAATCTCCGCGAGAGATAAAAATAAACGACAAATGAAATAAAAAAACACGGTGGCCTAACGACGCGTGTGGAGCGAAAGATATATATATGTGTGTAAGCTCAAACAATCGCGCTTGTCGGACAGGGCGCAGTAATTCTAATAATGACAAATGAGGCGGGACAATTTATAGAAATAAACGTCCCGACGCGCGATTTCACAAGGATCGATCGCGTCGCCGGCACAGCGCTTGCGCCCGCTCCTACACGGAGCTTATCTCCTCTCTCCCGTGCAAATCGATCAATCGCGGCGCGCGCGACACCGTCTCTCCCGTTTCTATAGCCATCGCGCGCGACGCACTCGGCCGTGTACTCCGCGACCCGCGGGAGCGAAATCATCTTTTCCGCTCCCCTCCTGACACTCGCATAACGACCGCGAAAGTCTTTTTCCCACAGCACACTTCGCTCGCGAGGTTTGGTCATTTATATTAAGCCGGGGCCTCTGCCTAGTTCGAGCGAGAGAGAGACGGAAACGATAGATAAGGAGCGGATGCAGTTGCGTGTGTGCACCGCGAACGCGAACCTCACGTTCGGCTCTCTCGAGCGGCGGCCGATGCAATTTATTCACCTGGTCATGTTATATAGCGAACGCAGCCCGGCAAACATAATCGCGCCTCCTCGATTTCCATTTTCCGGACGAAATAAACACTCGCGTCTCATCCTTCTTCCCTCCCCTCCCGGGTTCACACGCTTTTCATCGATTTCAATTCCTTTCTTTGGCCGCCCATTCCCCTCCGCTCTTTCCCCGGGCCTTTTACTCCTCATCCGTCTTACGGACGCGAAGAGGAAATCCCATTACGCCTCGCGATATTTTCCAGCCATGTAGTTAGCGGGCGACATCAAATTATGAGCGCGGACGACTCCGGGTGTAATTGCATGGTATTACCTTTGTGCATGTGCTTCTTTAAATATCGAGGTGTGTGCATGGTGATTAGCGCGAGTACCCGCATGCACGCAAGTACCTTCGGATAGCGCGCGCGAGAGAATAAAAATGAAAGAGAAGGTAACAATAAGAAATAAAATTAGAGTAGAATTTCGAAAAACCGGTATATTACACGGCTGCGGGAGATGTAGGCCGTTTTCCCAGGCCGAGCGGTTCTTCTTAATTCGCTCTAATAGAATCGGTACCGAACACTTTGGCTAATACACGTGAGACGCTAGCCCCGGAGAGAGAAAGAGTCGGGCGCATTATAAACCGCTGAAAAGTACTCGTACGGCGCAATTGACATCCTTAGCTCAAGTGGAGTACCATATTAGCTCGCGTCTGGCGTCATTAAATATTTGTCCTTAGGCGAGTCGTGGCACTCTTTCCCAAGCGTGCGAGTCCGCTCGAATCCCCGTATAGAGTGTAACGATCCCGCCTCCACTATTATTCTATCAGTCGCGCGTTGTCGGCACGCACGCACAAGACTCCTCTCTATCCTTTTTTTTCTCTTTATTTTATTTTCTTTCTTATTCGCCACATTTTTCTCCACCTTTCCTGAATCATAGAGCGCCGCTCGTACATAAATAAGCGAGCGTATCCTGTCGCGCGGAGCAAGTGACAGAGGAAAGCGAGCAGAGCGTGACTCCACCTGGGAAAATCCAGATTAACGCTCGCACTGTTATATACAAATATCCGAGTCGAGCGCATGCACGGCGTGGCTTTATATAGGCACCGCGGCCGAGCAAGATATCGCCGATGAAATATATTGAGAGGGCAGCACGCGGGGAAAAGCATATAGGCGGCACTTCTCATTCTCCTCGGTGTAGGTATACCGAGCGCACGCACCGAGAGGCCCTCGTGAATTTGCGCCGCGAGCATCTCGCGAGCGACGCGGACCACCCAGGGACTACACGTACCGGCGGCGGCAACTGGCATTCATCCATTATAGGAGCGCCTGCGTAACAGGGGACGATCCATTGGGAGAGAGGGAGGGAGAGAGAGAGAGAGAGAGAGAGAGAGAGAGAGAGAGGATGAGCGGCTAGATCGTACTTTTCGATATACAACGCGGGCCTCGGTCATTCTCCGGCGCGAGCGAGCCCGAGGCTGGCTCGTCCTTGTCCGACGCCAAGTGCGAAAACGCACGATTGCACGCCCCTTCCTTATATACCTACACCGTCGCCGAGCGGACCTCCTGGCCCCGTGGATGCCGCTGATTAATGAGCCCAAGGGCTCTCTTTTCTTTTTCCCGTATTCGAGTGAAAAAAAAAAAGGAAAACACCCCGCGATTGCGTTCACGAGCTTTAACGGATGACTTTGTCGGCTGGTTTCTTTTTCCCCGAGTCTAGCAATCAATCACTCTGATGACTTATTGTGAGGCACCGGGTTTCCTTGGCTTTTCAAGCGTGAAAACGAAAATTTGTCTCTTGGCCCTTTACCCGGAGAAAAGTTTCTGTTTTGTAAATATTATTCTTGTTACTTTCGCAGCGTATGTCGAAAGCCAACTAATTGTAATTGAAAAACCTACTCATTTATCTCGTCCGCGCAAAATATCCTGTCGATACAAAGGACCTAATAGTGAGTCCACTGAAGCTGAAACGAGTCCTTTTAAAGAGGACCGAGAAGGCAGCAACACTGTCAGCGCGCGATTCGCCATAAATTCATCATGAAATTTCAGTCTTGCCAGGACGCACGCGACCGCCTCGCCGTAGATTCTCTTTGTGCTGCCTCGCGCATCCTCTGACGACGATCGGCAGGAGAAAAAGGTAGACTCAGTACCGCCGCGGGAAAGACGATGCGTGTGTATATATACCCGCGACTTCCCGACTGTGCAGTCGCGCGCACGCAAAGCCCGCCGACGTCGATAAGTCTTCCGGGGCTCTGTAAATTCAGGATATTTGTTCGAATCTGTCGTGAGCAGCGTGTCTGGTGTGCCCGAGCGGGCTAAGGCTCAAAGGGGAGATCCTCTCGTTAATAAATCAAATATTTGCCGAGCGAGCCGCGGAAAAAGTTTTAGCGCGTTTACGAGGCGCGGGCTTGTAATTTGTGCGCGCGCATTAGACCTCTCCCCCGGCTATTGACATTAACGGCAGCGAAAGTTCTAATGGACGCGTAGAGTAATTATTATCGCGCGCGCGATAGAACGGCTACTCGGCGAGTCCCGAAAAATTCAACTCGAGTATCTGAGTGTGCACATAATGCGCGTCGCTTTCGAGAGACGCTCCTTCACTTGGCGAGTGTGTGTGCACGCGCACTCACACGACTTGGGTTATCTCGCGCTGTATAACGAAGACGTTGCGTTATTTAATTTACGGGATGGAAAATTGCACGGAGATTTTCGATTGCCGCGCGTGCATTTTATACTCGAACTTTCGTGTCAGCGGTATTTTAACAAAAAAAAAAAAAAAAAAAAAAAGAATTTTCAAACCGTCGTGGATGTATGGCTTCACAAAGGCACGCTATCGCGATTCCAGATCGCAAGGTCCGAGATTTCCGGCTGCGGTCGAGCTCCGAATTTCTGCTGCATAGGCCTGTGATTAGGGACGGGGACGCGGCCGAGCGGGAACGGAGCGACGTAGAGGAATCCCGCGAGAGAGGCAGGAAAGCCGAAATTACTCTGTCAAAATGTATACTCGAAAATATTTCCAAACTCTCACACGGCAGGGGAGACGAGAAGAGTAATTACCCAGCCCGCGTCTATTTTTGGCCTGTGGTCCTAGGAAATGATCAAACATTTCTGCGCGAGCGAACGAACAAGTCCGTCCCCTCCACGGGTGCCCACAACCTCGACCTTTTCCGTGAGTGGAGCGTGCTCCCTGTCTCCATTTTTTTATACCGCCCCACCTTGAGTCACCCGTGAGAAAAAGAGAACATGCAGTGGTGCCTATGATTTCACTTTCCAACGTGAGAAAGGTAAGAGATTTCGCTATCCGCCGGCAAATCGATCCGACATCGTCGTCGTCGCCGCCACCGCCTCCGCCGACGAAGACGAAGGAGGAGAGAAAGGAGGAGAGGCGGAGGATGAGAAGGAGGCGAAGCTCCGCCGGCGGCGGTTGAGAAACTGGAGTGCGTCTGGATTCTGCTCCGGAGTGGCCGGGTGTTTCTAAGAAGTCCGGACGACTTCGCTCTCGCCCCCGTCGTGCAGGGCGCGGACGGAGATGGGCGACCGAGAGAAAAACGGAAGGATGAGCTTCGGGGCAATTCGATTGCCGGTCCGACTTCCGTCCCTCTGTCTATCTCTACTTTCGTCTCTCTCGCTCGCGTGCGCAGATCTCAGCCGCGAGTGTAACGAACTGCGGGCGCTCGGACTCTGGCCGCCCTCGTTAAAAAAGAGAGAAAACACTCGGGCGAGGACGGAACGCGATGAGTCACGCGACGGGAAGTCCTGCCAAGAGCAAGCGAGCGCCCACCCGGCTTCCGCGGCTCTCTATAACTGGCACAAGGTGAAATCACGCGGAGTTCGCGCGTTTTGCCTCCGAGCGACTTGGAAAGAACCGCCGCGTCATACTTGACCGTTACGACGCCGCCGAGGCTAGTCTGATTATCCTCGACTTGTAAATAAACGTAAGTAGTAACTCGTGACGCGAAGGCGAGTACGACACTTGGCTGCCAGCGAATACGACCGGTCGGAAAAACAAGAGCGCAGTTATTGCCAAATAGACGCGTTCTGCATTGCAAAGACGATCCGATAAAAAGGAACTTTTGGGGGGTTAATGGAGGCTTTTCAAAAGGCGATGATGATCCCTTGGCCCAGGGCCAAAGTTCGACGATACGCCGAAACTTTCTTCGCCAGCCGGGGGGACGATGTTCCGGTTTCCTTCGCGGCCCTTCTTGGATTGCTGTCGCAGATTTCAGAGGGGTCGGCACGACTTCGTGTTGTGCCGCCACAGAGGGGAAGCTAAATCAATTAGCCGGTGGCCGAAAGAGGTGCTGATACAATAAAGCCACGCGCTACGTGACATTGCCCTTTGAGCGCTCTCACGACTACGGGGAAAAAAAAAAATAATAAACTTCTCTTTTCCGCGACGTGTATATCTCCCGACGGCTCCTCACACTCACTGGACAAAAAAAAAGAGATCCTCTATTATCAGGTTTCATCGCGGGCTTTTGTATTCATTTTTATGACAGAGTCCCGCCAGCGAGCAATCAAATCAACGGCCCGGGCCAATAAAAATCCAACCACCGCCGACGGAGACTATTACGAGCGGCGTTACCCAGGGGACGGAAATATTTAAATATTAATGCAGCATTAAATGTATTTGTTTATAGAGGAAATGCTAAAAGTACGGACTCTATCAACCCAGGGACAGGCAGCGTATAATTAATTATACTCGGGCCGAGATTATGCGTTATAAATGCGATGTAAATATCAATTTCTCGTACGTCATAATATGCTAATGACCGATAATACCTTCAGCTAAAAGAAAAGAAAGAAAAATCGCGTCTAATTAAATATCCGCAGATGTGGGTAAAATTCATTAGCTCCGCGCGGCGAACGAATATACGTGCATCTAAGTATATGCAGGATTATTAGAGTAAAATAAAATAATAGCACGTTGGGCTTAATAGCGGCCATTAAATCGCTTTCTTATAATTAATGATTGCAGGGATCACGATGCTACCTCCCGATCGCCTGAGCTAGCCACTCGAGGACCGAGCCGCGATGTCCTCGATCATGGACGAGAGTACGGGCCCGGGCGGCCCGGGGCCCTCTCGCTGCCTTCTGCTCTTGCAGAGGTCCCTGGCGATTCAGTTAACGAGAGGCCCGCCCCCGCAGATTCTCAACTCGGCTCAGCACGACACCTGCAAAGAGCATCCTGCTGACGAGATGTGGATGTACGACAAAGGATACAATCTATTTCAAGTGAGTACCCGCCATTTGTTTTATTTACGGCGCGTCGTGCTGCACTCCGGCGCGCACAATATACTTGCAGCGAGAAGGTGAAAACACGAAAATGCAACGGGCGAAATGCACTTAGCAGACCCAAGGTGAAATTCAATCTTATCCGAGGAGGTAATTCGATCTCGAAAAGTTCGGGAAGCTCGAACGCTTTTGCCGAATCGCAACGAGGTGCATATTATATATATATTATACTTGCGAGTAGAAAGCAGCCCAATCGGAATGCGCCAATTGATGTGTCAATAATTTTCGGACCGATTCGCAGGGAGTTCGATCGTATTAAAATGGAAATCGTGTGTTTACACAACGGCTGTTAATAGGGAATTCCGCAGCGCGATAGCCTGTCGCTGAGGTCTTTATACGAGAGCCAACGAGCAGTCGGATAATGGCTTTTTACAAGGAGCTCGCCGATATTGAATAGAAAGCTACTGAGGGGGAAATATATATTTTCCGACAAATCATCGAGCTAAGCAGGAGCCGCGCGCACGCAAACTCACATCTGTTATGGCCGCTTGTACCTGCACAATGACCCACGCGCCCCGCGTCTCACACCTCCGAATCAGCGATTTGCATGAAAATTTGAGAATTGCTTTCGAGCTGGGAATAATGAAACGAATCACTCATATTTTAATTCTATGAGCTTTTGTTCGGAAGATGCAGCTAAAAGCGTTAGCGTCGCTCGTATAGAATAGAATAGATGTTTGTATTGTAAATTGCAGTATTTACAAAGTTTCATAAAATATACATTTTGTAAGTACGCCGGTATAAAAGGTTTTCGAAACTCATTTCCAAACAAATAGTGATTAAAAATTTAATATAAAAAAAATTGCATAGCCATTTTAGATTAGATCTAGTATGAAAGAAAAGTTATGACACTTTTACGATATCAGAGAGAAAAATTGATTGAAAATGACTAGATAATGTCAATATATAAAAATTCACGCCCAAATAATAAAATACATTTTTAAAATATGTTATTTAGAGATTACTAAAAATCGCAAATACAAAACCTACTGTATCTCGTAAATCAAGCAACATCAGATCTAACAAAACTTAGTGTGTATCATTATTCGATACTAAAAGTAACAATTCCTAAGGCATCGTGCAAATTAGTGATCCGGAGGTGTAACATCCACCTATCAGTGTATTTTATCATCGGAGGTAAAATAATAATTTATACAGTAGCTCACTTAGCGTTCCACGACATCCGCGAGCATCTCGTCTCGGAAAGAAATCGACGCGCCGTCGGGCGTCGACGGGTCGAGAAGCAGCGACAGCGCGAAGAAGACCCGTTAAAACCGTGTAGCAACAGCGGCTCTCTACCTCCCTCCCTCGAGCGCTGATTAGCCGCACCGTTAGCTCGACGCTCACTCGAATACAATAAATTACGCGTGCGCACGGCAGAGGAGGTGCAGCAGTCCGAGCGAGCGTAACCGAAGGCTCTCCGGCGCGCCGCGGGACTTTGCGAAGGTAAACGGCGGAAACTCGTTTGCTTGGTTGGCCCCGCCAAGCCGGACTCTGCACGCACACCTTTGAGCCCGCAACGGCGACGTCTGCGCCTCGTCTCCGCGGCCGGCCTGTTCTTTTGCCTCCATTAGCGCGCGAGTCGCTCGCATATGCTCGGCACGATCGTTTCCCGTAAAACCAGCAGCGAGCTCGCATGCGTAATCGCGCGAGAGCCCCGGCCGCTTCTTGTGTGCTCGCGAGCTCGCGCAACCTCCGTAATTCCCTCGTTTGTCCGATATCGCCGGGGCAGCTGCTAATTGATAAATTGCCTGCGCGCGCGCTGGACAAATGACTTTTTCGCGCCGGCGATGCAACTCGTTAATGCGTATTCGGCGTCGGCTGGATTCCTCCGAGAAGAGGTAAAATTCGCGGCGCGTGAGCGGTAATATTCGGCCGGGCGTTTATTTTCGGCGGGTTCCCCGGTGTAAACGGCGCAGGCTTATCTGCGACCGGCGTGCTATTTCCGTGGCCTCCCCATTCAGATGCTCGCGCGAGACGTTCAAGTGCACGACACAGAAGCCAGGAGAAATAAAACTGGAGCGTGCCTTTCAAATCGAGGGTGCTCGTGTGCCCTTCGTTGCCGCGGCTGAAAAGAGACGGCGAGTCTAGTGGTCTCTTCGGCAAGTCAACTATTATACATGCGCCTGGTGCGACATTCAACTATACTCCTTGACATTTCTCTCTTTTACTCCGGTCGCGTCTTATTTTTTTCATTTTATTCTGCGTACGGCGGACTTTGCTTTTCGATCTTCATTACCGCGGTCCTCTCGCCCATTTATTCCCAGCGCTCCGCATTGTCTTTTTCTTTCTTTTCTCTCGTTTCTCGCCGTCGAGAAGATTCAACCTGTATTAAGAGCTTTTCGAGGCGAGAGCCTGCTGAATCGCTGAATATTCAACAAAAGGCTTTCTAAAGCTCAGAGGCCAACCCGACGGGAGGCTTTCGCAGCTCCCCAGGTGAAGAAATGCCGAAAAAGCTGAAAACCGGAGGACACCTCTCACGTTAACCCGAATGCTTTTGCACGTTACTTTCGATTTTAACGCCGCTCAGTAAGTGATTTTTGCAATCGCGATAACAGCAGCGCGTCACGTAATAAATCAATATAGCGGAGTTTATATATTGAAAAGGCGGGAGCAGATAATATCTCTATTATGATAAAATAAGACAATTAGCCGGGAGACTAATTACTGTTATTGAAACAGAAGCAAAGAGAGCGGAGGTATTTATAACCCAGTTTTATGTTGCCAAAGCGCCTTGCGCATGTTTATTGCCGCTAAAAGCAATTATCTATCTTTACAATCTCAATTCAGCGGTGTATACAGTTTCTCAAAGTGACGCGCTTGAATTCAGTGAATAACAATAAATAATTTAACTCCTCATTATTCTTGGATTTTTTCCCTTTTGACCTGTCTCACGAGCACTGCTGTCTCAATGAAAAATTGTCAATTACGACATTTCTATAATTGAAAATAATTTTTCCCCCATGCCCCTTGTCGACAGGTAAATTAAAAAAAACTAATTGCTTAGCGAGCAGTAAACATTTATCCAATTGAGACTAGGTAGAATGTCTTTTGTTCGCAAAATAATTGTTAATCCTTGTGAAACAATACGCGCATTTTATTTTTCCTCTTATCCTCAATATTTCAAGTAACTGCGTCAAATTTTAAGATGGGGGAAAAGCTACGAACCTCCAGAAACTGCGAGTGACGTGCGTCGGGAAAAACGCCCCCCGAATCCGAGCGTCTAAAAGCGCGACTAACGAGAAATCAATAAAGTGCATGGAAAATTCTCTGCAATAAGAAAAGAAAAGAGAGCCTTTCGCACGAGTCAAGGGGTGGAGAAAAAGTTCGGACCCGCGCACAAGGGCTGTGCTCGCATCCAGGCTCTTTCATTCTCCCTCGTGCCGACAATCAGATAGACGCGTTCTCTCTTCTTCGGCTGGGATCGATAAAGCGTTAACGAGAAAGGTCTTATCTTCTCCGGGGCTGTGTAAGCCCCGACGCCGCCGTGCACCGCGCGCGCGGCAGTCTCTTGAAACGGATACTGCGCGAAGCCTTCCGATCGACCTCATCCTCCGCCGCAATTAATTGCCGAGCATGCGTCAGCGGATATTCGGCGATATAAACAAAAATAATTGGCGTATAATTATTGCGCAAACGCGTGGAGCTTGTAATTAAAGCACAGCCGACGAATGAACTTGTAACGCGACAGGACCGCGTTAAAATTGCATTGCGCTCGCTGTTAATCGAGCGCCGTGCATGGGGTACATGTATAAGTAAAAGAGAGAGGCGCGAACGGAGTATTTAGCAGCGATAAGGGAAGGGACCTGGGGTATGCGCGCCGAGATAAGCGACGACGAGGACGCGAGTCATTTGCTCGGCTGCACCGGGTGAACGCGTGTTTGTCGTGCCGCCGCCACCGCATTCGGTGTATAGGGGGATGTAAGGCCGACGGGCTAATCTTTCGCGCTCGCGTCGGACAGTATATACTGGCACGACCGCTTTTCGTTTACCGTGTACCAAACCCGGGCTCATTATACCGGCGAGACGCGAAAAACCCGATGGAGCGCTTCATTAGCGCCTTATCGCGGCTCATATGCACACCCCTCTCCTACCCGACTCTCCCAACATTAGGATTTTTCAAGTTATCGTGTTGCACGCGCATAGCAAAAGAAAAGCAGCGGAAAGCGCCGGAGTCCAGTTGGCAAGCATCATTAGGACAGAAGGAGGGAAAAATTGTTTATCGCCTCAGGGCTACCTGCCTATCGTGCGTGACAGATATAATTTAATAGAATTCGACGACGCGGAATGTCGAGGGACTGCCAAGAGGCTTAACGCGCTGCCCCGCACACGCGTGTACGTATATTATAAGTAATGTTCATGACCGTGAATTAAAATATTTCTCGCATTGCCTACTTTTTTATGCTTAAACACGGCGCGGTCGGCTATTTTCGTACTGGCGTTTGCATACTTGTCATTTCTCGCGTTTAATACACATCGCAAATTGATCCTCGCGGATCTCTTTACTTTTAAATTTATATAACGTATCCGTTAGAAAAAATTTTTTATTTATGTGCCGAGGAGATACTGCGATTCGGCTCTAAAGAAAGTAATACATCGTGATTTCGTTTAAATCGTAAAACTTAGTTTTAATTGTTCTCGTTTAATTTAAAAATTTACGATCTGACAACGAGGAATTCGCCACGTCACATACTTTAAGCATTCATTACAGTCACTCTGTCAATGAAAAGAACAAAAAATAGAAATACCACCATCAACAATAATTGAATGATCTGTCGAATCGCGTAAAAATCGCTCAATAGATCGTAATTACACAGCATAAAAATCAATCGCCAGAGTAAAACAACGAAGTATCTCAATAGAAAGGAAAAGGCACGTGGTAGCCGCATAAGTAAAATTAGTTCAAAGCAAAGCGTCAATATCGCCGAGCAAGAAATCGCCGAAGAAAAGCGTGACGCGAGCGCATAAATCAAGAAGAAAATCGTGTACACCGAGATACCGACCAGGGCGCGCGTGCATTTTCTCTCCACCAGACCCCAGAGCTCCAAGGCTCATGCCCGGTGGCTCCGGCTAAAAAGTGTCCCTCGCCGCGAGAGTCGAGTCATCGTGGACAGAGACATTATTCTACCTCCGCGCGGGCGACTTTCCTTTCGGAGCCCATCTATGCAGATTTTGAGCGCAAAGCCACCCACAAACTCCCGGCTCCTGGCACTTTCACTCACGGACGTATCTCGGGCAACGTCGCCCTCCACGATGTCGTCGTCGCGGAAATCGCGGAGAGCCACGCCTCCATCAGATCGGCCGGATAGGGGCAGCAGCCTTCTCTTTCTCCTCCTGATCTATCTCCTCGGGCGCTATCGCGGGCAGATTAAACGAGCCGATCTATCGGCGGATTTACTCCTTTCGCACGACCGCCACCCTCCGCGATACGCCCGTAAGTACACATAAATTATCGCCGGCCGTCGCCATAATGCGATCGACAATCGTGTATGCACTTGGGTAACATTATATATACGCGCTCCCTATATTATACAATCGAAGCCTTATCGCTCTTTTTCGCGGTTCATTCGATTGCCGAGCTACAAGCTGTGGATTTCCGACGAGGGCGCGTGTACAACTCGCCGCGTTCTTAAATAGTCGCAGATGGGGACCCTCTTATTATAATATAAGCATACAAACAAAAAATCCGGATTCTTTTTTTAAAGGATCGATTGTATCGGTATTCTTAGTGCGAATTTTCCTCGGAGAACTCGGCCGAGCGTCCATCTCGCATTAGCATATAAATTATGCTATCCTGATTTATGGGCGAGTCCGCGTCTGTACCCATCGCGGGGCAATCCTCGCGATCGGAAAAGTCATCGTTACAAGCGCGCAAGTGAGGGGGACAGTGAATGATCTACGCTAATTTGAGACTCGCCGCGATACGCGAATGAAGATGGTCTACGGGTGGATCCGTCTTTGACGAGCTCCATTCATCCCGTCGACGCGAAACAATTTCAAAGCCAAGGTACTATATACTCCCTTACGTTTTATTGCAGTCGACGTGGCGACCCCACGCCTGGCAATCAATATGTACATATACCTACTCCGGGCGCTCGCGACCGAGGGAAGTGCAGTCTAAGCCACTTTTTACGAGCTACACAAATCTCGAGCGTGTGCCTTTCCGGAGAAAAAAGCCCGGCGATAAATCTCCGCTCGATATGAGCCGAAAATTACGAGCGGCTCATGCATGGAAATTAAATTCCCCGGGCGCTGAACGCGATCATAATAATAACTCGCTGTAATGAGTTGCTTATACATGTCGCAAGCGCCCCCTTCCTCGAGCGATTTAAGCAACATTTAGCGCTCCTCCGTGTACCGCATGAATAATTACGCGGCTAAGGTGTTCCCCGAAAAGCTCAATTGTATACGAGCGCCGTCCGACGATTATAAACAATCCGCGAGCCTGGGAAGGAACGCGCGATCGTGGAATTTGCATGCGGCTCATAAAAAAAGTACGACGCGTTCGCGTGTACCGCCGGAATGAACGATCGCGCCTCTGCGAATGTGAGCGAAAATATTGTCGTCCGCGCGGTTCCGTTACATATATACCTCTTTTAGCGAGAAGCCAGGCAAATTAATCGCGCGTCACGGAGTCGATCGGTGGCTTTAAAAGGGCATCGGGAGGCAAGACCGCACATTGCATAACAATGCAGGGGGGGCGGCCGAAAGGCAAGTTCATTGCCAGCCAGATTAGCTCGCGCACGCAGGACCTTTCTCCTCCGCTCTCCACTGCGGTCGCGGGTTCCCCCTCTCCCCTTCTCGTGGGCTTTTTTACCCTTTCTTCGCGAGCGCGTGTTTTTGCGAAACCCGAGCCGTCGCCGCAACATGCGAAGGTGAAATTGATTCTTCCTGGCCGGACAGATTTTCACAGCCGCCGACGTCGCGTAGGAAACTACTTGGCTGCAGCGAGCGTACATTGCCCCGCAGCGAGCGACGTCCTTGTAATTCGATAATTACCTTTGACATGAAACTAATCATTTTATATCTGTTTAACAAGTCGCGGTCAAGTCGGAAACTTTCCAACTTCGAGATTAGCTTGACAGTTTCTTCCATAGGATAGTATATAACGATTGAGAAATGCGCGCTTCTTATCTATTTTATATATGAGTATATTACACGCCTCGCGTCGAAGGGGGCAGCTTTTAAGAAAAATTAGTTATCTAACAGGGAACTGAAAATTCAAGTGTACATAAGTATACATAAGTACCTCTTGGAAGCGATAGTTTTAATGAAGTACTTAACCCGAACGTGTAATTTTCCTCGGAGTACGCGCATAAAAGAGCGAATTCACAGTGATGCTGCTCTTGTGCCGCTTGGGCTGCGAGGTTTAAAAAACTCGTTAGAAAGTTAAAGGCCGCTCATACGAATTTCGTACGCGAACGTCCCGAGCGTATACGGAGCATCATTCGGTGCGAGAAATAAAAAAATCATATCATCCCGGGAAGAAAGTGAGAATGGCAGGCAGACGAGTGTGACGGAAAGATCGTGAAATCGACGGCGCGTTGGGGCGCATCGGCACGCACCTGCCTCCCTCCGAGTATGAGGAAGCTTGTGTAAATACGTAATCAGAGAGTTTCACTTCCTTTTTTTTCTCATTTGTTTTAATAATGCCGCTAAGTGGCCATTGACTTTGATGTCGACCTGACGTTTTTTTTATCGACCATCAGCACCATCGCGTGTTATTATGGGTCCAAACGGTAGGTTATTAAAAATTTAATTTTCGAAACGAACCAATTGACGAATGGGAGCGTCGCGCAACCAGATTGTAAGCTCGCGGAAACTTTTTAATTAAAATGCAAATTGTGAAAGCAATTTTTACTCGTAAATTAGGCGCGCAACATGTAACTCTCGGAACATTGTAAAAAAACACTGCTCTCGCCGTTTGCTATTTACAAAACAGCCTCAAGCTCTCGCGACGTTTCGAATATTATTTACGATGACAGTTCGGCGAATCCGCATAAAATGCAATAACGCGGTGGCAGCCGGTTCCGGTTCTCGATAAAGGCTCATCAATAATTTGCATTCGTCTCCCGTGAAATTCGCCGCGTCGGTTCGATGCCCCGGAATATATTTCGGTCCCGTGGCGTCAACGGGAAAAGCCCCGACAGCCGTCCATCTCACCGCGGGAAATCGCGCCGGCGCTGACGTCGGAACTCTATATAGAGAACACGGAGGGCGAGGTCCCGTCTGAAAATTCGCAATATCGATCGGACCGTCAGGCATTTCGGTTCCATGGCACGTCGGCCTATCGCAAGAAAAGCCGGCCGGCTCGGAAAAAGGGGAAAGCGAAAGTCCCCGAGCAGACGACTCCATTAAGCGTCGACGTCGCGGGGGCGCCGCACATGAGCTACGCGCCGTCAGGAACAGAGGCGTCTGCATGTACGTATATATACGAGGCGCGAGGAGTCTCGAGTGCGCGCGCGCTTTACGTCGGCCCAGACGACTCGATATCAATTATCCTCTCGGTCGAGGCCGCAGAGCCCAGGCGTGCGGTGAGCGCCGCTCGTAAACACCATTTTTCACGAGACCTCGAAGGGAGAGTCAACTGGCCACCGGGATATATCTATTAAGCGCGAAATTAGACGCACCAGTTCGCACAAACGCAGCTGTACGGCCCGCCGGTGAAAATCGGCTATCGCTCCAGAAACGTCGCGGGACACCGCGCACCGACGCAACTTTTACCGTCGTTTCCACTTGATTAAACGAAACAGCGGTGGCGCTGCGACAGCTTTATCTACCTCCGCGCGCGCATATATATTCTCCTTCTCGCTCAAACGACGCATAGAAAAGCCCTCGGACTCTTTTTTTTACCCGCGGGTGTGTATAGCGGTGTTTCCGGCTTATCTTATCGTCCTGTCGACGGGGTTGTATTACGGCGATCGATGTACAATGCAAGCGGACCGCGGTGCAAATCTCAAGCGGCGAAATAATTGCAGGGGTGATAATTTACGCGCCTATCAGTTGGATGTTTAAGAGTAGATCGCACTTCTTTACTTTCATTCGCACTAGCAGGGCCCGACAAGAGATATTGGAAACAGCTGGGACCGAGTCCATTGGAAACAGATGCCGAGAAGAGTTAGGGACTCGGAAAGAAAATAAGGAATAGAATCGGGGCTCTCTATTTTGTACACACATATGCGGACATGAATTTGTGTATGTACGTATATAACCTACGGTGATGAGCGACGCTGGCGGTACATCGGAGACCATATAAGACGGAAGCCCATTAAACGGGTGACGCACTTTAAAAACGAACGACCGCTCGGTGAAAAGACCTCCCCGTCTTCGACGCCAGCGGCATAGTATAATCGACGTCGCGCCGCTCTTCGCCGGAGTTTCGTGAGCCGCTTTCCGCACTAATTAAACAAAGCCCTCATCATTGCCTTTTTCGACCGGCTCAATATCTCCGGCGCACCTCCACACTCCTGAGCATCTCTCGTCTTTACATCGAAACTATTGAATTAGACACCCGGCTTCTCTCTTTTCAATATTAATAATTGTCCGTCGGGTCAAGAGAATAATAATCTCTTCGGTACGTCTGAAAAAATTTTCCTAGCGCCAAGAAGCTCGACCGAAGGCAATATGAAACAAGAATAAGCATTCCGTAAGAAATCAAGCAGACATTTTGCTTTCTATATACCTATATAAGAGGGTCGCGCGATGCATGGATCGCCGCCGCGCGGTACGCGAAAGAGGAAGCGATGATCGTTTATCGTTCGGCAGCGGCGCGGCTAGTCTGGCTTTTTTCCCTCCTCGTCTTGGCGCGGCAGCAATTTATACTTGGCTCTCGACGCGCTGGAGGATTATACACGACGTAGGGCAACATATCGGAATTAATTGTGGAAAAACGATATTATAAAAAAAAAAAAAAAAATATTGATAAAACTATAAATTTTCAATTGCCTATATTTTTATAGTATTGAATACTATAAAACATTTTTAAGCTATTCTACTAAATAACAATTTTTGGTAGCGGATTAACGGGAAAGTTGATAGGCCAAAAAAAAAATGTAATAATAAAGTAAAAAACTCGAAAATGTTTTGAGATTTTCGCAAACAAAGCATTGAGAGCATTTCATATATATAAATAATAAAATAATAAATATAAATGATATAAATAAAAAGTATAATAAATAAGCAAAATATAAATATATAATAAAAAGATAATATATATGTACTTACAATTTTACCACATAATAATTTAATGATATTTAAATACTAACTCTTCTTTGAATCATATTAATTTTTATGAATGTATGTAAATGTATGTTTATATAAAAAGTAATCAACCTGTTGATATAATTTTTATAAAATTAGCATTTTTTATATTGTTCCTTAGGTAAATAACATCATTATCCTAAATTATAATTTTTCAATGTCATAATTAAGGTGCTACATCCATCAATAGGTGAGACACTGCACTTATACAGTGTCTAGACAGTGACTATTTTCCTGTGAAAGCTAAAATTATCTAGAAACTGCTAACTTTTAAATTGATTTTACAAACATCAATTATAATATATACTCATCTTAAATGACGACTTAAATTTTACTTTTTAATCGTGCTAATTACATTGAAAAAAAAATGAATATAACAGTGGAAGGGGGAGGGGGAGACGGAGGAATCGCTACTGTCACTGCATTTAGTGTCGTTCGACAGTGACACCCTACTGCTAAAAACAGTAGAGAACAACAGGGTCAGGGGATAAACTAAAGATGCTAAAAGAAAAATTGTATGATATGTAATGTAAACATTCAGTAAAAAAATTAAATAATATTAAAGACTCGAATAAATAAAAATTTTCATATATTGATATTTACGAGTTAAAAAGAAACTAAACCGAATACCTGTTGAGTAAATAAACATTGTACCTATAATATATTTTTATACATGTATAAAATAAATATAAAAAGGAACAATATAAAATGTGTTTATATCAGCGATAACTAAACTATTCATTTTCTAAAATAGAATCTTATAGACACATGTTGGTAAAGAATCCAATGACGTTTTTAGAATAATTACATACATTTATTTATCACGAGTGCTGTGGTAAGTAACAGGCTGATTACGCAAACACAAAAATCACTTACACCCAAGGATTCCCTCGTGGCAAACGACGGCAGCTTTATCACCACCGTCATGTTCTGCCGTTATTCCTTACTGTTTTCTCTGCAATATGAATAAGTTGAACATATAACAGACACTCACAATATTAAAAGTCATTTACAAATAGATCTCCTTTATTAAAATTTACATCCATATATTATTCCAACTAGGTTCTATACCTTAAAATTGCTAACTACTGAAGCATCACATAGGCAATACTTACATTTGCGAATGCAATTCATATGTGAAGTGAAATGCTGTAGTAAACTGAAGTGATAATAGATGTCTGGTAACAAGATAATTCCAACAACAAATTGGGTATAGTTCCTATTACATAATAGGAGAAAGGAACCTCATTATCTACTTGTTATAAAATCTGAAAACAGTTTAAACGGTTATTAAAATCATTGTTTGTTTTAGAAGTAAAAAATTTAAAAGAAAGTGTTCCTTTTAAAAAATGGACGATAAATATTTTAAACAATATCCAAGATAGAGTTTACAAAAAATTAATAAGTTTATACTTAGCAGTACAAGAAAATTCTCTTTTAAAAAACTCTTTTAATCAAATTAAATTTTATGTACTATTACAAAAATGTAAACATTGAATGAAATATTTAAAGCATCCAATTGTGTACAGTACTTACATACATCAGCGTATTAACTCTACTAGTGTAGTTAATACAGTAATATACTTCATGGTACTTAGGATAGTTTCGACAACCAATTATGTTATGACATCACTACAAGATCTGAAAAATATTTTCAACGGTTAGCAAAATCATTATCACATTGAATAATGTAAATATTTAAAATAACAGATGTTCTAAAAAAATTAATTTAGCTTTTACTATCATGAAATATTTAAAGAAAATTCACAAAATAATTTAACAATACTAATATTAAAATATCTTGTCTGTCTTTTGTACTTACATTCATTTATAAGTGATTTAAAAGTAAATTAGTCTTGCATAGTTGTCTACAATTTACAAAGCATTTCTTATAGCTTTGCTGAGATGTTACAGATTCATTTTGCTCGATAAGACAGGAACTGTACAATCAGAAACCAGGGTAGTCTGTTGTGAACTTTACAATCTGAAAAACATTAAAATAATTAGTAAAGCTATTGTTCGTTTTAATAAAATAAATATTTAAAAAAAGTTTCTTAAGTAATATGCAAATTTCAAGCTAATTGAATTTGACTAACAAAATTAGATCACATTAATACAATCTATGTTTGCATATCATATACAATTCTAAAGCATCTAATTATATAGATATTACCTACCAATATCAATACACGAAGTTTAGTAGCTCATCTAACTAGACTACTAAGACAATCAGTTCGAATTAGGATAGTTCCAATAATCAATTATGTAGATCCCATTACATAATAAAAGCCAGAGCATGCTGTCAGGGTAGGGGCACAAAATCTGAAAAGAAAAAAAAAAAAAATAAATAAATATATAAATTAACAATTACTAAAATTATATTTAGCTTTAATAATAAAAAAATTAAAACAATTATGAACAAAAGATTTCTCTTACAAAATCAACCACAAATGTAAATCATCAATAAAATAACTGATAGTCGTAAATAATATTGTAGTATATCATAAATAAATTTTTTTAACCAAATTAATTGTAAATGCAAATGCATTTGCTATTATTAAGTACAAGAAAATTAAGTAATAAGACAATATAGTATATAGTGCAAATGTTTGTCACGTACAATGTTGTTTTTTGATAACTCTTCACTCATTGACGTTTCATTGTTTCCATCAGTCTTCATCACTATCTTAAAAACAACGTAGCGGATTTCAGCAAAATTGAAGACAGCTGGTTAAAGAACAGTAACAGTACTGTATTCCAGCATTCAGATAGCACCTGAAAAATATTTTGAATAGTCAGCAAAATCATTAGTTTTACCATAATTACAATAGCAGCATTTCAATGTTATCAAAATTTAATCCGATACAAATTACTGATTTATTTAATGTAAAAAAATTAAATTAAAGTTTAGAAATAAAAATAACTCCAATCATGACGAAAGCTCAATTTTCTCTCTATTCGGTTTCATTTCAGTGGTTCCATGTAGTCATCATTTATAAGACCACTTATCGATTAATAAAGTTTTGTACTAACATTAAGAATTCATAACATAACGTAATATCTCTAACTCTACCGACAAAGGATTTGAAATTATTATTAAACTTTTTTTTTGGAGGCTTATAAACATGAAGATTATCGTCAACAGTTATTAACAAAAAAAATTAAATTAAATCTATATTGTTAGATATTACATAATAATTTTATAATATTAGATATCCGTCTGAAAAAATATCATGCCCAATGTTTCAAATTCCATAAATATATACTCTGCAAAAGGATTACAAGCGATACCTCAGGATTTTTTTTTAGTCGTTAAAGAAATGTAAGCTTACGGGCTACCTTTTCAATAAAAGAAGTTACCTAAACTAACAGAATATCCAAACACAACTGATAAAAAATAGAAAATCTTTATGGTAGGCAGCCGAGTGTTATCTCATACCTTCGTCCTCTCATCTAAATTTAAAGGCAACTGTACCTACATATTTTAATAATTATAGAATTTTCACTCTCGCGATGAATATTACAATCATTAAAGTCAACAAAGATAGAAGAATTGCAAGAAAAAAAAAAAAAAAAATTCAGTCTCCTAGTACACACTCGTATATCTAAATAGTGCACTTATTTTCATATCGCAATCGTTGCCTATAAGCTCGAATTACAAGTAAGAAAGCTTTCCAACAAGAAATAGGCAGGAAAAGTGCGTTAATCTGAAGAATCGAAGCGCGAGCCCCGGCCGCGTTCGTTCGACTCCGACGGTCGGCCGCCATTTTGAAGAGCCAGAACCTGTCGCGACTTGTCGCGACTTGTCTCCACCCGCGCTCCCGCGCTCCCGCGCTCCCGCGTTCCCACCATCCCCCATCGAATTCTGCGACCGCGGATTTGCTCCATCGATCGAAACTATCACGATAATCGTTTTTGGGATGTTTTTTCCTGCTCGTAAACTGTAATTAAGCGAACAGAAAGCCCAGCCGCTGCGCGGACTGTGGAAAGTTCTAGAAGGCAAATCCCGCGGGAAAATACATGGATATTTTTACCTTTCTCGATGCGTCGTCGCTTAAATCGAACATAGCGAGAAGTCCGAGTAAGAATTTTGTAAAAAATCGATATTTTATACATTCACGGGCGTCGACTTTCCGTCCTTACTGCTCACTGTGCGCGGTCCGCCGCTCCACTGAGGCGGGAGGCCGCCGGCTCTTACCCCCTCTCCTCTCGTGGCGCCAACCGCCTCTCGCTTCCGAGAATTCCGGCCCGACAAAATTTTTATGTTACCGATGTTTTTAGGTTCTTTTTACTTTTCTGATTTTACGCATTTACACTTTTTACTTTCCGAGTTTCACAGCCGATAATTACTTGAATTGAAATAATAATGCGACAACGTAATAATATTTTAACACTGATAAAAATTACTTGAATTAATTATCGTAATGGCTGCGCGCGACATACAGAAAATTTTCACGCGTTCCGCGATAAATCTCGCAGGCAGGATACATCGATATTTTTACCTTTTTCGATACGTCGTCGCTTAAATCGAACATAGCGAGAGGTCCGAGCAAGAATTTCGTGAAAAATCCAAATTTTTTACATTCGCGGGCGTCGCGACTTTCCGTCCTCACTGTTCACTGTACGCGGCCGGCCGCTCGACTGAGGCGGGAGGCCGCCAGCTCTTACCCCTTCTCTCGCGGCGCCGCCAACCACCACTCGTTTCCAAGAATTCCGGCCCGACGAAATATTTAGATTTCCGTTTTTTTTTTGCACTTTTCCGATTTTACGCATTTACACTTTTTACTTTTCGTGTTTCACAACCGTTGATTACTTGAATTGGAATAATAATGCAACAATGTAATATTTTAACACTAATAAAAATTACTTGAATTATTATCGTAATGACTGCGCGACTTACAGAAAATTTTCAGGCGTTTCGCGACAAATCTCGCGAAGAAATATACGAATATTTTTACCTTAAGCGATGGGCGAACGCTTAATTGGAACATAATGAGCGGATCGAAATCAGCGCGTAAAAGGCGAAAAAATTCGATGGAAAATCGAGCTTTTCGATGTCCACGGGCGCTGAATCTCCCTCCTCCCATATCGTGCGCGGGTCGCCGCTCGACTGACATAGGAGGCCGCCGCCACCGCCGATTTTGCACTTTTTACCTCCTCCCCACTCGCGCCACCTAGCGGCTCCAGTGGCAAGTAAGCCGGCCCGGCAAAATTTCGACGTTAAGTATTGTTCTGTGTTTTTATAAACGAAATTTACGCTTAATGCAATCTTAGCCAACATCTATTTAATCACGATTAATAATTATAATACGTTAAATAATTGTAACTATTTTTTTATTGTCTGGTGGGAGTCTGTGATGCGACTTGTACAAAACTGTAAATTTAACTTAATTATTATTACATTAAAAAATATAAATATAAAAGAAAAGTAAAAATTAGTTATTTTAATCTTAACTAAACGTAGTTTTTGAAACTGACGACAAGTTTAAATTAATATAAAAAAATTCTGATGGTCGTTGAAATCTCGCAAAATTTGTTTTTTCGTTATAGAAGTAAAAAAATGTTTCCTTCATTAAGAACGCTAAAAAATTAAATAAATACATTATTCAGGAGTATCAGCTCACAATGAATATTGCAAAAAAGGCGAAATTTGGTAGTCACTTTAAAGGATCAAAAAAACAAACTATGAAGAGTAGATAGTAGACTAATTTATCTTGTTAAAATTACAAAGTTTTGTCAAGGATCTAATTTATTTAAAAGAAAATTCAAGTGATTTATTTCTCCCGAGGAAAAGTATAAGTAGTAAAAGGGCGCGGTGAACGGGCAGCAGCCTCGCGGAGCCTATGTATATATAGGAAACGATGGAGGGAGAAACCGCGGGACAGTCGGGATGTGCTCGCGACTCGATCGTATATTTCTCCGCGGGAGATCCGACAAGAAGGCGAGAGATTTCCTATCGGGAGGCCGTAAATATGATCGGGATTGCCACCTACGACTCTTTCTCCGGGGCTATTTTTAGACGCCCCGCGCGAACGAAATTTTCCGACCGCACGCGGATTTATTGCGCGGCACTTCGCGCTTTTTGACGATTAATCACCGGGGAGATTAGATTTTTTCACACCGCGCGTAGACACGGACTTTACACTCTCGCGCGAAATTACAGCAATTAAGACGCTTTAATGTCAAATGAACCGGGAGCTCATTAAACGGCGAAGTATGATTTATTACTGGTTATTATCCCAGGACTTTGTTAACGCTGACTAAACAGCCGAGCCGTCGTCGCGCCTAAAGAGAGAGAAATTGCGTTCATTTCGGGATGAATGGAGGCGTGCAATTATTTGGAAACTGGATGATTAATCGCTAATTTGCTTGTGCTTTCTGTTTCTTCTTTCAGGGCTTCCTAGAAGCGAATTCGAGATGCTGGTGGAACGTCGCCTTGGTCGACGCTACTCGACAGCTGAGGTACAAGGGTCACGTGGCTCCTGGAGTCCTGATGGTCGGCGGCCCGCCCTGCGCACTTGAGGTCTTAAGAGCAGCCTGGGCGCGCAACGTTTTACGACCCCCCGCGGACCACATTATCAGCTGCGTCGGTGAGTCCCGCGCCACACATTTCCGCCTTTACCGTTACTGCCGTAGCAATTGATTTTATATGCGGGACCAGGTAAAAAGTGAAAAGCACGTACGCTCGATGCTGTCCCGTTTCACCAGAGTTTCCCCGTAAAAGTCCTCGCCTAAGCACTGCTTAACGGCGCTTTTTATTGCACCTCGCGTGTGTAAAAAAAAAAGAGAAAAACAGCGCGTAAAAATTGTCGTCCGTATAACGATCGAGAATCGAAACTCCGGGGCATAAATTGCCCGGCGAAGGAGCTTGTGATTCCGGCTCCTAAAGATAGAGCGTCCTCGTAGGGACGAAGCAGAGGGCTCGTCGCTTATCGGGCCTTATCTTGGACGCGCTTTCCGACTTATCGTTCGCTATCGGCTGTTTGCGTCCGGGACGTACAAGACGCTGTCCCCTTAAGTAGTATACGGGCGCTCGCGCAGCATCGGCCGATGCATCTTCCTCACTCCCTCTCTCTCTTCCTTTCGCCCGCGCGAGCGGTGAGGTCCCTTGCCTGCTTTATCAGTCGCGCTGCTCGCGAGATTTCCGCTCCGGCGCGCAAAGCGCATATCTGCGCATCCTCGGCATTCCTGGCTTATGCTAATGCCCCGCGGGAAGGCTCGCGCGAGCCGTGGCCTTATTACCCTAACTCCTTCCTGGAATCTCGCGAGCTATTTTTTTATTCTAGCCGGAGCCTCCCCCTCGAGCCGCCGCTTCTATTCGCAAAGTCGTGCAAGGACTCCGCTGAAATTCCCTCATTGTTCAGTGCGCTGATGTATAGAAAATCTCCGGTGATAGCTCCGCGTGTATCGCCGCGGCGGCCGCTGGGTTATGACTCTGACCCGCTTTTCCCCCCCGAAACCGTCGCGTGAAATCGCTTTGAGAGCCGCGCGCAGTGATTCACTGTCCAGCTGCTTACGAACAATGTATAATTATATATTTACCGCGCCGGGACGGCTGACCGTGTCCCCGCGGTGCGCGCTCGCCTATTTCCGCGCGCGGATTTTCGAAAGCTCGCGCGCGTCGCTCGTCATGCGGTAAATGCAATTTTCCCGAGCTAAGAGTGTATATATCGCACGGACAGGATGCCGTGTAAAAAAGAAATTTAACGTTTGGATAAAAGTTTGCGCAAAGTTTAGGTATTAAGTTAAAATTGATCTGAGCTTTTTTTTACAAGATTTTTATAATTTCCCTGGCGGAAAATTTAAGAATCACTGCCCAGAATATGTTGAATTCTATTTTTATTTGACATAATCTGGGGAATAACTCCTCAATTCTCCAGCAGGGTTTGTATGAAATTTAGATGAAGAAAAAAAAATGAATTTTCGGTGTGACGGCACCGTAATTCAATATTACAATTTGATTAATTAGAATTGAATGCTCGTTTCTTCAATGTTATAGACAAATTATCATGAGAATTTTTATTACATTCTTCTAAGAAAGCACAGTTGACTGATTTTTTAAGAGTCTCGCTAGGTACGTTAACCACGGAACTTAATCAAAACACGAACTTTATCCAAATTTAATTTTTTTCACGTAGGACAACCTTCCGGCCAACGTCGATCGCCTCCCGATCGCTCGTCATGCATTATAATATTATATATAATCCGCCGCTCGGAGAAGGGCGCATTATAGGATAGGTCAAGCCTCCGCTCTCGGCGTTTCGTCATCTTTATTAATCATTAGAAGCGAGCGGGCGACTAATACCCGTCCATTATTCTTTTCACTTTCTCCCCGGAGCACTGCCGACATAGCAGTGTTTACAAATACGTCTCACTTATTACACGCTATGGATCCTTGTCATCCGCCGAATGGCCTCCTATTTATCCGCTCGCTCGTGGCGTCCGTCTCTCTCTCTCTCTCTATTTCCTCCTCGCGGCTAAATTGAATCCGCACGCGTCCAGCTCTCATCGTAACGCTCGAGCGAGCAACCTCCGCGATTATTATTTATTGCGTTCGCGAGAGGCGCGCGAGCACCGCGGAGGTCGCCGCGGAAGAGAAGATCCTTCGCACCCGCGGGTTTCCGCGTACGTGCGGACGTGGACGACAAATCCGTCGACGACGACGTCGTCGCACGGTTACGCGGCCGGGGGGACTTTCGAAATCGCGAGCGCAGATCCAATTAAAACGACGGTATTATTTGTCTTACGTAAGACAAGGTCGCGGTGGTGCATATCGCCTCGCTTTAGCTTTCCTCATTGCGCATTGGGTAAGTCGGATAATTATTTCTGCGCGCGCATATCGCTCGGCATCGTTATAATCGCGATACCGCGCGGATGACGTTGCGCTCTGTCCGCGGGACGGCGACACACCGACTGAGATCCTCCGTAGTCGTCCTTATTTCACTTGGCGCCGTGCGCAAGAGACAGCTTGTGAAATACACGCGGCTCGTCCTGTTAGACGTTTACGGCTTCATAGGAAAAATTAAATTCAATTGGACGGTTTGATGAAATCAATTACGGGATCATTAGCTGCCTTGCCTTTTTTTTCAAATTACCGTAACATTAAATTACGTATTATTATTTTAATTTTTCTAGGACGTTTTAATTGCTGGTTATATTCATAATGAAATAACAGTATACCGGATTACAAAATACAACGTTTCAATTAAGCTGCGATTTAACGTCTATATTTTTTGTTGGATCGTGGAATACTTTTTGAAGAATCGATATCATAAACGAACAGTAGTGCATTGGGAAAATTTATTAAAAGGTAATCGCTCGGCTAGATTATCACTGGACTATAGAAAAATATTGTTCGCATATATTTCCTGAAGATATAAACACGAATCGAGTTATAGATCTGCTTTTTCTTGCTGCGCACTGGAATTAGCTAAACACCTACCGGCGATTGAGTATAGCATAAATGGAAGTTGTAACAGATATTCATCGACACGAAAAAATAATATTGGTAGTGGGAATATGAATTTAAATGTAAATGTTTCTAATACCGGTGTAATTTTTCCTCAATAAAGAGCTGCCGCTGATTTGTAATTCTGATTTATTGCCTCGAAGTTTTACTTGGGAACCAGACTCCAGATTAAAAAGGATGTGCCTCGCTTTCAAAATATATAGGAGACCGAGTGGGATACGCACATAACGATGCAAAAATTCGACCCCGATAAACACATACAACAATATTAAAATCAAGTCCATAAATCGATTATTTGGCCATTAATCTATCGAAAACTCGTAGCCGTTTTCTAAAAGCGCACCGCGGTGCGCGTGTAAGATGCAAAAGATTTGCCGCAACGCAGCCTGAAATCTCTTGCCGTCGAAAAAAAAGGAAGAAATCTCTGAAATCTGCATCAATGCTCAAGGGGAAGTTCGCGCTAAATTTATAGTCACAATTAATTATCCGAGGAGAAATCAGATTGTCCGGATCTTATAAATTCGCCATAACTTTCTTGCCCCGGCGCGTTTTAATGGACACGTCGCGAGGCACGCGCGTAAGGATACGCCGAGGCAACGCCTCCTGAATCGACGCGTAGGGCCCCGGAGCCCCCCCGCCGGAGCATTAGAGAGCGCCGATCTCAGCGTTGTCGCGAGGCCGCGGCGCGTCGTAAATCAGCGGCGCGTCGCTGCTCCACCACGCGCATATGAGAGATTACGCGGACGCGACGGTAGCGGCGCTCTCCTTGCATTATCGGCCAATTAATTAAAACTCGGGACTCGTTCGTTATTTAGACGCGCAAGCCAGGAGCGACGACTCGAAGGAAATTTTCGAAGCGGAGCGGCGAAAGTGGCTGCACGAGCGAACACGATCTGCGCCTCGGTCGGCCGCAATATGCGTTGGACCTGTTATGAGCCTGATGGATTGGATAGAGCGGCTTTTACAGGCATTATTCACCGCGATATGCATTAAGCAACTATGTATTAAACAGCTGGAGGTCAGTCATCGCTCGTTCGCACATGCCGCCCATCGAAAGTTCCGTCCGACCGATGACGATCTGTCAGAGCGACGAATGAAGTCGAGCGCTATTAAGCGCCAATCGGCCGACCGAATCTTATAACCGATAGTCGTTAATTCCTCTGCGGGACACTCGTTTCCTACGTATTCTATTGGAATAGTAGGCTGGTTAATAAAGATTTTCAACAACTTCTCAAATGATTTTTATTTCATGAGGAAGGTACGTCAGCAGAGACTGAGCCATACTACTCTGCGCTTTTTCTCGCTCGTCACCATAAACTACTTTTTCTCGAATCTTTATTTATGATAGGGTCTTAAACGTCTTAATTTCATATTCGGGATTTAACAACAATAAAAGAAAACTAAGCTTTCTTTCTATGAATGTACTATACACGGAGAGAAAATTCTAATAAAAATTACTATACTATTTTGTAACGCTTAAAAAAATTTACTAGAAAGTATAGTGAAATGAGCTAGACTTGCAGTAAATTTTGCTGAACTTAGAGTAGTCGATAGTCGATTGTCGGTCAAAATTGGAGACGCACCGACTGTCCCTACTCGGGGACGTGTCGATTCACGCATAGGCCAAAGGCCCATTGCGCTTTGCTCCTTGTGTCATCATTCCGATTATCGTCAACTTACAGTAATTTTTACTAGACTTTTCTCTCCGTGTAGTTGCTTGTCCAGTGATTTTTGCATCAAGAATATTTAGATAAATAAGGCTAAATAATCCAGCGTATCCTTTATCGCTCGCAATTTTCCGCAGGTAAATTTGAATTTCGTTAAAGTATCGGGAAAATCTCGCGCATAATCGATAAATGGGGAAATGCGTCCTCGTGTAATTAGATAGCGGAACACATGGAGAGTCCGGTGAGGCACTATCGACACAGTTGGCAGTTATCTGCGCTTACACGTGTACGATAACTTTCTCGCACAATATATCGCGGCATTTTGACAAGATTTTTTCCCCGCATTCTTTATCGTCCGGGGGAGATCTCTTGGCCCGCGAGGTCGTTTGGCTCGCTAAGCGCGGCAAATGTCCCGCAAATAGGGGAGCAACGACGTCCGACAAACTCTCGATACCGAGACACAATTTCCAACCGATTCGCCGTTCCAATCCATAAGGCAAACTGCCGGGGGATCGGCTGCGCTGGCTGTACGCTTCGCTTAACTTGGCATCGCGGGGAATCGGGGCTCCGAAAGGTGAGCGCCGGGAGAGGGAGGCCCGAGGCGCACCGTCGGCTGCAACAAATCATGCGCGTATCTCTGCTGCATGCATTGCGGAAGCAGCGTCTCCGTCTGCAACCTGCGCAAACAACACTTCCCTTTCGCGGCCCTTTTTTTCCACCCGCTTCCTCGAGCTCCACCAACCAATTGTCTCTCGGTCGCGTTTATATACAACGCCCATAAATTGTCCCGCTCGCTTTGCATTTAGATAAAGTGCGCGATCGAGTTTCAATAGAGATTTCCATTTCGCCGCGGAGGAGGACGAAGATCGAAAAATAAAAAAAGGGGGAGGGGTATAGGGATACGGGACGGAGAGCGAATAGAGCGGCGCGCGCTCTCCGTACACGCCGCGGAATAATAGAGGCTGCTGGTGCAATGTAGTTCGCGGGATATGAAAGTGCATCTTTTCGCGTAATTGTCCGAAAGAACGCAATTACGGGGAGGCGCTCTCACTTTACCCGGAGGAACGCGCGGATACACCGCCGACGCCATGAGCACCGAGGAACTTTCGATGGCCCGGGGCCAAAGTTCCACCCTCGAAAAGGTCAGCCTCTCACGCTGGAGTCTCCAGCTCTCCCCTTTCCCCCCTGTCGGCTGGCTCGCTTATGCCCGGCCGCGCAACACTCCAGGTGACGCAACTTCATTGTACCTCAGGACGCCCGATCGATACCACTTTAATTTTCGGTCTTGCTCCGCTGTCCGACAGATCCTTTTCTCCTCCGACTAGCTCCGGGCGCTGTGTTTGCTCTACATTATTATGTGCACGAAAAAACGCCGATTTATTGCGATACGCTCGCGAGATACGTTTATACGCGCAATCTGCCTTCAGCACTTTGTTATATACGCCGTGAAAAAAATGACACTCGCATTAGCGGAACCCTGAAAAAAGAAACTCCGCTTCTTTTTTTACGAGCTATATCCACGTACGAGAAGAAAAGGTCCCATAAAGATTGCCAGATATAATTAATCCGTTCGGTCTAAACATAGACACGACGCGAACAAAAAGTTACAATATTTAAACACAGGCAGCAATTTTTCCACGGCCGACGTAGGATAAAGACTTTCGTTCCTAGCGGTATAATGTACAAAAGCTCGTGGATTGAATCAAGCCGACGGGAGTTTGTAAAATCGAGATCGAAATCACCTCCGACGGGGGTATCGCCTTTCGCGGACGAGCGGTGAAAAGCGTCGGCGCGTGAGACGCGCCGCGACAATGTTTCTCCCCGTCAAAATATTGCAATTACGCTTTCTCCGCGCGACGCTCGTATTCATTTATTCATTGTCGGAGAAGCCGGGGGCGGGTGCGGGCGCGACGTCTTGTCGCGGGGCAGTCATGCAAATTGCCCGTAAGCGACTGCACACTCCGGCCGCGCGCGCGGCGCAGCTTAGATGTCCCGGACTCGGAAAAAGCTGCAGCGGCAGGGGGAGGGGGGAGGACAGGATCGCGAGAGGCTCTCACGCTCTCCTTCCGCGCGGAGAGGAGCCGTCGCGAGCGTATGACTCGAGCGGGACACGCGGCACCCTATTTTCTCGCACGAGCTCCGATATCGCCTCTCCGATCTGTGCCCTCGCCCGCGAGGGAGATGCTCTTCCGGGGTGCACGGCGGAGACTTCCCGCGGCCGCTCCCCGGAATTCCCGAGATTTCGGATATCCAATTATGGGGGGCCCGGAATACGCCCTATCGGCGCTTCCATTGCCGAAGGGAGTCTTGTTAGGCCGACCGACTGATAAGAGGCAACGCGGCTGGCTGCATTCGGAGGGTCGGGAGCGCAGCGGCCCGGCATAATCGGAGGAAGACTATATAGCATTCGGTTATGCTTCGTTTCCTCGCCGGTTACGCGAGTTACGAGATAATAACGGGATCTTTTTGGTTTAATGCGCGGCGAGACTAGTCGGCCGGACGGATTAAGCTCGATTAGCTCGGCTAATTAAATTAATATTATTTAATACAGGTAGCCCGTGCCGTTATAATGGCTCACGCGCGATGCTCTTCTTTTGCTGGGAATCCAGATCAGCAGCTGTTGTTTTACTTTCAATTGGAGTATTTATCAAGCTCCTATCAGGCTGGAGCACACGCGTGGGGCTCCGTGTATATATGTATAAGTACACGACGATTGTATCTGCTAGGGCGGTCCTTGCTAACTAATGCGCCAATTTCATTATTAAAAAGAGATTTCTCCTTCGTGCAGTTTACGGATCCATCCATCTCGAGCCGGTCGAGTAAGTAAGTAAAGATAATTGCACCGGAGTATAAATTAATTCGCAAACCTCCTCCTGGGCACGCCTACCGCGGATAGGCGCGCGCGCGCAGTGGAATATCGCCTAATCGTTTCGCGAAGGCGTTCGCCCGTTAATGCGCTCGTACAGGTGCGCTCTAAAATCAACTTTCATTTGATTACGTGCCCAACTGCGGGAATCATCGCGCGGATAAAAGCCCCTCCGTGATATTATTGACCGCCGCGAGATCTGCGATTACCCACCGATACGCGTGGATTTTTCCGGCAAAAAAAAAGAAAATAGCAAGAGAGGAAGGCAGGGCTGCTTGGTCATGAAGGCGGTAACAAAAAAAAAAAAAAAAAAAACAAGAAGCCCGACAAAAAGACGCGTGTCGTCGCTTTCGACGTCGCGCTTTCTCTTCGTCCCATTACGAGCGCTCCGCGTCGCCGCCGCAACAATGCACATGTAGACTCCTCGCGAATCGGCGCGGGTGATCTTCTTTTACAAGCGGGACACTCGGCGCTAAAGTCGCCGACTCTTGTCGCGCGCCTTGTTAAAGTGCCCGATAAATTCTGCCTACCGAAATAAATTGCGCCGGCGATACAGACGTCCGTCATCTTGCATCACGCGCCGCTCGCGTTTCTCGCGCCATCGCCGTTATATATATATACACACACACGCGGCGGAGCCTGCTTTCTATATAACCCTTCTGTATAGGCTGCATTACCTTTTCTTTTTAAGTTAGTCGCGCGCGGGGAGCGGAGAAACTTTTCGGCAGGCGCCCTGCCTCAGATCGAGATTTAAATGAAAGCGACCTTTCCTTGGTCCGCGCACTCTCCGTTAATTCGGCTTCAGGGTCTCCCCTTCGAAAATAATTACGCCGCAGCGCGCGGGAGGTATTCGGTCGATCGGCAGTAATCTTGCATCGGTTGCAATTTTGGCGATATTAAGTCGCGCGATTACGCTCCGGCTGACTTTCGAATTTGGGCTCCCTTTCGCGAAAATAAAAAAAAATGAAAAAGAAAAAAAAACAAACAATACAAAAGGGCTGCCCGTCGCTTTTGAAACTCGCCCCGCGTGCACTTTCTTTCGGCATACCGAAGCACGTAATACCTTTAATGTCGTATCATTATTTTTTTTTTACATCCGGAAAGCTCCGCGATGAAGCTGCAACTCGTCCGATGGCGCGCTTATTGCGAATGCGCACCTTCCGCCGCGGGAGAAAATTAAGGCTAATTTTTTTTTCAATTAAGTTGCATTACATACTCGGTGAAATGGAAAAAGAGAGACAAGAAGATGGTCATACACACACGCGGCCGCGAGTAGCTCCGCGAGATTGAACTTTGAGCTCCCATCATCGCGGCGGAGTCGTGATGCATGATCCCCGGGTTACAGCAAGGTTTTTCATCCTGCTCGACCGCCTCATGGGAAGTGGACCGAGTTGCGCGAGGATAACACCCTCGGCACGTTTCGCCTCGAAGGCAGGCCGCTTTTCTCTTTCTCTCCCTCTGGGACCGCTCACAATGGCCTTCTCCTACATTCTCCAATTTGCCTCCCGTCCGTCGCCCATTTTTCCGGTGCGAGCGTAAGCGCTCACGTGTAATGAGGAATCATGCATAATCTTGCGACACGGAGAGATGCGAGCGGGGCCGCGGGGACCTGCCGCCTGCAAGCCGTCGGAGAGTGCGAGAGCGATTTTCTCTAATGACGACGATGAATCACGTAAATTACCGAGCGAACGTGGGCCGCGCGAGCGCGTGCCTTCGTCGGCTTCTTGACCGCGCGAGGCCCAGGAAATTAATTGAGTTTCAGCGTTTCTAAAATCCCGCCGAATGCACTGCGAGTGCGAGCAACGCGCGCGGGGAAAACGCGAAACTTGCTTCTCTCTAATTAAAACCGCCGAGCGCATTTTTGCCGTGCCTTTCGTCAATTTTCGAGGGCTTGAAGAAAGAGTGGCTCCGACGTGTGATATTGCGTTACGAAAAAGAGAGTTTTTGAATCGTGTAGACAATGTAAGAATTAGTGTGAATTAAATAATCTTCCTTGGATTAGAGTAATAAATAAATAAAAATATTTTAACATCGGATTGAGAATTTTATAAACAGATGGCTAAAATTGGACTGTCGATAAAAATTGATATTTTATTCTATCATTTGCCACTGACATTGAAAAACAATCTTCTTTGCCTGAAACATAAAAAGAATTTAAAACTAAATTGGACCATATAGAAAAGCTTTAGAATAGACAAAAAAGGTGCACAAATCTGTATTCCGTACCTGAAGCATTTTAAAGGACTATACAGTTCTCTCAGGCATAAAAAAATAATGAAATTGAATAGGACCTAGCAAAATATTATTATTGGCATAGTTAAACAAACGATTTTGTCGCGATGCTTGGTACGTTCGGAGACAGAACCCCGCGGAAAGAAATAATAAAAGAGAACAACGAAGCTCGTAGGTCGAGAGTGACATCCTTCAGCGGACAAACACCGAACTCTCGGCCCCCGAGTGTTTAAAGTACCTTTTCTTGTCGCGCTTTTGCAAAGTCATCAGTCGTGTCACTGTAAAAAGGACAACGAAGTTTCGGCTTCTGCCTCCTCGACAAATATAGCCGTAAAGGAGGGACAAGTAAAAAGCGGCGAATCCGCCGACTGAAGCGTCGCTGCACTCTTTCATCTCGAAATCTCGTCTCGAATATTAATGGCACATGTAAGACTAAAATGAAAATTTATCACGCCAGAATTGGCAACTCAACCAGGCAAGATTCAAATTTCAGGCATCCCACCGGTGGCGAGACAATGTGCAACGAGTGGATTGGCCTTCTCGGAATTTCGGACGCAGCGAACCAGTATTGTCGGTGCAGAAAAGATCGTAAGACGACACTCGCCCGATAAGCAGGCCGGCCGCTCCGGTGGATTAGCATAAGTTCCGATGGAATCCGACGCGCCGTGGTGCTTCTAAAAATAGGCCTCTATTAATTCGTTAACCATAAATAACAACGCGCAGCGTCGCTTGTAACATCGATTACCGCCGCCTGAACGTTTAAACCAACATCTCGTATTGACTCGCGCTCATTGCAAAAAAGAACGAGTAGACGCGTAATTTCGCCCCGCATGATTATCGATATAAACGGGGGTAATATATATCGGCCGCTAATTTAAGAAGCTCGTCGTTACCCCATCGTCAGGCCACAAATCCCGGCGATGCGGATAATTACGAAAAGCAATGAGTTGAGAGCACATAACGAGAGAGTCGCCGCGGCAGAGCCATCATTAGTCCCCCTTCCCCCGCTCTATCGCGATATTCTTCAAAACAGGAACTGCTCCGAAGTGACAGAGGAGGCGATGCACGCGCGTAATCTACGAGACGCAATTTAGTTCGGCGCCGTCCTCGGACGAGCGGTTTTCTCGCCGCTGTCGGGAGTATATCCATCGTTGTCGATGCTCGCCGACACGCATTATTCGTAATTACCCGAAGGCGTGTCCGTGGCGGCACGCGACGTAATTGCCGCGACTGCTCCTCTCACGAGCGCCGCACGCGCGCACATAACGTAACGCCCGACGCGAAACAATCGCTCGTCATCGGCGCCGCTTACGCGCGACCAAATTGCATCCGAAAGTCCTCTCTCCCCGCGCGAGCTATCGGAATCCGCGATCGGCGTGTCCATTATCTAGGCTAATGCCAAGAAAGCATGACAGAGCGGTCGATCGTCGCGATAGGCCGACGTTTAATCGTGCACTTGAATATATAAAGCCTCCGACGCCGCAGCAGACATACCGCCCGTCAAAACAGTCACATACTTTGAACGCGAGATCGAAGGACGAGAAGATATACTTTACTAAAAAACAAAAATAAAAAACGACAATCGCATGATTTATTAATAGGACAGCAGCTGGCGGCCTTCGCCGACGCGCGAGTACAAAAAAAATGTAAAGAAACACGCGCTTTTGCAGAGACACGCAAATGCGAATAGCGCCGATGGATGTCCTCACGGCCGAGTAGACACGGCGAAAGAGGAGCATCGGATATTCATTATGCTCGGCTTAATGAGCGATGATCAGCAACGCGCACTTTCTTCGTTCCGGACGCGTGCTCTCGAAACACGTCGCCCATTGCGCAACGCGCCGAGGTAATGAATTGGAAGGATCCTTCGACTTGTGTACACTTTCGATTATTCGTCGGCGCTGCCCCTTTTAAATTGCAACATTATTAAATTTCATCGCTAGCCGACGACTAATAACTTACAAAAAAAAAAAAAGGCCCCGCTGTCCAAACAATCGCTTGCGGCGAGCGACATTCACTGGGAGCTAGCGTTGAATAATTTCAGAAGTCGTTAGCTGGTGATTAGCGCAATTTACGATTTGGCCCGGCCACGCGACGTTACGTAAATCGCGATATGCATGTACCAGAGACTCCGGTCGTCGCTTCGCGCGAACAAAAGCGAGAGGCGAGCAGCTGTTCGGGCCCCGGTAGTAGGCGATACTGTTGCGGTTCGTCGCGCCTTGGCGCTCCGATGCCCGATAGCCGATTTCACTTGGGGCCCCCTCGTGTTCTCGCACGGCCGAAACAATGGGCAGCACGTGGGACGCGCCGAGCGCGAATTCGCGGCATCTTGATAAAATTCATAAAGGTCAGGGAGCCACGGCTCGGGAGATCGTGAAATCGGTCTCGGTGACTTTGAACTTGAGCCTGCACAGCTCGCGGCTGTAATTAAAATCAGCCCGGAGGGGGAGGGGGGAGTTTTTTCCGGCGCGGGGTAGGAAAAGCCGCGCGAGACTCTCGGGACCATGAGAATCGGCTTTCAACCTCGATTCCTCCGACCGGCCGGGTTCGCTCGCTCGCGAGATAAGGGCGTTGCTGCCGCCGTTGGTCGCTGAGCCGCTGAGAGAAGCTTACACCGCGGGAATCAGCGCTTGTATCTCTCTTTCTCGTGTGCGGCCTCGCGCACGAATACACGCGGACGCCCCCAGCTCACGTGCTACACTTGATCTCCTTACATACCTCCTTCGAGTATCGAGCATGCGCGCACCTTGGCTTTTACTCGCTTTTACTTACTCGGGGCTCCAGCCTCTCCCGGAGCCCCGAGCGCAGCCCCTTGCACCGAATTTTAGATTTACATTACACCAAATTTCTCTTTTCTTCCTACATACACAAATGAAAAGAAATTTGAGATACAACGCTTTGGGCCTTTAGTTTCTCTCGAATCTTGCGCCGCATCTGTTCTAAATGCGGGCATTTTTTGCCCGCTCGCCCATAGAAAGGTATGGATATAGGCAAACGAATAAAATGGCCGCTTTCAGAAACTTTAGCTTGTTAATGGATATTGCGATTGTAATCTGCGATTAAAACGAAATGTTGGCGCACGTATCGACACTTTGATAAAACCCGCAGCTAAATTGGAACTTTTATGCGCCGAAAAATAAACCGACTGTCGTTTGAAAACAAAAAAAAATTATTCGAGGAATGTCGCGAAAGGATTCAATTCGCGCACGTTATTTTTTTATTTTGAATAAACCAACATTACCGCGCGAGTAGTTTAACGAGTCTGAGAAATTCCATTTAAAATGAAAAAGGGAGAATCGAATGAAATACGGCGATTTTCTCGAGACGAGATGGAAAAAAAACTTTTAACTGCGACATCACCGATACGTGCATCAATTCCATCTCGAAGAGAGATCCCTTATCTCGGGCATGTCGCTCGATTGGCGGCTTATATATATAAATAAGTCCGCCAGCACTCCTTGCTTGAGTTTCGTCAATATACGTCAGGCGGGGAAGTCGAATCAGTGGTAGCGAAATAATCACCGCCGCGGCAGCCCATTCACTTTTACGCAAAATTGCAGTCAGATGACGGCAAGGGTATATAAGGTATACATACACAGCCACGATCAGCGTCCGGATAGAGAAGCTATACAGTTTCCAGCTCGACTCCGCTAAGGCGAGTTCGACCTCCCGCCGATATAATAGGAAGATCAACGCGATACGGCAGTAACTAGGTCTCTCGACTCTCCGAGGCTTTGTTGCTTCGCGCCATCGGATCAGATCGGCTCCGATTGCAAGATGAGACAAGCGCTGAAGCGACACTCCGCGAATATATTCGCCCGGCAAATTTAAGCCGAGCACGCCTTTAGGCCGAGCGGGACAAACTCTTTCGTGTCCACTTATCGCGCGCTGAACACACATTTCCGCAATTATGCCCTCTCTTTATGGCGGCAATAAAGGCTCTCGGCGCGCCACTTCCACCGGGCCGATCGTACGAGGAAGCCGTCGAAAATTCGCGCCATTGTCCGCACTCCGAACGCCCGGCCCAATCTTCGTCGTTTTATCTGTGCTCGCGCGCGTGCGACATCGTCGTCTACTTTTTTTTTCGACCCACAGTAGTGCCGCCGGGTTATTAAGATCGCGGACCGATGGCTATCGGCCGCGACTACACGAGCGCAAAGTAAAAGTACACGGCCGTTTCTTTCCTCTTTATGCGGTCCACCCGGCCGATTTCGCGTACTCGGAAACGCCGCGCACAATGAGCGCCGAAAACGGAGGCGGATTCCGAAAGTGAGCGGCGCGCACTTTTTGTGTACGAGAAAGAAAAAAGAACCAAGTCGCGTTTCGGCCGGCCGATTAATTCGCAAATAGGCCATCTCGTCTCGTTAAAGACAAAACTGACGGCTGCGCAGCGTCGAAAGTGCCTTTGCGGTGCGTTTCGTAATTCCGGGTGATTTTACGATAGCCCGGGATCGGTGCATTATCGAGTCGTAAACGAGTAAGTGCCCCCGTTTCGCGAGAGCTTCCTTCCCTCTGTCTTCCTTTCTTTTTTTGCCTCGCTTTTACGCCCGGATTTCGCTTCGGTGCAGGTTTTCTTCGAGAGAACTTCATCGGAGCGGATGAATGAAAAAGCGTGTTGGAGAGCCGACGCGCTCAATTGACCGGGCGAGAACTGACGATGAAAACGCGTGTACGAGTGTAGGAAGGTATATATAAAATGCGCGGGCGCTGGCTCGGCAAAGCGGTTTGTTTCTCGCAAATCACCGGGAGAAACGTGTGTATACGGCGAGTAGGCGCTAAGAGAGGAAAAAGGGAAATTGATTCGTTGGGTTGCTAAATTCGCGTCATTAGAGCTCCGGGGATCGTAGATCACGACTCGGCTTATATCGACGTCCGAAAGCGCGGGGAAATTAATGAAAACGATTAAGGTTTGAGAGAAAGAGAGAGAGAAAAAAAGTGAAATGAAACGAGGAGGTGGGAAAAAGCTAATGTGGATATGCGAAAGGCTACGGCGTTATAGAAGTGGGAGCCCTGCAGGCAGTTCGAGATAGCGCAAACAACGACCCACGCGTCATCTCGTCATAAATATTGTCTTGGTCGGTTTATGCGCAGGCATACTATATGCACCACCGGCCTTTTCTCTTTCTCTTAGCGATTTCTCTTTATTTCCCGACATTCGTCAAACTATTTTTTCCTACTTTAAAATCCGCGAAGTGTACTGCGCCCGTTGTAATGTCGAAAAATTGCACACGCGGAAAACTATGAATTTCGCAATTAAGCGAGATTTACGGGCATTTAATTCGCGTGAGTAGTATGGAATAAAAAAAGTGCAATTTTTATTCTCGGAAATTGGCCCATGGCAAACATCATTTCGCGGATCTACGGTGAAAAGGTATACCCTGACGTGCAACTACATAAAGATAAGCAATATACGCGCACTTAAAATAATTTAAAATATAACGCAAAAAAAACAGCGGCGTAATAAATACACGCGCATTCGTTATTTTGCCTGGCGTTGATGTGTCGAGGAGATGACTTGCAGTCGAGGAGCATTAAACTTTTCGAATGAACGATTATTTTCTTTCCTTCGAGAAAGCTGTAAAATTCAAAGCCATGAATTTAAAATATGCCTAAATAGGCCAACTTTTTGAGTGAAAAAAAAAAAACTTTCTTTTTTCTCACACGTAAGGATATTATTCCGGAGCTTGAAGTGTCCTATAACCTCGGTTTGTAAAATTTGTGGATGTTCAGAATGGTTTTGTATAATTCGTTAAGCAAAGTGAAAAATTACTTGACACTCCATAAATTGATGTCTCTACAAATAGACACCGAAGACTATCTGCGAATATTAAATATTGTTTGACGGTAAAAAATATCAAGAACACTAATGAACTATTGAAAAACGAGATTTTTTTTTGAATTGGCATAATTAACGAGGCGATTCTCAGGATTTAGCGCCTGCAGCTAAAGCTTCCCAAACCAACAATGCGTAAAAGAAACACATTTGACGAGCCGTGATTCGATTAGTTACCAATTAGGCGCCAGACTGTTATGTAAATTGCGTGAGTAAAGGAATTAAATGATTTAAATGTACGGACAAGATTACGTATTCATATAAGTCTTAATAGCTTGTAAAACACTTGAGCCGGGCACAATGGGAAAACGTAACAAGACGTGGGTTTAATGGAATAGTACTCCGTTTACTCGCGCATTGTAAGTACTCGCGTATATAGAAATCTTTTTTTAAAACTTCCTCTCTCTATATACCGAACCGCAATTTTGCGCGAGGAATGACAAAAGAAAGCCCCGCGCGCGTAATTCGGCACAGTTTCACGAGCGCGGGCAGGAAATCTCCCGCGTATGGCGGACGGCAATTTCCCGAAGAGTCTCATTGTCTTGGGCGCCGCGCCATGCGCCTTTCGACACGGGAACTCACGAGAAACGTGCCACCATACATCCAGCGGAAGTCTCGTTAGCCGCGCTCGGATGTGTAATTGACTCCCTTGCGTAATGCGCCCCGCCGGCGGCACCCGCGGACTCCGCCGCGATCGAATCCGCGCGCTCAAGAGAGGCACCAATGGACCCGTTACGACCCACCTATATGTATTCGCTTATATAGGTGTACCCTTCGCTCTTCCGTTCTCTCTTGAGCGGCGAATGCATATATCGATCGACTCCGAGAATAATACATAAATTCACCAGCACATAGAGTGCGAAACTTCGCCGTGTCGGCTCCTTTCCCGCGGAGAGTATATAACACGTTCCGCGGCTAAATCGATTTTCTATTGCCGATGTGCAAGCCCGCGTGAATTGTCTCGGCTGCAATTTTGCTGCGCGGATGAAAGAGTCTGCGTGTGTATACAGCCGAATTTCACTTCTTCGCGGCCTCGGCAAAAATCTCATTGTTGCATTATACGGTACAATTTTAATGGAAGCCTATTATCGAGATTACGCCAATTGATTATTTTGATAATGCGGGGCTATTACCGCGGAGAAATAAACATGATTTTATAGCCGATAAAAAGAGCGACGCATCGAGAGCCGACGGTTTATGGCCTCCAGCTTGGCACCGTGAAAAATGTGTGCGAAAAGCTTTGAAAATAAAAGTTAACGGTGAAAATTTTAACAATCGAAATACGCCAACAAAAAAAAGGAGCATCGAGTCCTGGGGGATAATAAATGTCAACTGTGTTTACTCATTACATTGACTGCCGAAAAATGTATAGGCTTTACGAGCAACAAAGTTGGGCGCGGGGAAAAGTCGACTCAATATATAAAAGCGCCGGCGCGCATAAGTGACTTTTAGGCCAATAAATGCAGCCGGTCATTTATAGCTCGTATAGAAATCAACCTGTTCGCCGTTTTATTTAAACTTTCTCGGAGCGACTGAAATTTATTATTAATTTAAACCCTGTTACGTCGCTCTTTTACAGTTATCCAAACACACTTAGCACGCTAATACTCACATTTTGCATATTAATTTCTGGCTAAATTCACCACTCACCGTTTTTATAGACACGGCGCAAAACTTTTCGACCGATAATACTCCACCCCAGATGTTTTCTAATTGTTGACTGTCGAGCCACGCCTACCCGCTCCGCGACGTCATTGTCGAGTTTCTCCGGCGACACTTTTTTTTCCACAGCGCGCGGCTATACGCTCGTATGCGCGTAGCTACACGTATCCTTATAGCCGGCCGGCGGCGCATAAAGAAAGGCGAATTATACGCGTGCCTCTTATCGGGGAGGCTCGACACTCTAGAGCGTATCCAGCCTGCGACGATAAGGCGAGGAACGCAGAATTTTTTCGGTGTCTCGCTGCGTTTGGCGTGCAATTTATCGTCTCTCTCCCCTCCCCCTTTTCTCTTTCTCCCATTGCGAAAATGGAAAAGTCCCCGCGAGCAAACAGGCTCTCGCTGCGGGCCTCGCTGCCAAATTAGCGTGGGCGAATCGCGCGAATGGCGTTTTGCCTCTCACCGCATCGACGCGGCGGCACGCGGCCGCGCGTAGGCGCCTGGGCACGCGCATAATATGATATAATATAAAAAGAGGCACCGGGCGAATGATAGAAAGGCTCGCACTGCCGCACGCGCGGCTAATAATAGTCTCTCCTATCGGGCGGGCAGGTGCGCGTTGGCTGCCGGCGTCGCTGCCGCAATCTTTGGGATATAACTTTATGGGAAGACGTGAGACACGATTGCGACCCTCTCTCCTTGCATATGCACTCTTCGGTTGCGCAAGCGCGCGTGTCTCCGCGAGCTTTTTTTTCTTCTTTTTTTTATTGGCCGCGCTCGTGTATTATATACTCGTGTACGTCCTTAAGCGCGATAAATTCGAACGACGTGGATCGGAGCGCCGATCGGCTAAATCTTAATTAGATTCTAAGCAGTCGACTTAACTGAGTTATACCCAGGCAGCGTGTTCTATAGAACTCCTATTCGTGGACTATTTTAGCGACTCATTAATTATCGCCGCGGCCGTGTGCGAAATTGTGAAAAGCCTCGCCTTAATTATACCGGGAACAACTTTTACCGACATTAATTGCCGCGGGCATACGCGCGACATCGACGCTGATATTTAAATGACAAATTATTAACGAGCGCGTTATCTAATTATGCGAATGGTCAATTATTTTTCCGGCCCTAAGCGAGGGATCGGCCTATATATCGAGCGATTAAATAAATAATTACGGGCCGCGACTTAAGGGAGGTAGGTATATACCTCAAATTATTTTTGGTAAAATTTTTCATAAAAAAAAAGTTACAATTTGACATGAATATTGTTTAACGTTATGTGTATATATAAACATTCAAAAGTTTCTACACTTATCTCATGTTATACTATGCATATTTCTAAAAAAATTCATCTGCCGTATAGGTTCCATCAGTGCAAGGATTCTGAACTGAAACTTGAAGGATTTAAATTTATTTGGCTAAATAGTTTAAAAGTTCAATAACTCTAAATAGATGTATAGAAATAAAGATTTTAAAGTAGTTTTAAAACTTTTTCAGCTGCTTAATCTAAATATTTCATATTCTACAACTCATTTTAAGAGCAAATGAATACATATTTATATATAATATTAAAGAACAACCAATTTAGATTCTAGCTTTTGCTGTGTAAACGTTTTTATAAAAAGAAGTTTAGGTGTAAACCCACCTTAATGCGACTGCAGTGGTAACGCTCGGGGTTGAGTCGGCCCTGCGGGGGGATTTAAGCGAGCTGCGGCCAACTAACGTCTAGAGTCCGCGGGAGCGAGAAAGAGTCCTTTAGCCGCGAGACGCTGGCAGTTATCGAGCCGTTTGATCGTGTCGGCGTCCGCAGGGGAATCGCCGGCGCTTTATGGGCCGTCCATGGGAAATGGACACTCGCGGGATCACCTCGTAACAAGGCGACCTTTGAGTCGGCGCCGCGTGCCCGATGCTCCCTCGATACTATGCCTCCGCAACGAGCAAGATTCAAAGGCTCTATCGCGACGGCGACTGCAGCCCCCCAATGATTTCATTGATTCCGCGAGTGTATACGCGCTCTCCCGAAGAAGCGAAGGAAAGGCCTCGTTTGCCTTTGCGTACGTATACCTGGCTCGTTCCACTTCGCTCTCTTCCTTTCGCACACTTAATCATCAAACGCTCGCTGCTCTCCGCTTTCGAACGACCTTCTCTCTTTCAAACGGTTTCGTCCCCCCTTTTTTCGACTTCCTTCGAGAATCGACTGCTAATCATCCGGGAATGCCACAGTCTCATTATTTTTCATTCGATCGTTTTAACGAAGGCCTAATCAAAATTTTTTTTTACCTCCGATTGGGGGCCAAGTCGGCGAATCAAACTGTTAATGATCCGGCCGGACAAGAAATCGCAAGGAATTAAAGCGTTTAAAAAAAAGGAAGGGAAAAAGAGCGGGTAATTAAGCGAACGGCTGCTTTCGGAAATAATGAGTGTGTACAGACGTGCGTAAGTAGGAAACATAGTATGCGCACGCTCGTCGGAGATGTGCATTACGACACATTTCATTGCATACTTTCTCGCGCGCGTCCAAATGGCAATTTCCCCGAGCGTGTAGTTCTCATTTTTTTGAAATTTTAATAAACGCTCCCGACAAAAAGGAACGCGCGTATAGTGCGCCGCGTAAAGTGCCGAGCCGGGTCGACGTAAGTTATAGAGGAGTCTCGGGGCTACTCTTTTGCTGAAAACTGGCTCGACGAAATATTTCTCCGGTAAAACTGCCTCCGCCCGCGAAACGATGCCACTTTTTTAAAAAGACCGCCGAGATCTCGAGATCTCCATCGGCGCGTGTAATATACACGCGTTTAACGATGTAACCGGCCGGAGAAGCCGTTTCTTCTTTTTTTTCGTTTAAAGCGAAACCGCCGGGGGGCAGCGAGTAAAAACTATCGAGAAGTATGGAGTTGCTCAAAAACTGGAATGTCCGCCGCGACGCACTTTATTAACTGGGCTTTTTCTAATTGACTGACTTTTGCGTTAATCTTAATTGTGGTCTTTGGGCTATGATTTAAGAGTGTTGGGAGAAACGTTGCATCTATTTTTGCCCGTGGTGCTTATACTTTGAATTTCTAACGCGTCCATTAAATACGCGCTCTATTTGCACAGCTTCTCGCTGGCGGGCGCAACAATAGCGCGGGCGAGCGGTACTTGCAAATTAGAAATTTTTGATCGAGCGTCGGAAAACAAAATGAAAAAAAAAAAAAAAAAGAATAGAGAAAAAAGTTAATCAACCGCAGGTGTATTAAATTTAACGTTAATTGTACACGGACGTCGCCTAAATGCAGTCTCTTGATGATGTTTTACGACGATTCGTGATTATCCTTTCACGTGTGAATGTTCAATTATCTCGGTTATGATGTGTTTTCTGCAAAGTACGCGGTGATATACTGCAATCGTAAACTTATAAGAATTATCTTCATTTCTTTGCTCACTGAGTTAAATGTAATTGCCTCTTATACACTTTAATCCCTTCAAAATTTTTAAATAACCCCAAGCTCCTTCGTTTAAATAAATTAATTCATTTTTCACAAAAGTAATTAGCCACGTTCACTTTTGAAAGGCGAAACACGCGTATTCTCGCCCCGATCCTAACGATGCTTAAAATTTACCATTAAAAGGAGAAAGAAGCTTCTCCTCTTCCTTTAAAAAAAAATTAAATAAATAATACAACGAAGGAATGTTCGAAAGTTCGAGGGACATTGAAGCATCGGGCGCTTAACAAATGCCTCTGTCCGCGAATCGTCACCGCGGCCTCCCATTATTCCGGCTGAGCTCTCCCGCGCGAGAAATCAATCGAATGACGGGTGCATTATTTACAAATCGGATGGAAAGTGCCGCGGAGGTTTCCCCACCGTGGCCCGGGATTAATGCCTCATCCGCGCACCTCGCGATTTCACCAGCGACGGCGACCTTCGCGCGCCAACAAAGAGAACACACCGAAGGCGCCCCGCGTGCACCATTTAATATTTATTTCGCGGATGCGCGTATAAATCACCAGCCGCGAGCGGAGACCTTGTGCGCTCGCTCATCATCGCGTCCACCCACGCCGCCCCGAAAGCCAAGCGACAGGTGCCTCTCGGCTGCGCCCCCCTTCGAGCCGCGCGTATAATACTCGCGGACTTTACGAGCCGCACGCATTTTTCCGCCGCTAATCTCCCGCCCGTGCCCCCCGGCGCTCCGCGCGCATATACCCGATTCCTTCCAGACGATAATTCAGCATAATTCGATATTCGACGGACCGACAGCTTAAATTAGCTCGTTCGCGGCCTAATAATTATATTCCTCGTGGGGGCTGCGCCGAGATGAGGAGAGACGAGAGAAAAAAAAGAGAGAAGAGAGAGAGGGAAAGGGTGGCTCGATTTTCTCGTGCAATGGCGAGGCGCAGCGGGGCCTTTTTAAACGCGCGGCGGCGAAAAGCATGAAATACGACGTGCGTGCAGCAGCGCGTCCGGCGTCCAATAGGAAATAGAACGGGGACCTTCTTTGCCACTCGCGGGCTTCGAGGTATTTATCGGCAGTGGCTCGCGCACTTTGAATTACGACTCGTTCGACTCGTTCCCTCTGTTAAGTCCGCGTATAGGTGTATATGCACCTGGCCGCCGGTGTAAAAGTGCGCATACCGCGGGAGTGTGTATAGATCGGCGGCGCGCACGCGACTGCGAGGGATCGAGCGCTGCCAATTCCGCGCACCTCCAAGAGAATCCGCGGATTCTAAACATTTTCTATCTGGATCTGTTTTTACCATTAAAATTTTACTCTGCGCGTAAATCGTTATACTCGCGCGTGCGCTTGAGCCAATCGTTTTTGAGGATCGGTTGCTGTGCGCTCTTGTTTCTTTATTTTTAACAATAAGTAGTACGTTACAATATATTAATATTGATAGTCTATTTTAAATTAGCTAGTTTTAAATTTCAAAAGAAACTGCATATATTCATTTTCCAATAAAAAAAATCAAATAAGCTATATTACAATTTTTAGTAGATCTTTGTATAGGTGCCTTTAAACGTTAATTTTTTATATTAAGTGCATAAGCAATAAATCCTCTTCTAAAAGTAAACAAAAATACAGATTGCAGTATAAGTCGTTATATTGATCTCGCAAACTGCGATATTACGGAGAAGTACCTGTAGTGTCGCGCTACATTTAACATTTTTCCCCGTTGAAAAATTTTTACACACGATATCAATTTGTGAAATGATTGCAAGCCATTATTCTATCTTTTTACAAACTCATTTTTCCGGTCCCCAATTACCGTGGTTATCGTGTACCCATACAATTATCATTAATCAGCAATCCAATTTCGCTTTTCGTCGGGATAAAACGTTTGCGAAAAAGCAAGACCACACGCAATTAGATAATCAAAAAAAGGGCCTATGGAGCAGTAAAACCGAAAGCATCGTTAGCCCCGAAGGTCAATCCGCGCAGTTAAGCTGAAAAGGCATTGCTCCTATCATGCACAGCGGTGGCGATTCGTTTTCCCTCGCGAGCGCGCGAAGCCTCGCCGGGGATGGGCTCGGCGAGATTAAAAGGGGGGAGGGGCTGTTCGGCTCCGAGCCGCCACGAGCAGGGATGCGCATTCATCTCGGCTTGCGGGGGTTTGCTCGGCTCGAGGGTGGAAGAATTTTGGGGATCGCCACCACCGCTGCACGGGGAAGGGCGCGGAACAAGTGCCGCGCTGCGGCACTATAATGCGGCGAACTCCAGTCGATTCTCTGCGTGCAGCGCGATGCACGGCAGGCGCAGGCGCGAGCCGGAGGATCTTAAACGGGCCATCTGCTGCTCATTCCGGCGTGTACGTCGGGAGGCTGCGACTGCCCCTTTGACTTCGTCTCCCCGACGCCTGGCTAATGCGAAAGAGAACCCTCCGTATCGGGCGCCGAAAAAAAAATTTATTCCCAGTCATGCCCGCACTTTAATTATTTTCGTGCATGTAACGTGCCCCGCGGCGATCGATAAACGCGCCCCTGCGCCGGGGGCTCTCCGTGCGACATTCACCTCCCCGATTTTCCAATTCTGTTTGTTATTCGCTTTACGCGACTTTAATTATTTATTGGCTTTTACGATGCTGCGTTTCTCCCAAATCTGATTCAACATCAATTCATTTTTAACAGTATCGCCGTTCGGTCCCCTTTGAATGTAATGTTTATGGTTATTGGTGTAGCTATATTGGAAGTAAAAATAATGGGGAAAATGTACAAAAAAATTACAAACACTTTGACTAAGTAGGGAAATAATTTACAAAACGTAGCACAAGCAGATGGTATTCTATAAAAAACAGAGTATAATTAATAAACAATAGATAATCAAACATTAATTTTTATAAGATACACGAGTTACGTATATAATAAATTTTTATATTAATTTATAATGAAAATTAATAAAAATTAATTATCATTCTGCTAGATGGTGTATATTTTTGTATAAATTCAACACAAAATTTCAAAGAATTATATTTAATTTGTTTTACACCATCACCTATTATCACATGCGGAGGAAGCAAAAGAACCGTTATCCATGCTGCACACAAATGAAATTCAGAAGAACGCGTGCAGAATGACGACAACCCCCGAAAAAGCGCCTTGCAAATTTCTCAATTCCAGAAATTCACATTGGCATGGGAACGAGAGTTTATATAGCCGCGAGCACGTGTCGCTCATTACGCATTCGCGGCACGCCGATATCCCGCCGGGAGTCAGGGACTGCGATCGCAAGTCGCGGCCTATCTCGAGCGCGCTCGGAATATCATTCCAACGTCTACACGAGAAAAAAAACGTGAGACCGCAAGCGAAACGCGGCTATGAGCATCTTCAAAATTTGTCACCTATCCATTGTATGCAAGAGCCGCGCTCGACGCCGCATTAGCATGCATTGATTCCGGAGTGGCATAATGCCAGGCATAAAGGCGCGTGTCGATAATTGTATGATGCGGGGTGGTGGTGGTGGTACTATCGGCGAGGTGCAGCGCTCAGGGCCTCCGAATAAGCGATTACGCGGACTTACGTATACCCCTGGGGGAGTCAGCGCATAAAAAGTCGACTTTACAGCTGACCGAGCGCCGGGAGTCCAGTGCACTCGGCCTAGCAGGTGACTCTCGCAAAACCCGATGCAACCGTGATCCAGCCGGGAGACCCGGTCCGTGTAGCTTGAGCCGTTTTTTCTACTCACTTGCTGGTGTTGAGTTCGTCAACGATCGCTCGACTGATATTCCACGTTATGGGTGTTGCCCGACTCACACTGGACGAGCGCGCGACTAGGCATCTGAGATTTTTGCGGGACCGGAAACTTTATCTACTGTTTTTACGACTCCATGCCGCAGCCCGCCAAATGACGCTATGTAAAGGAATAAAACCGCTTAAAACGCTACGACGCAATAAAATAATTTTATATGTCACTTTTTTTTATATACTCTATAAAAATGAATATGTGAAATTCACATTTAGCGGGTATGTGTATATGAATCGTTACAGCAAAATGCTGAATTGCTCCAAAACAAACATTACTCGAAGCGTAACACGAACGTATAATTATTTAAAGTTAAATAATAATAATAAGTTAATATAAATAATAATAAAATAATTTAAATAAGAAGCTAAATTATTGAAATTAAAAAGAAAATTCGTTTTTTCGTTTCAGGTGACATCGAAGACTGCCTGGTCGCGCCGGTCGCCCAGGGTCAGTTCACGCCGTTGCCGGAGGCCCTGTGCTGGGCGATCCTGGAGCTGACGTCGCAGCGGCAGGCGGCGACCCTGGACACGCTGCGCTCCGCCCTGAAGAACGCCTTCCCGGCAATGCAGCGGCCGAGCCGCGAGCTTGTCTACGACGCCCTGGCGAAGCTCATGCAGGAGCGCAAGATCTACCACACGGCCCAGGGCTACTTCGTCGTCACGCCGGAGACGCGCAGACTACGCCGGGACTCGGCCGGGGCCCGGCGCAGCTCCCGTGAGATGTCGGCCGGCCGCTCCCAGGCCGGTATGCTCATGAGCAACGACGAGGCCATGGCCCTCGTCCACGGCGAGATGCTCACGCTCAGGGACGGCGACGTCACGCATCAGGCCGTCCAGACCAACCTCGCCGACGTCATCTGCGGAGGTTCGTGTATATATGAGTGTGTACATGATAGTAATGTTCGATACAAGTGCGAAAAAGTTGATTCTTGCAGGGGTGTGAGCTCCGAAAATCAATTTTCATACGTGTATCGAACAATATTTTATGCAACGTCGGCGGAAAAGGCCTCACTCGCACACTTAAGCGTGAGTAAAAGGGACTTTTACGCACCGAGTTGCATAACATTTTTTACCCACCCGCTGCACTCTCGGTCTACGTTTTATTCGGGAGTCCTCCCGTGCATTGACGTCACGCGTATATAAGATACGATTACCATTATTCACTTTCAAAAGCAATTAAATTTCTGTCTCGTTTCCAGTCGTACTCGTTTTCGCTTAAAAGGAAAAAATACATTTTATTGTTACTGCCCGAAGCTCTCAGTATTTCTTTTTTTTTTACGCGCTGGGTATCTCCGTAGAAGGAAAAATCGCGAATTGGGAAGAAAATAAAACTTTTTATTTAGATTTCATTAACCGCGTTTGGTAAAACATTAAAAAATAATCGACGTGTACGTACGTTTTTCTTGTTCTAATTTCAAGTTTATTTAGAAAGACGCCGTGCATTATAATTACCTATCATTATACAAACATATTCTATCATGGCGACAGCCCGTCTTCATGAAATTTTTTAATCTGCGATATCTTCATTAACGCAATGTAATAGATCAAGCTGTAAATCTTTTTTTTTTCAATGGTTTCTTGTGACACTATTTAGAAACACACCAAAGCACATTTTCGTAGCGCGCGCCAGATTGTAATCAATTAAAAAAGAGGTCAGCAAAAATTTTTAACACTGTCGAGCAGATTTAACGAAGGCACGGGGAAACAATTATATACTTTGTACAAAAAGTAGGAAATTTTAAGTTTCCAGTCGTCAAACCGCGCGGGTTTCGTCGAAGACGCAGGGCCGGCTCGTTAATGTTCCGGACGTCCTTGGGAGTACAGCGAACCACCGTCGCATTTCTGGACACGTCTCACCGCTCTTATATTTTTTCTTTCGTCCGCCTCCCTCTCCTCTCTGGCACACGGCCTTGTCGATAAGCTCCGCCAGCGAGGCGAGCTCCTTTATGGCGCATATAAGGCTCGCGCGCCCCCCCTCGATTGGCCTTGATTGCCCTTGAAATTTCCCGACAGTGCTCGACCGATCGGATCGCCCGCAATGAAAAAGGCCCCGCGCGTGTCGCCGGTCCATTTATAAACGCGCGCGACTCGCGCCGGTTGCACTCGCGCTGCATACCGACTATATAATACGCGAATCGGTCAAAACCGCTTCAGGGGAGCACCGTTAAAGAGCCGCAGAGCTTTGCACCAATAAAAGCTTCGCGCGATAAGGCGATCTAATTTTACCTGGACGCGGGAAATCGGATACAGCGGAGCAGCAATCCTTTGCATTGCGCCACGGCGACCGACATTCGCCTCTCTAACTTCATAGCCTTTAGAGGGACTATACTCCTCATCACAATAACAGGCTGCGATCATCTTCTATCCGTAGGATATAATACTTTCTCTCTCCGGCTGTCGCTTTTTATAATACACATTTTCTAATTTATGCCGTTCTTCCTTTCCGTTAAACGAGGCGCGCACTGTGCCGTGAGAATTTCTTATACGCTCCCACGAACGGTCTCGTCTCGCGTGAGTGTATATGCATAGGAGTGTGAAGAAGGGAAGCTTTTTTTTTTTTTTTAAAAATAACACTTTTTCAGGTAATCCGAACGACAAAGTACTGTTCGCGCGATGCCGATCAGTGCCAGGCCGACTGGAGAGGAGGCATTCCCTACGCCTCTGGGGTTCTGCGAGGCGTCTGCACCGAAGCGGGAGTTCGAGGTCGCTTCCACGGAGGCCCGAGAGGAGCGACACTTCCTCGAGCGCCGAGTACGCTAGCACAGACAGTGCACCCCACAGTCCAACGAGTGAGTCCCGTCGAAGGGGGAAGGGCTTAGAAATTTTTGGCTTTGGTGATGGGTGATGGGTCGTTTGCGCACCACCGATTTCCACCCTGCGCAATTATATGTTATACTGCACAGAATGCACACTTTTATCGTCATACTCACGCCTCTTTCGATCCAACGTATTCGTCGATCAAGCGCTCTCCCATTAAATATCAATGAATGAAATTCGCTTCGTACATTTTTAAAAGTTAAATTTGTGAAATACTATTGAAAATAAAGGTGATTACTCCGTGCTAGCGACTAAATAGTAAAGCAATTTTCATTAATTTTGGTAGTTTTTTCACTAAACTTTAGCTTTAGAGAGTAAGGAATTACTCGCTCATTTAAAGTGAATATAATTTATTTTAGTTTAGAGCGCTCGTCAAATGAAAATTGCACAGTACGCGTAATTCGCGAAAATAATCTTAAAAAATGACGACTGACGTTGAGAAATTGAAAGAGATGCTTTTTATGTGTAAATAGTCACCCGTAGCCGTCGTCATCACACAAACTGCAATCCCTTCTCCCTTTGGCATCTGCTACAGTCACGCAAGAATTCCGCGATATAAACGCGTCTCTCCTCTCAAAGGCTTGTCCGGTATATTTTCAGAAAAAATAGGCTTGCTGTCGCGACTATTCCGGCGCAGCACGCGGAGAAAAGGAGCGCCGCTGATGGGGACGTTCAGCGCGCAGTATCCGCCGACCGAGTGGTTCAATCCCCGAGTAGTCCACCTCCACAGCGTGGCGACGCAAACCAGAGCGGCCAGTCCTTCGGTAAATCCTCGATCGATTGTAAACACTGGGAGAACAAATTGATAATTTTCAATAAATATTCACTTCGATAGTACTTGTTAATTTTTTGATTAATCAACTAATTATTTTGTTAAAACTGCTAACTTCATTTGGCAACAAATAATTCATTTAGTTTCAAAAAAGTTGATTCAACGAAATTCTTAAGAAGTACTTCGTTGATATTAATATTTACTGAAAATTACCAAATTGGTCTCTGAGTGAAATTAATCAATAAAATTTAATTATAAAATCCCACGAACCGACCGAAATAACGCTCCACAGATGATGGAGGGTCTGGAGCAGTCGCAGGCCAGTTTCCAGGTGTGGGACGACTCCAGCTCGGTGCGATCGGCGACGCTGCCGCGCAGGCACCGCCGCCAGCCGAGCGCCGACTCGTCGAGCCTCCTGGCCAACTCGACGCCCAGAAGCTCGAGGAGGCACCGCTCGCCCTGCTCCACGCTGCCGCGCTCCAAGTGCTCCAGCCTGAGCAGGTGCACCTCCAGGGCCTCGGTCGTGCCCTCGAGCAACGGCCAGACAAACAACGGTAAAAACTCGACCAACTCGTCGCCCAGCAGGAGCGGCGGCAGCTCCGGCTCCGTCCGCGCGGCCAACCCCAGCCCCGCCAAGACGTCCAGCCACTTTGGCCGCCTCCAGGCCTCCAGGCACTCCTCCAGGAGGCCCAGCCACGATCTCTCCAACGGAGGCAGCAAGTCCGCCAGTGGTTCGCCCCAACACAAGGTGAGCCCACTGGTCGATTGAATTATTTATAAAAAAATTGTGTACGCATCAATGTATGTATCGCTTGACTGTACGATTTTTGCCGATCCATAGCTTCTGCACAAGTCCTCGTCCAACCACTCGAGCCACTCGAGCGGCAAATCGACATCCAGCGGACGGCTTTCCTCGTCGCCCCTTAAAACGACGAGTTTCTCCGCAAACTCCTCGCCGTTGAAGGTCATCCAGCAAGGCGCCCTGACTCCCCTCCAGGAGGCTCAAAACTCCATCACGCTGCAGGTCTCGACGAACCTGAGCCCGTCGCAGGAGCAGCGCACCTCCAGCGTCCAGAGCAGCGTGACCCTCGCCTCCAACGCCTCCAGCACGACGACCATCTCCGGCTCGCCCGGGACCAAAATCTACGTCCACCAGAACAACTCGCCCATGCGCTCGGTCATCACCTTCGAGAACGGCGGCGGCGGCAAGAGCAGCAACGCCAGCAAGGAGGAGAACCAGGAGAAGCAGGAGAAGCAGGAGAAACAAGAGAAGCAGGAAAAGGAACTCGCCGGCGAGAAGGGCTACAGCACCAAGAGCAAGGAGGTCCCGAAGAAGCCCTCGACGGAGCTCGCCGCCGAGGACAAGATCCTCCGGCAGAGCAAACCCGAGCGACCCTCCTCCCTCTACGCCAGTAAGGACAACAAGCCCACGGGCCTCTCCGAGTCCGACAAGGAGAACAAGCCCAAGGGCAAGCAGCTCGACGAGGAGGTCTCCAACAAGCTCAAGCTCACCAACAACCGCCTCAACAACAGCCAGGCCCACCTGATCGACGGCTCCAGCAAGGAGAGCAACGACGCGATGAACAACTCGCGCAAACTCAGCCTCTCCCTGTCCAAGGATGCCCTTAGCTACCGCAACTTACTGCGGCCCGGCTCCAAGTACAACGTCTCCTCGAACCCGCCGTCGCCCACCAAGTCGTACGACGGCTTCGGGGGCTCCTTCAACAACGTCTACATCGAGAACCTGGAGAGCGCCAAGCAGCGGGCGGCCCAGGGCTCCGAGCCCAACCTCGAGAAGACAGTCAGCAAGGCCGACCTCTACTCCTATCCTAGTCTGAGCGACATGCAAGTGCAGTTCACCAGCCTGGCCGCGCAGAAGATCCTGAAGGGCTGCCCGCTCAACAGCGTCGACACGCTCGTCGAGGTGAACATGGCAGCCGCCGAGAAGCCCAACAACTGCGACGTCACCGTTCACACTGATTTTGGCCTAGTTTGAAGAGACTGCAGTCGGAACGCGCCCCTGCCATTTTTTAAACGAGCGCTGCCTTTTACCTGCTGACGATCCAAGGGTATCGGCATCGGTAGTTATCTTATTATACATATATGTTCGTTTTCAATTGTAATTGTTGTCCAATGAGATTTTATACGATAGTTATGCTTTTCAAAGGCGCACAACGAAATTATTTCTTTGAACTGAAAAAAATAAATGAATTAATAAATAAATAGATAACTGATTGATTAAATACTTAAACGAATAATCGGACTTATCTTTCTTTTTGATTGTACACGTTGAATGTATGATAATAACGAGAGACTCGCGAGCTTACCGTCCGCAATAAATGTAAAGAATTGTTGGAATTGGCGAAAGTCGATCTTTGTAAAATATATACCGCTCAAAATTATTGACGCTCACACTTTATTATTTATAGCTGTTTAAAAAAAAAAAATAAGCGACAGTAGGGCACATTATTTATTATTCAATTGCGGAGAAAAATGAGGTAGATGAATAATGGCATTACGTAGAGTTTTTGATACTATTTTTCGTCGCTAATGGTTTACACAATAACAGTATATAACAACGCTTAACTCGGACAGAGCGATATTTTGCATTAGATAAAGTTTTACCGCTATCGTACAATTCTGCTCCGTCATCGGCAGTTTTGCGTCGCTTTACCCCGCGAAAGCGAATTGCCAAAGCGATTATTTTGTTATCGAATCGACCGACATGTATCCATATACGAAGTACCTAACAATATTATCAAAATGTTCCCAAGCAAGGTATAATAAGACTTGAAAAAATAAAAGTAAAGTAAAGATAAAAGATTTTAAAAATGAAAAAAAAAAACAATAAATAAATAATAACGATGAATGAAAAAATAAAAAAAGAAGCGCGATCGGCTATTGTAATTTGTAGCGCAGGTGGCCCGTACTTGTACCACTAGTGCAATTTCATATGTATTTTCCAAGTGCCAAAACCGTAGAACTTAATCGATCGCCTTACGCGTTTCGGACAACGAGTTAAAGTCCAAGTTCGTTAAATGGGAAACGCCAATTTTACAGAGTGACCGACGTTTATAACAATAAACATAACATTAGTCATAGGTTCCAGAAGAGTAATAATTAAGAGAGCGCATTAGATAGCTGTATAAGGGAAGGACTGGACAGTAATTCATTTTTACGAAATAGAAAACTTTTGTACAATTATTATAGATTTATACGTATGTACACCTCGCCGTTTATTTTATATAAAAATAAAAGAAAAACTGTTTGAGATGAAAAAAAAGATTTTAGAAAAAAAGAGTTTATAAAGCTAACATTGTTGCGATTGAATTTTATAGAAAGTAAACGTGCAAAATATACTTTTTGTAGTAAATTTTTAAGTCTAAAGCGTTTGAAGAGAATATCTTTTGGTAAAAATGTAACTCACGAAAACGTATGATCCTAGTCCTACCTTAAGAGCACAAAATCGTGAGCTTTGTACATTTATAATATTCAGCAGCGATTAACCAATAATAGTGTTTTGCGCCTGTTACATCATGTTATGGGTGCGAGCTGTAGACGCACAACATCTTTTTCATCAAAACTAACTTGTAGTATATAAAATTGTACGATGTTATTGTCTATTACGGATGTAACGAGGAAAAAACGCAATAATAAAAGACAAAAATTATATCATTATTGCTTTCTTTATATCATCTCTTGTCACTTTATAAGCTAATAATGCAAATCAACTGTGAGATTTAGAGTAACTTATTATTTCTCATGAAATGCAAAAATATTTTGCCATTACAAAATTTTACAGTACAGTAAGTAGTTTAACTAGAAATAAATAAATTTCTATCACTATCAATAGCAATGACGTATTTTAAAATACTCATTTTTAAAATGGAAGTTTATTTTTTTCTTTTACGGAGCAGGACAACAATAAAACACTTTAATAGAAAGTTCTTTTGCTGTTTGTTTCTACACCATTTCTTCTTATATCGCTGAAGTATTCACCTAACTTACTTGATTGTTTGCTAAAATTAAATTTGAGTTATTCTGGAATCATTTTGCTCAATATTTTGAACTTGAATTATTTAGGGCGGCAATAAAATTTATTTAATATTCTTTCTATTACGGTTTTAATAATTTCTCAACAAAATCCTTTATATCGCTCAATTCCTGCAATAAGTACTTATAATTAGTGATTTGATCTTTTTGATAAAGAAAACTAGTAAAAAATAACAGCTTTACCTCATCACTCGATGTGTGCATAACTCCTTGGTATGATTTAAACTCTATATTAGTTAAAAATTGCTTCAGTAAAGTTGCAGTTGCTTGACCCCATTTATACGGGACAATAGGATCACAGTTTCCATGACATTGCAAAACTGGTGTATGCTTATTACCAACCATTTCCTAAAACATAAATATGTAGTTACTCAGTGTAAGTCAAATTTAAATTGAAATGTCATATTATTTATAAATATATTACTCCTGGAAACTTTGCATGCAGAGGAAGCCAAGTTGATAGTGCTATTACTCCAGCTAAAGGTTGAGGAAATGTGAGAGCACTAAATAAAGCTAATGCTCCTCCTTGACTAAAACCACCTAACATAATCCTTTCTGTAGGTATTCCAGCTGCTACTTCTTCTGCAATCATGGAATGTACAGTATCAGCAGCTCTACGTATACCTTCTTCATCTTCTGGTCCAGTAGCATCTAAGGACCTTAGATCAAACCTGCATTTATAATAAAACACCAGTTAGATATTTATAATGCTATTGTATAGAAATTAAAAGTAAACATATTTACCAAGAAGGCATTTTAAATCCTCCATTTAAAGTAACAGGCATTGTAGGACTGTAAAGAAAATAAATTTATACACACCATAATATAAATATTTTTCTCTATTTACAAGATCATTTTAATACATACGCTGTGGGGCAGATAACTTTAACGTGAGGTGGTCTTAAGGTACCCAAGGAACTAGCCCAGCCATGTCTAAAAAATAGAAATTCGAATTTGTATAATTGTTCTTAAAGAAAATTCCTTAAAACTTCAATATCTTACCCTGTATCTCCTAATCCGTGAAAAAAGATCAACTGAAATCATAAGAAAAAATTATAAATAAAATATCAATTTCAAATAAGCCTGTATCGAGCAGACAAATATGTATCCCACGAAATTTAATATTTGTTGAAAGCTTAGTAAAGCACCGATTATAAGGGTCATAGATTGCATATACAATGAATGCATATGCTATAGAAAGTACGATAGAAAATATAGACACCTTGACGTGCAGAAATAATAGGACGTTTTGAATTAGAAGATAAATAACAAGTCTAAAGAATCTTATGAATGACTAGTGCATAATTTCCAGAATAATTGGAAAACGGCATAAGAATGACTTAGTAATATTCAACAGCATGACAAGAGATTAGGCGAACATGTAACTTGCGCGTGCAATGTTGATTAAGTGAAATTTTTTAATTGATCAGCGATCGAAAATGCAGCGCTGACCTAACCAAAGCGTAAGGCAGGATTTCTGGAGGCTGGCTAGAAAAACGTTTTTACTGACCGTAGCTGTGTGCCTCGCGGTAGCGGCTATCACCACTGGAGTCGACATCTTTAGCGGCTTCTTTTGACGCACTGTACAGAATAAAACGCAAATCACTATTAGATCTATCTTGAGCGAATGAAGGCGCCTGGAAAAGTAGCGACGTTTGTTCTCCGGAATAGTCGACTGTCTCCTATGGTCTGCTACGAAAGCTCGACTCGTGGTTTCTTATTGCTCTCGTCGAACGACGACGAGAGCAAAAGTGGGGGAGTCCGGAGTCGCCGTCGCGGGGAAACTCGTATGGTGCATGCGCGTATCATCGCCTCCGAATTCCGGATTCAGCGCAGTCTCGTTAACGTGAACAAACTTGCCTACATTGTACTCGGCCACACGTACATTGTAGACGTATACACGCGATGTCGTTAGCTATAGCCAATATTGACCTTCGAGCAGCTTTTTTTTTCCACGCAATTTTTCAAAGAGCATGACTGCTCCATTTAATTATGGCGACACTATGCTGGACTCTATAGGCTGTATTATAGCTTTAAACGGTGCGGACGAGGGGGGTATGGTGGATATTACGTTACATTGTAAAAGTTGGACGAACCTTGCGAGTTACCCATCGATCGAGATTTTCCGACGTTTTCTAACAGAAAGAAAGAAGAAATCTCTTCTCTTCTGCTCGTTCATTTACTCCGAGATATAATCATTACAACACGTACGGACAGCCTCCTCGACTCTGCCTATATTTTTTTTATCGTCATAGAAACTGGCGATGTTTAAACTTTGAGAGGCATAGTCGGTGTGTGATTAATTTCGACATTCGACTCTGCTCAGTTCACGAACTTTATTAGGAATTTTAGAAGGTTTTTACAATTGTGTTAATCGTCGCTTAGGTCGCGTCGTCTGCTGCACTGATCACGTGATGTTTATGCAAAATGAACAATTGCTTGCTGGTGCCAGCGGTTTACAAATGGCAACTTGAATAATTTAAACATAAATTAAAAGTGATTACTAGAAGTGTAGGTGGTGAATGAATGAATAAATAATATCATCAACATTTATAAATATATTTATTTACATGATTTCTTGAGACATTAGTACAATATTATTTAAACTTTAGATAAAATATAAGAGACAGTATCAAACACACATATCTTATGTAAAATTCATAAGTGAAGCAAATTAACGATATTTTAATTAATGATTAATTTGTTTCTATTTTGATAAGAGGTTCGTCAAGTGTCTCCAAAAACAGTAATGATTCGGAAGCACTATTTGATTCTAAAAGTGATTCTGACAAGGTCTCACTTTTTTCTAATTTAGTTTCTAATAGAAGCAATGGTATCCTTTTCTCTTTGTCGTCCACTAAATCTAAAAGAGGTTGTTTCTCCATTTTATCTTTGTTACTGTTGGAAACAGATTTTTCTTTTGTTCCTAGTAATAGTAATGGCTCGGGTTCTGATATCTTAGTATTTTCTAATAGTAATAGCTGTTCGAACTTTTCATTCATATCTGAAAATCCACTTAAATCTACCAAATCACTTAAATCTGTTCTCTTCTTAAATTCAGAACTTTTACTGGAGCCTGATAATCCACTTGGGCCAGGCTTTGTATTCATATCAAAACTAGTACTAGGTTTTGCCTCTTCTGCAACATCAAAATTTAATATTTTGCTTGGATCAAAGCCACATGCACCTTCTTCTTCTTCATCTTCATAAGCAGTAACTTGACCAGGCTGTTTGTACTGAAAGGCAGTTTGAGATAAATCAATTTCCACTGGAAAAAGTAAATTTTCAGATACCAGTTTTGAAACATTTGAATAATATTCTACTAATCCAGCTGCAAATTTCTGTAACTGAGTTACTATATCTTCTACATGTTTATTATCTAGAAGTTCTAATTTTACAAGAACATCTGCTCTTAATTTAGCAAATTTTGTTCGTGCATTTTGTCTACATCTTAAAATTAAGCGGTATTCATAATTTCCCGTTTCAACTCTGTATAATGGTTCTTGAATAGCTATATATCCTTGTTCTTCGTCATCCATTTCTTTGACTTTCAAGCAATATGAAAGATATTCAAACTTAGCATCTGCATATTTACTTATAGTCATGCGAGTATCTGGAATGGCTTTATTTAAATAAGTGCCAAGGTCATTTAAAATTGGTTTTACTCTTTTTAACATGTCAATGCCTAATCTTTCCATTTGTCTGTGTTGTTCACCAAATTTTGTAAAAGCCTCACTAGCTCTAGGTTGTGGTTCTTTAACACCCATATTAGCAAAAGCATCTCCAAAAACTGAAATATATGAGCAAATATTTGATATAAAAAGACCTTACATGACTATTTAATATTAAAATAATAAAATTAGTACCTTTATATATTTGAAAAAGATCAAAAAAAGCATGCAAAACAGATTTTGCATGAGCTACAAGTCCTTTATATAGATTTTCAGTCTTCTCTAGTGCAGCTAATCTTTGAACAAGAGTATCGTTGCAGAGAATTGCTCTTGATAGTCCTAATGCATTAGCTGTTGCATTTCCCATGCTTTCCACTAATCTATGCTTAACCTGAAGCAAATAAATAATATATTTAAAACAGATTTATAAAAAAATTCAATAAATTCTGAAAACTTATACAAACCTTTTTCAAAATTATATCTAGAGTGCGCCCCTGACGAACATCGGCATGAAGCTTATTGTAGATGATGCTTACTTTAGAATCACAGGCTTGTATCATTTTTGCCACTTCAATCTTCGTTTTACCTTTCAAACATTCACCATTTACAGCAACAAGCTCATCTCCTGCTTCTAGGGTTCCATCCTGTGCAGCTGGAGTGTTATCGAAAATTTGTACAATGTACAAACAAGGGCATAGTGGAGCTCCTCCACCTATGCTAATCCCAATCAGGTTACTGCTGTCCTTTTCAATCACCACATTTCCAGAAGTAATTGTCATTCCCCTATTTACAACAGAACAGACTATTAAACTTGTATAATTGTAAAATATATCCTGGCTCAAACAATAGCTAACTAAAATGTAATAAATGAAAATAAAGTATGTTAATAATTTTTTTTAAAGAAGCAATAATACAAGCAATTATATCAATTTTCTACAAAAAAAATTGTTAGTTTATTATTACATTAATAAAAATATCTATAAGATTAAAATATTTTACCATATCCATTTTTCTTTTATACCTTTACATGCAGAAAGTTTAAACTAAGTAACTACAAATTGTTAAAAATATTAAATAAGTATTATTAATTGCAAGAAAATAATGATGAATGCATGATGTAGAGCAATTATTATAATAGATTTTAGTGTGTGTCAGTTAAGCTCAGGCAAAAATGAAACTTACATTTGATCAATATGATGTTGCAATAAAATAGACTGATCTTGTTCGACCAGCTCTATGTCTGGGCTAACAATTCCAGAGCAGCCAATAATAATACAAAATAATTCAAAAAAGACCAAAAATAAAATTATCTTTAAGTTTTAGACAAACTTAAAAGTAACAATGCATACATGCGATCTTCCATCATGTTTAATTGATACATATCAACCTTAGCCAAAGGCATGGTGGTTTGCAAATCAGAATCAGAAATATCTATTAAATTTGATCCTTCAACACAGTGTGACAATTGAATTGGATCGTTGACTGATGGAATGTCACGCGTCAATCTGTTCCACCAAACCGTGGCATTGTCACGTGCAGAGTGCAAAAAAAAAAGCACATATAAACTGGAAATGAGCAAATAAAAAGAGATAATTTACTAAATGCTACTAATTTAGAAACACAAACATTTTGTCTTCTTCGAACAGGAAATCATCTTCATACTCCATTTTTACTAAAGTAAGTTAATATCTGAAAAATAGAATAAAGGTAAAAATATCATTCAACTGCAGTGCACACTTGTCTGATAAATAAAAAAAGCATACCTGTATAAAGTATATTATTGTTAACTATGACAACATTACTCTTACTAAATGGAGATAACCTTATCATTACCTTTTCAGTTCTAACAATTACTTAAATAACCCTGAGTGACATATTGTTTACAGCGTTGAGACTAAACATATCAACTAAAAAACATTAAAAAGAAGCCCAACACCCTCAAACAGATTAAATTGTGACACGTCGATTATCGAATACTGATGTAGCACTGCTGATGGTGGTTTGTCACTAGAAACGCAGCATGTCACTTTTATACTTCTCAACCAATAGAACGTCGACCAAATATAATGCACATTTTCATGAAGTGAACTTGCTTTGACGCCATCTATTCAATTTTTGAAGAGAAACAAACGCATCTTTTTACAATAACATACAAACAATAAAACACTAACCATTGAAGGTCTAATCAAAGAATTACTTTATATTTTCCTCGATTAATTATGCAAACAATATTATTCTCTGAATGAAATCTTTTTCTATAATAAATTCTTGTTTTTAAACAGCGAACATCTTCCATTGCTACCCATGCACGCAACAGTATAGATATATAAATGTGCGTGTATATTTCCAATGTACATTAGTATTACCCAGATAACACTGAGTCCATATTATGTCAGCAAAGAGAAGGAGCGCGGACGTCATGCAGGTCCAGGTGCAATCCGCATCATGACGTCATGTTACCAGTATGCACTTCCGACATGCGACGATTTTATAAATTTACTAGGCCAAAAAATTTGTATTTAAATATGAATTAAATATGATTTAATCATCAATTCTACAATCGAGAATTAATGATTAAATGATAGAAATTATCGTCAGTATCATTATTAATTACTTGGCCGAGCATTATTAATTAAAACATTTAATCATTAATTCTCGACTGTAGAATTCGTTTCAAAACTTTCATACTGCAGCTGCAGATGCTCTATTAATTTTTAAAATTTGGTTTTCTGAATACAGGGTATGTACGGGAGAGATTGATTGTAAAAATAAATAAATATAATGAAAAGAGACTCTAAAAAAGTTTTTACGCCTTGCATGAAACGAGGAAAAAAGATAAAGAAAAAATTAAATGTAGCATCTTTATTCGCCAAAGGGTGGGTACTTTCTTAAAGGTTACAATAGTAAAATAAAATAATGCTTTCTATTATAAATTAATTAAGACACAAAGGTAGACCTTAAATACAAAAAAGTGAATCACCATTTTAAAATGAAAATGCATTAATAATATAAAAAGTGAAATAATTTATGTTACTCAAGAGTCAAATTATAATGATGTTGACATAGATAGGTAAAAATGTTTAATTTTTTTATTTAATGGTTTATAATAAGGAAAATTAAAAGCAAAATATATATTGTAAAAAAGTCAAAGAATAGTTTCAAAACTTATAGTTTCTTTTAGCAAATTTTGATCATCAATAACTTTTTGTTTTTTACATAAAAAAATTTTTTACAAGCACATTAATTACATAATTTATTAAAGATCGAATTCATTTGAAGATGATGATGCAGTCTTCTTTTCTGCTTTTAACAATGACTCTGGTTATTCACATAAATTTGAACATGAAAATTTCATGTAAGTCAAAGAAAAGTTTAGTAAAGAGGACTCGAATAATGATGTTATTTGGGAGAAAGAAAAAGCTGTCTATCTAAGGAGAAGATAAGTTTAATAAACTTTCTAATGAAATAGTTCTTATGATTTTAAAGACAAAAAAATTATTTCTTAAGTAACATTAATCAAAAGCTAGGAATTAATTGTAAAAAGCACTATTAAATTTTTCAGTTTGAAAAAAATAATTACAAATATAAAACTAATTTAATTAAATAATTTGATAACAGGTCAGTTCAATGTTAGTTTGCAAAGAATAGACTAATTCTTTGAGCTCAGTGAAGACACTCTAAATATTTAAGTGGTTGTTTTCAGATGGTAGAATTGTTAAACTGACAAGAAAAATAAACAGTTTAGTGTTGTTAGTCTATTCAGCATCAGCGAAAAATTAGAGTGAAAGTAAAAAGAGTACTTTGAATAAAAGAAAAAGATCTGTCTCTTAGTAAAACCAATTGAAAAGACTTTAATATGAATCAACGAACTTACTAAAGCATTAAAAGAGCACACGTACAAGCAGTACAGTGTTGCAAAGTTGTAGAAAACTGATACATACGTATAAATTTATAAAGCTGGTGCATCTTGTGAAGGCGAGCAGTTTTATCACTGTGACTCGAGCTGCGGCACCGCATCGGAGGCGAACCTGCACAAGACCGAGACCTGCTGTGTCAAGGATGCGCCCGAGTGCAATCCGAACAGGTGCATCGTCGACAAACGTAACCAAAGCCTTGACTGCCAACAGGCAGCGAACGCGTTACGCGAGAACCAGCAGAGGCCGTGAGAATTGCCGACGCCGAGGTTGATCACAACACTGGAGTCCTAGGTGTTTCTTCTCGTCGGCGCGATGTCTTAGACGACCATCATAGAGAAGAATTAATAGGAACAAGGAAATAATATGAGTGCCTTATTCGTAAATTAATTTTTATTACAGTTCTAATTTATAAAAAGGAGCATTGAAGAGATTTTTTAATTTAAGTACTGACGAGAATAAATTTCTATTTAAAAACCCGAATATTGATTTGTTTAAGTACATAAAAAAAAGTAGATAAAATTTTTTGTAAATACAGAGCGTTTAAAAATATTTGTAGCTCTGAAAGGAGCTGATTTTTTAATTTCAGGTTAAAGTAACCAAAATACCTGCAATAATGGCGTGTTTGACAAGCGCATCAGGTTAGAAAAGTCTGGATATCTCTCAGGAAAATATGGTTCATTATTTTTGCTTTGCACTTCCCTACTGTTCCATAACGTATTGTTAACTCTACGAGGCTCGAGACGCAAATGGATTCACCACGACTTTCGCTCCGTCTTTTATAGCGGTGGGCGAGCCCGCTCCGCGCCAACGAGAGCGCTGCTCACCGAGCGGTGGGAGAAGCGGCGTGAGAAGCGCCGCCGAGCCGAACCTTGCTTCCCCCACCGCTCGGTCAGCAGCGCTCTCGTTGGCGCGGAGCAGGCCCGCTCAACCGTATAAAAGAACGCGCTAGTCGTTCCACCGCTCAGTTTTGCCGCCGCCGCTGCCACTGCCACTTGGACCTGCCCTGCCTGGCTGCTCTCCCCCCACCGCTGGAACCTGCACCGGCAAGCAGCGCTTCCCCCACCGCTCGGCGCTGGGACGGCGAGCAGCGCTTCCCCCACCGCTCGGCGCTGGGTCGGCGAGCAGCGCTTCCCCTACCGCTCGGCGCTGGGCCGGCGAGCCGGGCTTCCCCCACCGCTCTCGCTGGCTTGGGACGGCTCGCGCGAGTGCATGAAAGAGAGGCGCGTCAGTATGCCTGTGCCGTTTATATGAAGATGTTAAATGAATTAAGTCCGCACGGAGCTAAGGTGGTGGCAAGATAAAAGGAAAGTCGAATACCCGTATGAACAGGGATAGACTGCAATTTCCTCAATAAGCCGCAATCACCGATTACTCCGGAAGGTAATAAAATCAATATAAATTGAAAAATGTTCAGATTTCGAAAATTTTGCGAAGGGGACTTTGAAAATTTTTGCGCATCGGGATTTCGAATAATTATGCGACACGGGACTTTCATCGATTTTTAACCTACTGGGACTTTGATAAATTTTGAACTATTGGGACTTTGAAATTTTTTGTTCATCGGGACTTTGAAATTTTTTGTTCATCGGGACTTTGAAACTTTTACTTCATCGGGACTTTGAAATTTTTGTGCATCGGGACTTTGAAATTTTTACTTCATCGGGACTTTGAAATTATTTGTTCATCGGGACTTTGAATTTTTGTGCATCGGGACTTTGAAATTTTTTGTTCATCGGGACTTTGAAACTTTTACTTCATCGGGACTTTGAAATTTTTGTTCATCGGGACTTTGAAATTTTTGTGCATCGGGACTTTGAAATTTTTACTTCATCGGGACTTTGACTTTGATATTTTTGTTCATCGGGACTTTGAAATTTTTGTGCATCGGGACTTTGAAATTTTTACTTCATCGGGACTTTGAAATTCTTTGTTCATCGGGACTTTGAAATTTTTGTGCATCGGAACTTTGATATTTTTTGTTCATCGGGACTTTGAAATTTTTGTGCATCGGGACTTTGAAATTTTACTTCATCGGGACTTTGAAATTCTTTGTGCATCGGGACTTTGATATTTTTTGTTCATCGGGACTTTGAAATTCTTTGTGCATCGGGACTTTGAAATTTTTTGTTCATCGGGACTTTGAAATTTTTTTGCATCGGGACTTTGAAAAATTTGCACCTATTGGGATTATTGGGACTAAATTTATTGCAGAGTAATTTTTTCGCTTGAGTAGGTTTTTTATTTTGAATGTCATAATTAATCTTTTATGCCCCTGCGACTTCTAAAGTCTTAATGAATTTCATTTTATTAACAGAATAAGTAATGCACTGTAATTATTTATTCTATTTCTAGATTTAAGCTTATTCACCCGTTGTCTTTTTATCAAATGTTCTGCAATCTACCCTTTAATCCATTTTTAAGCGTATTTGTTATTTTCATTAGTATTGCGATGAAAATAAGTTTTGATTGTTATTTTTTAAAGGCTACCTGATAAATCCTATTGAAGGCAATACCTGATACGATGTGCTATTCGTTTTAATAGTGAATGTACTTGAGATATTATCGTTGTAATATATCATTATTCATTATAAGCGTTCTTGTGAGATATATGCGAAATGTGAAATTACAAGTAGACTATTATAACAGGTGATTTGTTTAGCGATTCTCGGGCAAGTAAAGGAATTGACTACCGCGATAGTTAACCATTTGCTTTTTACCGCATTCTATGCACATACTTGAGGTGACTTTCTACTACAGATCACGGCATCATTTCTACTTTTTTCGGATTTTCGGTCATTGTAATGATAAATATCCGCATCTATGTGAATCTCTCTCGCTCTCTTTCGCTTTCTTTCGCTCTCTTTATCTCTTGAACTCTCGAACTCTTTATTTGACAATCTAGTTTAGCTTAGTAATTTTACAAATTTGTAATCACTTTTATACTTACAGTACTTTTTCTCCGTTCAATATTTGCTGAGATATTCTACTTTCTGTAAAACTAAAAAATTACATTAGCGTTTCTAAATTTTTGAGCGGTACTGTATATTTTTTAATTTTCAATTGTTTATAGCTGTGAAGTTTTTTATAGTTCATATTTCTTTGGTTTGATATACTTCGTATTTGAAACCTTTTTTCATTTTAAAATCTTTAGTTTGAAAATCTTAAAATTTGATGTCTCTTTGAAACTTAAAATCTTCCAATTTCAAATATTTTTTAGACTTTACATTTTTTCGGTTTAATATATTTTATATTTCAATCATTTTTTATTTTCGACGTTTTAAATATTTTTTAATTTTGTATCGTTTTTAGATTTCAAGTTTCTAAATATTTTTTTAGGTTTTAAATCTTTAAAATTTTAAATTATCATTTCAAAATCTTTAGCTTAGAAATTTTGTAAGTTGAAATCTCTTTTACACTCTAAATCTTTTATAAATTTCAAATGGTTTTTAGCTTTGAAGTTTTTTTTATACACAAGATTTTTTTCCGATTGAAATTCACTATTATATATCTATTTCTCTCTCTCTATTTTCAGGAAATTTTGCAAGAGCAATGCCTGGAAATAGATGTCACGTACTCTTTTCCTCAATATCCAAAGTCGAATACTATGGTTTTTAATACTGTAGTCTATCAGCTACAAAAAAACGCTTAGCGATTTCTTCAATAGCAGACAAACAAAAAAGGTAATTGGATATTGTTATAAATTATAAATATTTAAAATAATAGTAAATTAAAAATTAAAAAATTTTCAAATATTTATTAATAAAATTTTTTTTACGAAATTTTCCAGTCTAAAAAAACGGCGCAGCTATTGATACCCAGGTTGAACTCGCCATGTGTAAACCTGAATCTTTCAAAACGGAATGCAAGGACAATCTAAATAAATACGATTGGATAAAAAGGTGAACAAAAATTTATGATTAGAGTTAATTTCATGTTATTTCTTTCATTATCGTTGTTTCAACTTGTATTTAATAAAACATAACTATGTACTTTACAGAAAAAGGAGTGCTTTCTTCAACCAATTGCTGGATGCTGTGATGTCTATAAAAGTAGAAGCAACAATGGGAGCAGGTGTATACATATACCGCGGCATACATTGTTCGATTTTTTTATAAACAAGTGTATTATAAACACTTTTTTCACAACTTCCCATTGTTGCATCTATGCACCTTGGGCGTCGGTCTTCGGTTAAAATTCATGCTCTAAAGTAGCGGGATTCGAAGGGATCTCCGACCTCCCAAGGTGTGAAGAGGACAATGCAGGTCAAGCAGCTACTGTGAGTGTGTTTTTCTTTTCATGAATCGGCCTGCTTTTTTACCGATCGGTCGCGACATTTTTATTCGGTTAATTAATTTGTTACCGCGGAGGTAGGACGATTGATAAAGTTATTATAATATATATTGCGTTGGATAAAAATTTCGCGTTGCGGCCATTTCAGCTGATAGGTTATCACTGTACAATTATTAGCAGTGTGTTGGATAAACACTGCGCAGACATTGAAAAATGCAATGTCTTATCATCGACATGTCTCATCAGGAATCAATTTTTACCATCTATTTTTCTATAACCCCTCCCATACGAGAAACAATAGAAACTAAATACGTTTATAAACTTACATAAAACGGTTGATATTCGCGTACTTATATTTTTATAATATAATATATATTGCGTTGGATAAAAATTTCGCGTTGCGGCCATTTCAGCTGATAGGTTATCACTGTACAATTATTAGCAGTGTGTTGGATAAACACTGCGCAGACATTGAAAAATGCAATGTCTTATCATCGACATGTCTCATCAGGAATCAATTTTTACCATCTATTTTTCTATAACCCCTCCCATACGAGAAACAATAGAAACTAAATACGTTTATAAACTTACATAAAACGGTTGATATTCGCGTACTTATATTTTTATAATATATTTATATATACATATACATATACATATCTATTGTACATGTGTGCAAAACGAAGTGGAGTTATTATAGGGTAAGGATCTTGCATTTAATTGCAATTAAATTGTTATTATAAAAACTTTTTATCAATCTAATATTTTAAATACTATAAGGAAATTATTTTTATTGGCTAGATAATTACGAATATTGCAAACAAAAATTTATAAAAATAAAGGCAAAAAAAAAGTTTTTATATTAACAATTTAATTAAAAATATTCTATTTATGATATTCATTATTTAAAAATAACTTACATTACAGGGCAGATATTACTTGATAGTCATCAATATAGAAATTATTAATATCAAGTATAACAGTCATTTACATAAAACCGGAACCAATCAATAGCGTTTAGAAATCAAATTATTAAACAGCAAATAAACGTTACAGACGGCAGTCCCAAACCGTGAGTCTTTGAACAAATCGTAATTTTTATAATTATTACATTTCTTTAATTGTATCCCACGCTATTGCTTTACCAGAATCATATTTTGTGCCCCTAAAATAGACCGTATTCCTAATTTTTATGCCCCATTTTATACCCCATTTTTATCCCTTATGTTTTTCTTTGCTAATCGACCGCTTTTAGCGGGTCGATTCGTTGTGACATTATTCGGTTTGTCGATTTGGTTTTATTGTTTACACGTCCTTTTCGTATCACGTGTAGACAAATTTATTGCAGAGTGACTTTCACTCAAGTAGGTTTTTTTATTTCTAAGCGCATACCGTCTCTTTGCCCTTCTTGCCTTCTTGCGACTGCTCTTTTTCCTGTATTTTTATGGCTTTTGCTAAATACAGAATTAATAATGCGCCGTCATTATTCATTCTGTATTTGGATGTAAGCTTCCCTTTATATAAAATATTTTGCGACATGTGCCCTTTTCCCCATTTTTATCCCTTTTTATTATTTTTTTCTTTGTTAATCGACCATTTTTTAGCGGGTCGATTCGTTGTGACATAATTCGTTTTGTCGATTTGGTTTTATTGTTTACACGTCCTTTTCGTATGACGTGTAGACAAATTTATTGCAGAGTGACTTTTTCACTCAAGTAGGTTTTTTTTATTTCTAAGCGCATAACGTCACTTTGCGCTCCTTGCGACCTGCACTTTTTTCCTGTATTTTTATGGCTTGCTAAATACAGAATTAATAATGCGCCGTCATTATTCATTCTGTATTTGGATGTAAGCTTCCCTTTATATCAAATATTTTGCGATATGTGCCCTTTTCCCCATTTTATCCCTTTTTATTATTTTTTCTTTGCTAATCGACCATTTTTTAGCGGGTCGATTGGTTGTGACATAATTCGTTTGTTGATTTGGTTTTATTGTTTACACGTCCTTTTCATATGACGTGTAGACAAATTTATTGCAGAGTGACTTTTTCACTCAAGTAGGTTTTTTTTATTTCTAAGCGCATAACGTCACTTTGCGCTCCTTGCGACTGCACTTTTTTCCTGTATTTTTATGGCTTGCTAAATACAGAATTAATAATGCGCCGTCATTATTCATTCTGTATTTGGATGTAAGCTTCCCTTTATATCAAACATTTTGCGATATGTGCCCTTTTCCCCATTTTTATCCCTTTTATTATTTTTTCTTTGCTAATCGACCATTTTTTAGCGGGTCGATTGGTTGTGACATAATTCGTTTTGTTGATTTGGTTTTATTGTTTACACGTCCTTTTCGTATGACGTGTAGACAAATTTATTGCAGAGTGACTTTTTCACTCAAGTAGGTTTTTTTATTTCTAAGCGCATAACGTCACTTTGCGCTCCTTGCGACTGCACTTTTTTCCTGTATTTTTATGGCTTGCTAAATACAGAATTAATAATGCGCCGTCATTATTCATTCTGTATTTGGATGTAAGCTTCCCTTTATATCAAATATTTTGCGACTATGTGCCCTTTTCCCCATTTTTACCCTTTTTATTATTTTTTCTTTGCTAATCGACCATTTTTTAGCTGGGTCGATTGGTTGTGACATAATTCGTTTTGTCGATTTGGTTTTATTGTTTACACGTCCTTTTCATATGACGTGTAGACAAATTTATTGCAGAGTGACTTTTTCACTCAAGTAGGTTTTTTTTATTTCTAAGCGCATAACGTCACTTTGCGCTCCTTGCGACTGCACTTTTTTCCTGTATTTTTATGGCTTGCTAAATACAGAATTAATAATGCGCCGTCATTATTCATTCTGTATTTGGATGTAAGCTTCCCTTTATATCAAATATTTTGCGATATGTGCCCTTTTCCCCATTTTTATCCCTTTTTATTATTTTTTCTTTGCTAATCGACCATTTTTTAGCGGGTCGATTGGTTGTGACATAATTCGTTTTGTTGATTTGGTTTTATTGTTTACACGTCCTTTTCGTATGACGTGTAGACAAATTTATTGCAGAGTGACTTTTTCACTCAAGTAGGTTTTTTTATTTCTAAGCGCATAACGTCACTTTGCGCTCCTTGCGACTGCACTTTTTTCCTGTATTTTTATGGCTTGCTAAATACAGAATTAATAATGCGCCGTCATTATTCATTCTGTATTTGGATGTAAGCTTCCCTTTATATCAAATATTTTGCGATATGTGCCCTTTTCCCCATTTTTATCCCTTTTTATTATTTTTTCTTTGCTAATCGACCATTTTTTAGCGGGTCGATTGGTTGTGACATAATTCGTTTTGTTGATTTGGTTTTATTGTTTACACGTCCTTTTCGTATGACGTGTAGACAAATTTATTGCAGAGTGACTTTTTCACTCAAGTAGGTTTTTTTTATTTCTAAGCGCATAACGTCACTTTGCGCTCCTTGCGACTGCACTTTTTTCCTGTATTTTTATGGCTTGCTAAATACAGAATTAATAATGCGCCGTCATTATTCATTCTGTATTTGGATGTAAGCTTCCCTTTATATCAAATATTTTGCGATATGTGCCCTTTTCCCCATTTTTATCCCTTTTTATTATTTTTTCTTTGCTAATCGACCATTTTTTAGCGGGTCGATTGGTTGTGACATAATTCGTTTTGTTGATTTGGTTTTATTGTTTACACGTCCTTTTCGTATGACGTGTAGACAAATTTATTGCAGAGTGACTTTTTCACTCAAGTAGGTTTTTTTTATTTCTAAGCGCATAACGTCACTTTGCGCTCCTTGCGACTGCACTTTTTTCCTGTATTTTTATGGCTTGCTAAATACAGAATTAATAATGCGCCGTCATTATTCATTCTGTATTTGGATGTAAGCTTCCCTTTATATCAAATATTTTGCGATATGTGCCCTTTTCCCCATTTTTATCCCTTTTTATTATTTTTTCTTTGCTAATCGACCATTTTTTAGCGGGTCGATTGGTTGTGACATAATTCGTTTTGTTGATTTGGTTTTATTGTTTACACGTCCTTTTCATATGACGTGTAGACAAATTTATTGCAGAGTGACTTTTTCACTCAAGTAGGTTTTTTTATTTCTAAGCGCATAACGTCACTTTGCGCTCCTTGCGACTGCACTTTTTTCCTGTATTTTTATGGCTTGCTAAATACAGAATTAATAATGCGCCGTCATTATTCATTCTGTATTTGGATGTAAGCTTCCCTTTATATCAAATATTTTGCGATATGTGCCCTTTTCCCCATTTTTATCCCTTTTTATTATTTTTTCTTTGCTAATCGACCATTTTTTAGCGGGTCGATTGGTTGTGACATAATTCGTTTTGTTGATTTGGTTTTATTGTTTACACGTCCTTTTCGTATGACGTGTAGACAAATTTATTGCAGAGTGACTTTTTCACTCAAGTAGGTTTTTTTATTTCTAAGCGCATAACGTCACTTTGCGCTCCTTGCGACTGCACTTTTTTCCTGTATTTTTATGGCTTGCTAAATACAGAATTAATAATGCGCCGTCATTATTCATTCTGTATTTGGATGTAAGCTTCCCTTTATATCAAATATTTTGCGATATGTGCCCTTTTCCCCATTTTTATCCCTTTTTATTATTTTTTCTTTGCTAATCGACCATTTTTTAGCGGGTCGATTGGTTGTGACATAATTCGTTTTGTTGATTTGGTTTTATTGTTTACACGTCCTTTTCAGTATGACGTGTAGACAAATTTATTGCAGAGTGACTTTTTCACTCAAGTAGGTTTTTTTTATTTCTAAGCGCATAACGTCACTTTGCGCTCCTTGCGACTGCACTTTTTTCCTGTATTTTTATGGCTTGCTAAATACAGAATTAATAATGCGCCGTCATTATTCATTCTGTATTTGGATGTAAGCTTCCCTTTATATCAAAATATTTTGCGATATGTGCCCTTTTCCCCATTTTTATCCCTTTTTATTATTTTTTCTTTGCTAATCGACCATTTTTTAGCGGGTCGATTGGTTGTGACATAATTCGTTTGTTGATTTGGTTTTATTGTTTACACGTCCTTTTCGTATGACGTGTAGACAAATTTATTGCAGAGTGACTTTTTCACTCAAGTAGGTTTTTTTATTTCTAAGCGCATAACGTCACTTTGCGCTCCTTGCGACTGCACTTTTTTCCTGTATTTTTATGGCTTGCTAAATACAGAATTAATAATGCGCCGTCATTATTCATTCTGTATTTGGATGTAAGCTTCCCTTTATATCAAATATTTTGCGATATGTGCCCTTTTCCCCATTTTTATCCCTTTTTATTATTTTTTCTTTGCTAATCGACCATTTTTTAGCGGGTCGATTGGTTGTGACATAATTCGTTTTGTTGATTTGGTTTTATTGTTTACACGTCCTTTTCATATGACGTGTAGACAAATTTATTGCAGAGTGACTTTTTCACTCAAGTAGGTTTTTTTATTTCTAAGCGCATAACGTACTTTGCGCTCCTTGCGACTGCACTTTTTTCCTGTATTTTTATGGCTTGCTAAATACAGAATTAATAATGCGCCGTCATTATTCATTCTGTATTTGGATGTAAGCTTCCCTTTATATCAAATATTTTGCGATATGTGCCCTTTTCCCCATTTTTATCCCTTTTTATTATTTTTCTTTGCTAATCGACCATTTTTTAGCGGGTCGATTGGTTGTGACATAATTCGTTTTGTTGATTTGGTTTTATTGTTTACACGTCCTTTTCATATGACGTGTAGACAAATTTATTGCAGAGTGACTTTTTCACTCAAGTAGGTTTTTTTATTTCTAAGCGCATAACGTCACTTTGCGCTCCTTGCGACTGCACTTTTTTCCTGTATTTTTATGGCTTGCTAAATACAGAATTAATAATGCGCCGTCATTATTCATTCTGTATTTGGATGTAAGCTTCCCTTTATATCAAATATTTTGCGATATGTGCCCTTTTCCCCATTTTTGTCCCTTTTTATTATTTTTCTTTGCTAATCGACCATTTTTTAGCGGGTCGATTGGTTGTGACATAATTCGTTTGTTGATTTGGTTTTATTGTTTACACGTCCTTTTCGTATGACGTGTAGACAAATTTATTGCAGAGTGACTTTTTCACTCAAGTAGGTTTTTTTTATTTCTAAGCGCATAACGTCACTTTGCGCTCCTTGCGACTGCACTTTTTTCCTGTATTTTTATGGCTTGCTAAATACAGAATTAATAATGCGCCGTCATTATTCATTCTGTATTTGGATGTAAACTTCCCTTTATATCAAATATTTTGCGATATGTGCCCTTTTCCCCATTTTTATCCCTTTTTATTATTCTTTCTTTGCTAATCGACCATTTTTTAGCGGGTCGATTGGTTGTGACATAATTCGTTTTGTTGATTTGGTTTTATTGTTTACACGTCCTTTTCGTATGACGTGTAGACAAATTTATTGCAGAGTGACTTTTTCACTCAAGTAGGTCTTCTTATTTTTAAGCGTCAACCGAATCCTTATACCTTAGAATCAACCTCCAACCTTAGGCAATAAATCCATTGATCCGAAATCCTTGAAAATAGGACCTCTAGACCCCAAACGTAAACCTCCCAACCCCCAACCCTGAACTCTTAAACTACGTACACTTAAACCCCCAACCCCCCAAACCCCTAACTCTGAACTCGTACGCCCGATCTCTTCCGCCCCAACCCTGAACTCTTAAAACCCCCTATATCTTAGAACCTCCCTTAAAACCCCATATTTCTTAGAACCTCCCTTAAAACCCCCGAACCACTTTCACCCCAAACCCCTTCGACTCGGAACCCTTAAAATTCCCGAACCTGTTTGTGCACAAACTTTTTAAGCCCTCGAATCCTTTAGACTTCGAACCTTTAAGCCCCGATGCCTTCACCCTCCAACCCTGACTTCCTGAAACCTCGAACTCTTCAACTCACATATGAACCCTTGTTATCGAAGATCCATTCTTTTTTTCATCATATCCTGAACCCTTTAACCTCGAATCCTATGCATTTTTGTTATGCATAGTTATTATTCACAAAACGATTTGTATTTCGACGGGAAGTGAAGTGATTTTTTTTTATTAGTGCGGTTCTTCGGCCTTGTGAAGTGCATTGCTACAGTAAGTATTTAATACACACTTTTAATGCAGCCGTACTGCCTATAAGTACGACGGTCTCCAGCCCGTTAAATGCAGAGAGAAAGTGCACTAATTTCGGTTAATTAACTAGACGGAGTTTTTTATTGTTAATGTTTGTATTGTTGTTCATTCAAATATCGCGGTCAAACCTCCGTACTAACAATGTGACGGTCGCAGTTCCAGGGCGCATGTACCTACATGGACAGAATATTGCCGTGATATCTATTTTTAATATCACCTGCTTGTAGCTTCAATATAGTTCGAACTGCGAAATGTTTATTGAGCATTTTGGAGAAAGTATAATTGCATTTTTTTTCACGAAGTATAAAAATAATACTTTAGTCTTCGAAACTTACAGTTCGTAAAGAGTTCTAATTCCTTTGATGGTGATTCGATCTGTATAATATCCAATTTGTATAGTTAAAAAAGTAAAAATAATGTATAAAAATAGATATTGTCAATATTTAGAAATTTATTAAACTTTCTGAATTATTTTTTTAAACAGTTCTCTCTTTATTTTAAAATCTTCGAATATTTTAGGTACGATAATAAATTGGCTGTATTAATTTATATAACATTTATAAGATAAAAATAAGAAATATTTTAAACTAATACTTTACACATTCTTTACAGTTTCATTAATAGGCGTAAGTCCGTAAAGATATAAAAAGACATTGTTTGTCTACAAACAGGTGAATACGTCACAAAGTCTACAAATGTTACTCATTTATTTATTTTTTTTTTTTGTTAATATACGAACGGGCAGACATTTATTATTATTATTTACAGTCAGTGTAAATCACGGTGGCAGGCTTAAAACAATATGTTTATTTATTTAAAATTGAAAAAGAGAACAAGAAAAAAGAAACGATATCCCACTACCCTCGGATTGTCAATCAAAACTGTCGAAATGTCGATTTTAATGCGTTCCTCAAGCGTTGCAAGATTCCAAAACTCACGAAAATAAACAACAAAGAAGAAGTAAGCCAAATAAAGTGTGGAGGGGAAGAGCCTCTATCCGCTCGCGTCAACGCGTCATTCTCGCCGAAACGAGCGCGCGTAATTGCGCGCTGAAAGAGAAAAAGGGAAAACGCGCGCGCGCCACTAGTCTGCGCGCTCGCGTAAAAAAGCTCTCGAGGAAAGCTCCCGCCGCCGAGTCGGCGGACGCTGCAAACGTCAGACGCTTGTCTGGAGCTTCGCGTGGTAAAATAAGCGATCCGCGCGTGAGCGAGCGAGAGAGAAGCGCTTCGGCGGCGGTAGGCTTCAGAGGAGTCGGTGCGGAATCGTAAAAATATCAGTCCGATCCCACGCATTCGCGCGAGACCGAGTCGCGGCGCGCGCTCGAGCTTTCTTTTTCGCGCGCCTCCCGGGCGACCGGAATAAGAAATCCCGATTTCTTTCTTCGTGGGTACGCGCGAGCGCGCTTCTTGTTCGCCGTGGGGAAGCGAGTGCGTCGATTTAATAAAAAACAATTGAAAAAAAAAACACCGGGACGGAATTATTCAAGTCGCAGTGTGTATATCTATAGTTCCGTGATTTTTATATTTGAATACGCTTTGAAGTGTCGAGCTTTGTCGCTTTTTTCCACAATTCGATGAAAGGGTAATATTCGAATCAGCTGTTTCTTTATGTACATAAGAGGAGACTGGAGTAAGTACAGGAAAATCGGGATAAAAAGTCGTCTACAAGTGTAAAATAAAAAACTAAGCTCGAACGTCTTAAAGTGTTTTCCAAGGATTTTTAACAATGGCTCCTAATATAAACCCATTAACGAGGGTACCACACCCATTGCTAAAAACACAGTTACCTAATTCGACGTAATTGTCCAATGTTTTAATAATTGCCACTTGGAAACAAGCTTATAAAATACAAGCTATATAAAAATATGTAAATTTTATAAATTACGATAAATTATTTATCGGGTTTTGTGCAGTTTTTGCACTTTTTTATGGAGTTTTCTAAGACACTTTCAATAGGTTGTTTAACTTAATTATACTATCGTTCATTCCACCTTTCGCTTCCTTCATTTAATTATCAAAATAATCCACAACAATTAATAATTCACTTATATAAATTGGAACGTCATGAAAGCGAGAGCCAAAAGTCGTTCATCAATTGCAAGCTCGCGGAAAAGCACACGGAGTCTGCCTGGAGTGTGGATAATTGCGCGCGCATGCGGACTGCTTGATAATTCGGCAAAAGGCGCGTCAATGGGTTTTATAAATAGCCACCGGACAGACGGCTACCGAGGAGAAACTTACTGGACGGCCAAGTCGGCGGGGGTGGTTATCCCGACGGATCGTCGCACTCATTTCCATTTCGATAAATATAAATAGACACCTTGACAAAGGACGCGACCACGGGCCTGCTCTCTATTATTAAAAGTCTCGTCTTCCAGCGCGACAGACGCATGACAAGCACCTCGTCTAACAGCGATTTACTAAGACGTCCAACAATGCTCGGGGCATTTTTCTTCCTCTCTATATACGATCGCGGGACTGTCGGTTCGCGCCACTCGGCAGCTTGTATTATTAAATCGGCGCTTTATTGTGCGGGCGCGCGCTAGACACTCGCCAAGTTTTCTATGTCAAGTTTTATTTTGCTTTTATGCTGCGAATTTATTGTTTCGCTTTCGTAAAGCTCCCACGCCTTTCGCAATGCGTCCACCTTCAAAAGCGATGGATGTGCTAAAATCTCGCCGAAAAAAATTCGCGAAGATCGTGCATAGTTTAAAAAAAAGTGCAAAGCGGCTGTGCGATTACCGACTTATTCGAATATTTATTTACGAGGTTTGGTTATAAAATTTTTAATTTTTTTACATACACTTTACGTCTACTATATTAACATAATTACTTGTGCATTAAATTATTAATATATAGACATACTTTGTTACACCAGTCTGTCCGAGGTAGATGTTATTTTTTTTCAATACAAAAGATAAAAAGTATAATTAATTATTATTATACGTATGTTTACAGATGCAGTTAATAGGCGAAGCCAACCGAACAATTAAGTGGACTTATTAATATCAACGTGTATTCACAAGTGGCTCGTTCATACGAGTAAATAAATCGGCACTATTAGCCGGTGTATTTCAGACTTGCGGGAGTCAAGTGTCGAGCTTCCAAATGGGTCGAAGCTTTAGATCGGAGCAGACTGAGTTCGTAACGAAGCGCATGTGTTTCTCCTTCCTGTTCGCGGTGGGCTTCCTGTGTCTCCTTGCCGGCTTCCTTCTCGGGCGATTCGTAACCGATCGATCGATCGCCATGCACGAACAAAGCCTCTTGAACGAGCTTCAGGATAACGGTCTGCGCGCCACTGAGAATCAGCAAATCTTGATGCTAGATTATCTCAATAATAGCGCGTTTCATCAAGATATTGAGAAGTAAAGTATCGATAATACAACATTTTTTAAATTATTTGTCAATTTTTTTTCATTGTTCATATATTCTTGATCAAAATTTTAATTACAGTTAAAAAAAATTATTTAAAGGAGATTACGAATTTAACATTGTTATTTAGAAGACTTGTTTATAGGAAACTACAGGAAGCTAGAGGAACGGTTTTATATTTAGAAACTTGATAATAACATTTGCCCGTAATTCTCAAACCTAACGAACCGTTTCCTAAAATTCTTACATATCGATATCATTTTGAACATTGGCCAGCTTTTGTAAAATACAGGTCACAACAATAAATTTACAGCGAATGTTCAGTAACATACTATAAACGTCATGTTTATATAATTTTCGTTGTTCCATCACTATTCTTCGTTAAAACGTAACATAAATTGAAGGTTTAAATTTTCAGAGAACCTGTTTTACAAAATTTAAGAAAGCAGAACGTCAGCAGAATGTCAGACATTTTTTCAGATTTAGGTATCTTCCAATTAAATGTCGTTGAAACTGATAAAACCACAGTAGCAACTATTTGCGGAACTCATGAAAACGGTGATGAAAAATTCGTTGAACTAATTTTTAAATGAAATTTATGTACACTTTAATTTTAATTTAAAAAAAAATCAATTGAACAATTCACTCAATTTGTTTTAGACAGATACGTCGTTTTGTCGGCAAGTGGTGAGGGCTTTGACGTGGCCGTAAAAGTGGCCCAGGCACTGGATAATGTTTATCGAATGAAGCACTGGAAACCAAAGAGAACGATAATAATTTGCGTCTTCCTTGGCTCTACGGACTCTTGCAGCGACCGATTCCTCGAACACATAAAATCCAAAATCGTTGCATACATCGCAATTCACGGGAACGTCGCTAGAGGTTTATCTTGCAAAATTATTTAAAATAATAGTGTACTTTTTTCAAATATTACATATTTAAATATCATTCAGGAAATAATGAAATCGTTGTATCTGGATCTGGTATGGTTGAAGCTACTATTTTGGAAGCACTGGAAAAAGTGAAGCTTTATCATATTCACAAATTTAATGGTTTTCATTCTTCACATGATCTTCCCAGACTGTCTTTGAATATTCCTCATGCTATAATATCCTTTATAGTAAGTATAAAAAATACTTTTTTTTTTAATAATTAAATGATTGTAAATATATATTTGTCTTCTGACTAGAATTCAAACTCAAATGAAGGAAATATCACGAAAAATCAAAAATACTTAGCACAAATTGTCAGTTCAACAATGTGGAAATTGTCAGAGGAAACATTTTTCCAATGGAATCCTAAATATTTGCATGAAAATGTGATGAGAGAATTAGATTCAATAAAAATCGATGGGGTACAGACAAGCAAAGGTAACAGTATTGAACAAGATCGTGCATAAAATTAGATATTTAAAAAAATCTTTTAACTTTTATTTAGATAAACTGAATGAAACAGTTACAAGGCTTATAAACAGCATAATTAATTTCAATTCAGATTTACAAGGAATTAATGTCTTAAAGTAAGTAGAGTTAAAAAATATTTTTTGGCGTAAAAATATAAATTTATGACATTCTTTTTTAGAACTCTAGAAGTTCGCATATTGAATGATCGATTAATAGACTTTGATAAAGCTCTGCTATGTTCAGATATGTATTCTTTACAATCCAAAACTGATTTTACAAAGTATAAAATGTATTCACAAGATCCTGATACTTTTAAAATGCATTTAGATGAAATATCCAATTGCTACAATGTAGCTTATGAAATGCTTCTTGAGCTATCAAATTGTAGAAGTCTGCTCAACAATTAATACCAAGACGACAGAATGCTCAGATGAGTTATGTGATAAAAATCATTGATATTGATGTCTATTGCAATCAAATTTCATTTTAAAATACTTTCCAATTAGGACTTAGCAACATTACTCACAGCACCGATTCAATTCAAACCTCATAAAATAAATCTATGTGCATATATATTATGTGTACATAGTACATATATATATATTACTTTTCTTGGTTATTACTCTAGTAATATACTCATTAGTGTACACTGGAAGCTCCATATCTGATCTCTCGCTCAAACTGCTCCGCTTTCAAGGTACCATCTATTGACTGACAATCTGGGTTAAAAACGGAATAAGCACTAACTTCTCCTCTCTTCTTTGGTCCAGATCGTGTGTTGAAGAAGACAAATAAGAGTGCAGATACAATAAAATACACAGCTCCAAATTGTACCTGGATTGCAATAACATAAAGTGTTACCCACAGCAAAAAGTAAAGACAGTACATAGTCCGTGAGAAAAAGGGACTTGGGGGTGGTGTCAAGTCTATACTTTCTTCCGATATGATGCTTTCCAGATCATCCTTGTCCTGCAATCTTTCATATCTTAATCAAACAAGAGTCAAGCTAGATTTGTATTTATTTTTACAATGCAGAATTATGTATCTTTTTATAACTAAACAAAAAGAATAATAAACAAAAGAAGTAAAAAAAATGAAAAACAAATTCCTACGCTTTCTTTCAATACCTAGCAGAAAATAATAATAAAAAAAGAAAGATAACCTTACATCAAGTGTAGCAGTCGGACTGCTCCGTTGCCACGATAGCGCTTCTTTTATCGTGTTCTTCGCTGACTCCACCATAGCTTCCCTCCTCTTTTTATTCCTGTAGGCGGCTAGTTTGGCTTCCATCGGCTTGACCGATCGACTCAAACACTCAACATTCTCAACACCTGTTGAGAATCGAAAATCCGCTTCTTACAAGCAAGTACGCGCAGATACGAACAGCTGTCCCTTTAAATCAACAGTCGGGCGGTCAAAACAATAGTGAATGTGGGCTTTCGAAAAAGCACCGATGATGTCGCTTACGTCAATCGCGCGAAATTGAAATTCATGCATGCTGTCTTGACTTTTGTACCAGTTGGTTTTCATTTGTCGCAAAGAAAATTGATTGTGAAGATCGGATTCATAATATTATCGATAAAAAATGTTATTGTTGGAGCAGTACGAGGAGTTGATTGAACGCGATCCAATAGAAATCTCGTACGGTTGGAAATTAACCGTAGTGACAGCTTACTTGTGCGGCTCGATCGCCAGCTATGGTTGCGCTTTTCTCTTCTACACATTTTGGGTAAATTTTTTAATCTCGTAACCTTCGTGGTATCCCTAAATTTGTCTTCTATTTATCTTAAAAAAAATATATATATATATAACTAATGTAGATGGGTACTCAAGTAATTGATACAGACATTTTACTAACAATATGGACTTTAGTGAAGCAGTGAAAAGTCAATTAGACTACTTAATACGTTGTTAATTTTCAGTACGAAATTAGCGGCGGTCGTTGTCTTTTCTGGGCGACGGTTAAGTCACCAGAAAATTTTGAGATTTTCAACGGGAAATGTTTGAACAATGATTGTTTGTCCGAATGGTCTCATCAAGTTCTTCTTTATCAGGATGCAAAATACTGCGAACGCTTCGAGTTTGTTTGTATGCTTTCCTGCACTGCAGCAATAAGCTTCCTGATAATCTTCTCTATTTGTGGCAAAGGCGGACACGACAACAGCTTGCAAGTTTTAATTTTATTTTATAAAATATCTTGGTATAGGTGCTGCATAATATCTTATAAAAAATGAACAAACGGATCATTCAGTCTCTGAAATTAAAAATTATAGATACACTGAAAAAATGTATATCTAAATCCTTAATAAAAATCTTAATTAAAAAAATATAGATTTCTGGCACCATGGAGAGTAGTGCTACCAGCGATAATCTGCAGTTTAGTCATGACAATAATGACAATAATCGCCTCGCATCAATTTACCTCGGGATATTTCCACTTCAGCAATCAGATCTTTGAAATAGCTAATCGAAATATTAAGATACAGAACGTTACAATAAATATCTCCGGGTAATAAACACTTTTCCTTTTTATTCTTTTTTCAAATACTATAATCTTTGTTATTTTTTCACAGACCATGCGATACGATAGAAATTTACACAAGAAATACGAATTTTAATAAATTAGATCCTTGCTACGTTTACTGGCTAACTCGAGTAATTACCTCACTGTTTATTATTTTACCTTATTAACATGACAAACAATTTTTCCTAGAATAACAAATAAAAATTTTCCAGATGTTTGCCTGGATAATGACCTGGAGTTGGATAGTGAGTCTGCTCACTTTATGCCTACGCGTATTGACTTTCGTCGATTTTACTTTAATGAAAGTGAAAGTGTTCGAACCGAAAGAGCAACCGACCTCGTGGAAAGAATTGATGGAGATGGCGCGCAAAACTAGAAGCAACTCGCATACGAAAGAGATCACATCTAAAAGAATTAGGGTGAAAGTTCTCTGATTAAATCGCTACCGCAAATTTAGCGATTCTTCGTCGACATCATGGAAATTCTGTGACGGTCCGATTGTATTTTTGATAAAATGTTCTCCGAGCGCTTTTTTAGAATCCCGACGGTTCGCTGATCAGATGCCATCTTTCGCAGGAGGTACGGATTGTCCAACAGGCCAATTTGCTCCCGAAGCTTCATAATCTGCTTAAAGATCGTGGAGCGATGCTTTATCAAGCTCACAGCTTTGGCCCGCTCCATCTTATACTCCTCTATCAGGCCGTGGAATGAGTCCGACACTTTCTTTATTTTTTCGCCGTACAAGTCGCACTCCTCGTCCACGTGTTTGATCACCTAAAAAACATGCGTTAATTTGTTTTCTGTATTATTTTCTATAACAAATAGTTGTTTTGATTTTTCTGTAATTAAACTGTTCTCAATAAAATCAGTTACAACAAAAAACGAAACCCAAGTACCCCAGCAGCAGCTAAATTCCTATCGCTAAGCCGTCGAATGTACTCGCATTGTTCGTCGCGCTTGTCCCCGTAAACTTTCTTTCTCTTGACGAGATACTCGTAGTCGATCATGGAAAAACCTGGACCGAGTCGATCGAAGATCCTCAGCTTAGACTGAAGCTTGTCCAGGTGATAAGCAAGGCGCAGGTAGACGAGGCGAATCCTGGCGACGTCGGCCATGCGCATCCGCTGGTTCTCCATCATCTGGTTCACGTCGTCGAGCCATTGGACTTTGCTGATTTTTCGCGGGTTGATTTTCTTCGCAACCGCCAGCTCGTCGGCCAGCAAACGTTCGAAGTCTTCGTCAAAATTGGCACGCGCCGTCTCGTAGCTCGCCTCCATGCTCGCCACGTCCGTCGACAAGCTCGACTTACGCTCGTCAAGGTCGCTCCGGGTCTGTGCGTACCTATCCAAGGCTTTCAAATACCTACAAAATTTTGTTTAATTTTAGCATTTTATTGCGGTGTAATTGACAGTTCACCTTCCATTTATTATCACAGTGAAAGAAAAATTTGTTAATTTTAAGTAAATATTTATTTCAATAGTACTTACTAAATATTTTATTGAGCCAAAAAATTATTTTTTTTGAAACTACTAGATTTATTTAGAAAAAATAAATTCGTTTAGTTTTAATGAAATTATTACTTGATTCAAAGAAATATTTATCAAGTACTATTGAAGTAAATCATTTCCTTAAAATTAACAATTTTTTTTTTCAGTTTAGTAATCAGATTTTTTTCTAATTAATAAAGAAAATAATTGAAATTACCGGTCATCTTCGTAGACAGTCTCCTCGTCGAACTTATCCAATGCGGTGGCGAAGGTACTTGTGTTGCGAATGGCGTTTATGTACTGCTTTTGAAGAAATTTGTTCCCGATGATGAGTACCTTAGTACTGCTGAAAAGTTCCTTGAGCTTCTCAATCATATCGTTCCTTTCCTGAACCTTGAGTTCTTCAAAGCGAAGCCTGGCGAGGTCGTAGTCTATCTTAGCGTAGTCCGGCAAGAAATGATCGTGTTGCTTTTCCTCTTCTTCTTCTTCTTCCTCCGCCTGTTCTTCCTCGGCATCGTGATCGGCTCTTCTGAACTCGATGCCGATGAACGACGGTCTGAAGCGGGCCTTGCGCGTACCCAATGAGCCGCCATCGAAATCGTACTCCTTGCCTTCGCCCTCGCCCTCCTGATTATCGAGGAGCGCTTCGAAGGAGTCGCTCAATAAACTCGATTTGCCTGTGTTCAGATAAAAAATTTTGAATTAATATAAGTACAGAGAGTTTGCGATATTCGAAAGTTAAAGGAAATATTATTTGTCAATTATTAACTCACCATCGATATTGACTTTAGGTACCAAAATCTCATCCATAAATGAAATTATTACTAGACAGTTTTAGATAAATTACAGAAACTGCACTTGCCGCGCTACTCTCAATACCCAAGATTTATTTAAATGAAATGTTTTAGCGGTTATAAATCGATATGCATACAGTGAGTGTAAAACAATTGCAAATTTACGAAGTACTATATGTAAGTAAGAAGCATTTATCATTTTCAATGAATTAACTCATTTAATCAATTATTTGAATTTCCAAAATAAAATAAATAAGTACACCTAATAATAAAAAGAACGCAGACACAATTTCCAAGAGATTATTTGTACTTTTTAAATTAGAAGTAGTTACAAATATTAACATTAATCATATATTTTTTTAGATATGTGCAATAACAAATTCATGAAAAAACGACGTTTACAAAATGCTCACGAATTTTATTACGTATGTGGATAAATTATTTACAAATTCATAAATCCAATTAACAACAGTAATGATAGAAGATCCGAGACGAATAGAGAAAAAAATTAGCTATTAACAGAAGAATCAACGAAACGAGTGGCCATGGTCGCCTGCATCCTGACATTTTTGCCCCTGAGCACAAGATCCTGGCAATGGGAGTGGTGAGTACTCTTGGTGGGTTCATCATCGGCAGCTCTGACTTGCGCGAGAAACATGCGTCGTGGTCGATTGGACTCATTGAGGTAGGATCCATGCAACAGAAGGTACGAGAAAATAATGACCTCGCCTCTCTTGGCAGACACCGGCGTAGCTCCAGAGATAGGAAAACGGTCAGGGTCAACGTAAAAGTATTTTTCATTCTTGTCATCGATGAGGCGACGTTCGGGAAGAGGGCCGAGTTTGTGGCTACCAGGATATACGCAGAGGCCTCCGTTTTCCGGAGTCGTGTCGTCCATATGAACAAAGACCGCAGTCATCGTATGATTCTTGAAAGGGAAGTACGGATAATCCTGGTGCATGAGGTACGGCGCTCCTTTTTCCGGGGGCTTCACATGAGCCTTAGTATGATGAAGAAGCACATCCGGTGTGTCCAGAATGTCTTCCAGTGCATCCAAAAGTTTTGAGTTCATCATCAACCGCGTGAACACCGCACTGTGCATCTGAAGGTTGTGAATGGATTTTACCTGGATAAAAGACATTAATTAACTATGTGTATCAGCATTTTTTTTTGACTTGATGTACATGAACTTTTAAAGACATAAAGATTTGGTGAAATAAATTGCTTCTTTGATTATTATATTTAATTTACTAATTTAGTCAGCATTAATAAAAAAAAAATAATTGTATAAAAATAATTCAGATTAACAGTTAAAAGCACTGTAAAAAACATAGTTGAAATTGTACAAGCAAAGAAGAAATTAAAAAAATACCTTATACACTTACAGTATATTCTTTATTCTTGGCTGCTTTTTTCATATCATCCCCAATCCAGGCAGCCTCCAAACCATTCATATTTTCACGCGATTTTCTGTTGAAAAGGTCGTCATATTCGTCCGAGATCTCTTGAAATTCTTTATCATTAAAGACTCCATTTAATTTAATATATCCATTTTCGTTCCAGAACGATTTCTGCTCAGCAGTGAGAAACTTGAATTTTCTCATGATGAACTATTTAATCTTCTATATGCGAAAGTCATTGGAAAACTGAATAAAATATCTTCGCGACTTACTTTTAAATCGCTTTCGTCAAATAAAAATGATACGCCACCGTCGATAATGAGTTACCGCTGACGTAAAGCGACATTTTTCGTCTTTGTAGGAAAAACACAGCCTCTGTCACTCTTTTCTGCTAACAGATAATATTTTTATACATGCATAATGACATTCACAGCTGATTAGCTGACTGCAATTTGTTTAAAATAAATAAGTGTAATTAAATTATTAAAGATTTAGAGTGATATGAATAACAGTTTTAAATGGAAATTTTGTAAGTTTTGATGTTTCACTAATCAGTTATCTTAAACCAGTTAAAACTGAATTAGATAATCTGTATTAAAAATTATATTACATCTTATGATGCTGCACTTGAATATTTTTCAAAGCTTGTTGTCATGATGACTCGTAGAAATCAAATTTAAAATTTCCTAGAAAAATTTAATTAAGTACTTTCTTCTAAAGTAGATTCGTTAAAAAGTACATACTTCATAAATTATTTAGAAGTATTATATCATCTTAGGAACTTGAATCCTTTAAATACTTCTTTTGACTGGTACCATTGATAACAAATTTGCAAGTTGCAATTATCAGAGTTTTCCATATCTTTTTCTTCCCTGTGGTGTCCATTGCAAGAGTCATTATAAACTTTGATTAAATTTTTGCAGTTACAACTGAGCATCTTATTTTCATCATAATTCAATTTTATATGAAAAGTGGTAGTATTTTGTGATGACATATTAAATTGTGGTTTTGGAATAAAGAATTCTGAAGTCTGTCGTGGATCTTTTTTATGAACAAGTACAAAAGTATTTGTTAATCCCACAGGTACTGTCATTTCATCTTGAAATTCTATGCACTCAAGAAAAGACCTACGAAAAAATAAAAAATTAATAATCTAAAATTTATTTAAAAAATAAAGCAGGCATATATTTTAAATCAATTTATAATTAATATTGAACCTACCTCAAGACATTTAATAATGCTTTTCGGTGAGAATGCTGATATTCTATATGAATATTGCTACTCAAAATGTTGGTAGGTAATTCAAATTTAATACAAAGTTTTGGTGATATAATAGTAGCTCCAATTATAATAACAATCTCCTTAATATTACAACCATCAATTGTGAATTCCGAATCTAAATGATTGGATACATTGCACAAAGAATTAATCAAATTTTGCATTAGCGAGAAATTTCTGTCTGTTGGTTTGGAATTTGCATGCAATTTCATCAATGTATCGAATGAAAAAGGAATTTGTTGCTTCTGATACATAACATATTTGATTAGTTCAATGATTAACTGTGAACAAGCATGACCTGTCAAAGGTTCATCTAAATCTACTGATATAAAAGATTCACTTTTCTTAATACTCTTAAACATATTGATAAATATATTTCATCACATTAATACATATATTTCAAAAATGTACTAAATCAATTTTGTTTGATCTGCAAATAAAAAATCACTATAAGACATTCTTAGGTTAAATTAAAAAATAATTGCTTTTCGTATCATACCTTTTTTTTGAAAATAAAATGTCTTGAGCCTTTCGTGCATAGAAGAAGATGCACTACTAATTATTCACCAATTTACATTATTTTACGTTTTATTTTAAGTTTACTTCTCTTTTGTTTAGAATGTAACCCTCCATACGACACTGTAAAAATCGGAGTTCGGTACAACTGAACTGAAAAGTCTTAAAGTCACGTGATCAAAACAGCAGGGGTCGACGAATCGTACAAGTGGCAAAACATAAAAAAATCGATCCTCGATCTATCGAACCCATCATGTACAATCCCAACGATAACCTTAAAAAACTTTTTGTTCCGATTGTTTGTATACAAGCGGTTTTATAGGTTGACATTTACTTGCTCGCATTTAGTTTGTAGGATGTTCGTCTTGCTGGGCGAATTAAATTTTTGGACTTTTGATAATGACATTGATATCAAAGAAAGTGACTTTGGTGCCTTCAGGTAAACTTTTATATATTATACCTTTTTTAATTGGTTTTTTCACTCTCTACTATTAACATTCCAATGTAATTTGGTACATAATCTTCATTTATGAATTGTTAAGTTACAGTTATATATTGCCAATGGCAATGTTACAAAGCATTATCATTTAATTTTCTATACATTTTTAAATGCATTCATATTACTTTAATTTGACAAATATGTTTAAAATTAAATCATAACAAATTGTTTTTCTTTTATGTTATTGTAGCTATCATGACAAAAAAATTGACAATGTGCATGAGGAAGGAAAAAGATCCTATGCTCAGAAGCGGGGGATGGTTTATGTACCACATAATAAAAAAGGAAACAAAATGAAAGAGTCTATCAAATTCTTGGAGGTATTTGGTATTTTCATAATTTACAATTTATATCAGTTCATGTTTTAATATTTGTTACAGGAACAAATACGGGAACATTCGACTATTTATTGTCAATGGTACGATTACTGTACAATGCAAATTATGCTAAGCTCTGGTCTTTTGATATATGTGCAAGCAGATCTGCGTTCAGGAGATATACAAAAAATTGTTTTTGATAAATACTTAGTTGGAAAGTTATCTGATCGTTTATCAGATGGTAAAAAGTTATATTCTGTCATTATTCAAATTATAGTACGTTTATTATATAGAGTTTACTATTTTGCAGCTGTTATCACAAAAAATTACTTAATATGTTCATACAACGATAGTCAAGCTACTTTAGTAAATTTCTTAAAACCAAAAAAAAATATTTTTGATAAGATTAGTAGATTAGATCCAAAAATATTAACTTTTGATCTTTGTGGTCCAAGTGGACGTCGTTTAGAAAAAAAGATTGAACTTAATCGAACGGAAGATTTGGTAAAAATTGCATATATTTAAGCTTAAAGTTTGTTATAAACATTAATTAATTTTATATTGTTCAGATTTTGATATGGTGGAAATCTACAATGAATGAAGTTTATCCTTGGAGTCCAACAGTAAAGGAGCATGATCGAGCTAATGTTCACCTCTATAGGCTTAACGGGTGAGAAAAATCCCTCGTTATAATGAGCATTTCTCTTTAACATAACACATTCTTCCAAATTCCTTATTCATTTTCATTTTTTCCTTTTCAATATCAGATTTTATTTTTTCCATTTTTTTCTCATTATCTATGTTCCTTTCATTCTGAGCTTCTTTTTTTGTATTCTTATTATTTCCTGTAATAGATTCCGCATTGATAAAAAGTTTTATTTGATGAAAGAATTTTAATAATTAAAATTAAGATAAAATTGTTATAACCTTCACATATTTGTTTACATTTACATCTGTATTTTTTTACAAGAGCTTCCCATGGACCTTTTTTAATTTCAGTGAATTTCGATAATTTTTCAGCTGTAGCACGATTTATTTTTGTTGGTAATTCCCACGTTCCCTAATAAACTAACAATTTTGTAATAAACTGCACTTAAAAGTTAAAAAATATTTAATTAACTGCTTATTAAATACCTTGTAATTACCCCATGGATTATCAGATTTTTGAAAAGTAGCATAAACTCGTCCATTACTGTGAGCTTCAAATATTGTTGTTGCACAGTGTCTTTCAGGCCATTCTGGATGCCATCTTGGTACCTCCCAATTTTGTAGTCTTGATGGCTTAAACCCATCTTCAGCCCAGTGTGCATGCCAAAATTGTGACATTGTAGAAGAATGAATTTTATATGAATAATTCACTATAAGATTTTAAAGTAGCAGAGCAAATAATTACTTTGGTTATAATATTGATTATCTATTTCCATGGATACCATACTGATTCTATGTTTTCATAAAAATAAGAAAATTTTTATTTTAATGTAAAAATTATTTAATTTGATTTCAGTACAAAATTGGAGTTACTGTGCTATCTACGTACAGAGTTTGATCCTTTGTGCATAATATTCAATTCTAATTATGATAATGTCATACACTCTTTAGAACAAAAAGTGTCTCGAAAAGTAATTTCTGTTTATTATATTCATTATTCATCTATATTTTGTCATTTAAATAATGTATTTATTTATAAAAATTAATATTGATGTAATTTTACTTAAATTTTAGGGAGAAGTCACAGTTGAATGGCGAACATATGAAGTTTCTCAACATGATAAGTTGCAGAGGATAGCAGTAGTATCTGTACCCTTACCAACTCACACTAGCTGCGTTAAATTTTCTCCAAACCAAGAATTGTTGCTATTATGTTGTATTGATGGATCCATAACTCTTCATGATCAAAGCAAAGGCACAAATAGCAATGTAAAAGCAGCTTTTGTGAGTGAAAATATTTATTTACAAAAATTCGTTAGAGAAAGTGAATTACTTATTAACTTGCCAAACACAAATTGAAATGATTACAGATCCCTACTTTGGCTTGCTGGCACAGCGATGGAAATATATTTACTATTGGTAATGAGCGAGGACAGATGCAACACTTTGATATTGCTTTAACTTGTGTTAAAAGTCAAATGTTAAGTGAAGACATTACACCAGCTAACATTGTCGATTTGTCATCACATTTTAGGTAATTCAAGAATTTATTATAATATTTATTTATGAACATTTATTAATTTTTATTTATTTAAATAGGACACAACCTGCTCTTGCAAGATTAGAATGGAGTAAAAAAAGTGAACCTAATTCTTTTGTTGATTATTATAATCATGGAGATACATTATTCTTATTATTATTTGAAAGGTAAACATCGTAAAAATTAAAGCAGAAATTTGTTTTTCTAAATTATTTTCAATTAAAATTATGTTTTAGAGGGCCCATTGCAATTATTAGATTAGTAGAGGGAGAAAACTTTAGTGGAGATGTTTTAGTACAAAGATATTTGGCTTTGTCTCAGGTTCAACAAGCCACATCACTACTTCTAGCAATGAATTGGGATATAAATCCTCATGCTTGTATGCACTCTTTAAATCAAATTATAAATTATCTTTTCAAGCAACCTTTAACACCAGAACGAGAAAGTAAGCTATTCTTTTTACAAATGCAAACTGTACTAGATGACTAAAATTATTTATTTTGTAGATCTTATACAAAATGCATTAGGAAGCTTTCATGTACCTGTAAAACCAATGAGTCAATTGGTTATTGACGAATATGGTGATGAAGTTAGAGATTTGACTAGAAGATTTTTTCATCATCTTTTAAGGTAAAAGAACTAGTAAAGTTGAGTTTAATTTCAGTAGTGTGTTCATTACTTTCATTCATTTATTCCTTAATGTAGGTATCGACTGTTTGAAAAGGCATTTCGATTAGCGATCGATTTGAATGATCATGATCTTTTCATGGATATACATTTTTATGCAATCGTACTAAAAGATGCTGAAATGGCAACTGCCGCCAAAGAAAAAGCTGAAGAGATACTGAGTAGATGCGACAGTTGTAGCAGCTCCCGTAAGTCTACTAAAAAATAGAGAAAAACTTCTTTTAATTAGATTTAACTCGGACTAAACTTTTTTTAGATTCAACGTGTTCAAGACCCTCGTGTTCTATTTGCTCCGATTTCGGCAGCGATAAGGAGTCTTATACGGAAGATACAGAGAGTGAAGAATCTCCGAAGAAGGAAAAAGTGCACACAAAGCGTTCGTCAAAGCGCAAGTACTCGAAGAACATCCAAGCACCTCCTCTTCCTGTTCTTTATCCGTCCATTTACAACAGCGCTGGATTTATGTCCACGTCTTTTAACGAAGTTATTGATAAGACTGACTCTAATTTAATGTCAACTTCTTTTAACGTACCGAATAGTACTCCTTCGACTTCTTACGACTGTTCTGTACCTAATTTTATTTCAAACTCTTTTTTAACTTCGGTGCCTTACACCAAGTCTTCAGCCTTTACTCCCTTAGTGAATCAATCGTACAATCAATCGATAAGAAGCTACGACAATTTAGTTTCGCCTTTTCGCAATCTTTCGCTTAGCAATCAGCTGACGCCCAGCGTAGCCCAGTCATCGCTCAACAGCATGTCTCTAGAAAATATCACTAATTCTTATCAAATCAATACTTTCATGCCAAATACTCTGGCGAGCAGTTCTTTTGAGTCTAAGACGATAGACGTACCTGCGAATTTAACTCTGTCTTCCTTAGATAATGTAAACAGCAACGTTATATCGACTTCTTTCAGTAATCGCTTGTCAAATCCAGATCCGACCTTGCATAATGATACTTATGTCAGCCCTGAGTTCGACGGTAATGATAAAATTAGCGGACTAACGGTGTTGAGCAGTACGAAAAGCAGTTCGCATCCGCTATTGAATTCTCCATTGGATTCCGTGCAGCCGGAAGAGGCGGTGATTACGGTGAAGCCGATTTCGACAACGTGCAACGATCCTCCCTCACTTTCTATATTCAACTCTGGAAGTAATCTCATGTCAACGTCGTTCAATGATCCTGAGGATCCGAACGATGATAATTCAAATTCGTGTGACAGTAGTACAAATATCAACTCGGCGACAATGCAAAAACATTCCTCTTTAAACATTCCACCACCACCTCCTTTGATAACCGATTCTTTAGCTAGTTACATTCATAGTCTGCCAAAGAAAAATTATGTTTTGTCACGAAGCACTACTAAGTTGTCAGACGCTGATAGTCCACTTTTGAAGCTACAGCATGTTAAGCCGTTAATTAGTACGCCCAATTTGTTGCCACAACAAAATTCCGTCTCTAATATTTTACAAAATCACCACAGGAACAACAATTTTCAATCTACTAGAAAGTACAGACTCGATTATGATCTTGATTATGTTCCATTTCATAATAGTTGTGATAATTTAACAAATTTACATGGTAATATTAGTCATGTGAAGTCCAACAGCTATAACATTCCAACAAAATCATTTGATAGCAAACATTTTAAATTGTCGTTTTCTAACAGTAACATTAATCTTAATTCAAATAGAGAAAATAGATTATCTTCAAACGTTCCACCACTTCCTGTAATAACCACTTCCTCAAGTATTGATAAATCCTCCTCACCGTCAGTTACTACTGCAGATTCAACAGCCTCAAATTCAGAGAAGCCGAAAGTGAAATTTTCTGATACCGTTACGCACATTTTAGTACCTAATACAGTGAGTATAAACGTTTTCATCAACACAATTAAGATAAGAATTTTATATTCCAATATTCTAACAGATTTCTTCTCTAGGGTACGTCTACATATCGACCTATTCAAAAAAGACCAATCACTCAAATGCATCCCATGGATCCAAAGCGAGAATTAGCTGAAAGTTTACCCCTTTGTTTAGGAAATGATGATTACCTCAAAGATTTTCAACCTTTATCAAGTGAGTGCTATTTATTACACTTGGAATGAATTGCTTATAACAAGACATATTTTATGCTAATCTTATACAATTTTTTAGAAGAAAAATGTGATAGTCCAAAAGAATCTTTAAAACCAGAAGAAACTGCCAAAATCAAAGTTGTTCACTTTGGTCTTTTATAGTATTGTGCAAAGTATACTTTGGAAAATAAAGTATATGGTAAAATATATTTTAGCAAAGTGAACTCTGTTAAACAGAGTTTAATGTTAAGCAATAACAAAAAAGTATTAAGCAAGTTTTACATATTTTTATATACAACTATATTATATTGTAAATATATTTTTATACTATACAATTTTATAGAATAAAAATAAATTTTTATATTGTACAAAAATTTGCGATATTTATTTAACAACTACACAAAATTATTATTTCTTAGCATTTCCTTTCATTACTTCCAATTCTTCTTTTAAGTCTAATAAATCTTTATCAGGAATATATCTTGTTTTTTCCATTTCAGGATCATATTCAACAACATCTAACATTACACCTTCAGGCAAAGCAGCTTCTAATACCTTAAGAAAAATTGGTAATCTCACAGATGCGACATTAGATATTTTTAAATCTCTTTCATAAATTTTTAAATAATATTCTGCTTCAGTAACTGTCGTTTTAGGTTTAAACCTAAGAATTTTTAAGTCCTTAGCAGGCATTGCGTAACTAAAAATTATTGAAAATTTATAATATACTATTTTCATATAAAGAAAAATTATTAATATATAAGTCATGTTACCTTTCTTCCACATCAAAATCCATTACTTCTGATATTTTATGAACCCACGATTGATAGTTTTGCAAAATTGGATAATCGTAACCTCTAATTTGAACGAGGAGCTTGGGATAAAGTGGATACTTTGGTTTCATGGCCTATAAAAAATTTACAAATTATATTTACAATCAGATTAATGGATTAAAATCTGAAAATAATATATAAAAGAAATAACCTCTAAATATTCAGGCTCGTATATACTGAAACACCTTGTTAACATTTTGTTCATTGCTGCTGGTCCTGTAGATATGACTAACTATTGAAGAATATATATTACTTATTAAACAATTATGTACAATGAGCAAAAAATTCAGAAAATCTTCTTTGTTGACAAAATTGATTTGTAAGGTTAAATCATTTTAGTTTTCTATATATTTATTTATGTAATAAATAATAACTTTTTGTACCTTTCTTAAACAGTGCAATGCCATGTTTATGCAAGTCACTTAAAATAAAATAATGAATACTTTATTTTTGCATAGGTATCTTGAGATCGCCGATGAAAGTACTAAAAACAACGTTCCGGCCAAAACGGAGCAGAAACGTGAACTAGCAGAAGCTTTATTTTCACAATTTTCGTACCACGACATCTATATGCAAGTTATCATTTAATAACAAATTTTTTAATTAATCATTGTGCATACTGCGCTGCTATAAAATTATAATTTTCTTCAAAGCGATCGATATTAAAATTTAAAAAAGAACATATCTTATGTAACGGAGAAAAATATATATCGCATAATAGGTAATGTTTGATTTACTTGGATATTAATTTATTTCCATCGAAAATATGATTCTTTAAAATTTTTATGCGGTAAACGATGAATATGTAATGAAAAGGATAAACATCACAATTCAATGCCAAATATTTTTCAATATAATATAGAATATATTTTTATTGCAATCATTAAATTGAAAAACGATAAAAAATGTGTATTCTTCATTATTCTATCATATTTAAGTGAACAGAAGGGGATTGGAACGGAATTAATTTCAAAAGCTCATAAAATGAAAGAATAAAATGTATACATAGTACGTAAAGTAATAAATCTTTATTCTATTATTTATGTGTTATTTTTCATTGTCACTGTACTTCATAAAGGGAAAATATTTAAGAAATTATTTAATCACCATCGATTTTATTGTGTTTTAAAATCATTGAAAATATGACAAAAAAACCTTTTTTAATTTAGGACAATAAAACGTTAAGTTACATTGATTTATATTCACTTGAACACCGTAAATATTGAGTGTGTTTTACGGAACTATCGAGATATCAAAAATATTATAATTAAAAATACAAATTATAACAAATGTGGATGCAACTGATTCAATAATGTCTGGATAATTAATATTTTTTTACTTTAATTTTAATAATGTACAAATCTTTTGAAGTTAAAGATTTAAAATACTGGTCTACGTGCATACCTTTAAAATTTTCATTAATTCATTAGAAAGGTCTTATGTAATATTTAAATATTTCATGCTAAATTTATATATTAACATTTTAATTTAATTATTCAACAATGACGAGCGATCCTACTGTTTAAAGAATGAGTAACACGAACAAAAGCTGAGCAGCTAAATATTACTCTTCTTCTGAAAGTGATCGATATCCTCGATTTCAATTCATCATATAATCACTTATTATCAAACGATGTGAAAAAATGAATAAGTCTTTTTTAATCAGGTTTCTATTTTAAGGGAAAAAATCAATGCATGTATCTATAATTATCATAAGTATGCATGCATAATTATTTTGCTTACTGCACAGCTAAAATATAAATCTGCATATAGTGTCGGAACTCGTAAATTAATATTGACACACGCTACATTGTTAATAATTAATGCATTGTTAAAAAACTTTCGACCACGTACAAAATCAATATTTTTTTCTTTAATTTACATTAAAAATATAATTTGACATAGCTTTCAAAGCTTTCTTCTAAATACCAATAGAATATTAAGTTAAATGAAAAGTTATTTTAAACATTTTCTTTTCGGTTTGGATTAAAAATAAAATATTAATCGTATTATAAATTGTTACTAAAACGATTGGAATTAGAGAATTACGTTTTTTTGTAGGAGATTCTTTGAAAATTACGTTTTAAATTTTACTTCAAATATTAAATAAAATATAACACTTTACAGCAATTGAATAATTTACAGTGCAACGACCAGCAATTACGTTTACAAAACAATTATTGCGTCATTAGGGTGTCTTTTAATGTAATTTTTAAATAGCAAATAAAACAAAGTAATTTTATGCACGATTGCAATTTACAGTGATAATTCCGAAATTTTTGTCTGTTAAATATTTTAAGTAACGAAGTACATTTGTCTGTAGTTACGAAACAGTGAATCCTTAATTTTTCCCTTACATAATGACAATCGCTCAATAAAATAGCCGCACGTTGCTCAACGCGGAGCAGTGCAAAGTTCTATACCGCACTAAATTTAATTACTTTATTGCAATAATTTAGAGTTTACAATTTCTTTAACCTCGATCGATTTGAAGATATTGCACAAGCAAATTTCCGTGCACCCTGCAAAAATCTCGATGTACAATAGAACCACTTTTAACAAACGTATAAAGGACGTTTATAGGTTTGCATGCTCCAAAATCGATTTGTCAGTTGTAACAATATTGCGTCGTCTCGTGAATCTATACGTACACATACGCTTATATATCGTAACACATACGAAATCTGCCGACCAGAAAATTACAATCAGACGAATAGAAGAACGTTATAAATAAAATGTTGTGATTCATTCGGAGCGAAAATATAGAAGCCAATGCGAATGCCAAAGCCACTTGTTCGCGCCGTCGCGGGTGCTCGAACTCCAACAGTCGCGCCTTCAAGAATCGGAATCGTGCAATGTTTACCGTCGTGACATATAAGTTACACAAGGTTTCGATATTCGCGTCGCCCGTCTATTTCGATCGGGCGCCGCTAAAAGGATTTAAAAATCTCTCCCCGCGGAGTGCAATCATTTTATTATACAGTTATATTGCGCTGCCAGTCGCGGTTTGCAATTGAAATCACGTGACAACTTCGTAAAAATATCTTCGCTCCACTATATGTATATATAGTATACGTTGTGTATTAATTATATTACCGAAAAAAACAACTCCCGGCATATATCGTTTACGCGATCGTTTCGCGAATTCGATCGGGCAAATCGAAGTCGTTGAGTGCAAGCCGCGCGCAATCGTCGTTCGAAAAAGTAGAAAAAAAAGTGTCGGAAAAATAGAGTAACAATCATAGATATATATAGCAGCACATTCAGCGCGATTCGCGAACACAATTAAGAATACTGGAGTGCGATGCGCGCGCACACGTGCTCGGGTTATCGGCCGTTCGTGTGGCAACCTTGCGCGCGGCAGTTCAGCTGTTGGGACTCGGGACAGATTTCGGTCAATCTACAATGTTGATTCATATACAAAATGTACTCGTCCCGTCACGTTCCGAAGCATATATGCATACATAAGTGACTCGATACTTTATTCATATTCGTCTCGCCATCTAAACAGTGCAAGCAATTATCTACTACATCTATCCTCGTCTGACTGAAACACCGAAAGCGGCGCAGTAGCCCCACCGGCGGCGCAATCAGCGCATTGTAGACGCGTTTCTCCGCTGCAGTGCTACCTCCTCTTGGATTTGGTCGCGAACATCGACTCGCGCACGCAGCCATATTATCGTACTCCTGGTAGCTGCGCGGCCGCGAGTCCGTGTCGTGTGCTTCGGCCGCTGTTGATGTAGTAGGCGAGAGGAGAGCCGCGGCACAGTGTCTGTTAGTGCGGACCCAGAGCGATGTGATCGGTCGACGTTTGGCACCGCAACGAAACAAAGATAGAGAGTGCGACGGCGTACGAACCGCGAGTGCGAGAGCCAAGGAGAAACCGCGAGGAGGAGACCCGCGACTCAGCGATGCACACGGTTTCGGAGATGGGCACCAGCGTGCCCGCTTTCCTGGGGAAGCTATGGAGGCTGGTCGAGGACCCGGAGACCGACGACCTTATTTGCTGGTCGCCTGTGAGTAGACCGAGGGGGTCATGCGAGAGACTAGAGAGCGAGGCCAGGCGCCCGAGTTGCCTTGTTTTCCTTCGATATTTTCGTCGCCCGCGAAGCGACGAACCTTCCCCCCCGGGTGTTAGGACCGAGCCGGCCGACCGCCGGCCGCCGCAGGCTGCTGTGCCATTCCTGCAGCTTCGTGTCGCGCCGATCTAGCGCGTACGCGTGTGGGTGTACCCGCACACTAACACGTGCTCGGAGTACTCGCTCCTCGTATTTGCACACATATGTGGTGCTTGCAGCGCGCGATATTGTTCGTCGCTCGCTCGTTTTTTGCTGCAGCGAGGCCCTTCGCTCGTGGTTCATAGGGTTCGCGGTAGAGCGGACATGCCGTGCGATGTCCGTTGGGACGTTTATGCGTGTATATTGGTATCGCGCGGTGACGGCGATGTTTTTGTGGCTCCGGGACAAGTTGCCACTAGTGGAGAAAGGATCGTTAAGAACGAGCCATCGCTTTATAGCCGCGCGGGGAACGTGGTTTTTTTCCGCTTGCACGTAACCGCACTGTCAGCGAGGCATTGCCGCTTGTTTACGCGAGGGGAAAAAATTTACGCGGATCCTAATCGCCGCCGGGCCACTGGTTCGTTTGTTGCTTAGTTGCAAGCGGAGGCGGATAGTGACCACGAGGCATTATGATATGCACACTGCGGTTGCTCCGTTGATACAAACGTATGCGATACGTTTATTTGATGGGGGCAACCGATGCAAGGAGAAGCCCTGGTACTACGATTTTTTTTTCGTTTTTCGCCTGGCAACAGCAGCTTGCATCTTCTTCGACGCGTGCACCTGTGTTTTTTTTTTTTTTTTTTTTTTTTTTTTGCAATATTGTCCAACGCTGTTACTCCGGCGTAAGACGCGTTTTTCCTTGTTTTCATACCCTTGTAAAGAGAGTGAAATCGACTCTCCTGCAGGTCGTTGGCACGAATAAGATTGAACAAGGCTGACAGAGTCGCGAGACGAGATCATTATTTTAAAAATGATCTTTGCAGATCAAAGAGAGCATTTTCAATGAAACACTGCAGTGGAAGCGTTATGGACATCGAGAGCTCAATTTTAATGTGCTCTTTATAAAATGATTTGAGTTTTTTTTTTTATTTTTTTGTTAATATAATACATGTAACACATTCCAGTTCTTGAATAATACTTTTCTTACATAACTGAATCAAGTTTAATTATTAAAATTAAAACACCAATTGAGGCTTGCACAAGATAAAAAAAAAAGTCAGCAGGAAATACATTTATTCCAATGAAAATGAATGACAATAGAATTAATAGATTTTAGAATAAAGAAAGCCTTATTTGAAAATACAGAATCGAAACTGTGGTATACGTACAAAAATTGATTTTGCATTTCTGTATCTATGTATAAGTTTTCAATTTTCTATATATTATTCTGTACCTGTATTACTGCAGTTATCTACGTGAATCTTTAAACGTTTAAAAAACATCTTGAGAGGTTGATAACTTTGCAGCTATGTACGCAGATAAATATAGAGCTCAATATACATCATCCAAATACAGTGTACTAAAAGAGATCAAATGCAATTTCAAAATAGATCACTGCAAATTCAATAGAAACGAATTGTATTGAACAATAAATCTTTATCTTTAATACACTTGATGCACTAAGTACTAACTTTGTTTTTTCTATTTCACAGAATGGAAGGAGTTTTTTTATTAGAAATCAGGCACAATTTGCTCGAGAATTGTTGCCACACTACTACAAGCATAATAATATGGCCAGCTTTGTCAGGCAGCTGAATATGTGTAATTATTTTTTATTTCTTTTTGTTTTTGAATCTTTCTATAATTTCTAAAAGTTTAATTAATTTTGCAGATGGCTTCCACAAAAAAGTTTCTGTAGAACTTGGTGGATTAAAATGTGATAGAGATGAGATGGAGTTTGCTCATCAATATTTCTGTAAAGATCATCCGTATCTATTAGATCATATAAAAAGAAAGGTAACTAGCGGGAATGTAAGCAAATTAAATTTTGATTTTAGATTATAACTTTTTTCTTATTTTATTTTGCAGATTGCATCAAATAAAACTCAAGATCCTTCTCAAGCACCTATAAAACCAGAATTAATGAACAGGATGTTGACAGAAGTAAGAAGTATGAGGGGACGTCAAGAACACTTTGATTCTAGACTTGGTGCCATGAAAAGAGAAAATGAAGCTCTTTGGAGGGAGCTTGCACTGCTGAGGCAAAAGCATCATAAACAACAGCAAATAGTTAATAAGTTGATACACTTCCTTGTATCCTTAGTTCAGCCAAATCGAAATTCAGGATTATCAATGAAAAGGAGATACCCACTTATGATTGATGATTCAAGCAGGCAGAGGGTTAAACAAAGCAAAATATCCAAGGTATGTAAATAAATTTATAATTGCCTAGAACTTAGAACTTTTATGACTGTTAAAAATTTTTTATGACTGTTCAAATCTTTTGTGTCACAGGCACAACACTCTCCAACGGGTCCAGCCATACATGAACTAGATTCTTCTGATCCAGATTTAGACTCTGACTACATAGTTGCTGAGTATGCAATATTTATAAATACTATCAACGTTTGTATTATTATTTTACTAAAATAAAATATTTAATTTATAGAATGTTAGATGACCAGACTCCAACTGTTGAGAGCCCTGACCATCGAAGTACTACTGAAGATAATCTGAGTGAATATTACATTGATGAGCCTGTTCAACTACAGCACGATATCAAATTGCGTCAAAATATTAATGTATCAAAAAAACGATTGAAGAACAAAAAGAAAGGGTATGTACAAGAGATTTTTTAATAATTATTTAGTAGATCATTTTAATTAAAATAGAGTAACAGTAACTGGATGAAGAAGATGTATTACACAATAATAATGAAGAACAAACTCTTTAATACAATATTGAGATATTTCAAGATCAAACATTCATATTGCATATTTCACTGAAAATTTGAACACTTTTGTTTAATGATTGCATTTAATCATTAATTCATACCATTCTTTAGTGTGAATTACACAAAAGAACTTGAAACTATCAGTACCATTACAAAGACAAACACAGCTATTTAAAAAAAAATTGATTCATAGAAATTTTTTAACCATTATTGGTTTATGTAATTTCTTTAACTATCTTCTAACATTGATTGAACCTTGGAATGTCTGAAAGTCAGGAAGTCAAAAGCTTGCTAAGATCATTATTTTTATTTCCATCAAAAAAAATTTATTCAACATTATTATAATCATAATTTGAACATTAATAGGAGGAAAAGTAAAGTGCCCATCAAAATTTTAATTCCATCCCCGGAAAATGGAGACGAAACAAGGTTAAAATTTTACTGTTGTAGCTGTTTGGTGTTGGTGCCTTAAATAATTAAAATTAGTTGTACAGTAAATTCAATAATAGCTATTGGGTTTTGCAAATGTTAAAATCTTTCAGCTTTCTTCAAAAATATGCATTTTGCATGAAAAAAAAACGTTAAAATAATATTTTTATTTATGACTGTCTTACTGCAAAACATGAAAGTAAATGGCACTTTTTCCTTTATTTAGATTGAATTCATGATCGTTATTGTTTGTAGTTGAACTTTTTGTTGCAATAATGCAAATGTGCTCTTTATTCATATTACTTTTAAGGCTCCAATGTCGCTATAGATTCTCTGTATATAAGTTCTTATTGTTTGGTAATTCGCACTTTCATTTGTGTTTCTTCTAAATCATCCATTGTTAAGAATTGTTTTTATTTTTTATTTTCTCACGTTGAATTAACAACATAAAACCACTTTCATATAATGAATACAAAAAAAATATATAAATATTCACAATATTAAACAAAATTATAAACTAATGATAACATCATTTAACAATTTTTTTTTTAATAACATTAAAATAAATTTCAATTTTTTTACGTATAAAACAAATTCGAAGGAGTAAATAAAAGAAATACGAGTAAATAATCTTCGCATTTGTTTGATATAATGAATTAACAGTTGAAAATTAATTTTTAAATGAATTTTTTAATTTCCTACCGTACTTAGTATTGTAGTCTTATCGAATTTGCATAGTTAACTCGAATCAAATTCTTAGAACATTTTTTTATTATTATAAATTCTATAATTATGTAAAAACGACATTATTTAATATATAATATGCTAGTTGCACGAATATTTATGTATTAAGAAAATTCGTTATACTTGCATTTTTATATATAACAGCTTTATATCTGCGGCTGATTGGCGTTATAACTTACTTTTAGAGACTTAAAATAATTTCATAAAATTCAACTTTTAACGCAGATTTCAGATTTTCCATAAAACAATGAAAATTCTTAAGTTTTTTTGAAAACGTAGAGTTCAGAAGTTGCACTCCGAACTTTTGATCAATTTTGTTATTTTAAGTTTAAGATGATGCTGTTACGGTGCAAGATCTGCACTTGGATAACATATAGTTTAATGTACGAGTTAAGTGATAGCCGAGAAGCCACAGATTTATATTTATTTGCTGATTACTTAGAAATGGGTGAAAAGACAGTAGTAGGGTAGTAGTTGTTTTAAACATTGAGATTTATTAAAATATTTCTTGGCAGTACTTATGTAGTACATTTACAATTCATTTAAGAAACCTAAAAAAAAAACACCGCCGCTTGTATTCTGCGCATTCGCAAAATGTAAATTGCGAACATTTTTCTCTACTGAACATAGTTTGCATTACTCTTATCGTAATTTATTTTTCAAGTTTTAATTTATAAAGATATACAAAAGTCAATTATACAGAGTAAAAGAATGCAAAGTTTCAAGTGGAGATCTATAAAAAAAAAAGCAAACGTAAAATTTATTTACGAATCGAAGACTAGCGGAGCGCTCTGTCTTTTAGGGAAGAAATGCTTTTGTTAGAAGTGCCGCTGGAGACGGTACAGGCGTCGTCGGTCTTAGCTTCAGCACCAGCAGTGTCATCAGCCTCTACAGCTCCGGCAGCATCCTCGTCCGAGACCTCGAAGACGTCCATCTCAAAGCCAGTGCCGATGGCGTCGATGCGCAGCTCTAAACTCGCGGCTATGGCCGCCAACATGAAAAAGAGCCAGGAACCCGAGCTGGAACTGGACCTCGACTCTTACCCGGAACCCGAGCAGACCGAGCCGAAGAACGATCCAATGGTCAAGCTAGAGAACATTTTGATCGTCCCAGAAGTTAGTGACGAATGTAGCCCGGAAGCAGTGGATTTCAACGGAGCGGGAAGCAACGTAGGTTCTTCCGTCAGCAGCCTGAGCACCAACAGCGGCAGCCCCTGTCAGGAGGCCCAAGGCAGTCCGGAGGTCTCCGACGTCGGCAACGGGAGCTTCGGCAACCTCGACTTCATCCTCAATAGCGATCAGACCGTACGCGAAGATGCAACTAACGCCGTGGGCGCGGCCAACAAATCGCCCGCGACTACAAAGACGGGCGATAGGAAGAACTTATCGTTGAGTTGTGTCAATCAAGGCACTGTGTCGGAGTCTAACTACAGGTTAGGATCGATGTAAGTTCAACACTGGCCATGAGATTAAAAACGCGGATCCACGTTTAAAAAAGGACACCGCGACTAATGATGTAAAGACTGAATCACAGAGGTGGTATTTATTGTCCTCAGCTATAATTCTCGACTTCTTAATCAATTCATCTTATGTTTAAGATTAAAAGTATCGCTGTCTTTTTAAGCTCAACTACTAACAATCCCCTGCATGTCGCTTTTCTAGATTATGCTTTTTTTTTTTGTTTTTTTTTCTTCATAGTGCTCAATTCATCGTTAATTTGGGGAAAAATATCTGGTTGAGGAAAATCCAAAGTTCAAATTGATTATACGTGAACGCTTTGAAGTTTCATTTTTTAATACTTTCAAATTGGATATTCTGGTACCAAGCATACTAAGAAACTAAAAGCTTATAAACCACTCTGCGCGTATGCTATTGAGAAAAATACGCGCACAGGAGGTTGACTTTTATTCATGCCAATGTAGAGTGGTTAATGATTTCCTGCTATTTTCAAAATTTTCAAAAGTAACTGCTCCGAAGTTTAAAGTTGATAAAATTCCGTGATTATTTTTTTTTCTGTAATAAAACATCCTGGTTGCAAATCGACTCCAATCGCTCGAAAAAAAATTTCACCGATTCTCGTGGATTTTGTGAAGGAGAGATGCAGTTGCAGTGATTTTTTTTCTAATACTGAGCCAAATTTAGGGCAGTTACTTTTAAATTTCTCTAAATTCTGGAAGTTTTGATCCATGCTACGCGAGAGTGTTGAAAACTAATATCAGTGGTGATGAATGGGATTGGTATTTTCAACGAATCACTGCTTTCCAGATTGTCAAAGAAAGTGGCAAGCTTCTTTAAACTTCACTTTAGATGTTGGTCTGGTTTCTGACGCAGTGATTTCATTTGAATGAATTTCAAGATGAAAATTTATGCCTGTTTTATCGCCATTTAGTTAGTTTTGTATTCTAAAACAAAGTTTCTAAAAGTTTTATACTGAATCTTTCCAGTTTAGCTGCTATTTCTTGTGTCTATGACTTGCATTAATTTGAGTCCATGATATGTATGAATGAAGTAATTGTCTTTTGTCGTAAACGAATTATCATCAATAAACAAGCAAGATTTTGCTTTTTTTTTATTGAAACGTTAAAAATTTTCTATGGAAAGATATTAAACAGCGAAGCCAGGGAGCAAAGTTTTGTTTATAGAATGTCGTTAATAGATCATTCTTCAAAATAAGATCGAAACTTTCTATTAGCCAATTGCAATCTATTTTGCGGAGCTACAAAAGTTTCTTTTTCGAGACGCTCCATTGTAAGATCCTTTCTGCACTAATTAATTCTGGCTTTTATTAAATTGGTCAAATCTAGAAGCACACTCTCGTGAAAAAAAAAATACCGCTTACTCTCCCACAGGTGTCAAGGATTAATTTCATAAAAATAAATGAACTACCTTATATAATTTTTGAAAATTTAAGAGTTCCTTTTAGGAGTTGATGTGAGGTTGTTTGCCTTTCCGTCGTACCCCAGCAGGAGTCTACGATTATAGTGGTAACATCTATCCCAGTTACTGTCTCGACAATTAATATGTTATATTATTATTTTACATTATAAAGAAAAATATTCATTTCACTGATGTATGTTCATGTCTTAATTATGGTCTGTGATTCCAAAACTTAGTTTTTAACCTTTTTTTTAATAGTTTTTAACATCTACATTTAAGTTGAAAAACGTAGTAAACATTTATAAAGTCATCTGACTTAATGTTTAAAGAATAAATACTCTTTTTTTAAATAAATTTAAAACGCAATTGCAGTTACGTTTTGCCAATCCCAATTGTGTAGAGTAGAATAATAAAAAATTTTTTTGTTGCAAAATAACTTGCTTGCTGCGAAATGTTGCAAAAATAACTTTTTTGTTCAAATTAGTAAATTTCACGGATGAAAAAAAATGAAGAAATGTAAAGGTTTTTATCAGTCATTCTTTTGTCTAAGTGCGCGATTGCATCTTCTATATGATTGGGGTTACATCTACGTTAGCGAATACATTTTTTCCATAAATAACTGCTTTTAATAATTTTACTTAGAGAGGAAGTTGACACGCATCTTGATTCAATGCAATCCGATCTAGAGAATCTACGCGAAATGTTGCGTGGTGAAGGTTACAGCATCGATGCCAATACTCTTCTAGGAGTAAGTAATGCCGTATAAACAATTTTAATTGCCGTTAAATATAGCAAAGATTTTGTTAATCAATATCAATATTTCTTCCACAATTTTTAGCTGTTCGGAGCTGAAGATCCAATGTCTTTCGGAATACCCGTAAACCCGGATTTGGACCCACACTCAAATGTAGAAAAGGACGATATAAATCATGTTGATGGTAATGTTTTTGCTAATTGTAGTAATTAATTAGATTAAATAATAAAAGAGCGTATCTATCGATGAAGATGTCTTAAAACTTTGCAAAAAGAGTAATCAAAATAATTTGCCAAGTTCTATTAGAAACTTGATTATTATTAGCCACGAACTTGGAAAATAAGAATTTTTGCCACGTTGACTGGTGCTTATATTCATATTCTGACATTCGAGGTGAAACATCGATCTAAGAATATCTGAATATCCATTTATAAACTTTTCAGGGTCACGCGTAAACTAAATGAAAAAACTTCCCTTGCCTTAATTATTATTATCAGAATTTTTATTATTACATTAAAATAGATTCTTTAAAGACTTAATTGATCATACCTACAAGATATTTTGTAAAATCAATGATTTATAATTTTAACAAAACTTTTTTTTATCAATAACATCTTAATGGTCTTGAAATTACCTATTACTCTGCATTTAGGCAGTATGTTTTTACTGCAGGTATTATCGATTCACTGCATAAAAGTCGCGCTATAATGCTATCGGTCAATACGGTCAAAAGCTAGATATGACTTTAATTTATCACCTACAGTGAATAGTCACTCGGTTATTTTGATAAAGTAAAAGTTTACAACTTTTTGACCTTGTAAATTTTTCATGAATACATTAGCAATGAAATTAATAAACTTAGTGAAATTTATAAGTTTTTATATTCTTATTAGGGTAAAAATTATTTTTAAATTTTACAAAAATTGCATTAAGTATGTAAATTTCAGTAGTTAATAAAATGATAATTCGATCTATCATTGTTTCATTTAGAGTGCATACCGTACGTACCACGTGCATTTAATCAACGCTTGACAACGTTTTTAATTACAAAGTTTGTTCTTTTCTGCAGTCTCCTTACTTATACTTTATTTTTGTCGTTTTTGGTGATCAATAGAAATTGCTGAAAGTTCGAAGCCCTTAAAGCTATGCAATGAATTTAATAATGAAATTTGAAATTATTTACAGCTGATCAAGGAGGCTCAAGCAACAAAGGCGAGCTGATGACATACAATGCGGGCTCGAATCTATTGGATTTCGATGATGACATATTTTTGGGACCGTCATCTTCGTCGCCTGCACCCATCACCTCCGATGGGAACAACGTTGGACAACCTAGTGACCCCCTTGAACTTAGCGACAGCAAAGGAAATATATTCGATTCGCTGATAGCGAATAACTCTGGTTCACCTCAATCGTGAATATCCACAGTTCAGTCGAGTGAGTATGAGTCGGTACAGCTTTTCTATGAAATCTGCTCTTAATTACTCATTATAGTTGGAGAAGTTCGCTTTTAAAATCTGTCCTTGGTTCTTTTTTTTTTTATTGTTTTTCTTGAAAAACATAAAGAACGTTTAATGCATTAATATTGTAATTCTAATTTTTACTTGTAAGTGTATTAATTTTATAGTAAAACAAAATAAGTAGGTTTTAAGACTGAACTTTTCGACGCTACATTAATGAAAGTTGTAACGATTAAATTTAACGTTTTCACAGAGTTTAATTACTGTTGATAATTTAAAACTTAATTTGTGGAAAAGCTAATAAGAAGCTTTTTATAACCACTTCAAAGTAATCGAATCAATTTAATATTCTTTTTCTTATAAAATTGCTTGATTTTTCAAAATTTCAGCTGTTACTGTCGAAAATTTCTTATCATTGTACAAAATTCTTTTACAGGGCCGAAACGTAAGCTCGTGTCTCGAAATGCTGGTTCTCAATTGTATCTGGGGGTCGAATCACGACTACTGAGATAAAGAGCCCGATTAACATCAACGTTACTTTAATTATACTCGATCAAAAACGAAAATATTGTACCTACAATGAGAGAATCTCTGTAGTTGTTTTACAGTGGCATAAGAATACCTACGTATTACGCCACTTTTATTCGTACAGACAAAATTATTTGAAGTTGTATCATAATAAATTGTAATTTGTTCCTCCGTGACAAGAAATCGTTTTAAGAATTTAGCTTTATACTTGATAAATACAGTCAGGTGCACAGTATTGTTAGTCGGTAGATATTAATCGTTAAGTTTGCTTTTCTACACTTACAATTAAAAAGCAAAAAACCATTTATTCATGTATTTATTTTATTCGTCATGTTATAACAAGAACATCTGATGTACAATCTATGGTTTTATTTAAAATTTTTTGATTCAAGTTATCGTCATTATTAATTGGAAAAATTAAGGATTAAGATAACGTATCAAAATAGAAAGAAAATTTTCTTACATGTTAAATTAACTTTTGACTGATTATTTTTAGATGATTTTATGTACGAAAAAAGATATGTACATACCTAAATAGAAAATAGTAAGGTTTTGTACATTGTATAAAAAAGAATTTTATTATTCATGTACGATTTAAATTCAAACACTGATTTATGAGTTTGAAAGCTTTTAATTAATCAATAAGGCTGTTAATTAATTACTCATCTCGGTTGTTAAAATGTTAAACAAGTTTTTTAAATGGTACAAATAAATCAAACAATTACATAATAATTCTTCGACATACTAAGCATTGTATAACTCTACGACTGAATATTTTTGTACTTCATAATCTACACATATAGAAAAGAAAACAATTTGTTCTCGACGTAGCTAGATTTTGTTTTGTAACAAAATCTAGACAAATAAATTGCATTGCGAATGGATATTCATTAAAATCGTTAAAATAATAAATGATTTTTCTGTTGAAATGTCAAATGTCTGCATAATCTCCTAATCCTACATCAGAGCTACTTCACTCTGAATAACCAACAGATTAATTTATATTTCAGGGGTTGCAAATACCTACAAAATTTTCTTAATATTTTTTACCGAGAAAAGAGTATGTATAATACTACAAGCCTTTATATTTCAAATTTTAGTGATGCATATGTAAAAAACGAATATCAATTTTTTTAATGCTGCACAATAAAAAAATATTTTTTCACATACAGTTTAAAATTTCATCCACATTAATACGCTTATGAAAAATTCTAAAGTAAACGTTATGTTTTAATTAGACTTTCAAATAAGTAAAATATTATACTAATACTTTTTTTTGTTCATTTTAGTTTTGAAGAAAGAAGAACTCCATGGAGTCTAAAGAAGCGTGCACTTTATCTAGGCTGGGATAATAAATCTTTACTTTAACTACATCATTTTACAATTTCTTGTTTTAAGATACACACATGAAGATTCACATATTTCATAAAGAAAAAATAACGTGTGATTTGAATAGATAAAAGTTTATCTTACAAAACAGTAAAATGGAAATAAGAGAATCACAAAAGGAGAAAGAAATATAGTATATCATTTATGAGTTTTAAGGATTACATAACTCAAGAATCTATAGATAACGTTTTGATCAAATTCACAATTTTTACAAGGAATTTATATAAAAATAAATAATACGATTTTTTCTACGAGTTTTATCAAAAACATCTTAGGCATTGCACAATTGCACTGTTTATACTGTTAAATGTTTTATTCCTTTTGTGTTATCAATTATGATTATTCTGAAATAGTATCTTCAAAAGTAAGGACTAAGATATTAATATTTAATTGTATTTTTAAGGTATTCGTTTATAACCCATATTTATGTATTTTGAATTCATATATTCACAGATTCAATTCGAAGTCTACTTTATGTATTCAAATTGTATTCGCAAGAAATATGAAAAAGTTGTCTGGCATTAAATGCTTGGAGTTCATAAGATTATAAAATTATTTTCTTTTAACAACTACACATATAATTCAAATAGTGTTATTGAATTTATGTTAAGTTTAACAATTAACAAAAGAGAGGAGAGACGATTGAAAATAGTATTTTAATTATCTAAAGTAAGCTAATTTAGGTATAAAAATTTATTTTTTTTAATAAATTGTAAAATATAAGAATCTATACATATACCTAGTAACTGATAAATAATCAAAAATGCTTTTCAACTTTCATAATTTTCATCAAACGAAATTTTTTAGTGCTCTCTTCTCTAAAGAAGAAACAAAAATTTTATTTCTATATAACTCTAAGGTTTATGACTATCCAACTGTCCTTATCAGTACATTGAATTAACTAAAATATAATTAGAATTTTTTAAAGAAGAGTTTGAAATTGGGCTAATCTGCTTTTATAAATTAGTTTGTAACTTTATGTATATGTTGTAAATATTGAATGAATGCTGAATGGTGCTCAATCGAGTAATTGTTGGAGGAAAATATGACATACATGCACAATGTCATTTTTTGTGTGAAAGACCGGGAATGGGTTTTTAATTCTATAGATATTTGTAATTTCTGTGAGTAGTCAATGAAGATGGACATATGTAGCTAGTACATTACACTGTGAAATTAATTACTATAAATATGTTAAAACCGATATCAACCTATGTTATGTTTCAATTTTGTTCATTATTAAAATATTTATGACAAGTTTGCAGTAAAATAATCGGCTAGAAATATTCTAAAATGATAATATCATTTTTTGAGCAGCTATTAATTTTTTATTTTTTCGATATTTAGATACTTTAAAACAATTAAAATCTTAACGTATTATTTAGAACAAGAAGCATTACTGTTTTGTAGATGCAATTGAATCAATTTTAACAAATGTGTATCTTGTTTAAACATAAAAATGTGTTCTATTTAGAAAAGATGCTTGATTTATTTACATGAAAATATTTTAATATTCAATTGTTAATCGATTGTGTAAGTTTCTCCTTTTAAGTTATCATATTTTAAATTTTTTTAAATTTAAGTTTGATTGATAATTATTTTATTTTATGAAATTAACTAGCTTTGAAAGGCAAACTTACACATTTATAATACTGAATAGGGTAATTTACCACATTTTCTTTGAATAAATTATAGCAGTTGTATACACTTGATACAATATGTAAGAAAATCTATAGGATTAAACGAATTGTTTTCTTCGTTTTAAGAGTGCATCACTTATTGAATTAATAATAAATTAATATATTTACTTATTACAATTCTTTTGAACAAAATCATAAAACATACCTTTATTTTCAGTGTGCTAAAACAGAAAATCAATCATCATAAAATTTATTATCTTATTGAAAATTGTTATGTTAATTCTTCAAAAATCCTATTATGTTTTGTCAATTAAAGCTACATAAACAGTTAACTTAGAAAATTAAATAAAAATATATTTTTTAAAATATTAATTTCTGCATACTTTTTAATAATATTTCAAATAATTAATTAACATATTTATTTTAATTTTAATAATATTTAAATAATTATTTGTGAAACCCTAAAATATTAAATATTTTTTACCATCTTAATTTTAAAATTTTGGTCTTGTCATGGCCCCGTTACAGTCTATAAAAATGTTAGTGGACATAAATGTGTAAGTGCACGTAGATATAAATCGTCTGATTTAAGAAAGTACAAAAATCTAATGAACTAAATTACTATTTCCTTTCATTACGTATTATTGCATGTAATGAAAGGAAAAATTTTATAGCTCGACAATTGCGTTTATTTTAGTTTAATATATATATATATATATATAATTAATGTTGTAAGTAAAATGTATAAATACATTTTTAAATATTAATAATTTTATAAAAGAAGAGGGTAGACTAACTGCTTTGCAAAGATGCTATTTAAGCAACATTATTCAATAATTATATCCAATCGGCAAGTTAACTAATTTAATCTTAATTATTTTAATGATATTAATGCATTATTGAATGTTATGTAGATATTTGTTGATACAGTGTGCATTAATTTAAATCAATACTTTTTTTTAATATAAGAACAAAAAATATTAATAGAAATAATATATGTACATACAGTAAATCATTAATTTCTATTTGATTGTATCATACTTTGCATATATCAAATAAATCATTTAAATGATTCCTGGCATGAACATGTTTATAATAAATTTATAATGAATAACCCAGTTTTTTTAATTAACAATAACTTTTATTAAACTTTGATTACATCTAACCATTAAATATTTGTACAATATGAACATCTAGGTACTACATAAATATATTACCCCGACATGTAAAATTAAAATAAGAAAATTTGTAACAATGTAACTATACAGTTTTTTCATTCTTGATAGAATCTAAATATTCTGTTTCATATATTGTAACCTTATTTTAATAAAAGTATACATTTACATATTTTATTCAAAAGTAATTGGTATCGACGAAATAGGAAGAATGGGATTGCATGTCTCAACTTCCAAAGCGGTTTCCATGCAATCACTTGCAGCTTCAAATTCGTCTAGCGATTCTAACACCTTTCCCAAGTTGTACCTTTGACAGAAAAGAAAATTAATTTTCTTGTATTAAAATTTTATTAATCTCTAAACTATGTTTAGTTACCATGTTTGGTAAGACATTGGATCGATTTTGGCTGCATCCCTCAAAGTTTTTTCAGCCAGTCTCTGACTTCCAAGATAATGATAAACTAATCCCTACAATACGAACGGAAATAAATGTATTTCATTTATTTGATTTTTTTTAAATGTAATATTAATTTAATTATAATTTGTCACTTACCAGGTGTTGAAGACTTTTTACATGTGAAGGATTTATCGAGATGGCATTTTGATAGCACTGTTTTGCTTCTGCATACTCCAATTTATATTCGTGTAACAATCCTCGCTATAACCAATTTGAAATGTAAAAAAAAATATTTTTCCGCTACAGAAAGTACAAATTTAATGCCTTACTGTGTACATGATGTGATGACTTAATGGAAATATATTTGATGCTTCTTGTATTGATAAAGTGGCTTCTTTTGGATGATTTAAGACTAGGAAGACTTCGGCTAACAGTAGCCATACTTGTAGCTGTAGCAGCCATGCTCGCTGTGGTCCAGGTTTTGGAACAAAGGAACTAAGAGAAGATGCAACTTCAGATAATGCTTGTTCAACTCTTGAAGCAGCAAGGGATTGTGCATGAATAGAATCTAGAAATTAAAGAATATATTTATATTACACGAATATTCAAATAATTGAGTATTAATGTTTTTTAAGAAAGGGACTATACTAGAATCTTTGTCTGACATTTCTGAAGTATACATTTGGAAGACACTTCGTGTTTCACTGCGCTTTTCACTTTGTTGTTCATTAATGTCAACATTTGTTTGATCTTCATATAAGTTTTTCCAAAGGAAAAGCATGTGTTTGATTGTATATAAAGCTTCTTCACCACCAACACTGTGTAACTCTAAATTTGCTTTAACATATAAAATATTTAGATTATCAGGATACTCTTCTAATATACTTTCAATTAAGTGTAGAGCTTCTGCATATTGCTTTTGTGCTGTTAGAAGCAATGCTAATAAATGCAATGATGGAATGTGTTCTGCTCTCAAACTCAAAGCAATTTTTACATGGGTCATGGCATCTGACATTTGTCTATTCATTGCATATTCATGAGCTAAATAATATTCTGCTAAATGATCATTTGGATCACATTGTTGAGCTCTGAAAAACATGAACATTATACATAATTATTCAAAATTCATTAAAATAAATGAAAAGAAAGTGTTAATTATTTTGTATACATACTTGCTAAACGAATCAAAGGCCATTGAGCTATGCTGAACCTTATCTTGTTTAACAATAGTGTTTGCACAAAGTGTACTGTGGCCAATACCAGAGTACAGGTGACATCTAGATTGTAGCCCTTGTGGATTAGCCATTTCTCTTTGTAAAGCTTTTTGACTCCACTCAATTCCATCAGATACCTAATAATTTTATTTTTTGTTAAAATTTGAAATATATATATTATAACAGATTGAAGTATAAAATAAATTCATGAAAATTACCCTGTTTAAATGTTCATAGCACAACCTTGCTGCTAGAAGGCAAGGCATAACTTTCTGTGGTGCTAGTTTAATTACAACTTGTAGAACAGAATATGCATGAACATATCTTCCTAAACTAATCAAACATAATGCATACTGTGTCCAGACATGCACCTCTCCATGTGAAAATTTCATTGCTCTTTCAAATGACTAAAAAAGATCAGTACTAATGAATATACAAATTACACCAAAAATAAATTAATAGATTACAAATTAATTTTTTGGATAAACTACCTCATGTAAAAGCTCCACTTGACTCCATCTAACAACAACAACAGTAAGGAGATCATAAACAGCAGTAGCATTTTCAAAAGCTCGAACTCTTGCTTCTTTGAATTCTGGAGATTGACTGAGAACAGCATCTCTCACAGCCATAGCTTCACTAATTAATAACAGTAAAATCATTTCTTCATATTCATTTTTTGGAACAAATAAATTTATCCCAGTATATTTTTTTGGCTTCCAAGGAGATTCTCCTGCAACTGCTTTTTTATTACCTACATTTGAAGCTGAAAATTACAATCATATGGAAACAAATTTAATTTATTAAAGATTAACTTAATTGTAATTTATAATTTCATATAGTTTAACATATTGTACCTGGTGTCTCTGGTACAGAGTAATTGATTCCCTTCATACCTCTTAACAAAATTTCTCCTAACTGCCTAGTCAAAGATAGCCTTAAACTTTGAGTAGCAGTAGTTTCAAGAGCAGTTAATATTCCTCTAAAAATGAATTAATTTGTAAATATTTAATTTGTATATATGCATGCTTCATTAATATTTAATTTAATAAAATTACCTATAACACTCAATTGCTGCTTGAATATTTCCTGCTTGTAAATGTATTAAAGGAGCTCTCTGAATTGCAGTTTCTAAAATAGGTCCTATATGTTTTGTTGAATGAACAGCAGAATGAGGAGACGATGATCCTTCAATATTAATGTAAATATTTAGTATATATATACAAATATCTTGTGAAGATAATAAAATAATTAATACCAATATTGTTGCTATTTATAGTTAAAGTACCGTTCTGTTGCTGTATAGCTATTTTATCTTGTTCCTGCAGATAAACTAAAGTGATATCTGCCGCAACCTCGAAACACTTAATCATTTGACTGTGCCATTCTGCTATTTTGTACTTTGATTTTGAGGTAGGAGGGAGTTTTTCAAGACACAGGCCTTTTATAGCAAAAGATTCAGCTACAATACGTAAACTACGACTAGGCAGTTGCTTTTCAGTGAGAGATTGCAGTTCAGCTTCTTGATAATGAAATAAAGATTCGCTGTACATTCCCATGGCATAGTGTAATTTACCAAGAAGAAGTTGAGCATCCAATGCTACAGGTGCCTGAAATGCAAATCATTCATTCAGTTAAATGAAATGACAAGACACATATCGCAAGATGCAACGTACTTGCTTATCCTTTTCATTGGCAGCTAGTAAAAGAAACCTCTTTGCTTCGGCCAAGCCAGTCTTTGCCTTATTCACGTTAACATCGATGGGTGGTGTTTGCTCCAAAAAGCTCTCCAGCCTAGCTTCGCCTCCCAGAAAATTAGCGAGACACTCTGCAACAGAACGGCGCAAACGCACGTGACTAAAAACAAAGCTTCGTGCCTATATCTACCTCCAACTTAGATACCGCGATACAGCGATAAAATCACGAGCTCCAGAATAATAACTACCGAACACCGAAATCCTCGTCATCGGGCGTGACTACTTTCAGTGTCACGCGACACCCGGACGAAACTTTTCTCTCACAAAAAAAAGTAAAAAGGCTAACGTACCATTGCTGGGACAGAGTGTCCTGAGCTGATCCGAGAGCTCGATGACTTTTTTCCAGTGACCCTCCTCTCGGTTCTTGTCGATCTCCACCTCGATCCGCCAGGTCTGGCCCTTCTTGCTCGTCATCTCGGCGGCAGCTCACATGTAGCTACTTCGGTGCGGCTGCGAGTCGACGGCGCGCGTCGATACTCCCAAGGATGGTCGGCTGCGGTTCTTACCTGGCCTCTGCCGCCCACGCGCTCGACGCGCCGCTAAAAATCAATCATCCGTGCGTCTTTCGACCTCATGAAGGCGCGGACCCGAGCGCCAAGCGGGATGCAACTGTCAATCTCGGCCCGATGACAAGCCCCAGCCGCTGTGTTGCTCTGCGCACGGGCCGCGAGTTGACGATCTCGGCAGTTCCTGCGCCCACTCGCAGGCAGCCCTCCCACACCGTACTGCACTGTACTTTACTCCGTACCTACACCGACTATGACTAAAACGCTTCTAGGTGACTATATCGTTATTTTTGGAGCAGCGAATCCTGCGTGCGCATGCTATGATGATTATTTACTCTCTGGAGCGCGCGCGTGCAGCGCTGGAGAGTATAGAATAAGCATAAGATTGGCTAGGTTCCACTTCGCTAATCGAACGAGAGACTAATTTTCTCGTCACGGCGCTTGTCGAATTCAAGGCTTTTTTTTTTAAAGAATAAAGTTTGACCGGTTGACAGGCGGAGAATTATAATTAGTATTTTTTTTTTTAGAGTTGTGATAAGTGTTTAATGGATCTAATAACGTAGACATTATTTTTAGTCTTTAGAGTAAAAAAATACGTTCAAATTATTATTGGAAAAGGATTATTCCTATGAAGCTATATTTATTGAATTACACACGACTCAATCAAAATGAATAGAATCAATTAGATATATTAAAGTGAGTATCACTATGCTTCGTGAACTTTGATTTAATTAAAAAATTATGAAGCCTCTTATGGTTCATCGACAATTAACATTTTTTTTTAATACAGCTATGTTGCTGAATTCCGTTGCAGTAAGGTAAAGGTCTACCTTGTATATATCTCCAAGGTTTCTTCAATTACATAAGAATAATGGACTATTCAAATAACTCTTCGGTAAATGACTTAACAAAATAAAAAGTGCATAAAAAACGCACAAGAAAGCAAACAATAAAAATAAGCATGGATACATACGGAATCTTGGTAAAATGTCTATACAACATTATATATAACATTTAAAAAAAAAATGTCTAGCGTTCATTGATCTTCGCATTTGAATTATTAAGCAATTTCACAGCAATGATAAAGTAAAGCACGACAGGGAGATATAAGCAATGTTATGCAGCCGGTTGCCAGGGATACCTCCTACGTCAGATTACAATTTTCACACCAGGGCTTTCGAAAAACAAAAAATTCATCAAGACAGTCGCCACTGTACACTGCGGCAAAGTCACCAGTCAGCTGTAAAGTTATAAACAATGGCAGAAAAGGACGACAGTGCGTGGGTCTTCGACTCTCTCGTAGGCTTTCTTCAAGGCCCCATTTGGTCGGCTCCGCTCTTGACTTTCATCGAGGAAAGATCCTTGAGTAATTAAAACTTTTTTTAATGATATCATAAATACCTACTTAAAAAAAAAAACGAGAATAAAAATTAATTTAGTAAATAATTACTCGTATACTGAATGTGTTAGTGAATTAAAATTGATTTTACGAATTTATTTAATTGATCGTTACAATTCGTGCTTTCAGTATTCGAGCCAGAAACATCAGAATGCAAAGGCTACCATGAAATATACCAGGAATACAAGAATTTGGTGGACTTGCTGCTCGGCTGTTATATGGAAGACATGAGCATCACGCCCGAGCAGTTCGAGCGAGCTTGCACCTTGAACAAAAGCACGCGGGTGCCCGTTCAATTTCAGCAGGTACGTTATGCGGATAAATTTCTTTCGAAGACGATTTTAAAATTTTTGCCGCAATGCTGTGCATTTAGAGCCTGTTCGAACAAATATGGGCAGCCAACGAGTACGAGGTATTCAAGCGAATGATGATCCAAAAGAATCTCGAGCTTCAGCTGCAGGCATTGAAGATGATAGAGCAAAAGTTCGGTCTGACACCGGCATCGTTGAGTCACGGGGCCAATGAATTTTTGGACGATGAATTACCCATGGAGGAGCTGCTCCAAAGCGAGACGTAAATATGTTAAAACTTCGTCCGTACCGTTTCAGCGAAACGTCGTTCACTGGCACACTTTCGCGTTGTACCGTTAAACTGTGGAATTGAAAGGAGCCGCTGCGTTGCATAAGAATAGCGTAATTTTTTGCTAATGAATGTGCATGCAATTATGATGAAAAGAAATAAGTTAAAATTTGTATATTTAGTTGACGATAACATTTTAGAAATTGATATTGTTATTTACACTCGTATTTGCAATGAATCGGTCAAATTAGTTAATTTTTTTCATTGGATTGCAGAAATGTCAGCGACGAAAAGAGTCCCGAGATCGAAGTGGATGAAGAGGAAAATGCGATCAGACTGGAGCGTGAACGACTTGCTGCAGAGTACAAGGCGGAGAGTGCGTTGCTGAAGGAGGCGTTGAAAAAGTCGACCGACACCGCGCCTATTCTCGAGGAAGACGAAGAAGAGGAAACTGAATTCAACGGAGAACCCACGGATGACGAATGCGAAGAAAACGATGAAGCGGCCTCCGCTCCTCCTCTTAGTAGTCTGCCTTCAATTTCACGCGAGGATTTTGAATTCAAACCTGTGAGTTCAATAAAAACAAAATAGATTAAAGTACAATTTTAGTTGTGCACGTGCAGAATTTTTTTGTTAAAAATAATACGTACGTATGAACATTTATAGATTAAAATAATATAAATCAAATTGTTTGCAATTAGGTAAAAGAATTGTCAAATTATGTACAATGTATTCACTGAAGCATTGGAAAATGAGAAAGTAAAAGAAGCATTACATTTATTATTTTTTTTTTTTAATGTATAATACATTTCTTTAATTGCTTAATTTTACAAAAAAAAAGAAGACTGTATAGTGAAATAAAAAGAAACTAAGCATATAAATCATTTTCAGAAGGAGGAAACGAGAGAGGAGGACATTCGCAAGCGGCCAGCAGTACCTCAAGGCCCAGCGGGACAAGCTGGTGGCCCTAAAGAAGCAGGCGCGCAGCCAGAAACTCGAGGCGAACTCGGCTAGACCGAGCTCGGCACGAGTGGTGGCCGAGGCGACTATCGATGGCAACCAGGAGGAACTCAAGGCCCACCAGCAAGCCATGGACGCGTCTATACTCCAGGTGCGCAAGGCGCTCGCGGCTCGACTTAAAGCCGAGGTCGTGCAGAAGTGAAATCAATGAAACTCATGATAGACCAAGAGATGTATATTTTTTTCTTACTGTCTGTATTTACTCTTTTCTTTTCAATTTCCAAATGTATTTCGTCGCTCATCGAAAAAACTCTTAATCCTCCCATGCCGTCCCTTCGTTTATAATAATTCTTTGTAAAATGTTTTTCGCTTATAATTATAGAGATTTTTTTGTTCATTGACGTCGGTACAAATTAATACGAGCAAAGTAGAGAGTGTGTGATTCACGTTATTACTGTTACTCTGTTCAACTTATGCGAGCCTTCAAAATAAATAATGCCCCTGGTTCGAAGTGATGAGAGACCGGATTCTTTTGCGTGTATCCATTGTGTAATGTCTGTTCGCGCGTTTGTGTTCGGTGTGTTTATGGATGTTGGACTGCTTCATTCGCGTATGATGTACGCAATCATCGTCAAGTTTTAGACCATGTCTTCTAAATTTAAAGTTTTATTTTTTAATTAAATAATTCATTTCACTTCTACAACGCACGCGCACGCAACTCGAGCAAGCTGAGATTCATAGCAGAAAACAGAAATTTTATTATTATATATTTTTTTGTTTGTTTTTCTTTTTTACAAAAGATCTTTTTGCCTCTTTTATCGCTCATTCATGTCATTGGTATAGATTCAACGTTTCAGCAAGTCCAACAAGTGGTAGGAACTAAAGTACTTTGCGCACTCATTTCAATGGCTATAGACTAATTTTTTTTCTTTGGCGAGGGTCGCCGGTTTAATTTCACCATTTTGTAGATAAAGCTTTCAAGCGAAACGTCCCAATGTTTAATTGTGCGCTTCAGCCCTGACACAGCCTCTGTATACATTTATTACTCTCATCAAATCTCTTTAGAGGTAAAAAAATTCATACTTCAGATTTTTTAAGAATCGAGTTTTCTGCTATAGATCATCTCTTTCGTGCTTGGCAAACACTCAGCAACTCTTACTCATACGCAAAAAAATGCAAGAGACATTCGCACTTATCTTTTACTTCCTCTTTGAATCGTCACACATCACTTACGTTCCATCGTTTACTTTTCCTCTGTGCTCTGACGTACACGCATGCCTCAGACCGTCGGATCTCAATTTGCTCTTGTAAATGTTTCATCTTTACTTTAGTTTTTCGTTTTCTTATAAAAGGTGAGCGGAGAAAAAACTGTCTCGAATAATCTTGGTATATAAAGTAAAACGCATAATATTGATCATTATATGGTATTGTACATTGCATATAAGTTTTGTCCCTTCGGTAATTCCTTTTTTTTTTCTTTCTAATGTCGATGCGACTGCTAAAAAAATCTTCTCAGATAGTAGCTTCGGCATCTTACAGTTCACGCGAAATGCTTCGGAGTCTTACTTTCTACAATTTAACAGAAAAATGTTTCTCGCGCACTCTCTCTTCTCTTTCTCACTTATTTTTATTACTTCTTTTTTTTCTAGTATTTTGTCGTTCTTGTACTCAGAATGTTGATTCGAAAAAAAAAACATTCGAACAATGGCGATGAAAGATCTATTCCTAAAGAGCTAGGAATTTTATGACATTTTATTTACAATATGTAGTGTATAAAGCATAACAACACTGAAGCATCAAATTTTATAAATTCTGATATATATATATATATCATAATATATATACATATATATATTATATATATGTATATAAAAGAAATAAAAGTTCCGAAACACTCCGCGTATTACACATTGAATTCAGTTATATGTACTCAAAGTAGCATTCATAGACTACACATTCAAGTTCAAATTATACGGCTTGAACCATTTACATTCATCACTCTTCCGCCTCTTCTTGCATTCATCACATCCAGCATAACGATGTAGCCCTAATAAAAATTTTTTTTCATTATTTACCACAGAGGTGGGCAAATTGCTGTATTTAAATACAATATACAAATACACCGTTATGTATTTAAATACAGATTATGTGACACACATGTTTTCTTTTTAAATTCCTTTATAATTTCGATACGCATAATATGCTTGACGTTACAATGGTCATTCAGACATTTGTTATATTAATGCAGTTAAAGAAAAAACTTTTAAAAATAATCTACGTTAAATGATTAAAGTTTACATTGTTTTATTAGAATTGAATGTTCAATTAACTGTTGACATATAACCTGCTTATTATATACAATTTAAATAATTCTCGAAATAATATTTAATGAATTTCCTTAAAATTTATTTAATGTTGTATTTATCGTTATGTGATTAAGTACGCGTAATAAAATGTACTGCCCACCTCTGCCTGCGACAAGATTAGAAAATCGACCAACACGTCGATCCGCACCTTTATTTTGTCCCCACATGTCGCACGAGTTATTTGAAGATTCCTTCGATCTTCATTTCTGCGCTAGTCTGGAATTGTTAAAGCAGGATACCTCAGTGGAAGAAACTCTGTAAGGACAAGTGTGGATGTTTAAAGGAATGTGAAAGGTTTTTGCGCAATCGTAAAACACTTGTTAATCGAATTATTTATTTTACAATTTTCGAAATTTAATGCTATTTTTTATTAGTTACTGTATAAATTTAAAAAAATAACAAGTTTTAAAGCAATCGTTCAGTGATAACGCAATGCTTCAAAAGTTGCAATCCAAGGTGATAAAATTTTTGTGGCAGTGAATTTGGGAAATTGTAAAATATTTCGTGACAATTGATATTAGTATGACTTTCAGATCCCCTTAAAGAGACTCAGTGGGATTTCAGTGAGTAAGGAGACAGATCCTTTTTAAGATGTTAGATAAGTATTCCATGTAATTTTGCGTACTTATTTTATAGTCAATTAAGTATTACAAAAGTTAAATTACGTTACATCATCAAAACAATAAATAATTTTTTATCAATCCTTTTAACGAGATTTAATTACGCATTTGCTGTACAATATTATTAAACCTCCAACTCCAGGGGTTTATGTATGTAACATATCAAAATTAAAAATTATGAGCCAAATTTGCAGAACTACTATAGCATTAAAAAAATATTGAAATTTAAATGTAATGTAACTAAGTAGAAAATATATCAATATAAGTGAGTAGTAGTCGAAGAAAAATAAAATATTTTAATAAGCTACTGCTATAAAAAAAAAGAAAAAGAAATCAGACTCGTTGTCATGCACTGTAAGGCCCCTGTAGATGGAAGACGGAACTGAGGTTGCATCCTCTTCGAAGAATCATCAAAAGCAAAGGAATGTTATGCAAGAGTTCACTCGTACGACCGTGTCCCATCCATATTTCCTTGGTCCAATATACCAAGCTTAATAATAGAGAGTTGTTAGATTTCGAAAATATAATAAATGAGATCGTAAACATCATCTCGAGAACTAAATTTTAGTTGAAGGAATTTCAATGTAACACGACTTTGTGTAATTACTTTCGTCAACAATTGTTATTACAATTACAGTTGATAGCTGCACGCGAATTCAAATGTTTTATTTGAATTCTAACGACGGGTTAAAAACTTGATGTACATATTTATTCAGTTTTGTGATAAAAGCTTAAAAAACAAATGTATTTCAAATACATTTGTATTTAAAATAGTAACGTACTTTAAATACACTTGCATTTAAATACTGTATTTAAAATTTCTCTGCTACAATGACCATTGTAACTTAATTTTTATTATTTTCTTTTTTTTATGGTTCCGAATTGCTTTTAATACGTGTAACGTATTATATTTTCTATTTAAATACATAAAAGTGCTTGTATTTTTATGTTTAAATACAGTATTTTGCCCACCTCTGGTCACAGCACTCTTACTACTGACGGATAGTTTGCCTACTATGAGAGTCGTTGCCGCTTAGGCGTTGGACTCAGCTCTGTTTCTTCGTCCTCTTCATCAGAATCTCCTTCATAATCGACCAATCCCTATTGTAAACAAAAGTAAAGAAAACATTTAAAATCTCTATTCTAACTTTAAAATATTAAAAATTTTAAACTGTTTCAAACCTTTTTGAAAATATTAGATCCAGTTTTGTCGACGGCACTGATGGTCGCAATAGGGCTCATCGTGGGTAGATCGTTCGCCGTTGTCGGACTTCCACCGCTATTGATTTGTTGCGCCGTTGTTGAAACTGCCGTCGCCGTCACACTGCTGTTGGTTGTGTTGTTGTTGAGGATGGTCTGTTGCTGAGTTGGAGAATTGCTACCGTCTTTACTGGTATCGACTAAACCACTGCCGGAATTAGGTGAGCTCGGTTGTTTCTTTGCGGAGCTCGGAGGTACAAGGTCGGCCGCGGCCGCTGGCACTACCGCCTCCCCCTCATCGAAGTCCTCTTCCTCGTTAAACCACATCTCCTCTTCCTCATCAAGTTGACGCTGGTCCCGTCGATATCGACTATTTCTCAATATCGAAGGTACACTGAAAATTTTAGACACTTTTCATTAGAAAAGTAAATGATTTTATTAAGATGATAATAAATTAAAATGTTCATTACCTATCGAGTGTCCCTCGGTCACGATCTTTTAATTTATCCTGGTGCTGCTCGTACCTGAGTTTCAAGGCCTTAAACGTTTGAACGTAGTCTATCGCTTCCAACTCTTTCGAAAAGTTCTCCACGACATGTGAACACAGAGATTTGATGTCCTCCTATAATTAATTATATGCAATTATACAATTATTCAAAATTAATATTAAACACTAAAAATTGTGAATTTTATGACTAACCAATTTTATAAATTCGAACATTTCGAGGATAGCCGAGTCGAGAAGATTATAGCGGCCGTTGTTGCGAGTGAAGGCGTCGAAAACAGGTGCAAAGAGATTTCCCTTAATGATATATCTATTATAAAATTCATCTTTCAATGCAATGATTTTGCGCATGAACCTTAAGGCGCAGAGCACCAAGAAAGTATGCGTCGACTTCATCAATACGAGGATCTTTCTTAACAGGTCTTTGTTCAAAATGCAGTTCTTAATGTGATACGTATGGTGCTCAACACAGAACGACAGCAACTCAAGAATCAGACCGAGTAGCTGAACTGTTCTGTAGTCTTCACGCACAGGTCGGTCTCCGATGGTGTTGGCTAGCAAAGGTGCAATTAACGAACCGATGCTGTTCTTGTAGAAATAATTCAGAAAATCGGCCTTCTCCGACTTATTGACGGAGGCGACCATATTCTCCGGGTCGAGTAATAGGCGCAGTACTCCTGCCAGTTGCACAGCGCCGCCTGAAATCCACGTGACAAAGAAAATCTGTTATTTCAATTTCATATTTGTAACTTAAAATTTTATACTTGTCTGTTAATATTTTACATAATTTTATATTTATAATTGCAATTTTGATTTAATTTCTCCGCTACATAGATATAAAATTTATTTATTTATTTTTGGATTAGTCAGATAAATACAACTTAAATTGCCTTGTGAAAAAGTCTTACCTAATTCATGATCCATGTCATTGACAAGCTGAGTGACGATAACGTTGACAAGCATCTGATCTTGTTCCGTGTTGTTGATCTGCTGTAGCGTGTAGTCTCTGATGACACTCGGCGAGTATTCGACAATGTAGTTTAATATATCTATACTAGCGGTTTTCGTCTGTGCGTCGTTGATACCAAGCGTGATCTCGAGGGCGGGAAGGATACCTAGTGCTGTCAGCGTCTTGTAGAACACTTCTTTACCCTGTGGTTGTAAATTCTGAGAAAAATTACAGAACTCTTTAAGGAACAGAACGAGGTCACGTCTTTTACTGTCTGGTGTATTCTCATCCGTTAGCTGACGGAACAGGTCTGTGAGGAATTTCTCATCATCTTGAATCAACGTCACTATCTCAACCTTGTTGAAAAAGATAAAACTACTCAGAGTGCTAAGCATATTGTCCTCGAACACACTTGGTGTAGGTAACACAACATCCTGAATGTACTGGACGCGGTAGGTTTGATGAATCTTGGCGAGTAGTTCTGGGTTCGTTATAGGTATAGCCTGTTTGAACTTAGACAAATGCTGAAGGTACTCCCTGTGTTTTTTCGGTTGAGGCAAGGATGGTTCATATTCCAGGCAACCAACAACATCGAAAATCGTTTCATCGCTGAACATTACCTCAAAAAGTGCATTTTTGTTCAGGAGAAAAATATTTTTAAAGATGTCGTATAAACAGTGCAATCCTTCCATATTTCCCAAATCTTCACATGTATGAAATAGGTTTAGTAATTTTCTAATGTATCCTTCTGTTTCTAAAGCCATTGCTAACTTCTCCTTTCTCATGGGAGAAGAAAGGCAATTTCCTATCAGTTCATTTATATCTTCTAAACGGACAAATTCACAAGGTGGTAATTCTATAGGTGGTGCTGAGTCTGACATGTCATCGAATCTCTCATCCTCTGATTCTTCGACAATGTCTTGAGTAATTTCGACAGAGGGATCTTTTCCTTGTACTTGACATATTTTCTCCCATATTTCGTCACATCCTGCTTTTTCTTGAAAACTTAGAGCTAAATCGTAATTATCACTTTCTGACCATACAATCAAAGTATCCTGAAAAGTAAAATAAAATAAATAGATTAATTAAATATCCTTTTAACAAATTAAATATTCTTTTGTACAAGTAAAGTTATAAATTTTAATAAATAAATTAATTGAAGTACAAAAAAAGTAAATTTTTAAATGATACTTAGGTTAAGTTTGTTTTGAAATCAAAATTTTTAAATTGCAGTAAATCACATGAAAGATTAATAGGTTATATTACTATCGTAAAAAGAAATAAAATCAAAAATTAAAAAAAATCATATACCTGTTGTTTTTGATAGGCAGTATCTGGCTGTATTTTACTTTCTAATAATACAGTTCCATCACTTTCGGCCCTAACTAAAAGAGAAGTTCCCTTTAGCCTATCGACATAGGAAGAGGACACATGTCCAGTCCCACGATCGTCCCACTGTCTGTCTGCATTTAATGCATATAGCTTAACTCTTCTGCGTGTGTCTGTCATGATGGAAAGCTAATTTGGCCACATAAATTACTATCACCAACCAACTAGCATTCCTTCTTCCTTTCACAACTCTTTACGTTATTTTAAAAAAGGAGAAGAAAAAAATGAATATTGATGAGTAACTAGTATACATCAATATATAAACCGCTGTCGATCACAAGTTCATGTCTTATGTATGAAAACAAGCAGCACAATCTTTCCTTATCTTTCGGAACAGCAGCTTGCGACAATTCTTTTAAGACACATATTCACCAAAAGCACTCTGCACTGGATCATAGATGAGCGAAGTCAGTACCTCCTAAGAAGGGCCACTACCAAAGGAGAAACGAAACGAGTCCTGTGTCCGTTGAAAAATTAAGAGCTAATCATAATTCAAGGTTATCAGCACGCACGAACGTGAGCCAGCGTGTACGTCGCGCAAGACGCCTCACTCTCGCACGCCTCCTCGGGAGCCCTTGCGGCCTCTGCGTTGGACCTCGCCGCCCCGACTCCGAAACTGCTGCAGCGTTCGCAAAATCGGCCGCCGAATGTAACGGCCCTTTCCTCTTCAATCAGCTGTGTATTAGTGTGTGTAAGAGAGAGCGCGCTCGGCGTGAATGCCGTCGCCGTGGTACGCCGCGCGTGTGCCCACAAGCTCCCCGCCGCTTCGTAAATATATATTTGTTTACCGCCAACTTGTCGTCGTAGCCGCTTCGAAAATGTTTACGCGCCTCACGTTGCATAAGCCATGGGCAACAATGAGGCGGCCGCGCTTCGCTCTCCGTCTTCCTTCCTCCTCCTTCTCGTCTCCTCGGGTGCGCGCGGGAAAGCCAGGCACTAGCAGCAGCAGCAGCAGCAGCGGTCGGTCCGCTTCTACAACTTCTAGCCAGGCAATATGTACACTGGTGTGCGTGCGGCGCGCTGCTACCTGGAAAGCGCGTGCCACTGGCCCCCTCGCTCCACGGCCCCGCGGAGAACCCGACCGGCTTCCTTCCGCCCGTCCTCGCCGAGGCGATATCCTCACTCCGCGCACCCCGGGCACTTTCTCTCTTCCCTCTCTTTCTGCCGCTCCTCAGGCCGCGCGCTCGCCACTCTCGACGCCTCGCTCCGTCTCGCTCGCGCTTTTCTCCTCTGTTGCCGAGAGATATAGCCCTGAGGCACTACCGCCGCCGCGCCGAGAGATGCCGACGAGGCGGTGAGCCTGTGTGCGTGCGACGAGCAGCGATCGGTGTCGCGGAGGCCGAAGAGAGCCAAATAAACATTCGGCGCGCGCGCGCGCCCCTTGCACTGCTCCGCGTACGTCGGCACCAGCGCGATGCTCTCTCTCCCTCTCCTTTCTTCTCTGCAGCCGCTCAGGACGGCGAGGACGTCTCCCTGGTCGCGGTGATGCCCTCGAGCATATCGCTCTACCCGCTTGGCTCTCCCGCCTCGCTCCGTCTCTCTCGCTCCCCCGCTTGGCTAGCTGGGCCGCCGCCGACGTTGCTGGATAAGTGCGGGCTCCCTGCCTCGGGAAGCGCTCAAGGCCGAGTCGGTGGGTGCGAGTGCCTCCCTCCAGCACCCCGGGCACCTGGTCTAGCCGTCGCCGCCGCTGCGACTCACCAGACTCTCAAGATCTCGAGTGGACACGCTCCCGCACCAACAGCCACAACACACAACACTCCGCCATGTTAGAACAGCGCCGCAACACGCACGCCGCGCACACCACCGAATTACCCAAATGAATTCTGCCGCTATACCTATGTGTGTGTCCGTGCGGGCCGATTCTTGTACTCTCGCCTGAGGGCAGTAGTGGTTGTGAGAGCGTGTGCGCCTCCCCCGATATCTCTGTCCGCTTCTGCCCGACGGAGTCGCCTAGTGCCTGCTCTCTTGGCCGCTCCGGCGCGAGCCTATATGTTATATATTGCGAGGTCTGCGCGCGTCAAAAACGCGCCAGGGCTTCGTCGTCGCTTTCTCCGCTTCTCCTCCGGGAGATCGCCCGCGAATTATAAAATCGCCCTGCCACATTTGGCTGACGTCACCGGCGACGATTTTTACGCGATGACGTTTCGCTTCCGCTGACGCGATTTCGCAACGCGAGTACACGATTACGAGGCGGTCCGACGTGTGCTTTTTGTTATTGTTGTTGATGTTGTAGGGGTGGTTAAAACATCGCGAGCGTTTGTCACCCGGGATGTACTTGTGGTCACATCACTTGGGTGATTGCAAGATTGGGTGGCCGCACAGAAATTTCGACGGCGATTACTTGTAAATAATTAATTTATTAAATTTGTTATTTATTTACAGGCTTTTCTTCTTGTCATACAACAAACTTATCTCTATATGTACTCATATATTTAATAATAAAAACGCTTACTCAGGCTAAACAGCAATGTAATAAAACTTTCGACCTCCTTGCTTTTAAATTTTTTTTCTTAGTATGCGATGCTCAAAAAAAGCAAGTAACAAATTATTGTTGTCCTGTGATGAATGGAAAAAGCTTAGAAAAAAAATAGTATGCCAAGTTAAATATAATGGTACATTAATGACTTTTTTTTACTTATAAATTAATTAAGAAAACGTTTGCTCTACACAGTGTTCTTAGAGGTTTCAAATAGAAATAATAAAATTTAATATTAAACAAATAATTTTTATTGTATGTGGTAATTCATTAGAATAGCTATTGTACACTTTATCACTTCAGTACTTTTTTTTGCTGAGAAATAAAAAATTTTGAACTGTACAGTAACTCCTAGACTTTGTAATACTATTTGAATTTTTTAATAAACAGAAAGGTCACGGTCACATATTCCTAGAAAAAGAGTTTCCATCTTTACCATTGCATTCGTATAACATTAACATAACGTTGCTTAAAGGAAGTCAGCCTTAACCTGAGCTCAAAGTATGAATCTTAATCATTAAAAATTGTCCTTTTTCTAACGATCATTTGTCAGAACTTTCAATTTCCTGTGTAAACCAGGAGACTGTGAAACGTAGGTTCAGCCAAATAACGGAACCTATTCTTTTCATACTGCACGTTCACACATTATATCACACATTCAGTGGCTATCGGCATCTCACCCAGTACCTACATCACTGACACTCAATTTTCTTGATCTTTGAGAGGATAATTACTACATCAAAAATTGTTTTTTCACATTAATCGTAAATTATATTTACAATTAATATTTTCAACAAATTAGGAGACAATTTCGCAATTTTCTATTGATTTACTAAATACAAAATACTTTTCATTTACACAGTCAAGGATCAAATAAATTTTGAAAGTAATTATCCAAAATATTTTGAAAATTAAGTCAGTAAATCAGTACGTCCGATATCTGCTTACTCAATGGAAGGATCCTTTGTAAATTTCTCCAATCTCCTTCGCCTTAGCATGTCCTGTTCACTGGACGATTCGTAAAGTCTAGACGTTGAAGGAATAGATTCGCTTCTACTTGTGCTCGAAGACGACGCTATACTTTCCGTTGGTGCTTCAATGACAGTCTTCTGTGAAGTAGAAGCTGATTCTTTATTTACGTATTTTTGTTTGGGATCCTCTGTACCGCTCTGCGAACTTTTACCTGCCGCATTGCTCGCAGAGGTCGATGTTTTTGAAGACGGATCTTCCGTTGGCACTGCACTTGTGCCAGGTGTAGGTATAGGAATGCTGAAAGTGTAAATAGTTTCATGATTATAAGTTTTATAAACGCTAAAAGTATATAAATTTTTATATATTATTTGTTATAGCACATTAATTCATTCAGCATCATGGTACTCACGTAACAGTCGTGGCAGCACTTTGATACTGCCCCATCATAGCAATTGCAGCATCTAGGAGTAACTGCACTCTCCTAAGCATTTCTATTCTAGCTTCAACAGCTTGTCGCAAATCTCCTTCCATCATTCTTAACTCATCTTCACTTAAAGCGGTCAAATTCGGTGGTGGTGTAGGTACAGGTGGTAAAGGTACAATTGGATGGAATGATGATGGTGCAAAAATAGGAATTGATTGGAATGGTGGCACTTGAGCAGATGAAGATGAAGAACTTGCTCCAGCTTGCTGAGCTGCCTCAGCTCCAGGTGTTGCTGTTGTGGGAGGAGGTGGAAGATTTGTCCAGAAGGCAGGCATTTGGAAACCAGCAGGACCTGCTTCTGTTAAAACAAGAATAACACAAACATTCTCAATTGAAAAATAAAACAGTAATGCGTTACAAAAAATATGCTTACGTTGTTGATTAGGTCCTTGAGCAGGAACAGGTTGGGGAGCAGGTGCAGCAGGGCCTTGTGGTTGATTTTGAGGTCGAGTATTTGATGGAGTTGTAGTGGGTCTTAAAATATTCAATCTACAAGTAGGGCAAGTTTGCTGACGTTGGAACCATGATCTCAAGCAAGCGGTGTGGAATATATGGTTGCATGGTAATTTTTTGCTTGCAGAAACCATTTCTTCTCTGTGAAAATGTTGCAATGGTATATTGAATCATTTGATTTGTAATCATGTAGATTGAAATTTCTGAAGCAATGTATACCTGCAGATAATGCAAACATTATCAGCTGCAGCCAATTCTTCAGGAGTTGCATTAGGATATAAAGTATTCATATTACGAATAGCTCTTCTAGACATTACAATATCGTGGAAAGCCTTCTTAAAATTTCTCATTGTGTAATACATAGGCCTGAAGGCAAACAGTGGTAGAGTATATATTCTTACCATAATTGCAACAAATGCAATGTACAGTGTAACCTACAGTTATAAAAATTAAATCAATATTTTTGTTAACAAATTTTTGTAAGCAGAATATAAATAATTTATGTGTATACCTTTAACAATCCAATGATTAATTCTGTGTATAGCAAAAATACAGGTTTGTTATCCCATGGATTATCTCTTTGTAAGTCAATCGTATGGAGCATGTACTTTACAGAAATATTTAGAACTACAGTGAGTAACAGTGCATATTCAAATCCAAAAACCAATTGTACAGAAGCTCCTTTTGCAATTGTTGATGTGTATGCATAATAGAACATTTCTAAATTTACTGAAAACAAAAGTAATAACAAAGTTCCTACTCTCACATGAAATAGCCATGTTATAACAGGACTTCTTTCCATCTGTAATGAGCACAATTATCAATTAATGAATGATTCAGCAAATTAAGATATAAAAAATGTTTAAAATACTTGCATAATCGACTCGATCTTCTGCCAACCAGTGAAATGATTTCAAAAATAAAAGTAGTGTAAATAATGCAATAAATTTTGGACTAAAATCATCTCTAAAAACAGTAAAGGCTAAGCAAGTTTCTGTCACAGCATACCAAAGTTTTTCCATCAAGTGCTAAAAACAAAACATTGCCAAATTTATTAAGAAAGCTCCACAGTATTAGTTGTACACAAATTAAGAAATCTTACTTCAAATTCAGCTGCTCTCAAGTTTCCAAAAAAAATCTTCCTCAAAAATGAATTTGCTATTAATACAAGTATAAGTCCTTGAACATAAATGACCTGAAAGAAAGTTGTAATATTACCGTAATTGCATTTTAACTGTATCGTCGACAATGATGTAACTTTATAAGCGATTAACAAACATAAGGTAGAATAATAAAACAAAAACTCAATAGCCACTTTACTTTGTCTTTTACTTTATAAAAGTTCACTGCTTGGAGTTCCCTCATAATAAACAAAGCAAACAAAACAGATACTGCTCTAGGAAATCAACAAAAGTAAAACATCTTGCAGCACAGCCACCTAGTATCCGCAATCTCCAAGTGCCCGACGAGCAGCAGTTCGATTTGTTTACCCTCGAAAAGAGGAAAAATCCAAGCCGATTCGTAAGGAAAAGCGGAGGAAAAAGAACTCACAGCCATGCTGGGATTGGATTTGGTTATGTAGACGACCGACGGGTAAAACTGCTTCTTCTGATAGTAGGCATTGCCGATGACGGCGCACGTAAGTGCGACGCTGATCAGCACGATGCCCGCGCTCCGCATTTTCGCCCTGGGATCCACCTTTGTCGCGGGCCTGCGCCAGGCAGCCAATGTCCAGTTCACGTTTCCAGCACCTTCCCCGAGGCCGCCTGCTCTCGCACCGACTCCTTCGGCGACGTGCTGCACTCCGCGGCCAGCCTTGCGCTACGCGCCGCAGCCGCCCCCCGCGCCGTTACCCCAAGAGTCACGCACGGCTACCCTGCCCAGCTCGCCACTGTACGACGTACACCGCGGGACGACTCTCGCTTTTTTTTTCACCTCCTCGCGCGTCTCCTTGACAGAATACCATCGGCCAAGGAGGCAAACGGGCAAATCAGCCAGCAGGCGACGGGATCGGCGCTGCTCGAGTCGCGGCGCTCCGGTCAACTAAGCGAGAACATACGTGTCGTCCGGCAGCAAGAGCTACGTTGTAACGTTGCGTCTTTTTATTATTGGGATTTGCGCGCATGGGTATTGGGTGCAGTGCGCGCTTATATGTGTGTGGGAGTCGCGGCCGATGCGCTTTGCGCCTATATGTAGCGCCTAGTATATACGTGCGTGATACTGGCCGCTGGCGAATTTTAATAGCGGCGCGCATCGCCATCAATTACGCAATTGGAATTTTATTTTTTATTTTCGAGATACAATTTCTTTACGGCTGCTGCGAGATGCTGCTCTCACTGTGGGAGCGTGAGTATCTTTATTATCGGCGACTGTTGTTTTTTTTTACTTTTTTTTTATTTCATCGCTGATGATTTCGGAGAGCGCGCACTTTGCGTTTCCCGGTTTTGAATGAATTTTACGCCTACATTCGCGTAGGACAGGGGGTGATAGCTGATTGGACAGTGCGCACTTTTCTCGCCCGCAGAGTCTTATTATTCGTGCACGCGATGATTTAATTTGGTAGTTTCTATTGCGTTTCGAATGTGGATTCTGAAATTTTTATTTCTGAGGTTCAATTGTTGCATTGTATGTGTTCATTTTTTTATGTGGTAACAATTTTTTCAATTGTTTTTTTTGCTACACTGAACTCAATTCAGTCAATTTTGTTTATTCCAATATTATCTTTCATTTATTATTGCAAATCCTACATTACTTAGAGTCGTTCAGTCTACACAATACGTACTTACAATAATAACTAAAAGTCTAAGAAAAGTAGGGATAACTTAAAATTTATTTTTAAGCACTTAACATACTTATATATTAAGTGTAAATTATAAAACTATCAGCAAGAAAAATTGATCATTTTTTATTTCTGCTATATTTGCTATACTTGTTTTGAACGTAAATAGGCGGTAATTTTTTAAAGCAGATGGATTTCCTTCACAAACGAGATTTCGTAGCATCGCCCTACAGGTCTGAAAGAGAAAAGTTAATTTGTATCGAAAAATGGAACGTTAGAAAATATTTTAAACTTCTAGGTAAGCTCCAATTATTAACAATTACCTTGCACCTAAAATTTCCAAATTAATTTTCAATTCTGCATATTTATTATTTCAGAACAGTTGGAAGATTTTTTCGACAACGACAAATGTTATCGTTTAGCGGACAATTATTTGATAGCCATGGTGTTCACTTATTTTTTGCGTGCTTCGTTCGAGCCGGAAGAGTACACGAAGCAAAATTTTTTTGCTGCATTGTAAAAATCATTGGTTTTCGTAAATTAACAATTGAATTTATAAGTACAGTTTTAATTTTTGTTTTAGACTTTTGGCGTATAACATGGAGGAGGACGAAATCCCGCTTGTGGAATTGGAGGAGTGGTTGGAGAGCAGCGTCGCTGAGGTGAAGCAATTGAGCTCGGGATTATTCCAGCGGATAGAGTATCGTGCCGCGGTATCTCGCTTTTGCTGTGAAATTGTAATGCGCCATGCGAAACCGGAGCACAAAATTTGGCAGAGAAATCGACATATTTATCACTCTGGGATAGTCTATACGTACGGAGTATTCGGATCCTTCATTGATAGGTAATACATTTATTCAGATACATTTTAGTCGCGGCTTATCTTTAGTGGTTCTTTTATTGATATATTTGTTTCGCTTGTAGAAATGAAGAAGTTTGTCCTATTTGCGAGTTTGACGATGACGAGGAAGAGTGCTGATTAATTTGAAGACTGAAAGAATATAAATAAGACGCTATTTTTATTTTTCAAACGTGTAAAAATACATAATAGTACATTGTTATTTTACGTTATATATAGTATATCTATAAAAAAAGACTAATAATAGACTATGACACTTCGTTTCAATCTGGCACTGGATTGTACATGGCAGTTAAAATATACTAAATTCATATAAAAAAATGTACACTCGCAGTTCGCTAAAAAAATATATAAAAAATCACGTAGAAAAATACTTAAGTGACTCTTTACACGAAATTTTTTATGATTTCTTACAATAACATTCTGATTTTTATTTATAATTCGTTCGGTCGTTTTCGTCTTCTAGTATCAATTTAAGTGTCTATTCAATTGCGTGGATTTCAGAATTATTCTAGGACTCTGCCTTTTAGGCGTGATCGGCATAACTGCCTTCATAGGCGTCCGGCGGGGATGCATTGACGATCTTCTCGCCGACAGAGCCTTGGCGCTCTTCGGAGTTTTCACGTTCAAAGGTTTCTTTATATGTGGCGTTTTACACATTGGGCTTTCATTTGGTTTGTAAACGTTGACATTTTCCGGATGACTTGCCACTGATGCTCCGTTGTTCGTCGTACTGCACAATGGCTGATGCTCCTGGATACTGTACTTGACTTCATCTTTGTTCGTTCGCAAGTTGTTAAATCGCGTTGATTGACGGCGACCGTTGTTCATCCACTCTACTTTTGTATGCGGTGAGGCGTTATTAGGCGACCGCCGATTTCCATTGGTGAGATGATGTTTCCTTCGAACTTCATTCCCGTGTTTTTTATTACCTATACAGAGATTATTATTAGAAAAATTTCAAGCAATTAATTTTTTAATATACATTATTTTCCGATTAGCAATAAATGAATGAGGATATTACTTTGAGGTGTACGTTGATTATCCACGGAAGTTGTGCGAGTAGTGACCTGTATTCTCATGGATTGTCTGCGACTTACATCGACAGCTTCTTTCGTAGGATCGTCAAAGAGCTTTGCTTTGGCTAATACCATGCCGGCATTTTGTGTTCGGAGTTTGGCTACTGAAGCCCGGCCAGTCGTTGGCACCGGCGTAAGAAGTTTAGACTCTTGTTGAAAGTAATGGTCTGCATCTTTCCATGAAACTGTCTTCTCTTTGCGTAGTTCAGTATTCTTGCGAGCGCTTTCTGGACCATCGGGAGCTACACTTAGCTGACTGTTACTTTTCTTTAGCTCCTTCATTTTGTTGTTGAAATACTGCGAGTTATCAATGAACTCGCCACTTTGAAAAGAAGAAGCTCGTCGTACCGCCGTTGCTTTAGGAGTGCTTTTTGCGCTGCTGTAAAATTTTCATAACATTTCATTAGATGGATTGCCTTGTTTTTACAGAAGCATAAAATGTGATGTGAAGAACAACATTCGTACATATAGAAATTAAAATTTAGTCTTTTGTATGTTAAAATTGTCTATTTTAAAAAGTTTTTTTTAATTTTACCTCAAAACCGGTGGGTTAGATACTCCAAAGACATCGTCATCAAGGGGATTAAAATCTTCGTCGCTGAAAGAACCTCTAGTATGCTCTGCCGTGTGACTGATAAGTGTGTGCAGTTGCTCCTGAAGGTAATGCAACCGAGCATTTGTCTCTTCGCTACAGAATGTCGTACTCTCTGTTGGTTCAGCCCTTGGAGTATGCTCGAGACTCTTGTAGGCAGCACGATTTTCAACGGGTCGGCCGCGTTTCAAGTTACAATGTTTTGGATAGAAATTATTTAAACGTGAATTGGTTTCATACATACTCCTCACATTAGGTCTTTCTGGATTATGCCAAGAAGCAGTGCGATGTACTTTTCTATAAATATAAAAATTAATTTATTTAAAAAATAAAAACTTGAACTTTAATACAGTCAAACGAAATGATACCTTATAGGTCTTTCTTGAGATCGTCTCCGTAAATTTCCAATTTTACGCGCACTTGGAGATCTTATGACTTTGTGCTCTGCGGATTTACGTATTTTCAATTCTCTACTAAGTCTCTTGGCCAATTGATCCGCACTTGAGGTACTTTCGATACTAGCTTCCTCGAGGGTCTTCTCATACTCACACTGAACCTTACTTATTGGGCTCACTGTCAAGACACTGCTCGTTTCACTGGTGATGCTCTTGAATTCCTGAGAAATTCGAGACTCAATCGCGGATACCCGATTTTTAATCTCTTCATATTCACTTTTTGATATTTTAACGTATTCACCAGATTTTTCGTTCATCGTGTCCATGGTTTTGGGCGACGAGGATTTTCTTAACGAATAGGAATGACCGAATGGCTTCCTCGTTAGACTCACTGATTTGCTAGGAGTGTTTTCGCAGTTTGATTTGTTATCCCGCGAGGCCAGCTCGCCACATTCGTCAGACAGATTGACTTCGGCTTCCATGAAAATTTGCTCGGAGACTCTACTTTTGCCGGAATTGTGTATTTTAGCTTGAGGCGATAATGCGAAGGGTGAACCAATGCTTTGGGCTCGACGTCTCTTTTTTGGATCAGAGGAGTTGCTCCAGCGTCTTTCCATTTTCGGACTGAAGGATTTTTTTCGCGATTCTAACTCTGACTCGGTTGGCTTGTTTTTACCTCTTGGTACAAATCGATCTAAACTAAGTCTAATTTTCTTTGGTTTTTCATTTTCTGGGTGAACTTTATGAGTTTGAGATTTTTGTGTTACTTTTTGATTAGGGCTCTTTTCCTTCAAAGGGCTAAAAAAAAATGAATACAGATAATTATTAAAAAATGCTGTTAGCAAATAAAAATTTATATACAAGACTACGCAAAACATACTTTGGATTATTAGAAACTGGGGAAGAAAAAAAATATGTAAAACCAGAACTAAGACTTGTAGGCATAACTTCGAGAAAATCTGGTCTGTAATTAAGAGGGAGTCACACAACAAAAAGTAATAAAAAGAATAATAAATTAAAATATCAAGTACTAAAACAAAACTCATGCAAATCATGCTAATATTAAATAACAAATAATACACTATGTATACATACTTTCTCTTAACATTTAGAGAATCCACTGAATCAACAACTTTTCGTTTTTTCCCTGCTTTCAATGATGGTGTATACAAACTATGAGTTGATTCTACTGCAATCAGATGACTATCTGCAGTATCCATACCATTGGGTGAGTTGTTCTTACCCACAATTTTTTTCAAACCGCTTAACATTCCTAAAACAAAACAAAAAATGTTAGTAATATTATTAAATTAATAATTAATACTAAATTTGATAACTAACTTGTAAGACTTCCACTCCGATGTTTCTTCTTTTTAGTTTTGAATGAAGATGAATGGTCTGATCGATCAAGTTCATTTTCTATACTGCCAATAGAATCCATTGAGATGGCTTCTGACACATCAGCAGGTAAAACTCCAATCTTTTCCGCATTTTCAATTAAAAGCTGTAAAATGTAAGATTAATAAAATACATATGACTCATATTTTTTACAGAAATTAAAATTATAAAACTACCTTAACAATATTTAGATGAGCATCTAATCTTGACTGAACAGCAATCATAGTAGTTTCTTGTAAAGGCATAACATTTGGTCCAACAACCCTCGCTAAGTTATCGATACTCATTTTATTTTGTTTTTCATAAGAAGCAATAGTTTTTAAAAATTCCATGAGGTACGCTAATGTATTTAAATGATGTGGAGGTAGAATTAAACATGCCATTAACAGAGCTTCTATCTTGTTATTCTTGAGCATATTACATCTCACAAATAAATCATGATAAACAAAAGGTATCAAAGGTTCTGGTAGATTTCTAAAAAATGTTTTTAAACAATTAGCCACATCTATCGGGTTGTTCTTCTCTCCCAAACTTCCTCCGCTGTCGAGCCTTCCAATGATCTCCCTTTGTCTGAGCTGCGAACCAGCTTTCCTGAACAAGCCTTCTTGGTTGACATTTTTCAATATAAAAGATGCAGCTTGGCAGACAAACAGGGGAACGTGGATAATTGCTCCCGAGGATAAATTAACAACATCCAAAGGAAGATAAGACAGTGGCGTTTTGAACACTTTCTTCAAGGCACTTGCATTCCGCTCAAGTTTGTCTGTTTTGACGGCACTCTTCTTAATGCGGTACTTAACCCCCAGGGCTCGCAGATTGCCCGCGACTATTTGGTAAACTTTTTCCTTATGCAAAACGTCGTAGATCAACATTTTTGCTCTTGCGACTCGTGACGTCTCGCTTATCAAAGACTCCGATGAACTTTCCATTCATCAATCGACGTGATTAACCATTTGCAAATTCAAACATCGCACCGAGGTCGGACGACCGTCACACCATTATCAAGACTGGTCGTTGTAATTATGGCACTGGAGTCGATCCGTCACTCATTTATCAACAGCTGCTACTTTTCAGCGTGTTTGATATGCTTTTGCGACGATTAACGTTGTTGAATCATGATGAAAAAGATTTTTACTCGGAAAAACTGTTGATTGCGGTGTAAAGAAACCAGGCGAGTTTACGTTTTTGAATTCGCCATTGAACGCTAATAATAGCGGTTCATGTAACCGCCAAAATCTTAAAGGGCCGTTTTCATGTTGTTTGCTCCAAAACACTAGAACTGAAGTTTTCTGCTTTTTATTCTGGAAACTATAGTAATAACTATGAAGAATTTAGTTGTAAGTGAAGTATTTTAGTATTTAGAGTATACCAAATTGTTAAAAGAGAATGTTAAATTTATTTAATAACATATTATATTAAATACAATTATGCGCGTTGTATGTAACTAACCTGTGCTCATGAAAACTTGATCGTGAGTGGAGGGGATGTTTATATCTGTCAAAATTACTTCTGCTACGAGTATTGTAGCAGTGATGCGTGTATTCTATTCTCAATGTATTTGTTATCGTGAAATCATTAAAAATAGTTTAAACTAACCTGTTTAAAAAAATGACTACTGATATTTACGTGGCGAAATTTCCGAAGCTTCGCAATAAAGACAAAATCGAAAAACTTGCCTCATCAATTCTACAAAAAATGTGAACCTGCGACGAGGTGATTGTTTGGAATGGCACCACCGAAAGATAAGTGGGTAAGGCGATTTGTCATATCGGAAACAAGTCGGCACAAAAAAGGTTTTACGATTTACAAAGTAACCTCGGTGGTACGTATTCTTTGAGTTTCTTTAATGGCAAACATTACTTTTAGTTGAATACTGCTAAAAAATATTGACTTTTTGTTATTGCAGGTTTATTTAAAATCCTCACCCGATGTTGTCTCCAAAGTCTCAATTTGGAAACGTTACAGTGATTTTAAAAAGCTTTACAGTACTTTGCAATCATTGCATACAAGTCTGCAGATAAAAGAACCATTTCCTTCATTTCCGAAACCAAAATTCTTTGGAAGGTTTGAAACTGATGTTATCGAAGAAAGAAGAGAATGTGCTCTAAAATTTTTGGAATTCATCGGACGTCATAGTGGACTGTTTACAAGCGATGCTTTTGTAAAATTTTTTGAAAACGATAATTTGGATAAACAACTTCTTGATTGTTCTCAGTCCGTGAGTTCTGATACTTCAGAAGATGATAGGAATGTCAAATGTGAAAATGAAGAAAATAGTGTCACTTGTTCAGCAGATCTTCCTAAATTTGTTTGTACAAAAAAGGTAACACCAACGATACTGGGAACTAAAAAAGATAAAAAATCAAAGCAAATGGTTAAAAGTACAAATGAATACCATGTATATAGTAGCAGTAGTAACAATAATGTGAATGGTGACAATTGGAATGATGTTATAGATGGTGTAGAAGCATTAAAATGTGAAGGTAATAAATTAAAACCTAAAGGTGCCATAAGTAAATCTGCTGTTGTAATTCATGATGGCTCAGATCTGATGCAATCTCTGGGAGAGACCGCACAATATATTTTAATTGCAGCTGCACATATGAGTGCAGCTTTTCGTCATGAAGCAATTGCAGAGTATGAAGAAGCTTTTACACAGTACAAACTTGGCATTTCACATCTTATCAATGGTGTTCAAACTGAAGTAGATCAAGAAAAGAAAATGATAATACAAGAAAAAATAACAAAGTATTTACAAAGAGCAGAGAGACTGTATAACAGGCATCTGAATTGTAATGTTACAGTATTACATAAACCAGTTTCGGAATTACGTAATTACAAAGTTGTAGAACTTATGGAATCAGTTATGTTAGTAAGAGATACACTTCAAGGATTTCAAAGAGTAATAAAGGTAAGATAATTTTATTTGCTTCTGCCAACATTAAAGAAATAATGAATTTCTTATATTATTTGTAGACTGTACAAAAAGTTGCCGATTGTAAAAAAGATATCAGCAGTTACATCTTGCGTGGAAAAGTACCTTACATGGTACAATTATACTCTTGCATGCAAACTGATTCAACAGTGTTTTTAGTATTGCAACATATGAGGTATTAAATAAATTTTGCTTTATTATATGAGTTATTTGATTATTTTAAAATTAATTTATTAATTAATTTTTTTACAGTAGAGGAAAATTATGGAATTTTGCAAAATGTAATTATAAACTAGATGATAAGAAAAGTAATTTAATAAAAAAAGGTCATACAAGATCTTTTAGTTGTGACGCAGTAATCAAATTTGATACACTTGAAAAATCTTATAGCCAAGAAATTGTTCCAAAAATTCTAATTACACATGAAGAGTCTAATACCAACTGTATTAGTTCAATTAATAAATCAAACACAGATGATACTTCAGAATTACTACAAAATGCACAAAAATTATTGCAATCAGTGAATGCCACTTTAAAAAAAAGTAATTCAATAGCAAGTAGACTAAATGAATCAGAAAATCTTTTGTATAAACAAAATGGAAGAAAAGATATGAATGAAAGTGCTTCTGAATGGGAAAATGCTTTAAAAAATGATTCAATTGGTAATGAGGATAATGAAGACACAGAAATCAGTGAGGGACTAAGTGAACTTTCTATAAGTGACAGTACAGAATTAAGTAATGGTAAGTGTGAAGAAATGTTCAACAAAGATGATGAAGTTTCAAACAAAGACGTAACATTAAAAAACGATATAAATTTTTCAAATTCAAACGAATCTTCATCACATGAAAAAAATAATGATGACATTGAATCATTTGAAATAATTGAGATACCATCTCAGTATAAAAAAATAGAAAATTTTAACATGGAAGAAGAAAATCAAATGTGGACTATTCCAGAGTCTGTGGTCAAGACTTGGGCAGCAGAAATACTATTAGCATTAGAAGCGCTTCATCAACAAGACGTTATTATATCAGATCTGAGACCAGATAATATTTTAGTAGATGACTGTGGTAATATAAGTATGACGTACATGGTACCTCGTAAAGATACTGAACTGTTGCGCTTAAAAAGTCCTTACTCGTCCCCCGAACTTTGTATGTTCACACCACCGATCTCGATTACTACATCGGCCGATGTATGGAGTTTCGGAGTTCTTTTGTATGAATTATTAACGGGATTTGTATGCAATAATTTTAATATCGAAAAGAATTAGGAAAAAATATTTATAGAATATTTATTTATAAAAGTTAAACTTTTTCATTACAGGACTTTCAGACCAAACATCCAGGACAGTTTCACTCACATTCCTTAATAAACATTCCAGACAATTTATCAGAAAATGCAAAGTCCCTTTTACTTAATGTAAGGCATATACAATATTATTCACATGAAATGTTTCGAAAATAAAATAATTTTCTTTTCATATTTTAGATATTGAAATACCAACCCAGTGAACGCTTAACGATTCCAGAAATAAAACAGCATTTGTTTTTTATCAGCATCGACTGGCTGGAACTTCTTAATGTTCAAGTCTGAGGTGTCAATTTATTTTACACACCAAAGTATTATATAACTTAAATTCTATCTAAATGTATCTTATTTATGAATAACTTATTTACAATAAACGTAAATTATTAAATATTCGAATTATTTTGATTTCGTCTTTCGGTTCTAGTAATCGTAGACATGCCATCGACAAAACGCGTTTTAAACAATACATTAGCATTGTTAAACATTCCATTTTTCAATGAAACTACTATAAACTGAGAACTTTTGAAATGTCGTTTTAACATAACACCAATATTTTCAGTATGCGATAAATCAAGAGCCGCGTCAACTTCATCTAAAATATACAAAGGCGCTGGTTTAAACAAAAGCATCGCCAAAATTAAAGAGAGAGCGACAAGAGACCTTTGACCTCCCGATAACTCGCCTAGTGAATCTTTCCACACTCCACAGAGTGCAATTCTTACTTCCAATCCTTCAAGGACGCTCTGTTTCTCTGGAGGTTCTAATTTTGCCTCAGCTCCAGGAAGTAAACTACTGAATATCGAACCAAAATCTTTGTTAACTCGCTCCCATGCTTCCATTAGTGTAACTTTTTTCTTTTCATCTAATTTTTTAATTGAATCCAATATTTTTTTTCTGTCAGTTTCTAAAATCTTTTTCTTTTTCAATAAGTCCATATGTTGCTCTTCTTCTTGATTGAGATGGTGCATTGCTCTAGTATTAACTGTTCTACTCAATTTAGCCAAAAGACTTTCTAACTGATGTGTCTTTTGACCCATTTCTTCTGGATTGTTAGCTTCAAAGTCATACATCCCTCCTAAAAAATAAATGCGATTGTAAAATTGCAAAAAAAGCAAAAAAAAAAAAAATAAATAAATAAATGAATAAATTAAATTAAATAAAATAATTATATACCTTTTTCTCCAAAGTACTGTTTTTCCTGTTCAATCCAGTCATATCTTTTTAGATAATCTGCAATCTTGTTTTTGCATTCAGAAGCCGTATTTTTTATCGTCGTAACTTCATGTGCCAATTTTTTTATTTCCAATTCTGTTTCTTGAGCTTGTTTTGAAATATTTTCTTTTGTGAGCTGTAATTTTTGAATTTCCACATTGTGCTGATGAATTGCATCCTTTCGAGCTTTTAATTCACTTTGAACTTCTTTTACTCTTGAATTAGCTTCTTGTAATTCATTTGTCAGTTCTTGAGCTTTTTCTTTAAGTCCATTGAGTTTTTCTTCTGCTTTTGCAAGATGTTCTTTACCATTTTCAATAGTCTTTTTAAGTTCTGATGTTTCTAAATTTAAGGTTTCCGATTCTTGTTCTCTTTGTTGCCATTCTTTTCGACTTGCTTCAGCTTTCTTTTTTAAGGCTTTTAATTTATTTTCTGCTTCCTTTAATTGTTTTTCTCGAATACTATCGGCATCTTTTACTTGCGCTTCAAGTTCTTTAGCACGTTTGGAACTAGTTTTTTCTAATTCTTTTGCTGCTACCATTTTTTCTGTTAATTCTTTTATCGAAGCTTCTAACATTTCGACCTGTGATTAAAACAAGCATTAATACTAACATTAACCAGTTTAATAACTTTAATATTGTATAAATATAAAAAGTAAATGAACAAACCTCTTGTTTTAATTGATGATGTGCAGTTTTTTCCAGTCGTTGCATTACCATTTGCAATTCATGTTCTTTAGTATTGTATTGTTGCTTAAGGCTATTAAATTTTTCTGCAGTTCTATTGATTTCAGCAATTCTTGAAGTAATTTCTTGAAGAGCTTCTTCTTTTTCATTTAGTTGTTGTTGTACTTCTTTCAATTCATCTAATTTTAACAAAATGGAACCTTGTTTTGCAGCAGCACCACCAGAGAGAACACCAGATGGATCACATACATCACCCTGTAATGTTATGCATTTCCTCATAATGTTATTATGATAAGCTACTTTCTTAGCAACATTCATGTCTTTGCATATAAAAATATTTCCAAATATCCACTGCATTGCTGGTCTGGTTTGTTCTGGGAATTCTATAAGTGACAATGCTGGTTTTACATTCTCAGCACCCACAAGCTTCTGAGCAAAGTCTACCGTCCTTTGATCCATTGGACGTCCATTAACTTTATTAAGTGGTACAATAGTTAGACGTTTTTGTAACTGACCATTTTTTAACAATTTTTTACCCGTAACTTCTGAGTCTACCATAACATTGTATAGCTGAAAATAGTTAAATTAAAACCATGTATTAAAAATATCTTTAAATCCAATTTAAATATTTAAAAATATTTTCAAATTAAATACTAAGTATTACTTTAAATTGGATTATACATACTTTTCCACCGGCTGCCATTTCTAATGCATAAGCTGCACTGCGATCCTTAACGGTAATAGATTTGCACACTAAACCTTTCACAGAATCTCTTCTAAAATTTGGCTCTGGATCTTTATAATAAAATCTTAATTGAGGATAATAAGATTCAAAAGTATCAATTTGGTCAGTTAATTTTCTTATTTCTCTAACTAAAGAACCTTTTTGATCTTCCAATGATTCTAAATATCCTTCCTGATAATTTAATTTACTTAATTCATTTTCAAAATTTTTTAAATTCTTCTGCATGTTCTCTAACTTCATATTGTCGTTTTTATATTCATTTGCAGTGCTCTGCATATCTGCTTTCTTTTTAGTCAACTGTTGTTTGTTGTGTACTAAAGCCATTTCACACTGTTTTATTTCAGTTTGTGCTTGACTTAGATTTTGTTTTGCATTTATAAGTTGCTGTTCTAATGTAGCATTACTTCCATCATCACACTGTAGTAATCCTGCACTGATTTTTTGATAAGCCTCTTGAGCAGCTACTACAGCTTCTGAATCTAAACGGTCACTTTCTTTTAATTTCTCAAATAAACCTCCTACTTTGGCTATTTCTTTCAATTTAGTTGACAATAAACCCTCCTCATCTTGAATGTTTGTTTTTAATTGTTTAATATTAGTTTCTGCAGCTTTTATATTTTCTTTGTTGCTGTTTATTTCAGCTGTTATTTTATGTTCTTTTTTTTCTGCTTCGCGTAAATTTTGTTCTATTTCTCCCATCCCATTATCTTGTTCCTACATAAATAAAGAATAATTCTACATAATTTATTTCTAAATTAACTGTTGATAAATGATATTAAAATCTTAAAAACCTTACCAATTTTCTTTTATTAGTGACTTCAACAATTTTTAGTTCAATATCTTTAATTTCTTGTTCACCATCTTTAATACTATTTTGCATGTCTTCTATTCTCTTTTTAAGTGTTTGAACTTCTTCATTGGCTTGTTCACTATTGCGTATAGCTATAACATACTTCCAAGCTGTATAAATTCTTTTACAGTGCTCAAGTTCTCTAGTTACACGTTGGAATTCCAGATATTGAGTTCGTTCTTCTTTTAACTTTGCAATTTTAGGACCTAATTCATCTTTCAATATCTGTAAAAATTTAAATGAATCATGAATATACGTGCAATGATAACTAAAATTGATAAAAAAAAGAAAATTACATCGTTTATTTCACTCAATTTTGCATCCTTTTTTTCTATTAATTTCAATGAAGTAGCTTTTTTTGTTTCATACATTTTTGTACCAGCTGCTTCTTCTATCATTGACAAGATTTCTAGTGGCTTCATATTCAAAACTTTAGTTATTCTTCCTTGCATGATTAAAAAATGAGGATTGTTAACATTAAGCTGAACTGAACAAAACATATCTTGTACTCTTTTGTTTTGCACATTGGAACCGTTGATCATATATTTATTCTTTCCATCGATAACAACTTGTCTGGTGACAGTAATTTCTTCGTAATCTTCATAACCCATTGGAGATGCATCACGGTTGCGATTATCAAACACTATAGTTACACTGGCCTTTTTTACTCCAGCTTGGCCAGATTTGTAAACAAGTTCTTGCAAAGAATTTGTTCTTACCTAAACAACAAATTTTGTTTATAATTTACTTTAACAAAGCTAAGTAAAATTGTATTAACCACACAACAGTGATTAAATGAAATTAGATAACTATAATAAAGTTGTAACTTCGCGCACGGCGTGTAGAAAAAATAATAACACTGTGTATCTATGTAAAAGAAAGTAAGGCTATGTAATCTACTTAAACTAAGAATAGTTGACTGCCATTAGTAATAATAACATGTAAAAAGGAGAATTAGTACTTAAACTAAAAATTGGAGTCATTTACCTGGCTAAGATTTGATATACCGAGTACAAAGCATATCGCGTCAAGGATGTTGGATTTACCGCTGCCGTTCAAACCAGTGATAGCATTGAATTCCCGATCGAAGTTGTTGATTTCTATCCTCTTCCCGTAGGACTTGAAGCCCTCCAGCACCATCGACTTTATATACATGCTGACGGTGTTCCTGCTGATGCTCCAACATCAAAAATACTCGAGTCGTTAGTTCGTATAGTGTGATTTCGCGGCAAAAACAATGATATCCATCTGACTTACGCCGGCCATTTGCCCGTTTGTCAATACGCGCGTAAGCGTAACGGACGCGCTTGGCGCGTCACTCAGTAGATTCAATTTTTCTTCAACTTCTTTCACGTATGGATATTGATTGAGTGGTGTATTAAATATTCACCTATTCGAAGTATTTTGAACACGTAATAATTCTTCATATAATAAGTTTTAAGTTAAAGTAAAAAGTTCATTATTGATCTTTTTCAAAAACGTTAAGTGGGAGTATGGTATTTGAAATGGATCAACTGTATGTAATTGGTTCGAAAAATTGTGGTGGGAGAAGCGGGAAGCGTCTCATTGGTCGCAGGTATATGATCGGGTGCAAGTAATTGCAGAGAGTATATTTTTTAAGGTTGTTCTACATTTCCACGTATAGTCGCAAAAATTCACGTTCTTATATAGGGTTTTTTGCAATAAGAGGCTTTGAATTTCGAGAACTTCGATCTTTGCTTGTGATCGTTTCTCGTATTCTAGGCTCGTGTGACGCTTTCCCGCCAAATGATGCAGAATTAGTCCTGCAAGACTCTAAGAGTGTTATGCTGGATTTGTACATCTTTTACTAATCAGAATCATCAAAAGGTAAATCCTCATATGTATTTACATTTCTTGTATAATAGCTATTTTATATTTATAAGTTAAATTATTTTTTAATTTTCTTTTGAAGATGGAAGGCTTTGACGGTGCTGAAATTTGCTTTTCTGCTAATTTTACTTCTGAGGATCAGCCAGCGAATGCTGCTATCAATTTTCAGCTTTATAAGAAGAAGTTTAAAGAATTTCTTAGACAATTTCATGAAGGGAATTTTAACTACAAATACAGGTAACATTATATTGTTAAAAATGACATGTAAAAAAAGTAAATTAAAAATATGTTGTAAACTGAATTCGTAGGCCATATATTCTAAACCTATTTCATTATTGTGTGGTAATTTAAAATTTTTTATTATTATATATTATTATTGGTATTAATATTTGATTAACTATTCTTTTTTAGAGACGCATTGAAAAAAAACTATAATCTTAAACAATATTGGATTGAAATAAACTTGGAAGATTTAGCTGCTTATGATGAGTCTTTGGCAGAAAAAATTAATAAACAACCAACAGAATATTTACCAATATTTGAGGAAGCAACAAAAGAAGTGGCAGATGAAATTACTAAGCCAAGACCAGAAGGTGAACAACAAATGGAAGACATTCAAGTATTATTGTCATCGGAGGATAATAGTGTTTCCTTGAGAGGAATGAAAGTAAGTTGTAAATATTTTATAGAAAATATTCTATATCTTATTGTATTAAAATAACTGTTTAAATTTTAGCCAGACACAATTTCTAAATTAATTAAAATCTCAGGAATTATAATCGCTGCTACCGGAATAAGATCAAAAGCAACCACAATTTCTATACAATGTAGATCATGTAGAAATGTTATTCCGAATATATCAATCAAACCAGGGTTAGAGGGATATCCTATGCCAAGACAATGTTCAACGTAAGATATAAAATCTTTCTATAATATGAACTTTCAAGGATCAATCACGTGAAAATCCTACATTGAATGTTATAAAATATTACCACAGTCTTAATTATTGCATGAAAATATACATTTATTATGAATTTACTTTAAATTTCAGAGAACAAGCTGGACGTCCCAAATGTCCTTTAGATCCATTTTTCATAATGCCAGACAAATGTAAATGCGTTGATTTTCAAACATTAAAGTTGCAAGAACTTCATGAGCATGTACCTCAAGGTGAAATGCCAAGACATCTGCAATTGTATGTTGATCGATACTTATGTGATCGTGTTGTACCAGGAAACAGAGTTCAGATACTTGGCATTCTTTCTATTAGAAAGGTAGCAAAAACTAATGCTAGAATTGGAAGTAAAGACAAAGCATTAGTAGGTATTCGTTCATCTTATATTCGTGTTGTTGGAATTACAGTTGATGGAGAACATTCTGGAAGTGGTATGTACTATTGTTTTACTAAGCATTGTTGAAATCAAAATACTAATTTTTTTATTTGTTATAGGAACACATGGTCCAGCTACTCCTGAAGAAGAAGATATGTTTAGACGTTTAGCAGCAGATCCAAATATATACGAAAGAATTACAAAGAGTATAGCTCCCAGTATTTATGGAGCAGAAGATATGAAGAAAGCTATTGCATGTTTACTTTTTGGAGGATCTAGGAAAAGAATGCCTGATGGACTTTGTAGAAGAGGGGATATAAATGTACTAATGCTTGGTGATCCTGGAACAGCTAAATCACAGCTTTTAAAGTTTGTGGAAAATGTTGCTCCAGTTGGTGTCTATACATCAGGAAAAGGAAGTTCTGCAGCTGGTCTTACTGCTTCCGTTATGAGAGATCCTCACACTGTAAATATTTTTAACATGTTAATTTTTTTGTTCTTTTTAAGTATTATTTTAGATTGTAGAAAATTAATAAAAGTTATCATTAAATGGTGGATTTTTATATTGTAGCGAAATTTTGTAATGGAAGGTGGAGCAATGGTTTTAGCAGATGGTGGAGTAGTGTGCATAGATGAATTTGATAAAATGAGAGAAGACGATCGAGTGGCTATTCATGAAGCTATGGAACAGCAAACTATTTCTATCGCAAAAGCTGGTATTACGACCACGTTAAATACACGTTGTTCTGTTTTGGCAGCAGCCAATTCAGTATACGGGAGATGGCAAGATGAGAAGGCTGATAAAAACATAAATTTCATGCCAACAATTTTATCGCGTTTTGATATGATTTTTATTGTGAAAGATGAACATTCACCAGAACGTGACATTATATTGGCCAAACACGTGTTGGGTATCCACGCAAATGCAAATTATGGTAATACAGAAGAAAACTTGCCTGAAGGTGAAATTTCGGTAGCTATACTTAAAAAGTTCATTCATTATTGCCGAATGTAAGTATATTTGATAAGATTCATTAAATATCTCGCAATCAATTTTTAAGTAATTAATATTATTTAATATTGTTAAGAACATGCGGCCCACGTCTCACTTTGGAAGCTGGAGATAAATTGAAAAATCGTTACGTGATGATGCGTTCCACTGCTAATCAGCACGATCAAGCGGGCGAAAAGAGGATTTCTATACCTATCACAGTGCGTCAACTTGAGGCTATTATTCGAATTTCTGAATCTCTTGCGAAAATGAGATTACAGCCTTTTGCGATTGAAACTCACGTTGATGAAGCTCTCAGGCTCTTCCAAGTATCTACCATGAGAGCAGCCATGTCAGGTTCTTTAGCAGGTAAATCAAAAGACAAAAACATAAATCGATTAGCAAACAATACAAAAATTCTAACATAATAAATTGTTTATAGGCGCTGAAGGTTTTACGACGGAAGAAGATTTTGAAATGTTAACCCGAATAGAAAAACATCTAAAGAAAAGATTCCCATTAGGGCATCAAGTATCAGAAAAAACTATAGTCACTGAGTTCGTTAAACAAAAATATTCTGAACAAGCTGTTTATAAAGTTATAAACACTATGATTCGTAGAGGTGAGTTAGAACCTCGTATGCAAAGGAAAATGTTAGTCAGGCTTAAATGAAAAATCAAAAAGACTGTATTTAACGAAAAATTAATTTTTTTTTATTGAAGCATTAATTGATAATTTTTATTAAGTGTAAAGTATTGTAAGAATGTTTCACGATATTCTGATAGATCTTTTGAAAATCTTAACAATTTTTTATATAAATTTTAATTTAAATAAGAAATTAGAGAGATACAAATAATAAGTGAGTAAAGAAAACAATGATGTATCATGGCGTTCCAAATTATTATTAAGGATGTCTGAAAGAGAATATTTTTCATAATTTTTTAACGCATAAAAAAGAAATAAATAATATACAAGTTAATCAAAGAATTTTAGAATTTATTGCTAATTAAATTTTTACCTACACATATTATAGAGTGAATCTGTGCACAGTTTTTAAAGGAAATTAAAAATAATACTTAAAACTGCATTAAAAAATCAGCTTTTTTAATTCTCGTTAACAATTTAGTTTATATTTTATTTTGTAAATTACTTCGTTTTAAACTCTTTCAACTTCTTTACTTTCGTAAATGTACTTAAATATTTTAAATAAAAAATATACTTGTGTCAATACTTTTGCGCAGCAAAAAAAGGTGTAAAATCACGGGACATTCTCCGTGAATGGATACTCCGGATGTTCGGGAACACTACGAAAAAAAAGTACACAGTTTTATAATTGTTCGTGCGAACAGCAAATAAATATTAACTTAATCTTTAAACTTATACTTACCCAGCCCACATTCGAAAATGAAATTTTCGCACTTTCCCATGCTGGTCCAACGACTTCAGCCTGGCCATGTCGTCAGGCTTCAGGGTAAAATCGAACAACTGAAGGTTCTCCCTCATTCTACCGCTGTCGCTACTATTCGGGACGACGATGATGCCGTTTTCCACGCTGTAACGCAATAGAATCTGCGCCGGAGTTTTGCCGTATTTTTTTGCGATCGCATCGACGAGTGGATTTTGGATCGGCGTCAGAAGATCGGAATCGTCAGGTATCGCATGGTGGCTGAAGTTGCTCGAGCCCAGTGGACTATAAGCAATCACTGCTATATTTAAAGCATGACACATCTTTCTGATCCGTTCTTGTTGCAGGTACACGTTCAACTCAACCTACGTCACGCGCGAGCATTAATGAAATGTATGTTTTTTTAAAAAAAAACGGAATTACTAAGGTAAAATAATAGTACTTAGAATCTTCGTTTACCTCAAGAGCGCTTGGTTTTATTTCCGCATTCTTGTACACGTTCATTATTTGCGTCTCGTTGAAGTTGCTCAGACCAATTGACTTTACTCGCCCTGTTTTCACCTCGTGTTCCATGGCCTTTAAATAAAAATTATGTGAGGGGTCGTTGATTTAACGAACAAAGTTTTACGGTATAATCTCTTGAATATCTGATCGTTGCAGTACCTTCCAGACAGCATCGAGATTCGTCGTGTTATCAACTTTTAATCTGTCGTAAGCCATGTCTTCCGGACCATTGTTCATTTCGAAGCCGAAGGGTGTGTGGATCAAATACAGATCCACGTAACTTAATCCCAGTTTTTCCAGAGACAACGTCAGAAACTTATCAACATCCGATGCTCTAAGACCGTGAGGTGGCAACTGAAAAGTTCGTATAACGTTTTTAATAAATTAACAGCACCCCTTGATCTTAAAAAGAGTGTACAAAGTTCTAGAAAAATTACTATACTGATTTGTAACGCAGGAACAAAATCAACAAATAAAAAAATTATTAAAAAGTTTAGTAAAAGTTTTTATTTGTTAAGTCTGTCTCTGCATTATAAAACATTGTGGCTGAGAAAGGAGTGACAGTCTTAACATTTTTTGTATGAAAATTAGTACTTTTTAATGTCTCAAATTACAAAAATTATTATATTACTACTAAAAATTACTATTTCGAGTACCAATTATTTTTCATACTAAAATTTCTCGCTTGTCAAGACTCACTCCTTACCTAATTAAAATAGCAATTTTTATTAAGTTTCTATTAACTTTTCTTTCCGTGTAAACAGACAGAAATTAAAATGAATTACTTGTAAGACAAAAAATTATAAAAAAAAACGTATACGTAATAATCAAATATTTTATACTTTTGTCGTTATGAAGAGATTTTCTCGATTGCCTCCGTTGTCCAGCCATCTCTTGAGCGCTTTGCCGACGACCGCTTCATTGCGATAGGCAAATGCTGCATCGAACATTCTATAGCCAGCCTCGAGCGCGTCGTATAGGACTTCTTCCTCTTGCGTTGGTTTTCTCTGAAAGTAAACAATAATTTTTTTGTTACAAACAGTTTACGCATTCTTTCAACTAATCACATTTATTATTTACTTACGAAATGAGTGCCGAAGCCGACCACGGGAATCTCGCAACCGTCGGAGAGTTTCACCGCAGGGACCTGCATCGTTGCGGTGTCTTCGGCGGCTAAAAGGACAAAGAATATCCAAAAGTAATTAGCCGCACTAGACATGCAAAATTATTTAAAATTCAAATTTAACAATTTTATCAGATCCACAGAGAGAATATTTATTCCGCAATGTACGCGTTATTAATGCCGTGCAACGACTGTGTAGCGGCGATCGTCCCCTGGAATAGCAACTATTGTAACCGCGTAAGTACTAACGTAACGACATAGTAATTATGCTAGAGACTATGACTCGCGGTATTTTTTCTACGTGCAATCTTGTGGGAGGGGGATACCAGAATCGATACGAGTAGTGCATAGTTGCGGAAATCGGCGAATGCTCTTAGAAACATTAGTTTTTGCGGTCAATTATGGATCAAAATTAACTGAGAATTATGGCAATTAGATATACTGTTTCCTTCCATCTTTCTAAAATTATTAACTAGCAAATAAATATTGTAGATTACTTTTAACTGTGCGATAGAATTACGTAAATTTTAATACGAAATTTATTTGTTAGAACAAACGTATAAAAGGATGATAAATTTGTTAAAGAATTGCTTACGACTTTTAGCATTATAATAAAGCTCTGCAGGCAGTCGCAAATAGCGCAATAAGGAAATTAACATTTCATTAGAATCTATATAAGAGATTCCGGCATTACATATACCAATAAGTTTGTTTATTTAAGGGTAGTTTTAAATAAAGTTAAGGAAGTTGTTTGCAAATTAATCATAATGTATATGGAAAAAGCGAGTTGGTAAATTATTGTGAATTTTTTTTTTATATCAACTTTTTGTTCAATTGAAGTTGTTGGCAAATTAATTATAAGGATATATGGAAAAAGCGAGTCGGTGAATTACTGTGAGATTTGTTTTTATATCAACTTCTAGGTAATTTAGCATCTGAAAGTCGAGGAAAATTTTCTTGAACCGTTGACGTAACACCTCTCTCCTCGACGATTGCATGTAGACACTGACATCAAATAACGAAAACATCAACTATAATACCATCCTTGTGGTATACAGGTACAATTAGCATTCTTCTTTTCTACAGATCGTAATGAAATTTTTAAGAAAAGAATTACTGACACGAAGAACTGCAATTGCAAGTTTATATAAATAGCATTGAATTAAATGGGTATATAAATAAGTATATGGAAAAGGATAAAAATAAAATACTGTTAAATAATTACTGATTCAATACAACGAAAACATTTATTTTTCTTTTTGTATTTTTTTTTTTTTTTTTAATGTAAAACCAAGAAATTTTTAATGCACAGTTCAGTGTAGCTCAAACGTGCACTTATAAATGCAACGGAGCGCTGCAAATTTATACTATGAAACTATATTGATGATATTTTGAGAATTAGTTGTAAATGGTTAAAAATTGTAGAATCGCATTTGCAAAAAAAAAATATCATTTGCTTCTTCAAATTATTCTCACATCACAGTCTATCGTGCATACTCGTCTACTCATGCCATGGGTACTGGGGATGCTTGTCCAAGCTGAAACAAAAAGATCGATTACCATATAAGAAAATCTTCCCCAAGCAAAATTCAACGATAAATATCCCCATTGAAAGGGTTCCATAAAACTGCATAAAATGATAAATAATTTATCGGATTCTATAAAACTTGAACATTTTTACAGTATTTTATGAGATTGTTTCCACGGGGATTAAACTTTTAAATTTGTCACTTACTCCTTGTAAAATGCGAGGAAGTCAAAGACGCGTCCAAGCTCGCCTTTGTCGAGCTTCTGCAGCTTTTGCATCTCCTCACTCGTCAGCTGGAAGTCGAAAAGGGAGATGTTGTCCTTTTGACGCTTAGCGTCGGAGCTTTTGGGAATGACCACCAGACCATCCTGGATCGTGTGCCTCAGGATGATCTGTCCGGGCGTCTTTTTGTATTTCTGGGCAAGCTCCTTGACGAGCGGCAGCTCCAACAGAGCAGGCAGAGCTTTCTTCGTGCCCTTGTGCAGACTTTCGCGGTTTCCTTGCGAGCCCAAGGGCGCGTAGGCTGTCATCACGATGTTGCGCTCCTTGCAGAACTTGCGGAGGTCCATCTGGTGGAGGTAGGCGTGGCACTCCACCTGATAATCGTAATTTTAAATTTTAAAATGATGTAATTATATAAGAATTACACGGAGAAAAATTGATAGTAAAATTTTCTTAAACACTTACAGTAAAAAATACTGATTGTTACTTAAGCAACATTTGCTTAAATATTTAATCGAAATATACATAGAGGCTTGCAGTAAAAAAAGCTGATTGTTACTTAAGTAAAATTTGTTTAAATATTTGAGCAAAATTTACTTAACGCTTCAACTTCTTAAGCAAAGTTTATTTACTGTTTCAGGAAAGTTTACTAATCATTTTTCTCACTTAAGGAACTATTAAAATCTTTATTTTTCGAGATTCTGCAATTATACTGTTATTATCTGGAAATCTTTATATTAATTCGACTGACGTTTTAATTGCACGAAATGCATTTGAATGCAATCGATGATAGCGATCGATATGAATTTTTTATAATTCACTCAACAGGATGTAAACCAATTAAATTGGGATGACTTTGCGTTAATTACCTGTACATTACTGGGCTTGATTTTTGCGCTGTTGTAGACGTTCAAAATTTGCGTTGAATTGAAATTGCTGAGGCCGATTGATTTTGCGCGACCTGCTTTAACTTGTTTCTCCATTTCCTACAGTATCAAAAGGAAAATAAAATTATGTCGAAAGTAGAATGGAACTGGATTTTTTATAAAAAAATGGGATTTCCTTACTTTCCATACTCCAACGTGGTCTGCGATGTCCAGAACACTGTAACCGCCCTTTTCCTCGGCTACGTAACTGTTTTTCTTTTCAACCTCGGCGAACGGAGTGTGCACCAGGTACATGTCCACGTAATCCACTCCCAAGTCTTTTAGCGAACGTTTCAAGTATTTTTCAACGCTTCCCGGTCTGTTTCCTTGGGAGGGCAACTAAATTTTAAATGAAATTGTTTTGGTGAGTTTGCATTTGAAAAATTAAAATATTGTTTACACGATCGATGGAAAATTTTTTTTAACCTTTGAAGTGATGAAAAGTTCCTCTCGTTTTCCACCTTTATCGAACCATTTTTTCAAGGTTTTTCCAATAGCTTCTTCATTATTGTAAGCGAAGGCGGTGTCGATGTGTCGGTAGCCGTTGTTCAAGGCGTTCGTAATTGCCTTGTCGACATCTTCAAGATTACGCGTCTATTCAAAACATTTATTTATTTATGAAAATGTTATAAATATAAAAAAAATAAATGGTTTTTTTTTCTTTAAAAAATTTTGAAAATAAGGGTGTTTCAATGATTAAACAGGATTACTAAAATTAATTATTAGTATAATTAATTAAATTAGGTACGCGCATTGTGACTCGCTTTAAAATCGGTATAATTTACTATCCATACGAAAATCGAGTATTTCAATTTCATAAATATTCAAGAATTATCAAATACAGATCTAATAAACAGTTTTTTTTTCAAAAAGTTTGAGAACGGTGAACAGAAAAAAAATTTAAACTCTCATCTTCAAATGTAAATTAATTCGTTTTAAATGCTAATTAACATTAATCGATTTTTCGAAGTACCAAATAAAAAAAAAACACATACCGACGATGTACCCAGGCCGACGACGGGTATTTCGTGCCCAGAGGACAGTTTCAGCTTTTCAAGGGCTTCTCCCTGAGGAAGAGAGGCAAGGCCCAAAAGGCAAAGGAGCCCCGCGATCGCCTTCATCGTTCACTGTTTTCTCGGAGTCGATCGAAAATTCGTACTTGGAGTTACTGTGAGGACCTCGCTTACGAATCGACCAGAACGGGAATGAGCCGGGAGGCTCTCGGTACCGCGGCTTAATATGCCGGCGCCGCGAGCGCCGGGGATGCGCGCGTACAGTCCGCGGAGAAAACCTCGTGTGTAGCTTTATTCACGAACAGGTTCCCCTCAAGGCTGAAAGCCGTCGGACACCAGCGAATTTATACGGGGCGCTCTCACCTCGCTTCGCGCCGGTAAACAGAAACGCTTCCTTTTTTTTTCTCTCTCGTTAAAAGCACGTACAGCGATTTCAGAGGCTACTGATGTCGTCGTAAATTTGCAGGAGCTATCGCTTCATTGCTCATTGTGTTTGTTTAGGACTTTTTTTTATCGCGTTTTTCCTGGCTTGCAGGTGGCTGATCGATTGTAAATGTACGTGTTCATCGCAAGGAGAAAACGTGATTGTTTGTTCTTGCAGGGTTTTTCTTTTTTTTTAAAGATGCCAATTGAAAATTGTTGACAAAAACGCTAATCGGAACGTGACTGCACTTAGAAGGAGCTTCGATGCGACGTAGTTGCGGGTCGATGACTTGCGTCGCGGCTTGACTGCCGTTCGCTTTTCGTGCAGCCTCGCGCGGTAAAAATAATTGTGCAATATCGTCGCAGGCTGGTCGTCGGAGAGAAAAAAATATATAAAAGCACCTGGAGGTGGAGAAACGCTCGGCCAGGATTTTTCGTAATGATAATTGCTCTTGCCTCGGGGCCTCTCGACGTTCTCGTCAAGACGGAGATATATGTATACACCAGCTTCTCCGGTTCCCGAGAAACCTGTCCTTTATAAGTATGCACTTATTTTTAAATCCCTGGTCTCGAGTACTTAAACATTTTTACGGATTGCAGAAATATCGCACATAGTTTCTGCGATACGCAGTTTTTTGTGGAGATTCTATTTCATCATTTAGTTTTATTCACTTTACGATAGTAGAGTGAGATTTCATGGAGATGGAAAATTAATTAGCTGGAAAAATTTTATTTATGGATTTTTCAGCGTTAGGATCTTTTTTTCGTGCTTGATGTATGTTGTATCTTTGCGTCGTATGTCTTTTTTCTGGGCTTGATCTAACGGTTGCATAAGGTCGCCGATGCAAACGCCATGATAATTTTGATTACTTTATTGCTTATATCCACAGGCGAATCTTCGGTGCTTAAGAGTTGGTGATGATCTCATGAGAACTAGAAATCCTATGCAATCATAAATTAACATCTCGAATCATTTAATGCTTCGTTTCTTTATTGACTGTATTTCACGCTGTAAATGAATAACGTTCGAAGGACACAATAACACTGTAGTTATGATGCAATGTATTTTTCGTACAGAGTTAATGAATAATAACAATGTTTCGATAGATCAAATAATCCAAAAGTTAGACGGATTGTCATTAGTTTTTATTAAACTTATTATCTTCATTTTTTTAATGTCTTATATGAAAAATTTATTTACAACAGGGAACAAGCAAATGGTATGTTATAGTAGCCTATAAAATTATAACTAACGTATTATGAAGTAAAAATCGTTAATCTTTGTAAGTAATAATAAATATGTCGTTTATACTATGTATAAAGACATTATTTAAAAACAATGAAATTAAAAAAGCGAAGATATCGAGCGTTTAATTTCTGATCAGTTTTATCTTTCAAAATAATGTATTTTTCTTGAAACTCATATCTTTGTTTTGGAGTCTTTCACAAAAGGATATTCCGGATGATTTTCAATCCTGCAACAAAATAGAATACATAAGTGGATTATTTCAAAATGTGTGATATTTTAAAATATGACTGCGCATTCACACCGAAAAAAAAATAATGCTTCAGAAGACATGGAAGTGAATAAATAATAATTTCATAATTTTACAAAATATTTGAAAAATTGTCCGTCTTACCATAACTATCTGTTTCTACTTTTTATATATAATAAGAGTCGGCCACGGTTATTAAAAAGGTGATGCAAACTGGAAATTTTATTTTTCACTTGCTAGTTCTGAATAAAATTTGAATATTAAATGAAAATGTAAATATTATCGTTCTCTATTTAATCTGCATAGTAAAGTACTACGATTTTATTTGAGAAATTTTAAATAAGTTCAACTTTTCATTCATAAATACGATTTCACAAACTTCTATTGCTCATGAGATTTTTCTTTATATTACTTTCTCCAATGAGAATAAAAAATAAATTATCATGCGTACCCTTTGAATACAATAAAGTCGAACAGGCGTCCGTCTTCTCCCTTATCCAGATTATTCAGCTCGTTCATCTCGTCCTTGGTAAGCTCAAAGTCAAAGATATCGATGTTAGCCTTGATTCTCTCAGGCTTGGTGCTCTTCGGTATGACGATAATACCATTCTGAACGGAGTGACGTAAAAGCACCTGAGCGGGCATCTTCTTATGATTTTCGGCTATTTTGACCACTACCGGATTGTCCAACAATTTTGACAACGTTTTGCCTTTACCCGTTTTGTAGAATACGGATGCAGATGATCCCAGTGTGCTGTAACCCGTTACCGCAATGTTGTTTTTTGCGCAGAACTCTCGAAGCGGCTTCTGTTGATTATACGCCTGCAGCTCAATCTAAAAGTAGTTATAACATATTAGAAAAAAATACATTGAGGTCATTAATATTTCGTAATTGCAAGGTGCTTAGAGTATGTACAGTAAAATCTTAAAAAATTTATAAAAATACCTGCAAATTACTGGGCTTGATTTCGGCATTATTGAGAATTCGCAATATTTGAGTTTCGTTGAAGTTGCTAAGTCCTATCGACCGCGCCCGACCAGCTTTCACTTGATCTTCCATTTGCTGTCGATAAGATATACACATTTTCATTTGCATATTTGAGAATTGAATACAAATTTTGATTTCGTCAGTAGCATACCTTCCACGTTGACAGATGAGTAGATTCAAGATCTAGAACGACGTTGCCATCTTTGTCCATTAAAATCTCGTGTTTAGCATCGCCCTTTACGCTAAACGCTGAGTGAATCAAGTACATGTCCACGTACTGCAGTCCCAATTTTTCGAGAGACAGTTTTAAGTATTTTTCAACATCGCCATGGCCCACGGGTGGTAACTGAATATAAATTATAATGATTACTAAAAGATTATCTTCCAATTGTAACTTGATGCGTTTTAAACAATCGTAGGACGTTTATTTTACCTTGGTAGTTATGAAAAGGTCCTCCCGTTTGCCCCCTTTGTCGAAGTACTTTTTCAAACTTTTACCAATGGCTTCCTCATTTTTGTAAACAAACGCTGTGTCTATGTGATTGTAACCGTTTTCAAGGGCTGTTGTTACAGCTGTATCAACATCATTCGGCGCGATCTAAAACAATATTGTAATCGTTATTTAATATCTTTAATTTTTAATTTTAAATTTAATTTGCTAAAAGTTTTCAAACTGACGGAGTGTGAAAAAACTTACTTGCCAAGTACCCAGGCCAATTATGGGCATCTCGTGACCAGATGACAGTTTTATGGTTTGCATTGTTAATGCTTCACCGACAACCAAGGCCAAGGTGATGCAGCAAAGAACGAAAGGAGAATTCCTGCGCTCGAGAAGTGATTGCATTTTTTAAGTTCAATATTTTGAAGGATCTCACAATTACATTGCGATAAATGTATTGAAATTTATGTGCCCATAAAAAAATTTAATTCACTTGGGTTTTCTTGTAAAATTAAGTTTATCATCGCGATATATTTACAACTTTTTTATAGGGCTCTGTTTCAGTTAATTGCTCTTGTTATTATCCGTTAAAAAAAATGATAACAAATTGGAAGTTGAACATCATTAAAAGCATTTAACTTCAAATTAAAAAGAAAAAAAATAATTGATACAATGTAACGTCATTTAAAGTAAACTAGATTTTATCTTATTGTTAATTAGTTTGTGCAATTCATTTTTTTAATTTGATATCAATTATTCGCTTCACTAAAAATTCACTGAGAGTAAACCAACCAATGTAATCCCGACATGATTCCTCTTTGGTGATACTGGACCAACTAAGTCTCTCAACACCCGACGCCGTTTTTTATACTCACCTAATTAAGGAAATTGCCGCTTATGCAATATATCTTCTACGATTAATGCACGGTCTTTCTCATAAAAATTGCGTATTAACTCTTGGTTATTATAAGCTCGACAGTAGCTGATATCTCAACTGTCACTTCGCCAATATTGTTACATCGGTACTTTTACAGCAGTTTTATTGCTTGTTGATATAATATCTTATCTTTATGCAGGAGTCCAGAAACATTTGCTGAAAAAATAATGTTGTTAGTGATAAAACATTGTTGTGAAATCAGAATTACGTAGCACTTTATTATTGATGCTTCGGTTAATTATAATCTATATACTGTACACTAGTAGAGTTAAAGTAGAGTTAAATATAAGAATAATAACGATTTATTTTTTAACACGTTAGATGATACAGGAGTCAAGAATTAAGCATAGCGAATTATTCCGAATTAATTACGAAAAAAGTTGTCTAGTCGTAGAGATTATCATTTTTAATGTATGATCGGAAATTTTTTTTAAAATCATTCACTGAGGCGTGTGATTGAAATAACAGATGATTTAAATGCTCAAGGATATTTCTGCGAGTGAATTCAGAAAATGTAAATTTTTATTAGAGTTGTGGTATTATTTAAATAAATGCTACTTGATCTACCGAAGTATATATCTGAAGTACAATAATTGTGATATGGCTTATTCCAGATAGATCAGATTATGTTTCCTAAGAAACTAAGTCCAAGATACAGTGAGACTTTTCCGTTACGTCTTTTATGATTTTTTTTTCTAACATTTTTTTGGTTGCAACGCGAGGTGAGATAAACTATATCTGCAAAAAATTAAATGTGCAAGAAACTTTTAAATAATTAGAGATTACTCTGACTCTGGTTACATAAAATGCAATCTTATAAACGTTAAGGGAATGCTTAGAACACTTGGAGTGTCAATATGATACAATTCATCGTCAATATTACATTTAAATTTCACTCACTAATGATGAATTTTAAAGTACAATATACTAATCGCAATATCGCATTTATAAATGCTGATACTTTCAGAAAAAAACGCTTTTTGTAAATATTTAAAATACTTTACAATATAGTAAACTAATCATATTGATTAATTGCTTGCTCAAATTTTTTACTAATTTCAATAGGAATTAATTCTATTTTCAAGGAGAATCATTATGAGTGTAATGATGTCAATTGTTATTGTTTTTGATTTGGTATTTTAAAGTATCTCAAAATTATAATTATGATGTACAAATGAAATTTAACAGTTTTTATCTATTTTTTTACAGGTACAATCTTTGTAAAACTGTTATTATTTTTTAATTAATTACGTAAAAAAAATTATTAAAATATCAATAAAAATAAGCAAGTTTATGCAGACAATCATCACTTACTTTTTTACGAATTAAAACATAAGAGATGACTATAGGAAATAATTGCATTTAAGACTTAATATATCTGTCAATGTTATCAGTATTTGTTCTAGCGATTAAACAATTTTTTAACTTTATTTTTATTGTTTTCATACTCATCTAATTAAGAAAAATAACTACTTATGAAACTCACTTTGTACGATGAAAGTATAGTGTTTTTAATTTTAAAAACTTCAAAATGATTGTCTTCAACAGTTTCTAGTTGCTAATTAAGTGAATTAATTTATAGCTCATAAGTACACATTTGAGCCACTTTATAACATTTTAAAATGACAACTTATCAATTGATAAAAACATTTCTTTTCTAGCAACTGATGAACATAAATAAGGAAAATGAAAGTTTTCATTGGCAGTAAAATTAGAATTCGACATTTTTTTTCTAAATGTAATTTTATAATTGTCCTTTAGAGAATCGAATAACTACATAACTTTTTTTATAAAAAGTTAAAAAGTCAAAAAAAATGTATGCACAAATATTTCAGTTAAGATACGTTGACGAACGGATACTCCTTGTGCTTCTCGATACTAAAATATAAATGGAACATTAATTATTCTATAAAACGAATGCATTTATTTTGACTTATACGTACCCTTTCAAAAATTTATAGTCAAATACTTTTCCCTTCTCGCCTTTGTCCAGTGCTTCAAGAGTCTTAACCTCGGCATCAGTTAATTCGAAATCAAAAATTTCCAAATTCGATTTCAAATGAGCAGGGTTTTTACTGCTCGGAATTACAGCGATGCCAGCCTGCACTGCGTATCGTAACAATACCTGAGCAGTTGATTTTCCATATTTTTTTGCTATTTCAACCACTTCTGGAAGGCTTAGTGGATTCGGGAAGTCTTCCGGCTTTTGCTCTGGGTGCAAGCGCTTTCTAGCATTCGTCGAACCCAAAGGTGCATATCCAGTTACCAAAATATTGCTCTCGTTGCAAAATTTCCGCAGTGGTTTTTGTTGGTGGTACAGGTGAACCTCGATCTTTAATTAAACAATTAAAAAATAAAGCTTGTATACACTTTCAGTGTTTCATAAATAATTTGAATAATCATACAAGGTACATACTTGTAGATTACTGGGTTTAATTTCCGCATGGTTCAGTATATTGGTTATTTGATCTTTGTTGAAATTACTGAGACCGATAGACTTCACTCGACCTGCTTTTACTTGTTTCTCCATCTCCTGCAATAAATGTACACCAATTATTGAGCAATAATTCTTTGTAGATCAGTTCTTATAACAGCAATAGTTTTTAAAAAGGTGTTTAATACCTTCCAAATTGCGACATGATCTACATCGTTATCCAAAACTACAGTTCCATCATCGTTGGTATGAATCACGCCAAAGGGAGCGTGTATTAAATACATATCGAGGTACTGTAATCCCATTTTTTTCAATGAAATTGACACGTATCTCTCAACATCGGAGGGTCGATTTCCAAAGTACGGCAGCTAAAATTCACGGATAAAGTTATTGTAACGACAATTTAATTGTACGCATTCTCTTTAAACGTTATAAAATGTTAACTTCTTACTTTCGACGTGATAAAAAGATCTTCACGTTTTCCTCCACGATGGAACCACTTGTTCAAGGCTACTCCAATACTGTCTTCATTTTCGTAATTAAGTGCCGTATCGATGTGGCGCAAGCCATTATCGAGGGCTGCTGACAAAACATTTATCAGATCCTCGTGGTTCAACTGAAAAGAAAAAAGACATTTATGTTAGCGAAGTCTAAAAAAAATTATAGAATAATAAAATCATCCTTACTCCGTGGGTTCCTAAGCCCACAGCTGGCATACTGTGACCCGACGATAGTCGAAAAGATTTTTCCGACTGCGCGTTTGGTATAAAAATTGTCAAAATACAACACGCAGCCAGGGTAACGTACACACTATGAAGATACATATTTTTTATATTAAACAGTGAGATTAACAATGTGATAATTTTAGAAATTAATTAATTTACCCGCGGCTTGTAGCCATTGTGAGCTCAATATTGCGGTGGGACGAGCGGCAGATATTGCTAGACTGACGCACTACCGAGAGAAATAAACTACTTTATATAGTCTGTTGATAATTGGTGTATAATTAACGACTTTTTTTATTTCCTGTCTTCGTATATTATCTCCAATAAATTAGAAGCTGTATAGGGAAGTAAAACTCGCATCTGAGCATAAATATAATAGGCCAACCAACACCTATCTACTTACGTTTAAACCGGTTTCGCTCTGTTATTTCAAACGACAAAGAGGAAAGAAGTTCGGATTGCATGATAATCGATTTTTTTATAACGTGGATTTGAATTGGCAATGTGTATCACTTTTAATTTGCTAAACGAATACGTTAGATTGCTTAGAATAATGGTAACTCCACTGAGAAAATAACAATCCCGCAATTTCGTTTGTAAAAAGGCAATAACGTTTATTATATACTTGGATTTTTACAAAATAAACGATGCAGATGTCAATGCTTTATTTTACGATAATTCATTTGCAAACGGGTAGAGTGGATGTTTTTCAACTCTGAAACAGAGAATATATTTTTACTTTAATAAAATAAAGCAGTTCCTTTTTTTAAAGCACTTTTTGTAACGGGAATCTTTAAATTACAGTCACGTGTTTGCATTGTGGCCGCGCTTGTGTTGTACGCTTATAGCATGTATAGTGGCCGGCTCTGCATACGAGAAACAGAATGTGTATAAAGTATGGGGGGAAGAGTAAAAATAGATAAGCAGTACTAATTGCAAGTAACGTTGTAGAAAGAATCATTGCCAGTGAAGTGATAGGTTCTGCAGCCCATATTTCACTTTTATTTTCTTTAGGTAAATTAATTAAATTGATGTACTATGACAGTGTAAGAAATAATAAAAGCTATGCACTGTGTTAACCCGCCTGTGTACAAACTCAAAATATTTTTTCTTAAACTACTTGGATTTTTGTCTAACTCACACATGAGAGAATTAAGTAAGTTCTTTTGTTTCTATAACCGTTAATGATTTATATAACGAGTTTAAAATATTTTAAAGTAAACGATTGACCTAACGTACCCTTTGAAAAATAAAAAGTTGAAAATTCTTCCAGCTTCAGCATGGTCTAAGGCATTTAATTGATCCATTTCCTTATTAGTCAGTGTAAAATCAAATAATTGTATATTTGATTTGATTCTTTGTGGATTTGAACTCTTTGGTATAACAATTACTCCTCCTTGAATTGCATGACGTAAGAGCACTTGCGCTGTTGTTCTGTTATGATCATTAGCTATTTTCTGAACTACTGGATGACCCAGTAAATCTGGAAACTTATCAGCACTGTAATTATATTTGGTTTGAAAATGCTGTTTAGCTCCAGGAGATCCAATAGGACTGTAACCGGTGATTGAAATGTTATTTTGCTTACAAAACTCTCGAAGTTGTCGCTGTTGCATGTAAGCATGCAATTCAACCTGTTGTCAAATAATTTTAAATTATTACTCATTAAATTGATTATCTATACAGTTAGAATTTATTACCTGTAAGTTACTTGGTTTGATTTCAGAATTATTCAATATATTTTGAATTTGTGTTTGATTAAAATTACTCAATCCAATAGATTTTGTTCGGCCTTCTTTTACTTGTTTTTCCATTTCCTATAACTTTTGGATTTAGTAAACTATTTATAATATAATGTATAAAATTTTTGTTTTGTTTTTACCTTCCAGACTAATACAGGATCCGTTGTTAAATCTAATGCAAAAGTTCCATCTTCATTTACTGCTGGTACATAAGAATTTTTGTCTAGAATGAATGCAAAGGGCATATGAACTAAGTACAAATCTATGTACTGTAATCCTAACTTTTCTAATGATAGCTTGATAAACTTTTCAACATCAGATGGTCGATTACCAAAATTAGGTAACTAAAATCATTTATTTGGTAAGAATTCTTTAATTCATTCCATTGTGAATGCAAAAATAATAACTCACTTTTGTTGTGATGAACAGATCTTCTCGTTTTCCTCCTTGATCAAACCACTTTTTCAGACTTTTACCTATTGCCTCTTCATTATTATAATTAAATGCTGTATCGATATGTCTGTAACCGCTATCAAGTGCACTCGTTATAACAGTTTCTATTTCTTCTGATTTTGCCTGAATGAGAGAATTAATTCAATTTTAAGTGCTTTGAAGAATGCAATCTTATTAAATACAAATAATGGAGGACAATTGTAAATAATTGATCAAGTATTTACCTGCCATGTTCCAAGACCAATAATGGGCATATCATGTCCAGATGACAGTCTCACGGTCTCCACAGCCATAGCTCTTCGACAGCTGTTCAACAGTGCAAAAAGACTGCACAGTCTCAAGGTAGAAGTAGCACTAGATACACAAATACAAATGCATTATTTTTAGATCAACCTACCCTACTCTAAAGCTTTAACAACTTATTTTTGAGCACTATTTAGCAAATAGCTTAATTCATTTATAAATTGCTTAAATTGGTTTTAATGTTTTAATTGCAATGTTTTTTACAAAATTTATATTCATACAAAAAATGTTTATATTCAAAATTTTTTTATTAAAGTATGCAAGCAAAGACTAAGAAAACTTCTGATTATCAAATTATACAACTTAATCAATTTTGGAATATATTTTAGAGCAAATAATTATTAAAAACATTACATGGTGTCAAAATATTAAAACAGACAAGATAGAAAAGCTTCTCAATGACTAACATAGATTGAATCTTAACTCACTTCACATCCAATAATTTACAACTACCAACTAATTAATTCTAATCCGTTTTTTCTTTTAGTGACACCCTTTGAGTAATCGATGCTCTAAATTCGTCTAAATGACCAAGAGCAATCAGTCTTACAAAAATATACGTACTATCCCAATATTCGCAAAAATATCTAGAACAAATCAATCGACGACTGTTTGAACTCCGCCGGCGTTTGACGCACGATCCCAGCGTTACTTCAGTTTTGCCAAACGCACGTCGCCTTTCGATATGCTTGTTCTTATTGCAAAAGACACGGAAGAGGCGAATTTTTCGGAAAAAGGGGTCAGCAGTTGGTATTTTGGCGCGATATTAGCAGGAGCTGGGAAGTGTGCACGGCGCGTCGCGGAGGACGTCGAAGTGCCGCAGTGCGCCTGAGCGACCGAAGCCCCGCGTTCGATTGCACTTGCTTCGCCTTTCAGCGGGTGCATATAAACGCGAGAAAAATTGATTTTCCAATTTGTTCAAAGTTACTGACTGTTTCGCGGGTTTACGCCAAATGTCGAAGGAGACTGGTCGATATCGACCGTTTTCCTTCCCAGCAATGCCGAAGCTTCGCGGGTAAGTTGGGCTAACCTCTTTAAGGCGTTCGCACTTGTTTCCCCATGTCAATACATTTCGAGAATTTTAGCTTTAGAATTTATGTATAAACTGAGAGAATTTTTTATTATGTTCAGATGTTTGGAAATTCTTACCTGAGAAACTTCATGATTACTTATTATTGTGTTAATATGCAGCAGAGGAGTATTTACGAAAATGCGCTCGGTCCAGCGTTTTATACTCTTCCATAAAGTACTTGACGATCAGCTGTGCGAGATACTCGCTTTTATACCGTAAGTGTATCAGAGGAATATTCATGGAAAACTTCTAAAGCTGATAAAGAATTTTGTTGTTTATTTGTAGGATACATCGAACAAATAAGGTAAAACAGCATGTAAATGTTTCTTTTTTAAAAATTTTTATTAATAAACGACTGTTTAATGATAAACGAGATAATGTACAAGACCACGAAAATTAAATAGAACAGAAACAAAACAGTTTTCGAAGCTTTAATGAAAAAAAAATTTAACGTGCCCCTATAAAAAAGTGCAATTAAACTTCTCGTTTACATGAGCAGCAGCGCAAAGGCGCCAATTTCCACTTTACAAAAATCAGAGAAACACATATAGAAAAAGACGGACAAGAGAACTAATCAGTGTATAATATATGCACCGATTGAGCTTTACGATAAACGAAGGAGTCGTCGGATTCGTACACGTAATCACAGAATATAGTCTATCTTGTTTATTTATAGAATTGATAGAAGGTGACGATGCCGAGGCGCCCCGTCAACCTCTTATGACGGGCAGATGATCGAAGCTCTGCTGGTGATGCAACGAGGAGCTGCGAGGTCGACTGTCGCTTTGATTGTGGCTGTGCGAGTAACCGCCGGCTTTTGGTAGCTGCGGCAGTACCATCTGACTAAAATTTGTGGGCTGAAAATACATTAATTCAAATAATTACTCTTTAAATATTTTCCTTCGTCCATTATTCGCCGAATGTCTTTTTACAGGTGTCAACTTACTCGAGATCGTTCGCGCATGTTTCTAAGTTTCTCGAATTCTTCCGCCTCTGCTTCTGGCATCTTGAAGTGGAAATTTTCGAAGTACAGGTGTTGCAGCAGCTGGTCACAGGCCCACCTTTCGTCGGGATCCTTATCAAGGCACTTTTTTAAAAAATCCAGCTGCAAGAAACAATCAATAGCTCGCGTCAGTATAAGATAAATAAATACACTGAGAGAAAAAACTTAATAAAAATTGCTACTGCAGTTAAGACAGGAGTGACAGTCTCAAAAAGCGAGAATTTTTCGTATGAAGAATAGTAATTTTTACAATTTCCGTACTAAAAATTACTATTTTAATAATAAGAATTGTTATTTTGTGTATTACAAATTACTATTTTTCATACTAAAATTTCTCGCTTATCAAGACTGTCACTCCTTTTCTAGTCACAATGGCAATATTTATTAAGTTTTTTCTCTCGGTATACTAGTGTGATAAGATGTAAATTTATTTACTACTCCGATTTAATAAGAATTTTTTTATACTGATTTTGCTTTTTTTTTGTTTAGTTAATAGGCGCAAGTATAAATCAGAGAAAGAGAGAGAAAATACCTGTAATGTAGAATTTCCACTCTCTGGTAGGACTGTCTCGAGCGGCGTGAGCGTCTGGGGTGCAGGTAGGATGATGCCGGCGAAAAACTCATTCTGCTGGAAGATGGCCATGTGTCGCGGCAGCAGGTCGCCCAGAGTCCGCCTAATCAGGTAAAGCTGATCCACGTCTGACTTGCCCGGCCAGAGCGCCTCCCCCCTTATCAGCTCTGCGTAAACGCAGCCTATCGCCCACACGTCCACCGGAGTACCGTACTGCGTGTCACCAACCTGTCAAAATTTCAATTTCTTCATAATTTAATAAGTTCTTAATAAATTAATTTTTGTATTGCAATGTTAAAGAGAGAAATATTTCAAATTAACGTGAATTACATTGCACCTATCGATTTTAGAGAGACCCAAATGTTTTTTTCCGAAGAAGAGAAAAGTTTTAGTCGGATGGAGCATATAATTTTCCGGATTGTTTTGCTACTTTGCATCATGAGAGAAGATATGGATTAATAAATCTAAAAATAAAGCTGAACATTGTGACTCACGAGTAGCTCAGGCGCCCGGTACCACCTGGTAGCGACGTACTCGGTGTAGTTCTCACCGGGGCTGAGCATCCTCGCGAAACCAAAATCGCAGAGCTTGACGATGCCGTCGCCGGTGATGAGTATGTTCTCGGGTTTGACATCGCGATGCACACAGCCGAGGCGGTGACAATACGCCACCCCCTGTAGAATCTGCCAAGTCAACTGCTTCGTCATGAGCTCTGGGCATCCCTGTGGGTACTTTTCCATTTCGTTCAACAGCGTGTGTTCGCAATACTCGAATACCAGATGCAACTTCCGCTTCCGCCTAAATACCTCCAGCAAGTTTACCAGGTTTGGGTGTTTCAGGTTCTGCAAGAATGATTACACATATTTTTTTAAACATTTTTAAATGTGATTTTTTTTTTGTTTAAAGTTGAAGTTTAAATGTTTAAATTTAAAAGGCTGTAAAATTAAGTCAGACTTCATATGGCAGCTATCGGGTGGAAATCTTTCGATTGAAAAGTTTCGAGTTTGTTTCAGAGTTCCTTGACGGGGAAGGTGAAGGTGAATGAATTTAAAAGCACGGTTTCTCGTGCTCTCTCAAATGAAACATATGTTGTGATTAAACGAAATGCCTAATGGAAAATTCCATTAGATTAGGAAATCATATCAGAATTTCTAGGCTTATACTTATAGGTGCATTTGGTTCTTTACATTGGGTAAGATAGATTGCGCTGCAATTGAAATCAGCTAATGCCATGTAATTTAAGTAAAATTGCTGCTATCCCATCTTCGTCAATAAATCGATTGAAGATGAAGAAATGCACTGCGCAGTTTTCTAAATCGTTATAGCAGAAAGCTACTATCAATTACGATGGAGTACCGAGAACGTACATATACTGTAATAGCTATGATCCTTAAATAAAATCTCATTTTGAGAGATTTTAATTTACTTTCGATCCGTTGAAATATCGCAACGTCATTGCCTAAATATCTTTCTTTTTTTTTCAGTATGATCAAATTGTTCCATCCAAGGCTAAATAAGCCGCAATACACACTGAAGTACCTCATTAAAAAAACGTTGCCGCAGCCTCATTACACAAATTCGCGCACTTCCATTCCATCCCCGTTGCCGAAGTCGAAATTAAAATTTCAAATGTCGACCCACCTCTTCGCGCATGCAAAAATATACGGATTTCATCGGACGGCGACTTTTCGCCCGGAGAAATGCCAAGAGGTCAGGTTCAAGATTTCCCGATCGATGCAAGAAGCGCGCGATGCGCTCGCACGTGTTGCCGCGCGATTTTTCCATCCGCGGAGCGCGTTTGCATAATTTCCTTCACGCGAGCCGCTCCCTCGTGCCACGATGCATAAGTAACGTCGTTCGCCGGAGGATCCTTGGGAAAAGTCATCGACGGTCCGCACGCGAGGCGTTATCCTGCCGTTACGTACGAACAAGCTGGCCGGAAGTGACGAGGCGCCTGGGATTTCGGCGTTGATTCGGGCGCCGATTCGGCACGCGATTTTTGGCTTGAAAGATTCACCGCCTACCCACGGGGACGAATACGTAATGCCGCGGGGTCATTGCGGTCGATGGATCGGCCATCGCGATATTGGGGTGCAATATATTTATTTCTGAGAATTCCTTCTTTTCTTCTGTTAACCCGTTTCATTTTCTTATGTGTAATTTATAATTCGGTTACTTTATTTTTGTGCAAAATGTTAATATAAGATTGTTTCTTGATTTTAATAGAAGCTATACTTCGTATAATAAGGACTGTAAGTTATACTTATAAAAAACGTATTCATTCGATTTAAAAAAAAAAACTAAGATTAAAACTCTTAACCTTCTTCAAATACTTAATTATTGGTATATTTTCTTTTTTAGTATCGTTGATCGAGCTCCGCAACTTTTCTTAACATAGGAACAATTACATATCATTTATTCATCCGACAAGATTAAACAGACAGTTCATCGATATACGAACTATTTTGTTATTCTTCACATCATACGATTTATAAAAATAATTCAAGATATCAATGCACATGAAACTCGTAGATAATTAACCGATATCGCTAAATAAAATTCGAGCAAAGCAGATAATATCAGAGCCCAGCAAGACCCAAATATTCATTAAAGGATAATTTGCATTCTCCTCCTTGCAAAAGTCTACGATACCAGCTTATCTGAGAAACCGAAAAAGCCTCGGCTTTGAAGAATAGTCCAGTTACTCTGGGTGCCTAAGAAACCGCCTACAACCAGATCGCCAAAGAAGTTACGTATATTCGGCCGGGAGGCGAAAAAGGCTGCACCTAGAGAATGCCCGAAGAAAATTACAGCCAGCGGAATAACTGGCGGGCACGAAGCACGCCAAGATATTGACCGAGGTCGTATTGACCAGTGGTCGGCGTCGTCTCGCGTGCAAGTAGCCTTTTGCATTTGCACTCACACCGACACGAACGATCGCCGACGTATGTGATTCTGCCGCAACGCTCATTACGCTTCCCTTTCGATTTTTACGCGCGCTACGTGTGCAGCCCCGAGCGCATGCATGTTTCAATCATACGCGACCTTGTCTCCCTGACGCCGAGAAAAACAGAGGGACTGATCGAAACCGATTGGATGGCGGGATCAGCCGAAGAATTTTCAGCCCGGAAATCGCGAGAAACTTGGAGTTTATTCTGGAGCTTTCGATAAAACGCTCTGACGTCTTCTGCCTTTCGCCTGCCCGTTAATCTGAAAATGTGAAATTTGTATAGTTAAAAAATGGGAACAGTGACAATTTGCTCATTAATATCGTTTACGTCTTGAATAAGTGTACGATTTTTTTTTAAAACACTTCACTATTTTTTTAAACAGATTTCATATTTTCAGATTTAGAGAGGCATTGAGTTTCTTTATACATAAATTTCTTATTTGATCAAGTAGTTAACGCAGTTGCAGACTGTCTCTTAAAAAAATGTACGGCTATTACTTTTTCTCGAGTATCTTATTATTTTTCACTTTCAGTCAATAATTGAAAACGATGACGTAACCACAGGAGAATATCTAACATCGATGTACACAAGCATTCTCATTTCCTTGGGCTGTCAAGTCCATTAAGATTTTAATCAGAGAAAATACCGGGGGTAAGGAGAGTTCGTGCGTTGCGCTCACTCGCGTAGCCCACGAATGATAATATATAAGAAAGGATCGTTAAGACGTCATATCCCGTCGAGTTTTTTTTTTAAATCTACGTTAAAATAAAAGTCGCCGGCACGGGCTGCTCGCGAGGCGAGAGACGAAGGCGGCCGATAAGCGGAGACGGAAGTGACCAAAGCATACGGAGGGTTCGTTGACCTATGCCGGGGAGCGATCTATAGCCTCCCTCGCCACTGCCTCCCACACGGACAGCCCTCCTCGTATACACCACCTCGAGTGGACGTAATAGCCGCTGTTTTGTTTTGCCGCGACTATTACCGAGACGCCGCCGCTATTTCCCTCGGCACCGCGGCACTTACCTGCGATGCGATAGTTTTTTTTTCCAGCAGGAAAGTGCGCGAAAATTTTATGAGGCTGTTAAGGCCGCAGCTGAGATTTCGCGGAGATTGGCGTACGTTTCCAATTTCTTTTTTCTTAAAACGAAGTTATGGTTATATTTTTCCTACTATCTAAAGTTGTATCAGTGAAAAACTATTATACTTAGTGAAATTTTACTGGAAATTGGTGGAAAGAGCTCCACGATTTATATATTAGTGGCGCATGTTCTACTAATTTTAGTATATTTTCACTAGGTCAATTTTAGAAGGTAAGGATCAATAGTCGATTTTATTGTCATAAATATACAAAATAGGTGCGATTAAATTTTTTGTTTAAAGAGACTTGATAAAGTAGGCCAGTTTAATTCAATGTTTATTTTAAAATCAGTTTAAGGGCGAATGAAGTTAAATATAATAATTACAGATTTTCTTTTAATATTACGTGTTCAAAGTACTTTTACAATAAGTTAATATACTACTATTTATGTAATTGTGTATGTTAGATCTCGGTATGGGTTTTACTACACTCTCCGTTTCGTTTTTAATTAAAATATAGTATGTATTTAAAATATAGCATTACAAAATGTAGTATTCACTTAGAGTTCACCTATGAAAGTAAAATAAATAGTGAAAAAGACCTTCACGCAATAGAAACAAAATATTAACTACCATAAAGATGATCTATACCGAACAAACAGGTTATCGGGTGAGCGCTAATTAATCTTGGCTCAACGATGTTTATTTAATCTTAATGACCTTAGAAGAACGTAGAGCGCGATGATCAAGCGATTACGGTAAAACTACAAACTAGAGGAAACGAATTGAAAGTTGCAAGAAGGTCGACAAAGACAAAGAATAAATGAATGCTGTAAAAAAATTAAAAATTTAAGAAACACACCTTGAGGAGCCTTATCTCGCGGAGTGCGATTTTCCTTATCAGCGGGTCATCCTCGGTCTGCTGGAACTTCTTGACGGCGACGATGCGGCCGGTCTGTCGGTCCCTGCACTGGAAGACGACGCCGTAGCTGCCCTCGCCGAGTCGACCCAGTCGCTCGTAACGTTCCATCGCTTTGCTCGGTGCCCGCGACCTGCACCCACAACACGTTTAAAACAAATTTATTTACGTGTTTTATTTACGTGTCCATCAAAATTCATGACAATATACAGTCGTAAGAAAGATGCTCTTGTTTAAACAATTATTTTTTAATTTGTGTGCTCGATTCGAAGGAAGGTCGAGTGATGTAAGAAAAAATAATGAGTAAAAATTGCTGGTAATCAGTTACTTCGGAAGAATTTGATTTAAAAGCGATCATTTATTTTAAAAAGAAAATTTTCCACGTGAATCCAACAACCAATTAAACCGACCCTTATTTTTCTTTTTTTTTTTGTTTCAAGAGAAACGAAACATTTTTTTTCCACGATAATCGAAGAACCGATTAAGCGATCGTTTATTTTATTTATTTACTGTTCTTTTTTTTTAAGGAAAATTTGCATCTATATTACTTTAAAGTAAAGTAAAAGAAATGGAAGAACGAAGAAAAGGAGTTGAAGAACAAAGGGAAGATACTCGTCGAGGAACGTACTTCCTGTACTTGGCGAGGCATGGCAGGCTGAACTGTTGGGTGAAGAGCATGCTTGCCGCGCGAGGGCCAGCCAGGATACTGGCCGGCCGATGCGGCTCGCCATTGACCAAGGGTCAAGCTCCCCCATCGCCACTGCACTGGCCGGTGGCCACTGACGTGCAGGGCGCAGGCGCCCGCCCCCTTTTTTTCCCTATGCGCTCGGCAGTCGCCTCTGCATCTCACCGCCACCGATAAATCGCGCCCTCACCTGTACCTATCGGCGGCACCTTGCCGTTCGCCAGTATAGTTTAAGTAAAGTACTCTACAGTATGTGTACGGTCGCGGTGTCCGGCAAAATTGATGATGCTTTCGTACGTAGGATTCATTTGTTACCAATTCGTGAGATGTACGAGGCGATAAGCGTGCGTTGTTACAAAGGTAATTACGCTTTCTATATGGTATCGTTAATTTTAGTTTTTTTATGATTAATTTATGGAGTGTTAATTGCAGTTAAGAACTCTAAAAATAGTATGTACATAACGTATTTTCTTTAATTAAGAAGGACGCAAAGAAAATGTAATGCATAAATTACAAAATGAAAAACACAACGAATCAAATACAAAACAAAAAGTTAATACAATTTAAAGTATATTGAAGCAATAAATTGAGGAAATCGTTTTTTAAAATGCATTATTGCATTCGACAATTTTATATACGATTTTTTTAACGTAATTATATCCAACTTTTACCCAACAAAAAAATAATCGATAGATGCGAATAATACTTTTGTGCAGCACTGTACTGTATGCCGCATGGTATAATCGCATGGAATACTTTGTAGGAAAATGCGGATAATAACGATCCTCTTAATTAATACAGCAAAACTTGTTTCATTAAAGTAATCGTAAATAATGCAGTAATGAGAGTATCACAGTCATCGATCCGTAGCTTTACAATGTAAATAGCTTCAGGCTACATTGGAACGCTCTCATTAGTAAATGTAAATTATTTAATTTTGCGAAGGCTAAAAATGAAGCTTTATGCATCGCGGTTTTCGATTGAGGCACAACGGACGGAATTAATTACATACTAACTGATAGCAGGAGTTCTGAAAGCAGCTACCTTGGAAGTGGACTATGACTAATCATTTCCGAAGGGAGACCAAGGTGAAAAACTTTTTTCCCTTCTCCCCTATTTTTCTATTTGACAACGTGTGAAAAAATAAGCCGGCGGTGGCCTTGACGAACTGAACGTTTACATTTCTAGTTCTCGTATATTTTCTTTTATTTTTTAAAATATATTCATCTTCCTTATTGTATTGATCAATACAATCGTATTTCTTGGCAGAATAGTTGGTAGTTGTAATCGCAATTACGTTTGGCGCGAAGGGCAGGGCTCTTTTAATGGTAGATTAAAAAATTCAATTTGAAACGTAATAGGAAGGAAGAAATTAAGCCAATCTAAGCCAGGCATAGTCTGCGAAATGCATTGGAGCGTCAAGGTTGCCTTTATTTAAGCCTCTATAGCAACTCGTTAAAGTTGGCACAGAGGTTCCTGGTTTGAATTATCGAATGCCCGCCACACCTTGCAATTGTTTCAATTAATATTTTCATAAATAATAACTACGTTGTAATCATTTGTAAACACGGATTGTATAAAAATTTCACTTTTCGATTAACGCATCATCGGAAATTTTTAATCGATTGCATTTCGATCACTCGCGTAATCAATTCGAATTCCGTTAGATTAATTCCCGTTAAGTAATTAATAGCGCTCAATCGACAAATAATAGAACTCTCATGGATTCACATGCGTACTCACCATACTGGAAGGAATTGACTGCGATTTGCGAACCTCAGATCGGTGACCATTATATCAAAAAAAATTTAGATTTTCACGGAAATATTAGTGCGACTTAGCCAAAGGTCATCGGTATAAATCCATTGGTTAATTTAGTAATTGTGCGCGCACCATAACTAACTCGGCCAGAGGTTAGAAACCGTCACGACTCAAATCCATACCGGAACTGAAGGAATTAAAATTTAAACTGCGGGTGTGTGCTTAAGCGTGCAACTTCACTTTCTTAACGAAACTTGTACCTGTTGCAATTTCACCCCTCCCCGAGAACACGCGCGCCCATATTCATAAATCTCACATTATAACAAGAATTGATTTTCAAATTAAGAATTAATCACATTAATCACGGCTTTCTCATTATACCAACTGCCTGCGTAATAAATCTAAAATGCAAATTCGCATCGCTAGCAGCTGTAAGCAATCCGTCAGAAATTAATTTTTTTCGAGCGCCGTGCGCTGCTTTCACCACTGTTTTACAATAAATTTATCGATGAGTTTGAAAAAGTTATTTAGAAAATTGCGCCAAGTCGCCAAGGCTATTTTATCTATAATTTTTTTTCTTCGTCGCTCTCCTTACTAAGTAGACTACACACAAGAACAGCCGTAAAATATTCACACCGATCAAAATATCAACTACATCGTCAAATATCAAATCCAAAAAGTAGCATGCCAACGCGGCAAACAAATAAAAAAAATAAACACCTTCGATAACGGACAAAAAAAACAAAAAAACATTGTTAAACCACAATGCACAGAAAGCACCCCCTCGTTAATAATTCAAACCCTTAAGAAACTCTCGAAGGGAGCCTCGCCTTCGCCCTCCATGCTGTAAAAGGCATTATCACCTTTTCGACTAATTGTTAAAATAGCTTAGGTACTTACAGCAGCTGCAAAAAGGCGTTCATCGTGCTCTCTAGCCGTGACGGCATCGCCGGCGCGCATACCGAGCGCTACTACTGGCGACCGAGGCCCCTGGGCAGCCCGGAGCCCGTGGCCGCGCTATTGACAATCGATATTTCGCCGCGCGGGGTGCGAGCGGGTTTTCCGCGATCGGCGGGCTCTAACCTGTTGTGCGTGCCTTTTACACCTTGGCCAAGCAGGAAAAGCTCCGAATGGGTAGGGAGCAAAGTCGACTGCTCTTTTCGGGGAAGACTGGACGACCACGTCGATGGGGAAACGAACTGTAGTATCGCATTGAGTTTTGCGTACAATTACCTTTTTTTCTTCCTTCTATTCTGTTTCCAGTGGAGTCGCGTGCGTTGGAAGGGCGAACTCGTTTCTGTGTAATTACTGCACTTTTAGTTTATTAATTTTATTGTTCTCTGTTTTTTTAGATTGCGATCGGTTTTCTACGCCGTAGAGGTGTTCAATTATGTTATGCGAGTGTTTTTTTTGTAAGGATTTGAATTATTGATTAATTATCATTCGATGAAAATTGAGTCGTTTAGAAATCACAGTTTTTAAAATCGCTTTTAATTTAAGTTATCAAAGCCTCAAGCTCATCGGAAGCCTCAACCACTTTATGTATATCCTGTTAGGTCTAGGTATATACCATTAATGGTTATAGTATAGTAAATGGAGCACTGATTGCATAATCAACAATTTGAATAGCGTCAATCGAAAATAGAGGTTTTTTTTTTTAAATAAAGAGTCTACAAAAATAACTATTCCATAAGAATTTAAACAAATTATACAAAAGGATGAAAACAATTATTTAAAAACTGAATGGATCGACTGGGAATAATTGTAAAACTTTTCTTCATCAATATATTTACTGTAAACACTCAAATTAACAATAGAAATTAAAAGAATCGTGCAAAAGTTAAAAAAATTGAGCGAAAGTTTAAAGTAAATTTTTAAAAAGTCCTAAATTTTTTTAAAATATATATATTTTAAAAAATTGAGGATAATGCACACTTATATCGTTAAACTTGACCGTATGTTTATGTGCGCGTTCAAATAAAAAATGTAATGTTTGTATGACGTGGAAAAGTAGTCGTGATCGTGATCAGAAACATGAATGCAAGCAATGCAAAGGATTGATCATCAGCAATAGCGACCGATGTCAAAGCCGTACACATCCTTTTAGCCGAGGAATGAATTATTTAAAACAATGTGGAACACTTTATTGTCCATAATCGTGCGTTGTTATCAGCGAAAGATGAATCATTACACTTTGAAGCTAATCAGACGATCAACGGGTAGACAACAACTTGAAAACGACATACAGGTGTATAATAAGAAGGGTGTAATAATCGTTATTTTAATATCGTGATATGGATTATCGATGCTACATTAGTGCGTCTTAAGGCTTGATTATAGGTGCGAAGGGTGGCCATACATTACAAATAAGTTTTATCGCGGGTTAAAATTTTTTTCATGGTATAATGGTACGCGTTGGTCATTATGTTGATCATTACTGTTGTTTAAAAAAGAAACAATCAAGTAATGTAAAGACAATAAAAGGGTACGCTGAGTGGAATGCGCTAATTTATGTATTCTTTAACTATTCTTATACTTATGGAAAAGCGTGACTAACGCGACGAATCCATTAATGTTTAATAGTCTAGCAATAATTTCACGTCGATAGAAGCGATGATTACAAGAAAAAAAAGTTGCTAGGTCAACTATTTTTATTACTTAGAGATGGGGTCGTCGATCGAGTCAGTACACTTAAATGAATGTATGCCATTGGCGTGAGTGTCATGTGAAGAGGACAGAGATCGGAAATGCAAATACACTAACTCAGTTTTCTGACCTTAAAACTCCTTTATAAAAACATTTTGGAAAATAATCTTAAATTAATAATATAAAAAATTATAATTTAACGATAATATTTAACAAATTATTCTAATTTTTAGATCACCATACAAACGAGTCATAGTACAATAATCCTATTGTCTTATTTCAAAAACTTTTCTGAACGTAATAAAACCGTACAAATAATTTAAATGAACGCATAATTAATATACCGTCTCAGACTCTTCGTAGTCTTCGTTATCAGTCGTAAAAATTCCAGCAAATCATGTCCGACCATACTCGGCTCGTACTACTTGAACCACTTTTTTTTTCTTCTCGAAAACGAAAGGAGACCGAACTCGTAACGAGAACGGCACGAAATAAAAGAAAACTGAAGTCGAAAACTCGGTGTACCACTGGATATGAATATAAATCCGAAGACCGGGTCGACGCGCCGCTTTTATAACGAACTGCAGCACGTCGGAGGCTCCGGGAAAAACTTATGGCTACAATTTCCTGCGATCCCGTCTGTACCTCGGCGCACAGGTCAGTCGATTATTATCTCGGCAGCATCGGCGTCGCGTGACCAAAGCCCAAGGTTGATCCCGCGCGTGGCGCGGATTTTCGCCGCTTCCCGCGCGACCGATTCGAACGTCGCCGGTACGCCAGCACCGCGCGAATGACGTGCGCACGCGCGTCCACCATCCCTCCCCCCTTTGAGTCTTTTTTTTTGTCGTCGACCTTTTCCTTTTTATACACCGCGACGACGTTCGACGCCTGTGTTATGTGTACGAAGTACTTTCGTCAAGACGAATTTGGCATGCTGCTCGGGTAACATACGTTTAAAGGGTTGCTCGCATGTTTGGCCGATAATTTAGATGCTATCGGATTGTGACGTGAGTCGTGATGTTATGTATGAGTATTTTTATTGCTTTTCACTTATGCCTTGGGCTAAATCTTTGGAATTCTGATTATTGTAACTGGCCTTTCTTTTTACAAGCGGTTTTAAATCGTAAACGATTGATATAACATTTTTAGATCTGTACACTGAAATTTAATTTTTTGAGAAATTAAACAATTTAGCGACTAGATAAATAAATGGAATGATACGATTTTAATAAAAGAAAGAAAGAAAGAAATCGTTTATTTTTACAGTGCGTTGAGGGACTGTAAAGTAAATATAGCGGAAGCTTAATAGTACTATGGAAGAAAGTTTGCCTTAAAAGCATAACCAAACGTACTTTACTTTAAGCGAATGTAACCGTGCAAATAGATACACGTGTGGTGCATAAGACCACTCAATATTTACCTGTATCGAACAAAAGTAAATCACGTTTCCTTCAACTCTAACGCCAGGAAAAAATAGTAGTTAAAGCGTCCGTGAATTTCATTCATTATTCAACTAATCGATTATTAAACTAATTAATTAAACACAGCAACATGTCATAGCATATTTGCAGACAAACTTAAAAACAAACAAAAAAGAATAAAAAATAAACAAACGCCGACGCGCAGTGTGTCAATTCAGCGGATAAACAATCGCGCAATGACCAACTCGCAAACAACAGGTAAAAATAAAGCGAGATCGTGATGGGCAATCAGCGGCGCGTCCGACGTGCGAATCACTCGAGAATCCGCCAACTTTCGAACTTGGAGTGCGAATAAAAGCGCGGGGGGGGGGTCGGGCCTTTTATACACCCCTCCCCCGGAAATTCGGAAACACGCGATCTCCGCGAACTTTCTCGGTCCGCGTCTACCTTCGACCCGCGGCAAAATAAAAGCTAAAAATAAATGATGAAGAAAGAGAGCGAGAGGAGCGGCGTACCTGCTCCGCGGCAGCAGGGGCAAGGTGCTACCAAACAGCCAGAGCTTGCCGTCCTGGAGCCATTTGTCCATAAAGCGGCGGGGGTGGCTAGTGCTGCTGGCGCCTCGGGATTGCCGGGGGTCGCATCGCGACCGCAGCCTCTGCCTCGTGGTAAGGATCGCCCTCGTCGACGTTACTCGCGCGGCGGTCGGACATGTTATAAGGGGGCGGCATATCGACGCGCGCCACCGGCGTACGACGAGCGGGGCTTATAGCCCGCAGGAACACGAGGCTCTAAAGCCTCGCGTGTACTTGTGTGCGGACGGGCAGGTTTAACGGAGCCGCCGAGTTATAATCGATAGGGGATTGCCGTTGGAGACGTACGGACGCTCGGCTTGCTGATGCCTTACTTTTTTTTTCTCAGCGTGATTCGTCGCTTCGCGGGCTTTCGTGATAGCCTGTCGTTGCTTTTTTTGTGTGGGTGAGTTGCGATTGTATAGGGTATGGAGTTGTCTTCGTGTGGGTGTGTTTTCTTTTGTTCTCTTAGTTGAACTATTTAAAGAGTCGTGAGTGTTAATTTATTAATGATCTTTACATTTAGTACTCACCGTAATGTAAATATATATATATGTGTGTGTGTACATGAAGAAATTTAACATTGAATATTTATTTTCTTATTTACGTTGAACGTAGTAGATTATAATCGCGTAAGAGAATTAAATTATTTAAATGAGGACTACATTTAGTTTTTTGTATAATAATTATATATTTTTATTTCTTTCTTATCATTACGCCATAGCATATATAAGTCTATTACTTTGAACGCTGGTTTCTTTAATATACATAGAATATTACATATAAAAAGCAACGGAGGACGGAGTTGTATATCGACCTCGGTCGACGACAAATATCAATGTAGTAATTGTGGACAGCATTAAATCGCCTCGGGCTCTCGAAGAATATTTTCAAGCGCAGCTTAAAGTATAATAATATCCTTTTTGTCTTGAATTGTAATGTTTCGTCTAATAAACATTATTCTTAATTCTTACAGCGAATCTCTAATTTTAGAATTTCTTTAATTAACGTTATTGTGCACGAAACTTTTACTGTATCACGAAACAATTTATTTTAATTTGTCGCATTTGCCTTTAAGACGCTGTAAATAATTTTCAATAAAATCTGAACAATTAGTTAACGAACAAGCAAAAATCATGATTTATCACAACTTTGTAAGAAAAATCACTTAAAACAGTATAAAACAATTGACAAAATAACGCTTAAAACTAATACATTGCACACTTTTAGTCACAAAAAATCGAAGAACGCGTGGACAAACCTTGGCAGTTTTTTTTTTGTAAGTCCACTTGTCTAAGCGCAGACGCGGAGGACGGATATCCTTGTTCGAAGAAGAGTATGACGAACGATGAGACAGCAAAATCCGGAAACGTCGCAATTCGTTTTAGACACTCTTGGTGTGCCTCTGCGACGACGGGACGGATGGAGTTTTGGGCTTGTCGCTGTCGGTAGTTTCACCGCGCACGGTAAAGGTCACATAGTACCTCTTGGTGCGATCAAGTTTCTCGGACGGAAGAGCTATCACTTGTTTCTCGTCGCCGTGGCTTACTTCCACCTTGAACATAAAAAACGAAGTACATTTTATAAGCCGAGAGAATTTTTCAGAAGCTACAATTTAATCATCCATATTCTGTGTGATGCTCTACGGTTTTGGCTACTTCTATGATTATGTGGTACTGCTTATTTATACATTGAAGCTCCTACAGGATCATGACAAACTAATTTTTGCTTTTACAGGATATTCATGAATTATTCGATTATGGCATTCGCTTGACAAGATTTTTGTTTTGTAATATACCGTCATCTGTCCCCGCCCACGTCCTTCGATCCTCGGAAGAAGACTCGGTCGTTCGGGGGCGCCTCCACCTACTGCAATTATAGTCTAAAATCAAACATTGCACCCGTTTCTTTCCAACAGCTACGTACGTACTGGCAAATAGTGGAAAGCAAGCAAGCGGACGACTAAGACGACGGATATACCAGCCGATCGCAGTGGCTTACTTACGATACGTGTATATCGGTACGGAGGTGTAGGCACTTGTTGCGTGGTGACAGCGGTGAGTTTTCTGCGTGCACTGCTTCGCCTCGGTGCACCAGTCAGGCGTTGTCGGTCGCCGCTGCAGTCTCCTCAGCTGCTCGTATAAAAACGTCTCGAAATGTCTGCGAGATAAAGACAATTTTTACAATTAGATTTCAGCATACAGTTTCTATTTTATTTTTCGAAAATAAAATTACCTAAAAGTATAGGGTTGGTCATATCTGGCTACTCCCAGAGCTGGTCCACTCATTCCGGCCTTGTGAAATGCCTCGACCTGTAAAAGTGTTCGATCAACCTGTTAAGGTTCACAATCTATCAATAAGATACATTTTACATTTGCGTTGTTTAAAAATGTGACATCATTATAAAGTGTGGCACGAGAATGGAAATTCAAATCTATCGATTTTGAAAGATGAATCAATGCACGGAAATTTCCAACATCGTTTATCCACACGTTGATAAAACAGAATTTATCCGATAAGGTAGAAATCGTGAGCTTCACGAGCGCATAGCTGTACGCAACTTGTTTAAAAAATCGTTTAAACACTGGACGCTAAAGACATGAAATGCAGCTTCGTCTGAAACTGACCTGGCGTTTAACGAGCACCTGCTCATTAGCCCGGCCGTGCCTGATTTGCAGTCTCTTGAGCTCCATGAGCTGGAAGAAGATTTTGCGCTCGAGATGGTAGCGCCTGAGGCTGACCTGCACGTCGCGCGTGATCGTGTCCATGTGCAGTGCTTGCTGGCGCTCCGTGTTCGGATAGCACTTGCTCGTGCGACGTGGTATCCGCGAGACTCTGGGACTGGGCTCGATGCCGCTGTCGCGGCCTCCGCTGTCCCGACGCTGGCGGAAACGACCGGCGATCAGGTCGGACTGGTGGTGACGCTTGGGGCTCGACAACCGAGTAAGACGCGCGTGCGACTTCGTTTGCAGCTGCAAGGAAAAACGTCGTAGTTTTACATTTTTTCTTTGTACACTCTATTGAAAGGGTCTTATAAAACTCCATAAAATGGTATATAAACAGTATAAAACAAGATAAATAAATTATCGGATTTTATAAAATTTACACATTTTTATAGTATTTTATAAGATTGTTTCCACGAGGCAGGTTTATAGTAAGAATATCTTCTAATGATTGAGGAAAGATGTAGAATAATTAAGACTCCGCAAAACGATAAAATGATTCATCTTTATTATGTCCAGATTTAAAATGATTCTCTATTAACAACCACCTAAAAATCCATTTAAGATCTTTTCGAGATAATTGTTTTAATACAATATTAATATTAATTTAATAATTATAAATTTAAAAAAGAATAAATATAAGATCTTATTAAGATTAAAACGATTTTTATAAGATCTTATGTATAGAAAATTAAAAAAATTGAATATATAAAACTAATATTAAAATTGTATTAAAATTACGATCTCGAAAAGACCTTAAATTAATATTTACATATTTACTAAAAGAGAATCTTTTTAAATCTTAAAAAATCTTAAATTTGGACATAATAGAGATGAATCTTTTTATCGTCTTATTTCAGTCTGAATTATTTTTACGTGGCTTATTCTACTCTTTTTACAGTTTTTCTACGCAAAAAGTTGATCGCGAGGATCAAGACCTGCGGAAGCGAATCGACTGCCGACGTTCTGGCGCCCATCTCTTCCTCGCTGGTGCTGGGTAGGACTCTGACGATGCCGACGCCATCACTGTCGTCTTCGTGATCGTCTTCTTCGTCCTCCTCTTCGTCCTCGTCGTGCTCACCGGCCTCGCCGACTGCCCGCCTGATCTCTTTGTCTATCTCTTCGTCGTCCTCTTCGTCCCACTCGGGGCTCTCGATTACAGCGACTATTGCGCTTCGATCGGGCGAGCAATCCTCCGAACTCTCGAAGAGTTGGGCTTTGTTGCGCACGCGGCGTTTTCCCGTTGACGGCCTTGAGCCGCGACGCAATGCCTTGCCACCTGGCGAACTTGATGAACTTTCGTCTGCGAAACGGAAGCCCTCAGTACCTACGGTATAAACGAAAATTTAATTTTTTGTAACGATAAATCATGTTGTATTATTATTTGTTTATTTTAAATCGATGTGATTTATTCAAGTAACCTGGTATTTGTGATTCATTTTGGGCCTTTGGCGTCTGCTCCTCAGCTTTAGCTGTCTCATCCTTCGATTTATTTTCTTTTGATGACCCATCCTTAATTTCTAATTCCGATTTTGCCTCTGAAGTGTCTTTTGCTTTGACTATTGAGTCTCTTTTTGCCTCCTTTGCATCCTTGGGCTCGGATCCCTGTTTTCCTTCATCGACAATCGTCTTATCTCCTTCGTCTAACTTTGCTTGTGACTTTTCTACTACAGTTTCTTCCGAAGATTTCTCATTCTTACTCTTATCTTCAGAAGATTTGTCCGCAACTTTTGCATCGAGAGCAGTTTTCTCATCAACGGATGTTCTCTTCTCAACTCTCGGCGTCGTCTCCCATGGACTAGCTCCTTTCGAGCTCGATGTCTCCATCGAAGTAGAGTCTTCCGAGGCTAAAATTTTTTGTTCCTCGGTTTTCATGGCATCTTGCTGCTTATTCTCCTCGCCTTTTGCTTTCTCGCTTGATTCCTTTTCATTCTTTTCCTTCTCACTGTTTGGCGGCTTTTCATTTGCGTTCATTTCCTTCTCGCTTTTTTCCACCTCGCTTTTCTCCTCGACAGAAGTCTTCTCATCCTTATCCTCGTCCTTCTTATTCTCCTCCTCCTCCGACTTCTGCGACATTTGTTGCCTCATTTCTTCCATATCCTTGCGAAGATCGGCCGCCTTTGCCAGTAGAGCGTTCTGCAGCTCGTCAGCCTTCTCCAGGATATCCTCCACTTTACTACGCATCTGCTCGTCACCCTCCTGCTCAACGGCGTCTCCTGGCGCATCCCTCGAACTATCCGGCGCACCAGTCTCGTGAATATCCGCCGTTATCGTCACCTGCTCCACTGTCTCCTGGCTCGTGCTGTCCGGATCCTTTTCGAAGGAACGCTGCTGTTCTTGGCTCGACGGCTTCCTCTTCTCCGGCTTGTCCTTCTTCTCGCGTCTCGATCGATCCGACTCCTTATCCTTCCGCGGTGTCTTTTTCGCGGCTGCTTTGGCGTCCTTGTTGTCTCGAGGTGTTTTGGACTTGCGCCCCGAGACGATCTTCTCGGACGTCTTCTCGATCGAGCGCTTGACTACGACAACCTCGAGGCTGTCGTCACTGACACTCGCACTCTCCTCGTCACTTTTGGAAGAACCTGTTCGACCTCCACTCTCGGAAGCGCTGACTGCTCCGTCCTCCTGACCACCTTCCCCTTTCCGCCTCGAGTGCTTCTCGCTCTTTCGTCTTCTTCTTCTGCCTTAAAATAATTCTTATTAGTTCAAGCTTTCTGTTCGGGATACCACTTGTAGATACTGCTCATGCGAAAATTGTTGCAACACGATTTCAGTGATATCAAAATTTATATAAAAATCAATTTTTAAGCCTAAAAGGTATAACCATCAACGTTATAATCGTTTGTTCTGCTTGAAATCGTGTTGTAGAATGCAGGTATTATGTGTCGCTTACCTTTCTCGTCGAGGTCATTCCCCTCATCGTCGTCGGGGTCGCTGGGTCCGTCGAGATCCTCTTCGTACCTGGCGTTCTCGCTGAGGGCTCGTCTCTGGCGCTCGGTCGCTCTGGACGACGATTTGGAGTGGCGAAGCTCCTCCTCGCTGAAACTGCGGCTGTCCTGACGTGAGAGCCTGCCTGCGATTCGCTCGTTTGCGGGTACGCCGCTCCGTCCATCGCTCCTCGTAGTACAGTTCGGGGTCACGAGATCGGTGACGGTGGTGATGGTAGCGCGGGCTTACGTCATTCAGTTCCGAATCTGAGCTTGTCTCCGCGTGTCTCACGCGCAGCTTCGTTGAGAACACTGCAATTATCATTTAACTTTAGTTAAGATACGCCGCGATGTCGCTTGATTTGTAAACAATTTATTAGAATTTTAAATATAATTCTCAATATGCAAATTTCCTTTCGTTCATACGGTGAAAGTTTTCAACAATGGCTAAAGACTGCTTTAATTTTTTATGAAAAGAAAAAAAGAATTTGTTTTAAAATTTAGGCAGATGATAATTATGATATTAAAAGGTCTAACCAGACGCAGCTTATTCTACTTGCATTAAGATGCATTTCTCGCATTTAGTTTTTTATGGAGTTGATCAAAGATTTATGAGCCAAGATTCTTACTTATTTTTAAGGTATTTATAAAATTAAATGTTGAAAAACTTCAGGCGACACAAAAAAATCAGTACGGTTCAGTAGAAATCTTATTCCAGTGATGTCTGACCGAATCAGGGTTATACTACTTGAGAAGATGTGCGTTTAACATGAACACCGGAAAAACGTAAAAAAATTGTTGTAGATGGAAACATATTATTAAGGTATTTACATAGTTAATATACATTTAAAAAATCCCGACCTGATACATAAAAATTTTAAGGAATAAACAAATGTTATTCCAGCGATGTCTGACCGAATCAAGATCGTACTACTTAAATTTAATTTTTCTTTCTTTCATACGGCTAAATTTTCCATCAATGTAAAAGTTGCTTTTTTTTTAATAATAATAAAAACGTGATAGAATCATTGCCTTTAGGTGGCGGTCCCTTGTGCGATCGCAGCTGCTGAGCGGTGGTCCCGCCGTGTAGCTGTATGAGCTTGGCGCAGTCACGGTGCCCGCGGTAAAGAGCCGCATCAAGGGCCGTCATCAGGGCACCCTTGCTCGTGCGCAGGAGCGCGTTCACGCGAGCGCCGCCGTCCAGGAGAAGCTTGCACACGTCGAGGTGGCCGTGGAGCGCCGAGACGTGCAGCGGCGTTTTTCCGTCCTGCGTGGCGACGTCCAGCAGACTGGGCCGCCGACGCGCCAGCCACCTGACCAGGTCGACTCGACCGGAGGCCACCGCTTCATGGCCAACGCCTGTTCCGCGTACCGTCCGTGCGTGCAATGAGCCCCCATGTTGCGCCAAAATCTTTAGCGTCTCCAGTTGACCCTTCGCTGCTGCACACAATGCTGGCCTGCAATAAAATTTATATCATTTTAGCGCTTAATCGTCATTTATCCGCATAAAAAAATTTAAGTTAAGGATAAAGTTTACACAAAGTTCATGTTTGGCATTCGTTGATATGAGCATGGGCAATGAGACTAAATAATAAATAATTTTGCAATACTTTATATACAAACTTCGGATGAAGTATTTCTTAAATTTAAAAGACGTTCACATGACGAACATTAAAAACGAATAAACTGTAAAGAATTATTTTCTATATTACGCATATCACGCTATATCACGCATCTAAAAACTTCTATAAAATATATAAGAAGCAAGTTCGGTAAAGTCTCATTGCCTATGTTCATATCAACGACCGCCAAACATGATCTTTGGGAAAATTTTGTCCTCACTTAAATTTTTTTACGCGGGTATTCAAAGTTAATAGTAGATTATGCACCTAGGGAGTAAAGAATGTCTCAAATCGCATGTAAATTATCTCGCGAGGCGAAACTGACGGTAAAAAAACATACAATTTGAGGGATTCCTTACTTACTTCGTTTTTTACAGGAGGGGCGTAAATTGCGTATCCTGCTTTTCGTCCGGAGAGTGCACACACGTATGCACTTCACGCGTCGTGTGTAAAAAAGATTCTTTTATCTCAAATATAATATAACGTTTAATTCCATTAGATAAAAAGTAAGTGCAAGAGGTATTTTTCGGTCATTACTTTCTACGTTAATTAAATATTTAATAATCTGAGCGTGAATTACCGATTAAAAGCTACTAAATTGCATTACTTTTTATATTAAAAGAGAGAATCATTAATCTGCAGCTAAACAGCGCTTATTCGAGGTGCATAAATCAAGATATGCGGGGTAACGAAGAGTAATGCGAGGAGAAAATAAGACTCACGTCCTGCCCTTTCGATCCTGCCGATTGGGGTCGGCGCCGAGCTTGAGCAGCAGCGCCGTGGCATCGGCGTGACCAAGTGTCGCCGCGTAATGTAACGCCGAGCAGCCGTTGTCGTCCACATGGTCGGGTTGCGCGTCGCAAAGGTTCACCAGAGCCTCGATGCATCTCGCGTGGCCCCGGGAGGCAGCGCAATGCAGGGCCGTCAGGCCGTCCTTATCCGATGCGCCAGCCACCGCCGAACCACCGGCTCTGTTAGATCCAAAATATATTTAAAATACTGTTTAATGATTTTTTTAAAGTAACTTAAATTGATAGTAAAATAATCGCTTTATTATTTCCTTGATTTATTCAATTTAATCGCTTAATTTCAAACACTGTTCCAGAGACGCTTAACAGCTTTTACTAAACGCTTTGTGATTTTTCATACTAGTGTATAATGAAAGAAGAGAAGTACTATTTTGTTGTGTATTCACAATTCTCCCTACTCTCGAAATCTGAAAATGCGAATATGATATGTGAAAATAATTTGACTTATAAATATATGAAAATTCACTTTACTATTTTTAATATGTGCATATTAATATACTGAATTAGTGAAATTTTATTTCTCACATTCTATTCGTCAAATTTATTTCACACATTACATATGTGAATATTTACATATGTAATGTTTAATTTAATTCACATATTTACGTTTAATTAGCGGACGTGTTTTAACCTTTTCATAATGTCACTATTCACATTTAATATGTGAAATATCACATTTCCAGATTTAGGGAGCAGGAATGCCTTGCAGGGCTACTGCTTAAATATAGATCTAATTTAAATCTTCCGTCGTCGATCGAAGGCCAAACTCAAATATCGAGCCACTTAAAGGACTTCTCGTTTAAGAGCCCGGTCAAGGAAGACAAGGTCGCAATTTTCAAAGGCTCGACCCTATTGACGTCGCCCCCCTTAAATCTCAGTCGGCGATAGTCGCGATAAATCGAGCGTGGCGCGCGCATAAATTCGCCGGCGTCTCACCTGACGAGGGCGAGGATCGCCTCGACGCTTCCGGCGCTGGCGGCCCAGAGGATCGGCTGGCGGCCGTCCTCGTCGCGCGCGTTCACGTCCGCGCCGAATTCCAGCAGCGTCTGAAGGACCTTGAGGCCGACCTTCTTCGGGACGGCGAGCTCGGCCGTGGCCGCGGCGCCGCAGCATTGCGCGGCGTAGTGCAGCGGCGAGCCGCCACGCAGATCCGCCGTCGAGGGACGCGCACCCGCCGCCAGGACCAGGCGCACGCATTCCACTTCGCCGCATACTGTGAATAAAACGTGGATGTTAGTTATTTTTTTGGATGTTCAAACCAATTTTTAAAGTTGGATAGGTTTTGGGATGTCGCGAGGATTTGGATGTCCGATTTAGCAGGGGGTTTATACTTAAATCAAGTTGCATTTTCAAAAAGAGTTCTTTCGTGGCGATTATAGGCGTATTGCTAATTTATAAAACGGAAAAGAATTTAATTGTTATTTAAAAATTTATCCGGACGGAGATAATCATGTTTGAAGGTCTCACCGGACACTGCTAGTTGTACTGAGATTAAGCTGCGTCTCTTGTATTTAGTATTTTATGGGATTCATCAGATTTATGGCAAATCAAAAATCTAACATATTGTTAAGACATTTACATAATTATATTATAAAAATCTCGATGTGATCTACAAAAATCAGTAGGGTTCAGTATAAATCTTATCCTAGTGATGTCTGACCAAATCAGGGTTATACTACTTGAGATGATGTGCGTTTAACATGAACACCGGAAAAATGAAAAAAAAATGTGGTAGATGGAAACATATTATTAAGGTATTTGCATGATTAATCCCGTCGTAACACACACAAATCGCAAGAGGTCAACGAAAATCTTATTCCAGCGATGTCTGACCGTATAAGGGTTATACTACTTAAAAGAATAGGCCTTTAATGTGAGCACGTAAAAAAACGGAAAAAAATTTGGGACAAAGGAAACAGATTAAATAAATGGTTTCCTATTATTAAGACGTTTTTATTTACTCGAACGATTATAATTGCAGTTAAATGAATAATAGGCACCAAAAAAGGTTAATCAGGCGTCATCTCACGTTTCTTGTGAATTCGGTCAGGCGAAGCATGTAAATTCGCTTGGTTTACTTAAAGGGCAGTTAAAGAATCATCGCGATTATTAATATCCACGGTATTAGCATAAGCTCGTTTCCTTTGCTGACCCAATAAGAAATGGAATTCGTGCGGCTGTAAAAAAGATTGCCTAAATAATAATCCGTGGCTAAATCTAGGCGCTAGCCGTAACGACATGTAACTAGGCCATCTCTCGCGTACGACTTGGAAAAGGTAAAGGGAGAGATAAACCTCGGCGGAGAGTGAATAAAAAAAGGGCAGTACAAGCCGAAAGTGGAGCACTGACGGAGATTCGGGAGAGACTAACGAGTGTCGAGACCGATTTTCCAGTGCGATTTGAATATATAAGAACTTCTCGGTCCTCGATCTTTCAGTGAATCTCGTTTTTTTTCGGGACCGTTGTTTATTACTTTTACTTTCGCTACTTGATTCATCTTTTTTATTAAGTATATTAATAAAGTTTTTATTTTTTATTTGTATTATTCAAATATAAAAAAATAACGCAAAGTTAAATTAGTCTCCACTGAGAGAAATGTTATAGAAAATTACTATTCAGCTTGGCAAAAATTGCCATCTATATTAATAAATAATAAATATTAAATATTACTAGATTCCTAGTATAATTTATGATACAGAAATGTAATTTTTTCACTAAATGCAGTTTGCGGTTCCGCTCCCAGACTGAATAGTAAATTTTATTAGAATAGCAGTAATTTTTCCAAAATACTTCTCTCAATGCAGTAAAACTACTATGTCTATAGTAGAAATTTATGTTTTATCGAAAAAATCATCATAAGTCAAATAGGTATATCCACTGATCCTACGGAACATAGTAATTTTTACTATAAAATATCTCTAATTGTACTAACAACTAGTACGAACAAAAAATTACAGAAGAATCTATTTCCCCAATAACAATTTTAAATCGCGACTTATCTAGATCAGTTAAACAAAGCTGGAACGCACTCGATCACCTCCGTGCAACTGGGATGCATTAATTAACTACCAATATACAGCATTGATTGCCGAGCCATCGCAATTAGCTATACACACATGGCAAAGAATGGGCACATGCACAGAGCATCAAGCCTAATCGCATTTCGTCTAATGGTAGCCTTAAAGAAGAACTAACGAGCGACTCGGCCCATCAATTTCAATTATAAGCAAACTTGCCCCAATCTGGCCAGGCCGGCGCGCACCTTTCCCTTTTCCAGGGATCGCCGGCCGGGCGGCTCGCGTGCGGCCGGAATAGCGTCACACGCGTCGAGTTGACCCACTGACCCGTGCTGCTCACGGACCGGCCACCCGGCGACTTATTGCCCTCCGCTGAGAAAAGATCGCGCAGCGACGATAGTCCGATTAAGCGGCCGGCCGCCCCGAAATATCGGGCCCCCGTCGGGCTTGCTCGCGCGCGTGTACCGCCCGTCAGTCGGCCATACGTCAAGCCTTTGTGCCCCGGCGACCGATAAGGGCGAAATTTCGTCTGACTTGTAGCCGCGGCGGTCTATCGGGGTGCCCGAGATAGCTTTCTTTTTATGCGGCGACCTGGACGCTTTAGGTGGAGGAAGTCCAGATTCCACTTGAGGCAATCGGCGCGATGAGTCGACGGAATTCGCCGGTGTTTACCCGCCGGCGGTTTCTGGCCTCTTAGATTATCTTTTATTTATGGATACTTTGGGTAATCTTTTCCAGTTCTGTGAACTTTGATAGTGCTTAGTGCTTTAATTCGCGAGAAAACTGGGTATACATACTTCACGGAATAAATTATGTTATTATACCGTTTTTAAATATATTATTATATTGATTTAGATATTTAAATATTAACCGCGGTAATATGTAAGTTCAAGAATTTAACGTGTACCATTTCTATCGTCTAGAATTTAACAAAAATATATTTTATTCGTAAAGCGATATACTATAATTGACAATTAATTTTGGTGCAGTTAAATTTTCACTTTAATTTTATAGTAAAATTAACTCCCTTCAACGAGTGAAATAGAGTGATTTTTTTTTATTTTTAAGTAGAAAAAAAGGTAGGGAACTTTTAACGCGTAACATGCTACTCTCTTAGAGTGAAGTTTATTCTACTTTATAGAATTAATTTAAATCACTCTGTTCATGTAGAGTGAAGTTTAACTTCAACGGTTTTAGCGTGTACAATTAAAAATCTATTAACGATATATTTTATGTTATCTCTTTAAATAATAACTGATTAATCAATGACACATAAAGGTATAGGCATAAGAATTTAACGTATCACTTTGTACGAAAAATTAAAAAATAAATGTAATTTAATGTTACATTACAAAGCGATATATGTAATACATTTTACTCGCCATTCATAAAATAGTAACTTGACAACGATATTACAAAAAAAAGGTTCGCATTTTAATAAATATCAGCGTTACTCTCCGACACGCTCCTCTACCTCCGAGTATAAAATAAAGTATATACAATAAAGTTATTAAATCGTCGCGACGCATCTCCATAACGCCGGTAGTGCGGATAGCTCGGCGTATCGCGGAGACGCGAAACAATCCGCCAGTGGATCGATCGGCCAAGTCGCCGGTGGCAAAGGGAGCAGGAAAAAAGTAAGAGGAGCTCGCCGCTTACCGGTGGCCCAGTGCAGGACGCTGTGCCCCTCGAGGTCCTTGGCGTTGACGTCGGCACCGTTGGCCAGGAGGACGGCGACGAGCTGGTGGTCGCCGGCGATCACGGCTAGGTGGAGGGGCGTGTGGCCCTCGGCGTCGGGCGAGTCGACGAGCTCGGGCGCAGCCTGAGCGACCGCGCCGCCCGTCGCCGCGTCCATGCAGTAGTGGAGGGCGCTGCGCAGCGCCCGGTCCCGGTAGCCGATCGTCTCCTCCTGCTCGCGTAGCAGCTTTACCACGCGCGCCCGGTCCGCCTGCTGGCAGGCGTGCATCAGCGGCGTCGCCCCGATGCCCAGCACCCTACGGGTTCATCGATTTTTTCGTATGCAGTTTTTTTCTGCCCTTTTACGAGGGGTTTCATATATGAGCGGGAGGCGTTGCACTTTCTTTTTCTTTTATTCCAGAACTGAATGAATTTAGCGAGATCGATATCGTCGGTAAGGAAATTTGCTGCGTTTAAGCGGGATATACTGTGACAAAAAATTGTTAATTTTAAGCAAACATTTATTTCAATAGTACTTATTAAATATTTTATCGAGTCAAAAAATTATTTGTTTAAAACTACTAAATTTATTTAAAAACAAATAAATCTATTTAATTTTAATAAAATCATTATTTGAATGAAAGAAATATTTAATGAGTACTATTTAATAAATCATTTTCTTAAAAATAACTTTTTTTTTTCAGTGTGAAGTGGAGTGAAAATTAACTCTAGTGGAGTCAAATTTTCACTTTAATTTTATAGTGAAATTAACTCCCTTCTTCGTCGTCAGAAATTAGCTCCAACTGTTTTAGCGTGTAAATGTATAAATGTTGAAATTTAAAGAGAGATTGAATTTTTATTGAATAAATTAAACTAGCCTACGTAATTATTATTTACTACGAGCACGGTACAAAAAATATAATAAGCGAAATATTATTTCTCACAAGGGTAGCACAATTAAGATTTAGTGCGATATTAAATTAAGCCTTTATTATTCTTTACTCAAAGTATCATTTGTTAAGTTGCATGCACACTAATATTCTAATGCACTCGAATTTGATTGGCTCTTATCAAAATTGCCAATCGCATTATTAAAATTTAACACGCTAATAAATAAGCGAACAATCAACGCTACTACAATGTTGTTTCTTAAAAAATAATAATGCCAATCTAAAAAATCACTCCTACAAGCCTGCAACTATAAACCGCTACAAATAAATTAAAATTTTCAGCTTGAAATTGTTCAACAATTTATAAAGCAATAGATTTTTTTTAAATAATAAGCAGTAAATAAAAGTATGAAAGTAATTAATTTATATAAAAATAATTATAAAAATAATTAAATTGAATAAACGAGATTACTTATAGGGTCGACGACGTTGAGCCTCGTGTTGCTTGAGTAGTCCGGGAGCGACGCCGCCGTTCTTCCAGGTGGAAGCCGAGGCGAGCTTGCTCTTCTGTCGCTGTCCCGGGAAGGGCGTGAGCGGGGGCAGCGTCACCTCCTCCTGCTTGAATCGCGCGTTGTGCTGGTGATGGTGCTGCGGATGATGCTGTTGCTGCTGAGACCTGTCCTGCGTTCTCGGGGCGATCGGCGGTGCCCTCGTGTCCATGCCCGAGCTCCGCGCAAGCCCGGGACCGCTACAACCTGGGCCCCGTAGGACATCCCTGTGTGTCCATTTTCAACTGGATATAGGTACAAGAAGATATAAAATTAATGTTAACTAAGTTAATGTATTTTTTTCTTTATTTTTGAATGAAATTATGGATGAAGTAGGAAACAGATGGACACCTTAAGAAAACATTTGTAAAAAAAAGGAACTGAATAACAAAACAATCACATTAATAATTTTTTTTTGTAAAGTAGGAATGAAAATCAATATCCCTATGTAATTATAGCCCTCCAATATTATTTAAACAAATATCATAAATATTTAAATACTAAATAAATAATAAGATAATTAGGAAGAAATATGATAATTAGGTTAGATAGCTTCCTAATGTGATAATTAGGACGAAATGATTGAACATAAAGGAATAATTTTTTTAGAGAATGGATAATAGTTTTAAAATAAATATTTTTACAAATAATGCAATAAATATATAAATTAAATTTGTTATCTTTAATAATACGACTTAATTATTTAGTATTGATTATTTTTATTAATAAAAAGAAATAAACAGTGTCTGGCCTATCTCGGAATGTTCTACTTATTTCCACATCCCGTATCATTTGGTAACAGTTTCTTTATATATAATTTCCTTGAAATAAACATGAAATTTCATTTTATAAAATATATATTACATGGCATTACAATTACTTCAGTTGATTCACAGTGTCATCTATGGTTCTTCATTTTTGCAACTCAATTGATGAATATTCCATCGATTTACAATGCAACCGAGTTTCATTGTTCATTCAAGGAAACGCATTTTCGATCTGATTCTAGTGTATACGGATGTGATTAATTATCCCAGTCTGAGGTGCAGATTTATTTTACATACAAGTTGCTTTCGTTAATTTACACACGAGTTATTTATCAATGACATTAATTGTGTTCTTGCACAATTTTTTTTTATTCATTAATTTTCCTCGTGGCTTTAACAAAGGAATTTCAAGTTGTTTCTAAATAAATGCAAAATAATACACTGTCAAGGTGAAATACGTTGCTTCGGAGAACAACAGAAGTACTGCAGGAGCATAACGAAAATTCATGACGGAAAAGGTTATTGAATATTCAGTTGAAGATTAATGAAAAATCGATATTTGTTATGGCCACCAGTGACTGCCGCTATTCTCCGTTTAATTGAAGATATTGCCAAATGTTAACTTATCCAAATAAATGATAATGTAAAACTTATCTAAATAAATTAACAAAAAGGAAACTCGTGACAAAAAAAAAGACTTGTACAAAATAAGAATAATAATAAAAAAAAATTACGAAGCTCGAGATAAAAATTCCACCAACCAGAAATACGCTGCAGAGGACCAATCGCCTTATCCGAGCGGGCAGGTGGAAGCCGGGCCGGCAGCGCATCCTCACCTCTCGCCGGTCACGCAGCGACTTCGGTCAGGAGTCGGCCGGGCGCGATCAGCCCCTGCCGGCGGCGACGGTGGCGTCGCTCTCCGTCCGCCTCTGACCTGTTTCAATTTTTCGTCGCCCTCTCTTAGTCTTACGCTCCCGCCGCTGCGACACGGTGATGTGGGACGGCCGATCTGCCCGCCGATAGCCCGATCGCGGCTTCTTATCTCCGCGAGATTTCCGAGAGACCGCATAATGCCGGGGCGCACGCACGCGCCTTCCTATATCCTCACGCGCACCCGAGACGATCGCGGCACGCTTCTATATTCCATTGCTCACCAGCTGACCTTGGATTTTTCGTCGATCGCTGCTCGGCCTATTATCGGCGCGAGATCGCGACTAGAGATCCGGAACGCGCGAGCTTTTTTTAACGGTCGACTTTCCTTTCCTTTTTTTTTTCTCATGAATCTCATTGAGACGGTCGTGCAGCGCACGTGTAAATGGGAGGTTTCGAGGTCTGAATTTTAAAGACCCTTGGGTGGCTTGTATTTTTTTTTACCTTTTACCTTTTTTCGAAATCCGTTTAGCTCAGTAATCACGCGAAACGTTGCGTTCATGCGCTTTCGAAGATTATGGTGCGAGACGATATTTATTTTTGGAAAGTATAGACAGAAGGGGGTCGTACGTGAACGGAGAGAAGGCCTAATCCCTGGCAATCAAAGTTTAACGCACAGGCCACTGTGTCTTTACTATTAGCGACACGAGACGCAGTCATCGTCTCGTTTGAAGCTTTAATTAAGCGGCGCTTTAATAAACTCGCGCTGCGTCCGGCCCTGATCGATAAGCCGACCAGTGTAAAGTTAAGCGAGCAAACACACATCCGACTAATGTACATGAAGGGGAAAAAATCTCGCCCCCCCTCGCCGCCAATCGAACGGCCAGAAATCGACGCGGTTCCTCAAATAATGCTGACACACTTTCTTCGCGCCGCGGCAAATCCTCCCCTCAGCCATTGGCTGCGAAGACCGAGGTCGGGAGGGCGCGAAAAAAAAAAGAAGAGAGAGGAGAGCGCCGACGAAGAAGGGATCCGGGCACGGTGAAATCGCCGATCGCCGCGGGTTGTGTTTGTGTGAATAAAGGCGAGGAGGTAGGGCGACGGGGGGTGCGTGCCGCGTCGGTGTGTCTTGACCCACGTGGTCGGCCGGATTGACCAGGTCACTCGTCGCCTTGGCGACGCACGCGGCAAAACACGCGGCGGGCGCGCGAGCGACGACGTCCGGCTGCGCGGCAAAGGGGCGTCCTTGCCGGCCGGGCCGGTCCGCCAGCCGATTCCCGGAGAGACAAGGTCGCGACGGTCCGACCGACCGTCGACTTATACCACTGGCCTTACGCGCGGCTTTGAGTCGGCCTGAGGCGGGGGAGGGCGATCGGGAACAGCTATTAACTCCGGCGATTGATGGATTGGCTTGATGAGATTCAGCTTCGATTTTCCTCGAAGGATACGTTCCATCGTTATGGTTTTCTTAATTTATTGGGTAATTTGGATTTTTTTTATTGCACGTGCATTTAGTCGCTGTCCCAAGGTTATCGGCAGTTCTAGATTTTTTTTTCTCTTTATGCAAATTTTATTTAGGTCCCCGCGGTGTTATTTTACTGCTTCATAATAAATACTTGCAAAGTTATTTTTTCCGAGCACATTATATGGCCAATTTAAATGTTGTAAAAAATTTAAACCCTCACAAAAGATTAGTTGTGTGTCGCTAAAGGAATCAATTCAACAAGTAGTTCAAGTGGAGTTATTTTGATTTATCTTTTCTTTTATCTGTCCACTATGAAACGAAAAAAATTAGATAGAAAATTTTGGCTACTTAGAAAAATGATTTAAAAACAATAAGTCGTGGCGTTTGCCGATGTAAACCTTGAAAAGGCGAAAAAGGAGTTTAAGAATGGCGTTATAAAATAATAGACTGCTCCACTTTCTTGCCAGGCGCGGTGAAGAATCACGCGCTCCTTAGCCCCGGGGAAAAGGTAAACAATCCGGCGAAAGCGCGCAGAAGTACGCTCCGAGCATAAAAATTAGGGACAAATGCACAGCGCGAAACCGGTTAAGAAAAAAAAGCCAAACAACCGGACGATTTTCGCGAGCGATAAGCTTCGACCGCCTTTGGCCGTGGAAGGGGGGAGGCTGCCAACTCGAGGGGATGGCGGAAGGAGGCACTTAGAGAGAGCGCGGCTCTTTTGCTTCTTGCCCCCTTCGCATATATAGCATCGATCTGGCCCGAAGAAAGAGAGCGACGAAGAGGGAGAGAGCATAATTTAACGATTCGCATTTCGCGCCTGGTTTCGGCACGCGCGGCCAGTTGCTGCTCCCCTGGTCTAGTTTTCCAGATAACCGATGGCTGCACGTGCGCCTCGTGCATTACGACGTTCTTAAACATCGCGGGCGGCTCTTCTGCTGACTGGCCGTCAGAGCTGTCACGCTAAGCCTCCCCGTAACCCTGTTAAACGCGACGCCAGCTGCCGATTTAACAGCGAGAGAAAAAAAATCGCACGCCACGGAAGACTTAATTGCGACTCTCGATTCTCCTTAATCTTTTTTTTTCATTGATTCTTATGCGAACGCGTCGAGACCTTTCTAAAGATAACTCACGGTTACGCTCTGTTTTATACCACGCGAATCTCATTCGATTGATGGGCAACGTTTCTTTTTTTATTCTTCGGATGATCGATATCGATTTTTATGCGTCGAAAGCATTAAGTTAATCACGGTGTAAGCTAAAAGACGAATGGTTTATTATGCAATGGTGGATGACATTCAATCGCAAGTTCAAGTCTAAGTCAACATTCCTACATTGTGAGTAATTTAAAGTAATAAGACTATACCGCTCGGTACTTGCTGCATAGTTGCGGACTTTTTTCCGCCGCTGTCGGATCGCAGACTTTCCAAGTTATGTTCCTGCCCTAAACGCACGAGGAAATTTTGCTGGTGCAAGAAAACGTGAGTCGCGTTTGAACTTACAAAATTTATTCCTGCGCCGATAAAATACCGCGAGCGGCTTAGCGAGCGTAAAGTTTTTTGCGCTTTGAGTATATACCTTGTTTGAACGGCTTGAAAAGTTACTTTCGATACATTGCGCTACAACAGCAGCGTGGAAAAGTTACTGCAGGAATTTAGTTAGTTTTATATAAAAAACAAAGTACGAAAAAAAATCAACTTTTGCAAAATAATTGCTATAATTAATACTTTAAAATAGGTGCTCGTAGATTGTGAGAATTATCGATTATAATCAATTATAATCGGTATGGGAACGTGGCTACAAGATAAAAATCACCACACTCCACAATAAAATTTGTCGTAAATTTAGTAAAATATTCTGTATAGTATTGGAAATAATCCGACGTACGAACAGAAAAATTTATTATACATTTTAGGTAAATGTTATTGTAAATTTTGTATGTCAATTTAGATCTAACAGTCTAATTTGCGATCACGATTCTGTAGATATAGATGGTAGCTTTTACAAAACTTTTATTCTCAGTATAAAAAGCTAAACACCGCACTACACCCGCGACATTTTTAATCGACCCAACGACTGTAAACAAACTTGTGCGCAAGTAAAAAAACGCAAGCAGCAATCCGCGGGGTAAAATCAATGCACCCAAGCCTCGAGTCAAGTGCACAATGAACTTTTAATAAAACTGTCGATTCGCAAGCGCCGGCCGTCGTGAAAAATGCAAATGAGACGCGCGCAAGGCGGAAGCGACAAAAGAGCCGCTGTGTAGCCGCGATCGAGTTGCCTGCGTACAATACAGCGAGGCAACGAACCCGCGCGTATGCACACAAGGCTCACGTGTCACGGCGATGACTGAAAATCGTTACTTCGTCGATTCCGCGGCCTGGTGAATATCGGAGGCTCGATGAAGCGGAGCTTCCTCGTGATTTCGCGCGTTTATGCGGCGCGATGACTCGTCGAGCGACACGCGTTCGAATCCCCGCCACCTCCTGCCGCATTGTTGCGGAAAATGGCTTAACTCACCGCGGAGAATTGCGACGCAGGTGTCGCGGCATTTACGCCGAGAAATTATTGGTCTCGCAGACGAAATTTGCAGCGGAGAAAGTTTTAACGCTCGGATAATTTGGTTGTACCTTGCACTTTATTTAATTTCGTTTGGTGATGAAAGGGTATAGTGAATTAATCGCGGTGAGAAACATGCGGACGTGGTAATCCGATTTTAGATACTATGCGTATCTACGTAAATGTTATAACTATAGTACTACAATAATTAAGTGATTATTGCGTTTTAATTACTCACTAATGATTTTAGTTATACTTTTGTACGTTTGTTTATATTTAAAGTTGTATTAACGGATTCTTTACTCAAATAAAAGTTGATTAGTGCGTACTCTGATTATTCTTTAATTATAACGGATTCATTATTTGAATAAAGATTAATTAGTACGTACTCTGATCACTTTACTACTGATTACTCGAACAAAAAAATTTTTGAGTAATTAAAAATACATTTAAATACCAAAGCGTTTTAATCTTTATTATTTTCTACATTTTTTTATGTGTCCTTCGAAGATAATTGTGTGTTCAAATATAAATATATTCCACAGCTTATTTTCAAATGCTATCAAAGTTACCTACAAAATTATTCTTCGTCATCTTAATTAATCTACAATTTTATATCGACTTTTATCGTACTCCACTTGTAATAATTTTGCTCTAACTTTATTACTTCATCGATTGATTATTTTAAAAATCGATTTCCGAACTTTAGGAAGAATGCCACGAGCGGAATTTACCAAACTTTAAACTCCTTAAATCACACTGTCTAGCGAGTTCCCAGGGTGCAGGGGCATGCCAGAGAAAAGTGTGCCACGCGCCTATAATACGCGGCGGCTCTTTCATCCACCCGCGCCTTGGTTCCTTCGTTTTTTTTTGTACGTTCCCTCGCCCCCTCCACCTCGCGCCTTCGTTTTTATCGAAGCACCCCGGCAGTGGGTTAATCGAGCCGATAAGCCCGCGCCGGCCGACTTCGATCTCCGGCGCGTTACACATGCACGATGCTCTCTCCTTCGCTTTGCGCCGTGGTCGGCGACGATGAATCGTCCGGGCGCCTCTACTCGGCTTCCTTCGATTTTACGCGGTCCGTGCGCGCGCGGGTCTGAATGGCGTGTGGATTGGGCGCGCTCGCAGTCGCGCGGGGGTGCTATCCGCCTCATGAATGCAGGCGGCCGCTTCGCGTGAGTACCGCCCGAGCTACTCTCTCCTCTGATTAGGAAAAGATGCTAAGTTGCGATGAAAACATTTTGGCTCGATTCTTGTTGCGGAAAAATATAGCCGCTGCATGAGTAAGGCACTTATTGCGACAACGTGCCGACTATATACTTATTTTACCTTCATTTTCGAGGGATTGTTCGCGAGAGTACGTGCGTGAAATTTCTTTTATTTTTTAAACAAAGTAATGTTTAGACAGTTTTCATTTTTTTAATTTTGTACGCATAAATGAGAGAAAGCGGTGGTGAATTAAAAAGTCATCGCTCTAATTGGCATTGAATGGTCACAATTATTCGAAAAAAAAAACGCGCACTGCAATAAAAATTAAAAAAATAAACAAGTCAATCGTGCACGGAGAGAAATGTTATAATAAAAATTATTATATTCCGTAGGATCAATGGGACATACTCGACCTATGACGACTTTTACTATAAAATATACTAAAAATTCCTATATGCATACTAAAAATCGTCATAGGTAAAGTATATCCCACTGTTCCAACGGAACATTGTAATTTTTATTATAACATTTCTCTCTGTGTGCGCTCTAATAAATGTATGAAATCCAGTGGTTTGCTTAAAAAAATCCATTCTACCCGTGTAAATCCGAAAATGTGAAATTCACTTGAAAAATATGAATAATAACGACATGTAATACGCGAAAAGCCCTTCACAAGCTAAATGTTTGAACGTGATTTTTCACATAAAATTTTTCACTACTCACATTTTCCAAGCGAATTTCATATTTCCAGACTTAAGGAGTCCTTAATTTCCAACTCCATGAAATTACCGTAGTTCGTAAATCATGAGTCCAAGTCGAAACGACGACAGCTACGGCATCTCACTCTCCGTCCTTGTAAAATTGAATCGCTGCACGTGGATAGGCGAGGCCTCTTCGGAAGCGCGCGGAGCGAATTCGCGGAGGGCAGAACCGCCGTCGGGGGTGCACGCACATAAATAAAAGCGGGTATAAGCGCGTGGGCATATCGAACGGCTGGTACTCACGCAGGAGGTTCGGTTTCGTCCTGCTGGCGGCTCCTCGGCGGCGGCTGGCGACGCGTCCTCCCGCCGACGGCATAACGCAGCGACTGCACGCGGCCCGAGCGGCCTGCCCACCGCCAGTCCACGCATCGCGCTGTTGCTTAGGAACCCCCGGGGGTGGGGGCGTCGACGCCGCGCGAGCAGGTAGTCGCGCCGAGCTTCGCGCCTCTTGCACGCCCCACCGGCTCAATTAACCTTTCCGAAGGGGTGTAGGCCTGGACCGCGGGATAACGCGGGGATGAAATTTTTGTTTTGTTTTTGGAGATCCGTGTGAAGGCAATTTTTAGAGGGGGTGGTTTTTTTTTTTATTCTTTTAATTTTGGAGGGTGGTGTCGGAGGAGGAGGTGATTATTTAATCGATAGGCTGAGACTTTGGGAATAAGTTGAGGGATGAATTAGAAAGGAATAGGCTGGGAGATTTGAGATATGGAATGCACGAACGGCGATTTTTGCGCTTCTGTCGAGAGAAAACATTTAAATTTAAATTGAAAATGTTATTTTAATTATATCGAGAATTTCAATTATTTTTTGCATTATCTACGTAGTAATTGATACTATAAGGTCACTGATTTTTAATTAGATTTTGATTACTTTTTGTTAAATTTTTTTGTTGTCAAAAGCGTTAAAAATTAAGTGTAATTTAAGTCTTTTTAAACGTCTCATTTTTGCTCGGGAAAAATGTTAATTTATTTTGTGGTAATTACGATCGTACTACGATATATACGTCAATTTGAATCGACACAGCGCCTGAAAATATGATGATCCGTCCGGCACGTCTTCTTCGAGCCAAGTAGGTCATACTACGCTCATCGAACAAGTTGGGGGTATAGCTCAGTGGTAGAGCATTCGACTGCAGATCGAGAGGTCCCCGGTTCAAACCCGGGTGCCCCCTCGCTTTCTTTTTGTTTTGCAAATCACTTAAATTTTTTATTTTACGTATTATCTTATTGACTATAATATTATTACAATTACTCATTTATCAAAAAAAAAAAAAAAAAAAAAATTAATCGTTTAGAATAATGTAATTGAAATCAATACGATTGATTAATTGTGTTTCGTACTTTATTCTTGAATTTCATACAACTTATATGCATTTTTGCAAAAACACAATATTTAGATTGCTCCGAAATTTCGGAGCAAAACGTTAACTGATGTTTAATATATTAAATCTGTAAATAATTTAATCATTTCCATACAACTTCCAAATGAAAAGTAGATACCTACATTTTTTGAACAAAGATAATTAAAAAAAATGCAGATTTAATAATTTAAAGATATATCTTCATTAATGAATGAAATACTCACTAGTTTGATAATAAAATTATCTAAAGATATTTGACTCGTTTAAAATGCAATTTTTTGCAATATGTGACTCATCGTACTGAAACTCTTAGTAAAACTATCAGAAGCAAAAGTTCATCCGCTCGTAACAGAAACTATGCATTAGATATATAAATGTAAAACGTTGCATGATGCGAAATCGTGCAAGTGCATAAATCGGTGATAAGTGCAGTATTAAAATACTTCGAAACCAACGTCTATTATCTGATTACAGTGACAAACGTTATCCGTTATTTAACAAAAAAAAAAACAATATAGCTCAATTTTCAAGTGAAACAATTAAATGTCAGACGTAATTAGAGAAGACACAATATCACAAATTCTATTGATTGCCTAGCGATAAATACATTTTTTTATCGTAAGTGCATATAATTTTAAAATTAAACTATAGCCTCGCACAATACATACATATATATGCATGTATAGTATATTCATCCATGCAACTTATCTATGTATGTATAAGTAGAATGCACCCCGGTATGCACATGCATGCAATTCATGAATCCACCCGCCACCTATTCAAGACAGAATTAATTGTCAGCCTTATCACCTTGTCGTAACATACATACACTGTCGCGTGCGCATTTAAACTGGTAACATATAATTTTTAAAATTGAGCGACGAGGTACGCGCAAGGCATCATCAGGCGCGCAGCAGACGGCGCAAGAGCCCGGAGTCGGATGACGGCTCGATCCGTTGTTTTTAATACGTGAGGCGCGCGCGAGGAGGGAAGGAGAGGCCGCAAGCAAGAGGGACGAAGAGAGAGAGAGAGAGGAGGGTCCGGAGCTAAGAGCGCCGATGCCTCTGGTACTATCGGCTGCCCTGAGGCGAGAGGATTAGCATCGAGAGCAGCTAACGAGACGCGGGCCCGAACTCCCGCGGGAATCCGAGAAGCCCGCGAGCGCTCCGCACACTCTGGAGTCTCTGGACTCAAACCCAGTCCCCCACGCGAGCACGATGAACTACAGCCAGTCCGGAGCTCGGCGGGGTGAGTTAATTAATTTCTACTCGCGATTCATTCTGCGGGAATGTTCGGTGGATGACAGTGGATTTGCTCCGATTCGTGAAAGATTCTTGGAGAAATGGAGTTTTTGGAGCGAGCGATTGTTAACTTGTTGAGGATGTGAGGTTAGGTTTTGCGGAACGACGGCACCATTCATACGTGAAAGGAAAATCAAGATTGGCTGACGTGGAGCGTTTAGTGTATGTGGGAGTGAACGATTTCGTTTGAATAATAAATTTTGTTCTGGTCTTTCTAGGAAAACCCAAGAGGGTTCTGGACCCGTCTGCAGGGTGGTCTGCGACTCCTGCAGCTGCTCCTATGTCCTCGAATCCCTACATGTACAACCAACAGGTATGCTGATGATGAATATGTGAGGATGTTTACGAACGAGTCAGTTATGCGTTTGGTGACATTTTAGGTGCCTATGAATAATGGAATGCCACCCGATTATGGATTCAATGTGCCAGAACAAGTTCCGTCTTCTGTTCCTCCGCCCTATGGCTTTCCCCAACAGTCTCCAATGCCTCAGTATCCACCAAATGCACAAAATGATGGATTCACAGCAAGTCAATTTACACCACAATTATTGGCGGAGCCAATTGTTGCAAATATGGCAATGCAGTATGGAAGTGCTTTGGCGAATCAGGGAAAGCAGCATCTTGAAAAATATGTGCCCATAACAGCTCTAAAATATTATTTTGCCGTTGATACTGACTATGTAATGATGAAACTTATTCTGTTATTTTTTCCATTTACACACAAGGTACTTTCAAGAAAATTTAATGATATCGAGTCTCATAGTGAAAAAATAATTTAATAATATTGGAAAACTTAATTTTAGGACTGGTCTATTAAATATGAACAAGATCATCCCCTGCAGCCACGGTATGAGAAGAATGCACCAGACATGTACATTCCTACAATGGCTTTCCTGACTTACGTTGTGATGGCTGGTCTAGCCCTAGGAACTCAAGAAAAATTTACTCCTGAAACACTGGGTATAACGGCCAGTTCAGCTTTGGCTTGGGGAATTATAGAATTGCTTGTTCATATCATAACTCTTTATGTCATGAGTTTAGAAACGAGTTTGAGGTATTTAGATCTGCTAGCTTATTGCAGTTACAAGTATGTTGGCATTAATGCATCTCTCCTAGCTTCACTGGTGTTCAAGAGGTTAGGCTTTTACTGCGTTTTTTGCTACTTTAGTGTATCTCTCGGATTTTTCTTGATCCGAACCTTGAAACTCAGAGTAATACCAGAAGGACATTCATCTTACTCAGCTACAGGCAATAAAAGAAGACTATATTTCATCTTGTTTGTGGCTGGAATTCAACCTATTCTCATGTGGTGGCTCTCGTATCATCTCATTTAAAATGCCAATGGTTTAGTTTGTTTTACTTTGTAAGTGCTTTAAAGAGGGCAAAGAGGACACATTGAAGAAAAGGAGAAAGTCATCATGCGGAAAATAAATCCCATGTGCATTTTGTACTAAAAGAGTGAAGGATCTGCCTTCAGTGACAGTGTATGTATGTTATTTTCTTTAATGAACCAAAGTTGAGCTTCGAACGTGAAAAGGGAGTTTAAAAATTGAAAACTGATTGGGATTCAGACAATCTTGTCTAATTCCATAATAGAAAACGTTATGTAAATTTCTGATAATACTGTGTAAATTTTCTTCCTGAACCATTTTTGCATTAAAATCGCGTTAAAAATGTATAATTTTTATTCAATAAGCTAAGAAGACAAACCAATTCCCACTTTTAAAGGATTGGAAATTTTATACCTTTTTTTCAAAAAAAAAAAAAAAAACATAATTTATATAAATAATTTATAAAGAAGAAAATTTCTAGATCTATTTTAATTATTTATTCTTATCAAAATTTATAAAAAAAAATCTGTTAATATTCCTATCATTTTTAATAAACAAAATCTGAAATTGTAAATATGTAGCGACAACAAATGAACATAATAATACAGCCTCGAAAAGGGAAAAAAAATTCATTGTATCTTATCTTACATTATTTTGTCATATTTTATAAAGAAATATGTAAAAAGAAAATAAAGAGTTCTGAGGAATTTCAATTGAGATTTTCAGTCCGAGCAATAACATAGCTTAAGTCATTTAACTATTGTAAACATTGTAAAACCGACATCTACAAATAATTAAATAATTTTCTTAAATAGTTATGAATAAATTATTTTATTTTTACATACCAGTATTACAAATTATAATTGCAATATACATAAATATATTAATTAATCGTTTAAATAACCCACCCAAGATAACACAGAACACGAAGTCAAGAGAGCCACCTTACCACCAGTTGAGCGTGCCGCTCTCCCGCGCGGGCCTCGTGCGCCTCGGTGCTCCCTCGCAGCGCATATACAGACGAGTTGACGGTACCGCGGCGCATCCATCGCAGCTGCTCTCAGTCGAGCCGCTGCCTAGGCGAGGAGCAGCAGCACAGGAGAAGCAGTAGCTTAGTACCGTCGGTGTTGGCGGCTCGCCGCCCCTCGCAGTGCTCGTGTGCATCCACCCGTGGCCGCGGAAGTCGGAGCAGCAGCTTCCTCAGCACACGCACACAACGCGGACTTTCGGCGGTTGCGTCGCGCGAGTTGTGCCGCGGGTGAGAGGCGTGTGTGTGCGCGCCGCCGCCTCAGCCGCTCTTATGTGACAGTCGCCGGAGTGGCGAGTGGGCCGCGGGGAGCGCGGCGAGGACTCCGGACACAAAGGGCCCGGCGACGGCGGCCGCTACGACGAGGGACGCGGGCGGCGGAGGAGGCCGCGGGGGCCTCCGCGAGGAAAGCCGAGCGGTGCGTGCGCGCGCGGTGTCAGTAGTGTCGGCGGCGCGCCGCGGATAAAGGGGGAGAGAAGCCGAAAAATATGGCGGAGCGCACGAAGCCGTCCTCGGCCCCAGCCAACCGTCCCGTCCCCATGAAGCTATTCGCCACCTGGGAGGTCGACCGCACGCCCTCCAACTGCATACCCAGGTGAGTGTCGCGCCGCCGCGGAGTGCCGGCTTGCCCGGCGCGCGTAGCTAGACTCGCATCGCCCGGGCCGCGAGCGTCTCTCTCTCTCTCTCTCGCAGGCTTCCCACGCATACACCTACGCGCTGGCAGATCATAGGCATTTCTGTTTTCTGCCCTTATTTTTCGATTCGCGCGTGTTTTGGAGCGCGGAGGGCACGAGGGGGTGTTCCGCGTGCGTCGGGGGTGGGCATACCTGTGCGTGTCCGGGTGTGTGTCTGCGGGCGGACGCGAGCTGTCAGTCGGCGGCGCGCGGGCGTGACGTTTTTTTTAAAAGCGCGGCCCTTCTCCGCCGCAGCTCCTTTGTGCGCCGCGCGCCGAGATGGAATCGTCATTGTTGTCGAGATGGCCCTGACTGCTCCGCGTTATTGGGGCGCGAATGTAGCCGGGCTTATTACGCCCTTCTCTTTCTCCGTCTCTCTCTCTCGTGCTCTCGCTACCTCGTTCTCTCTCTGTCGCTCGTGTTGTACCTTGGGGAGAGGAAGAAGGGTGCGGAGAAGTGAGATCGAGCGCAAGATTCGGGGATGAGTTTTGCGGAGGAGCTGCCGCGGCAATTTTCTTTTTAGCACGTACGAGAGGGAATCGACTTTTCCACGCGAGATAAGGTGAACTCTCGGGCGTTGGGCGTGTATATTTGTGAGGGTGGCGAATCAACCTGATTTTACGAAGGGTTCGCGTCGCATTGTCAATGAGAGGTTTATATGTATATACGGCGATATTGCTTTCGTTTTTTTTTAGACTGCTCCACTTGTGTGTATTTGCCGACGATGAATCCGTGGGACACCTTATTAGTTTATCGCGAAGCTGTTGAAAGGAACAATAAACAAACCGAGTGAATGGTGTGTTTTTATGAGAAGTCTTATCGAGCGAAGTATTTTTCATTCATAAACACACTCACCTTTCTCGGTATATTTTTAATCCAATTTGCATAAGGAGCGACTATTAACGTCGCGTAAAAAAAGAGTTTCGGCAGCATTACGTATGATAAACAGGCCCATTAAAATCAGAAATATCACAATAATTCTATTAATAATTTCTGCGGGTTATAATTAGGTAAAATAAAGAGTTCGAATATAGTTTAGTAGACCTATTATTTCTATACCCGTATACGTATTTACGTAGTCGTCGAGGCATTGATCTACTTCTATTTTTTTTATTCTCTTTCACAGTGTTATATTCAGTGCTCAAAACTACGTACGAATTCGAATTAACGAATCTTTCAGCTCATTACCGTTAATCAAACCTCAGCTACAGTCGATTCGTGGATATTATAGTCGCAGGAAGAATACTATACACTGTAAAATCGTTCGCTCTGACTCTCGCAGAGCGCGAGCACATCCGGTAAACTATTAAATTTCCATCGCGGATAATCGTAATGTGGGCTTTATGCAAAGGCGATCATCCGCTCAATTTCAAATCCGGTCGGCGCCGCCACGGTTATGGAGATCGGGCCTTTTGAGGGAATTTCGTAAGCCGATCGCGATAGCGTTTATCGTGCGCCGGATGCATTGCTTATCAGCTTTCGATCGCGCAATCAGTTTTCAACCGCCCGGCGGTGCCCACCATTACTTCTTTTCCTGCGCACGAACTTCACGAAAATATAATCACCGGGGAGGACTAATCTAAGCCGCTCTTTTGTTTTTGCCTCGATCGTTCACCTCGCGAATGAGAAAAAAAAAGCGTCATCCAGAGTAATCATCATGCAGATGATTCACGCGGGTGTCTGTTCGCCAGTATCGAGGATAGTAGTGCACCGCGACGAGACATTTTCCGCGTAATTACAGTGACAGCAGGTGTAATAAACGACGCGGTGAATCGCGTCGATCTACCGATGACTTATAAGTCGACAATTCCTCTCGTTTTTATGTACGTCGCGCGCGCGTCTATTTACTTATTAATGCGCATACGAAACTCATTAGCGTGTACTACGTCGTAGAAGAAGCAGTCGCTTTTTTTCCAGATTAGCAATCTAAAACAGCCCCGTTGTATTGAAGGAAATGTCTGCAGTAGAAATCTGTTAATTGCATTAAAATATTCCATCGACTCATTCCATTACAATTAATATCTAATTCAATATGTTAACAATTGTACATCCTGCGCAGTCACATTCCCGCGAATCAAGTCCGCCCACTCCGCAGACTATAACGAAGCATAGATGTTATCGCACCTCGACTACAACTTCGTTTCGTTTCGCCGGAATAATCAACTACAGTAGCCGGATAAAAAAAGGGGGGAGCCCTGGGAGCCCGGAAGCGCGTTAATTTAATTTTGCCGACCTCACGTCGGCGTTCCACCTTACGGGACACCCTCGAAAGGTGCCGCTTGGAAGCTGCGACTCGACGTTGTGGAGGAGAGCTGCATTCGAAATCCGAAGCTCGCGCATTGTCAGCTCTCGGCGGACTCACAAAGGAACGACCGTGCGCGGACAATGCGCGAGATAGGAACGCGGGGGAGCGTGGGAGGGGGCAGCGAGGCGCTTCGCCGCGCGAATATCAATATTCCATGCGCCAGCGAGAGCCGCTCGCGCTTCCGGTGCGAGCTGTTGGCGCCAAGGAAGTCAGCCCAAGTTTTCTTTTCTCTTCCTCTGCTCTGTGTGTGCTTGCGGAGGGTACGATCGTTTTTACGCCTATGATCGGGGATTAAGTGTTGAATGGAGGCTAAATGTACGTGAATGGGTACAGTTTTCGAAGAGATTACCCATAGTGAAGTGAACATATACACTGAGAGAAAAATTACTGATATTCTAATAAAAGTACTATCCAGTCTGAAAAGATTACTATTCTGTATTATAAATTTTACTAGAATTCTAGTAGAAATTTTACAGAATTCTATTACAATTCGTAGTAAAATTTATAAACAGAATAATAATTTTTTTACTAAATGCAGTCTGTGGCTTCGCTCCCAGACTGGATAGTAATTTTTTTAAAACATTTCTTGCAGTGTAAGATATGATACGATCGTAGCTTTTTTTCTTGAAAAACTCATTTAGATAACGAGTGAATGCTGATTACGTGATGTTCAAAAAAAAACTATTTAGAAAGTTTTGAAAAATGTACCTCTCTGTAATAATTTTCTAATTTTGGTGATAAATTTCTTTTCACTGTTGTGCAATACTTTCAAATCACGCAACAGTGAAAGGGATCGTAACGTGTCCTACATTAACTTCTAATGTATACGAATTTATGACATTGAATTTGGAAGGATATGTGATATCTGATAGGACTTATCTTATTTTCGCTAACGATCGATAGCCTAATGTTCGTTATTTTTTCTTCTTCTTTTTTTCGTATCATCAAACACGACTGCAACGACTGAATCGTTATAGGAAAATCAGATAATAAAATGAACGAAGAAATCATAGTTTACTACTAAAAGGAAAAGCTGTAGATTTGTTTTAGTGATAGCGCATAATGCGATAGCGAGATTAACAACATGCGGTTTATCTCAAATTCTTCTTTAATGCGATATTAAATAAAATTGTACGATGAATGAACCTGCTGTTTCTCAAGACCCCCCTTCCCGAGAATCAGTGTCACGAGGGTCCGGCTTTATAAAACACTATCTGCGTTGTTTTAAAGACCAAAAACTGGAGAGCCTTCATCAATCACTGATTCTGATCTACTTTAATCTCTCAAATTCCACGGCTAAAAGCCTTAACTCGATTAACCGGGATTTTGGATTAAGGAAATAAGTACGCAAAATTACCAACGCGCGAACTACAAAGGGAATCGCTCGCACTCGGATTAAGTTATTATAGCCGTCCGACCGTTTATTTTATTTACACCTCCAGCGTCTTTTCACTACGCTTTTTTTAACTCTGTATTTGATCGCAAAAAATCCCTGCGCGATAAAATATTACCCGCGTCTCGCTTTTTTTGTACGCTGTATTATTCTCATGTACAAAGCGATGCCCACGGCTAGGTAGTTATCTTTATGAGGGAGACATCCTCCATCATACCTAGCCTTTATTTTTTGTCAAAACGCAAAAACTTTCGGAAAAAGGAAAAATGACCCATCTCCATTCGTCGCTTTAGCGCGCGGGCACGGTTTGATCGGGCGACCCCAGGAGCGCAATTCTGGAAACTCCTGCTCTTAATCCCAAGGCGAAAGAAAAGACGACCCGAAAGTTCGCGCGCAACTGGGGAAAAATCAGGCGAGCTCTGCGGGCAGCTGTTGCCCTGACGTCGTATTCTGCCCTCTCGTTCCCTCCACCCCGGTCTAGCTCTCTCCCTCTCTCTTTGTCCTCGTCATTTGGCAGCGGCCGGCGCTCGGTGACGCAAAGTGTCGACGTGCTGCATTGCGGAGAAAAGGTCCTGGGCGAGCGGGAAAAACAAATCGCCGCCCCCTCCATTGTCCTTCGAAGCCACGGCGCGGATTTGTCATCGGAGCGACTCGGCGTCGAAATTAAACAATGAGACCACCAAGCGCGATGTACGACCCTGCTCATTTTTATTTCTTTTTTTTTATTCGCCATCGAGCAGTCGAGGTTATGCACTGCGTGGCATTCGCGCGCGACTGGCGCCGCTATCCGGACTGTTTGCACCGAAGGAATGAGCGATTTTAGCGGGAGGTGCGTGAAGAGCGCGCGCGACCGGTTTGGCAGGACGGCCAACTTTCCGCTCGGGGGAGAAGAAACCTCTGCTAGATTTTCATCTCTGGCAAATATCATTACTTTTTAGCGGGATATCCTTGCGCGCGTATTAAAGCGGGAACGGTTCAATTACGAGTGTCCCCGTCTGCTTGATCCGCGAATCATGGAGAAAGTAAGATGCATCTCTTCGCTGCGAACACCGAAAAGTTTCTTTTTCACAGTATAAACAATTTAACAGAAATCGAGTGTCAATACTATAATAAACAGCTAAGCTTAATCCCTAAAATTCTTCGGATCGTTTTCCACCGCGTATTCCTTCTTCCATCGAGCGTCTTTTCCGAAAGAATGCGAATCTAAAAGTTTCAACGCAGCTCAACCTTTAAGACTGTTCTGCAGCGTAATTCCGGACGGATTCAGTCTGCCGCGTGAAATCTTTTATATTAAGTCAAAAAAATTCATCGCCGTCCGGAGCAAAGACAAGACGCAACAGTAAATCGAAATCGGAAGAAAAAAAATAACAAAAATATCAACTTGCCAGCAGAGTGTAAATATTTGAGCTCCTCCGTCGGATCTCGATACTCCGGGGTAAACAGCGGCGGGGACGCGTCAATATCCGCCGATATTCGCGAGAGAAATAGCCGAAGGGGAGAGGCGGGAATCCGAGTGCACGTGCTCGACCGGATGAGCGAATTACGCCGATCAGCGGCCGGAATTCGTCCAATCTCGGCGCTGCGAGGGTCGCGAGTTTTCCAAGTTATGCAAATGTTCGTGCAATTTTCGAGCGAGGACGGCCGTCGGTCGAGCCGCGCGCTAACGCTCCCGCGAGACAGAAATCATGAATGACTATGAATTAATGAATGAGCGCCGCGCGGCGATATCCACATCGACGGCCGAGCGGCGATTTCATGCTTTTCCACGGGCCTACTCGATGACGTTAGGCTCAGCGAAACGTCTCTGATTAACATACCGTAACGCCATTACCGCACGAAATTTTTACATTCTCGGCTAATGCTATTCAGATCGAACGCGTATTTAATGCTTTACGAGGAGGTACATAAATTTATTTCTTCGCAGTTTCGCATGTGCACAGGCGCGCCGAAGTGCTTCGACGAAAATTGCTATGCGGAGGCTGCGAAAGGGACGTTAATCAACTTCATCGGGGGAAAAAACTGCTGATACTTATGTCGATAAAATATAAATTGAAAACGATCAATCGTAAATTGCACTTTTTAATTTGTAACTGAAATATCACTGACAGATACTGTTTCCTTTTTTTCCGCACGGGGCTAAAATAAATTGCACTTTATGAGTAATCTGTTAGAGGCTAGAGGAAAAGTGCACGACAAAAGTCTGCTCGGGCAGGAAGCCGGGAGAGACGCGATAAGCGAGCGACGTTGCGGTAGGTCAAAAAGGAACGACTCGCTGCAGTGCTGGCGCACTTAACGCGCTCTCACGCGCTATTGCGTTCCTTCGTCCCGTTCCAGTGCGTATAGATTATACGCGCACGAGCCGATAGGGCCGCATGTGCGACCTTGAAATAAGCTCCCGCTCCGGCGGCACATCGCCGGCGCAATTTGACCGAAATCATACCACGTCGGTCCGCGATATGTCTGTTCTAGCAGCACTTCTATTACAGCAGACGAGGAAAAAAACTCGATGTATCGCTGTAATACTCCAAAGCGTTCGTATAGTCATTAGTGTGGAAAATCATCGCAGCGCATCGGTAATAGCTCGTAATGCGGGGTGTAATTAATGTTTTCGCCTGATACTCCCTCGGGTCTTGTATACAGTAATGATAATACCGTACTACATGTAAACGTTAATTAAATGGGCTCGTCGATGAGTATTAACATTACAAATAGTCTGATGAAAACACATTTATTTTCTAATTGTTTTTTTGTATATTCAGGAGTTTTATTGTACTTTAATGACCGAAAGTAATTACGAAGGATAAGAAGAGTTTCAAATGGGTATATAAAATAAGTTTCTGCTGTGTAAGACTCTTGAAGAACGAGTCCGTCGTCAATACCAGAATCGCAAATGATCAGGACGTGCTCAGGTCACGGGTCGATCGCGACTCGTTTGGGTCACCAGCTGCGGTTTTCCCAATTGGACCGGAGCCTCTTTAAATCATGAGTACATCACCTATTCCCAGACTTCCTCGATTCATGAATAAGACCGAGTCAAATTTATGATTCACATTTTTAATGAATGGCCAAAACCCTTAATTAAAAACGTACGCCTCTCAACTTAAAGAGGTTAATGATACATTGACGTAAGCCCAAGAGGAAAAAAGGAGTTTGTTTAACTAGTTTCGCTACAAAATTTATCGTTTGTTATATTTATACATCCATTTAATTATCAAATTTTATAAGTACCCAGAGTCCAAGTTATTGTTTCTTTTTTCTTAAATATTTATTTTTTTAAAGTTACACAAACTCTTCGAAAGGAATAATGCATTAACACATTGCACGCGACGGAATAAACGAGATTTCATCTCGACCTTCGCGATAAAAAAAAATCGACGCCTTATTGAAGACGCTCGCTTTCGTGAAAGGTGTATAATATAAGCATCCTGCAGATCGCAGCTTTGCACGCGCGTTTGAATAGCATCCTCGCTTTTTTCTCGCCAGCACTTTGAGCTCGAAGGCGACGAGCATGAAAGGAGAAGCAGTCACGTACTCTCTCGCTGAAAGGACGAAGGTATAGCGCAGTGCGAGAGTATCACCCGCATCCTGACGTTAAGCGCGTTTGGTTCAATCCGACGCCTACTCCTTAGCCTCCGAGTCAAGGAGAAATTAGTCGGGTGTATTTACACGAAAAGCCACTTGTTAAGCAGCTCCTTGAGAACGCATCGCGAAGAATTCCGCGCTCGGATCCAGAAGATTAAGCGCATCCTTTTCCACGTGTGATTAAAAGTAGGTCAGCGATCAGCGCGCGCGCGATGCATTCGCTCTTTAACACTCGGCTCTAAAGACACGGCTCTTGGAACAGAGAGCCACGGCCGTAGAAAGAAAAGCCCTAACACGGCAGGCATGCACGGAGTATAGACGAGTGGAGTCCGATCCGGACGACTACGCCCTTGGCCCCCTCTCGCCTTTCTCTATATACTACCGGTCGCTCGCGCTCCTCTTTTTCGACCTTCTACCGAATCGGGCAGAGATCAAATTCATCGTTAACACCTTTCTGGTCACACATAGCTGCCTTCGAGAGGGCTCCTCTCTCGGGCTCAACGAGGGAGACAAGGTTGTTATAGCCCATTACCTGCGACGGCAGGAGGCGTCGTCGCGAGACTGCGCCCAGGGCCGTTTTCTCCGACAGCGCGCCACTGGATAATGAGGAGGAACGAGAGTGGTAGATAATGAAAGGAGGGAGCTCGGGTTTAAGCGATTCGGATCGTCGCGGGTGCGTACGCGCCGACGCTGCGGCTGTTGTATACCTTGCAGAATTTACGAGAGGATTTTTCACTCTCTCGCGGATACGCTTATTAAAGCTTCGGGTTTTGTAAACGAATATTTATGGCATTTTAAAGTTTTACGACTTGTTGATGAACGAGCTCTTTTTCAAAGAGCGACGACAAAAAGGTTTTGTCGTTTGGTAGAGGAGACAACAAAAAAAAAATAAGTAAAAGTGCATTCATCGTAAACTGTTATTGCCGCGTATTTCTTAAATTCTTTCAGGCTTCCTTCGTTTCAGCAGCGTCAATTGGATTGTCCGATATTTACGTTGTCAAAGGGGATAAAAGACAGATGACTTCTTGAGGTATCTCAGATTTGCGCGTAAAAATTCGAAAATGCGAATGGAACTTAAGCGAGAAAAGGTCGCGTAAAATCACGATGAAAAGGCTCTTTATTACGGCTATTTGCATGCAAATGCGCGAGACCGAGGTACCTCTAACTCCATGAATTTCTTTGTCGCGAAATTTCGAATAACAGATGTTTCAGGCTCCTTCTACTATAAAAGGTAGATAGCGAGGCTTAAAAGACACTGCAGAGTCGTACGATAGTTCCGCCTTGCCCGGATTTTTTTCGCAAGCTATTGGGTCGTGCATTATTGGCTTAATTGATTGAGTTGAAAGAGCCTGCGGCGTGTATTAAATTAGACATGAAAAGCATGTCGAGCAATTTAAAAATAACTTGGAAGATTGATAGTTTGTAAATTTTTCATGGAGAATGAGAAATTTGACTTACGTATGCATTTTCGGCCCCCTTTTTTAGAATATTTTAGAAGATTTTATCACCTTTGCAATATATATTTAAATAAATAATTCTTAAGCTGGCGATAAAAAATTATAAAGAACATATTTCCTTTTATTTATGAGCGTGTAAAAATTTGCTTTTCTTTGGCACAGAAACAATGAAGAAATATATTATGCAGTTTAGTCGTAAATTTTTATACTTCTCCCTGCAAAATTTTTCGAATATATCATAACTATTTTATCACGGAGAATGAGAATTGAATCTCGTAATATTTAAATTATACCGAGAATCCTAAAGTTTCACCGCTAAAATTTATTTTTTACACGCAGAAAAAAATAATATCCATTCTTTTAAGCGAAAAATTACGTCCTCAATTTCATCCAAGCATTTTTACAACCACTCATAAATTCAAAGGCCATATATACCGTGCGTCAACTGCACAGTAAATTCATCCTCTGTCAATAACCAAATGAAATATGTCAGTCAATATCGATCGATTCAAACCCTCTTAAACAATCTTACAAATCGGCATAAATCTCTTTAAAAATCAGCGCACGTACACGTCGCATACGCGTCACATTTGAAATTGCAGTGCGCAGTACTCGCCGCGAGAAATCTCCAAATCAAATGCATAGTTGCGAGATCCTGAGCGTGCGAACAATAAGCAAATCGCAGATATTCCAGCGTATTATACCCGCTGTAGTCGGGACCGAATCTCTACGGAATCTGCTTCAGTCGAAGGGAGCCTGCGGCTGTGAGTCATTGCTCTGGAGCTCGGAGGAGCGCTGCGCTGTTTTCTTATGCGTCATTTAGCGCGCGCTCCGCCGGTTTTCAGCCCGATCGCCGCACGCGGTATTAATACATTTACGAGCGGCTCGTCGCGAATGAATGAACAGTGTGTACACACGTGTAGAGGCTGTTACGACGGGTAAACGCTCGGTTTAGTGACATAAATATTATCGTTGGTACCAAGACACCCGATGATCGGCAAAGTTTTCGGAAGCTCATATCGCGTTACGCGCAAATAGCTTCCTCGAACTACTTGACGCTCGCAAAATTTGCTGAAATTCCTCGGGGAAAACGTAAAAAAAACTGCTTAAGCAGTCCATTTTTTACGACTTCGAGCGACAAAGCACCTTTGCATCCGTGTCAAGGTGCGTCGTGGAGTTGACTCGATTCGTCGCGAAATAAATGACCAGTCTTCACTCGGGCTTAGCTTCGGGCTCGTCCGCAGCGGATAACAAAAGATGGACTTTCGATCTGAGAGTCACAGAGCGCAGCCTCGGCAGATTCCCCTCCCCGCGGAGGCTAATCGCGGCTAATATGCACGGCGTGCACTCGCGCATACTATCGACAGCTGACCACAGCGACTTTCCGGGAAGGTGACACATCGGCCTTCGCCGCATCATCCGCGCGTTCGCAGGAGAAAAAGTGTACACCCGAGCGCGCGAGGAATTCATGGACCGGCGAATTCCCCGGGCTATTTATAGGACCGCCAGAACTCGTGACTAGGCGAGTCGAAAATTTCTCCGGGGTCCTCGCTTCCCTCGCCTCGTCCTCGCCGCACTTTATAAATAAACGCGTTGCACTCGATCGGAGCCCGAAAAAAAAAGTCGAGGAGCCAATTTGCGCTTTTTCGCTTTCTCTCTCCCCGCGCTTCAATCGATGGAGTGTCGTAATTCACCGTCGCGCGATCGATTTCAAATAGATCGAATCGCGAGGGCGTTCGGCTACTCATATATATGAGCGGCGCGCAGTTTTCTTTTTGTCGCGAGTAATTAGAATTCGCCAGGCGAGAGGAAGTCCCTCGCTCCAGTTTAATTAAGGAACAATGTCGAGCTCATTGATGGTGCGGAGCGCGTGGCCGAGTCCCACTTCGAAATCGAATCGACGGCTGCGCGCGCGATGCAAATTGAATTCCCCGCCGGGGCACCTATGCCGCAAACTTTAAGTTTATATCGCGTGGGCGGGGGAGCACTCGGAGAATCGCGAATGCAGGTATGTCGTTCGCCGTCCCACGGAATCCGATTGGGAAACATTTCGGCCGCGGATTTTATCGGATCTTGCCTTGCTGAGCGAACGATCGGAGGTAATATTTTTCATATAAAACTTACTGCTACTTCGGCGTGTTTGCGCTGGATATTGAATTTTTTAAAGTACTCCGCAAAGCTCTCCGTCGAAGACTTCTCATTCTTCCTGATATCTGCTCCTCCTTGAAGAGAGCAGTAAAATTACCGGAGCAGCCTCTTATCTTTATGGAACTTTATGAAAAATAAGCGATTCCTAAGTTTTTAGAAACCACTTCGGACGGCAATCATCGATGCTCTCTAAGCGAATAGTCTTTATAATTCATCTGAATTTTATCATCGAGCCACGTATAATTAGTTTTCCGCTTCAGCATTAACTTTTATTATTATTGGATTAAAACATTCGTTCGAGCTTGACAGTTTTAATGTTCGTTAAGAGAAAAAAGAAACAATCGTCAATCTTTCTTTATACTCGTTTCCCTTCGCTCCCTTTTTTTTATAAAAAGAAAAAGAAAATCCGCAAGATTCAATCAGCAGTTCAATGGAAAGTCATTTCCACTACCGGCTTCAAGATTTTTTTTATTATATGAACGACTATTAAATCTCCGTCGTTTTAAAACTCTGTTTCTAACGACTCTACGAAACTCCGTAACAATCGCAAGCAGCTCGATCGATAATTAACGAAAAAAATTTTGAAACAAAAGCAGCATGCGCCGTTCGTTCGGATGATGCTCTCGTGGAAACTTTCACCACTTCGCCGCAAAAAGCTACCGAAAAATCTGGCGCTCGAGCGCGTCGAGGCGTAACGCGAAATCGATGCGGCGGGGGCGAGTAGGAGAGAGAAAGAGTGAGAGAGAGCGATATAGCAACTATCTCGCGATATACGCCCGTAAAAGTGGAGCAATCGCCTTTGTCCGAGGAGCGAGCCGGGAGCGCGCGTTTAGCAAAGTGCTGCTGCGGATTTCGCGGGCGCATCGCTCATGCGCGCGGCTTGCAGCTTCGCAGCTCGGCGGGCATCCCTTTTAATGGTGAACACGCAGGGGTTGAAGGGAGGTACTTCCCGCCAGCGTCACATAATGGCTCGTAATGGATGGAACGAGAGCGAGCGGTGCACCTGCGAAAGGCTGGAGGCGAGCATTTGGCCGCGTTACTAGCGCGAGCCGCATCAGTGATGCGCGGAAGTTGAGGCAGAAACATATACGTGGTGTAAACGAGACTTTTTTAATGTTATCAGGACAGTGGAGTGGGGAATTTCCTTGTGTAATCAGAAACCAATTTTCATTAAGCGCATTTGCTATCGCTTTTCAATCAATGAATGTGTATAAATTTTCCGAAGAGTAATATTGTTTTAATCGTCATTTTTTATGTGATTACTACTAATTTTTTTTTCATTTTCTGTTAACTAATTACCGCTGGGAATCTATTGTAATAATCAATTATTGTGATATTAATCAGGAGTAGTCGCAGTAATTGCAGTTTCGCATATTCTTTTTATCGTTTTCTGAATCTTTCGGACGTTAGATCTTGCAACTCCTTCATTTGGCTGAACAAGTTGCGCATTTGGTTTCTAAGAAGGAAAAATCTAAAACTTATCGTGAACTGAATTGAAAAATAATTTTCCTTTAGAAATTTATGCTGAAAATAATTTAAATGCAGATAACACACGATGAGTGTGCCGTCATTGCTCTGGTTTGTCACCTATTCTAATTAAAAAAAATCTTTCTCATTATAGTTCACCTGCGACTAAACGATCGTTTTAATTCGGTTAATATAAATATAATTATTTTTTTGTATATAGGCGTTAAAATATAATTACAAGTGTATGCAGGACAATAAAAGGGAAATGTGGAAAAAAAAATCGAGCTAATAATTTTTATTGAATTCTGCGAACATTCAAAAATAAAAAAAGTTCTCAGCGAAGCGTTTCATATGACATAGAACAATATTAAAGTTGAGAAAAACCTAATTCTGTCCGAAACGCGTGTAAGCGCATGTTAACACACTCGTAAGGTTATAGATTACTATTCACTTGTAAAAGACTGAGTCACTCATTTGAAAAAGCGTGTATTTTAATTCCAATGAATCCCGCGGACAGTGACTGAAAAAAAAGGTGAAACATTCAAAGCCAGCGCGAGGCATAAAGAGTCGTAAAACTAAAAGCGGAACGAGCGCCAGTTTACAGCGCAAAAAAATGATGTAAAGGGGGAGGGGGAGATCGAAGTAAAGGGGCGCGCATTACACGTACGCGACAGCTCGAATCGGGCTATTTGCTCGAACAAGAGCGTAAAAAAGTTCAGAAATCCGCGCGAGTCTCGCCTAGTTACACTCGCACGCGATCCAGTATAGTTACCGTCGATGCAGCGCTCCACATTCGGCCGCAGCGTCGCGAGCATTTGCATGCGCACAGGTATATAGGCTGTACACTCTATAACACGCTGGAGTAAGTATTTTCGATCGGCGAGGCATTGTTGAGGATTCGTTCGGAGTATGTCGCGGTTCACCGAGCGACGGAGATAGGCAGGCACGTGACGCATCTTCGACGTATGCGCGCGAGCGACGAGGCCGTCGGAGGAGCTGCGGGAAATTTCGATGACGAGATGCGCGCACGGCCGGCGTAATTTAATTCGGAGTGTTCTGGCAAACAGATACACAAGGGAGAGGGGACGTTTACACGCGGACGCTTCTATAGGGAGCAGAAAGAGTGAGAGACTATCGCTGGTGCCCGCCCTATTGAGCGTCGCTTTTGTTGCGCTTCTAAAGCTGCTTTCCTTTCCCTCCTTCGCTGAATTGATGATCGACGCTTCAAGTCGCGAGTGGTAACGCTCCCTGCTGATTGTGTCTTTGAGACTGCTCTTCAAGTGCACTTGACCATCTTCTTGTCGGGAAGTATACAATGATATTTTATTCATTATTTGCGATGACATCCTGAATGGCTTTCGCAACGGAACAATGCATAAGATAAAATTTGCATTAGGAGTACTTATGAAAATATTTATTGAATTGACTGTAAGAAGATGGTGACATTGCGATAAATTGGTAGATGCTGATGGATGATTGATGGATCGCGTGAAAGTGGCAGTTGCGTTGATGCGCGGAAAAGTGCCAATTTTTTTTCCACTAAATTACATCGAAGCTTCCTATTACACAAATGCTTTCCGGTCTGAGAGACAGGCTGATAGCAAACCGATCGATTCGCCAGAACGTTTCGACCCGATTAATCGAGACTTCTTTGCCACTCTGTTTTTACGGGAGGATCGTTAAAACCGCGCGAATCGGATACTGCACTTCCTCTTTTCACCACCGATTTTCGGATAAAATACCCGGAATTCACGTTTTTATCACCTGTGTAACTTTCGCTAGTTACGCTGGCTTTATTGTTTCAGAGCGTTTCAAGTGTCATTGGATAGTTTTTTTTTGTTTTATTTTAAAATCTTGCTTTCAAAAACACTTTTATTTCCATGGTACATCCGAGTACTAAAAAGAATTGCAAATGTAGTTTAACCGCGCAATGAAATTCCTGCTTTGCAAATAGTACAAAAAAAATGAGCGATTTCGAGGTGAAATTGTTTCTCTGCATTTTTATTTTCCGAACGAAGTACCTTTCAATAGTATTGATCCACGTCGAAAAATTGATTCGCGAAAGAAACTGGGGAAGGGAGCACGCAGTTCCTTTTAAAGTGAAACGCATTTGCAGAGTTGGCGAGGGAGGAGTTCGGCGCAAAAATGCAGACAAGATAAAAGTCTCCTCGAATAAGGCTGCGGGCGTTTTCATATACACACCCGCCGATACACACAGATGGCTCTTTTCCAGAAAACGCTCGACCAGATAGGAATCATTGCCGTCCTAAACAGGCGTATCGAATTATTCGCGCCGGCAACCTTGGAAACTTCGCCTCATTACCAACCGGCGAAACGCGATCCCTTCCCTTTTTTTCACGGCTTTGTGCGCTCGGCTTTTGCGGACGACGAGCAGCAAAAAAAGAAACCTAATCCAATTTGAGAAAAACGAGACGAAAAAAAAAAAACGGGAACACGCCGCGGGAATTATGCTCGCGCTCAAAAAAAAAAAGAATGTTTTGTACGTATTTCGCGCGCGATAGCCCGTCTGCGCTTTTGCGCGCCTGCGATCTCGGAAGCACGTGGCTGACAGGATTGGCTAATCGAAACCTTACATAATAATTTGCCGCGAGCTCGCGAGCCGAGCGTGTCAAGAAACGCCACTGAGAGATAAAGCGATCAGAGAGCGGCGCTTGTTACGCGCCGTCGGCACTTTTCCGGTCAACTGCACGAAATAATCCAGGCCGCGCGTCAAAGCGATTAATAATTCGTACGGGTGCGATCGACGCCTGCATTCCTGGCCGATGTGACTGCTCGTGCGACCTCTAATTAGCGCGCGGTGCCCCCCGGAGGCTTCGTCATTAGCAGCGACGACGAGCGCGCGCGCACCTATATACAGGCCCGGACTATTGGATTACACGGAATATTGTCGGGCTTGCTCTCTTTAAGCTTAGTTTCGAGCTCTCGCGCCTGCGGCGTACCAACGGGTCGTGCGCGTAATTAAATTGCCGCCGGGAAGAGTAGTCTTCAGTTTACGGCAATGAGCACACACTACATAACTGTTACCTCAAGGATTTTGACCCTTTTTTTATTTGCGCAGCGACATGTTTTCCGGAGTCGCAATCGATATACACTCATTAGTGTGCGATAAAAGATAGCTTCGAAACAGTCGAATTAAAATTGCAATAAAACTTTATCAGTTGGGTCTGCACGTGTAACGTACGAGATGTATGCAGCAAACAGTGCATTTAATCCGATTGTTACCGCGACTTCATTTGTAAACATCCATTCGAGCTCTAATTGTCCTAACGAAATCTCAGTCACTGTGTACCTTTCGCGGCCGGGTTAGCTCTCCGGAGCTTAATCTCCCGGGGAGATTTTCGGATGAACTGTTGCTCGACGCGGCGCCTGTCCTGAAATCTTAATTGGACTTTAAACCCATTGATTTAGTTTAAAAGGAGCGCGCTTTGCCCGAGATGAGGTGCAATTTCGTTGCGTTACAATGGCCGTGAATCTCCCCGCAAATTAGCACTAAAATTTAACGATCCACAACTCATGCGCCGCGAGAGAGAAAACTCGTGCGTCCGGCTCTCGCGGCAAAGTAAACAAAACGCGTGCCATCACGTGTTATTTATCCGTGCGCTAGCTGCGGATTTTTTTTTTTTAAAGACACGCGTCTAACCACCTTCGTGAGGTATAAAGGTGCGCGTGGCATTGAACGCGGAATCGCCGCACGACGAAATTGGCGCCCGCAAAAAAGCCGCAGACGCCGGTCTCGCCAGTTTATTAGCCGACTAATATTAGCGACGCTGGTTTCGCAAACGCGAGCAGGTAGTCGGCTCGTGCATAGCGGCGTTCTGCAGCCCGCGGCGCCGGATCAGCTGGCGCGATCGTCGCCGCACGCTGACCTTGGCTCTTTTTCGCTCGTGTATAATCGCCAATTGACACCCGCGCGATCCACCGATTTGGCCGCGGCGACGCGTCTGAGAATGAACCGGCGACCTTTAAAGAATCGTTGCGTTATTTTTGGTTTACTGAAAAAGGGAAACTTTGTATAATATTGTCCGGCGACGCTCACGTGCTGCGGCGGACAGTCGATTTATATAGTACCTTTAACACGCTTCGATGGCGATCTCGAATTTCGTGCCAAACCAAAAGTGTGTTTATAAATTACGTAACATGACTGGGTATTTCGTTTTGGCGGAAGAGGAATTTAAGGAATCTTTTTTTTCTTTCTGCTCACGTTGATTCTCATTGTTATATTATACACTGCATTTTTTTCTTTTTCGGACATACAATGGACAAGGCTATTAAAGAAAAAGTGTTTCACTTTGTATATTTTTTTTTCTACTTCTGAGTCGCGGATTCATATAAGAGAGGAACAAGTTCCTTGTAATGCATCTTGTAACGCGCAATATATATTCTCTTTCTTTTTCTTTTTTCTTTCTTTTTTTACTAAAACAAACTAAGCTCTGACTGGTGATTATGCGGTGCGAGGTTTAAGTTAAGAGTTAAGAAACGAGTTTCATCATGTGCGCCAGGTAAAATTATACCGCAAACGTCGCTCGAGAGTAAACTAAAATAGCTAAGGTACATTTCTGCAATACTGATAAAGATATTCACTCGCTCCTGTGTACACGGCGCCAGTCGTGTTTATACTTAATTGCGCCGCTGGAAACTTTTGCGTTTTTGCTATAATTAGACAATCTGCGCAAGTGTCTTCAACGTACTCGCAGGTGCAATATAAACTTCTCGCGTGTACGACTCTTCTCCCCCCCCCCCCCCAAATGTGCGATTTACAATTGATCGACGATATAAAAACACATTAAGGTCAGCCCCGTGTATGGGGCGCTTTTAGTCGTATAAGCTTGTGTTTTCACGCGGCAAGCGAGATCAGTAAATCTCTAATTTGCATGAGCCGGCGGAGATGCGAAAAAGGTACACGCCAAGGAAAGAAAAAAGGAGCGCTTACGAGCTTTCGCGTGTAAGTGGAAGGTGCCATTAATTACGCAAACGCTCTTCGTGCCTATTGCGCGTGTCTCCAGTCCGTAGATGCTATCGGAGCGCAGGTGACGTTGCGACGACGAGGTTCTTGACCGCTCGTTAACGACGCGAATAGGCCGCGCAGCAGTGTCGTCAACCGCGCGGGAAGCCCTATCGCGCCTCGCGTCGATCCACCCACTCCTTTCACTCTCGATTTTTTTTTCAGCTTACTCGTGCACACTGCAGCTGAATGCAAAAAAAATACTATGAATACACGAGCTGCGTAGGTACATTTGTTGCTCGCATCGATATTTTTCCGATTACTCGCTGCAACCGATGTACTGAAACGTGGATCGTACACAGATGCCATATTTTTTTAATATCTTTTTTACCCGCATGTTTTTTTTTTACGTCGACGCTCTCTCTGCAGTGTGAAAATATAGGTGCGATAAATTTTTTTTGTTTCTAAACCAGAACTCTGAATTTATTTCTCTGTACAATCCGCATTTTTCCACTCGGAATAATTTTCAAAGAGTAAAACATCGAGCGATATTTTTCTTCAATTCCATTCGCAAATATTTGCAATGCAGCATCCATCAACTAATTAAGGAGTTTAAATAGTTTTTGGTTTGCCTCGCGTACAATTTGAACGACGGCAGACCATAAAAGAATAAAAACAATGGCTGGCAAATTGCAGCTTCGTTTTCAAGCATAATAACACACGGCCGCACTGCATTAGTGGTAATCAACGCCTCTTTCATACACAATTTCCCTAATCACACATCGCGCGACTCCCCTATTCGAACCTCCTCCCCCGTATGCATTTCACTCGTGCGCGTGTCTCGCATCGCTCCTGCGTTTGTCCCTCGTCCTCTTCACTTCCGTTCGCTTCTATTTAAACCCCGGCAGTTTTTTTTGCACAACCACTTCGCTCAGAAGAAAAAAAAATTTACTCCGTATCCTTTCAGCAAATATCGAGAGTTTTTTTTATCTCCTTTCACCCACCGACGGCAGATTATCTCCCCGTTCCTCTTCCTTTCTGCAATGCTCTGCGACTCCAGATGAAATGGGAAAAAATTCGATTAGAGCCTAAACGAAATTAAAGCAACGAAGATCGTCTGGTACACCAATAAGCGAAGAGGCCCGCGTAAAGAGAGCGACGAACTTGGTACGTCTATCATTCAAGTCCGTTTGCGAAGGCTTCCCTTGACGAGTTTTTATCCCACGGGCGACGTTATCCTCCACGAGGGGCGAAATAGAGGAGTGTAAAGGCCGGCGCGTTCCGTGACGGGGTCGCATTCGCGTTATCGCGCACAGGTCGAGGAGAGGAGGAGCGTGCGGACACCGGGAGATAAGCGTGATAAGCCCGCGACTCCACGACGTCGGTTCGCGAATAGTAGTTCGCGCGAACGGCCGCGCGTCGTCTTACGTCGCCCGGGAAAATCGATTTTGCACGTTCGAGATAATAGGGCGCGAAGGAACCTGTGCGCATGTAACGGCGAAATTTACGTCACGATGTTGCCGGGGAGCTTTTGTTCACTAAAAATATACACGGCAGCTTAAGCTGCTTCATCGATTATTTTAAGCCAGCGATGCATGACGCAATTTAAATATAATTTCGAGAGAACTAAATTAATTTGAATGACTCAAAGCAATTGATCAAGGTATGCTCGACTGAAGTAAAGAGTAATGAGCCAAATGAGGAATGTGAACGAATTATGGGCGCTGGCGCGGTAATGCTCACATACCTTGTGAATATTTAAACTGTGAGTAGTTTAAACAAAAAAAGAAATTGCAGGAATTATTATATATTAACGAGCTTCCACTTTTTGCACGTTAAGCACAATTCAAAAGTTCCTTTGTTTTAATGATCCGTTTTATGACTTCGCTTTTATGCAAAGCAATATAAACATAATTGGATCAAATCGGTGCGAGCGATAATCGCGTATCGGCTCTCCTCGTTGCTCCACTTGAAATTACGTTCAATAGCGAAAAGGTATAGAAAAATTCTCTCGACTGACGCAGCGAAAGAACGAGGAGACGCACCGTAAAAGAAGATCTCGTTATTCAGCAACGCGCCGCCTTCGCTTTTCTCGGCGAGAACGAAACCCCTTCCGCGGAATTGAACGAAGGGCAGCTCGCGCGAAAATCCTCGGCTCTTTCTCGGCCGCGGCTTACGCGGGGTTGACGACATGCCTCGGCTGCAACGCATGCTTCGCGGCAGCGCGTATTATACCTGAACGCGCTTGGGGCGCAGTCCGCTCATCGATTGTCAATTAGCCGACCGAGCACGAGAACCCACCGGTCGATACTTCGGAAACTTTTTACCCGCCCCTTAGCCTTTCCCTCCTTCGCCGGCTTCTTTTCTTTCCCTTTCCACACTTTTTTTTATTTTAGTTTCCTCTTCCGAGCCTCTCTGCGATCTCTTATCTCGCGGCGGTGTTATACGCTTTTCCGAAGGGCGAGGCCCACGAAATTCGCCCCGCCACGGCTGTTTCACCGATATAAATCAAAAACTCCTGTACTTTCTTCCTGTTTTTTTTTTTTTTTTTTGAGAAGAAACAAAAGAAGAAAGAAAGCTGTAAATTACGGGGATATAGTTTCTCGAGGTATCCGTGTTATTTTTTATTTTTTTTTTGTCGTGCTTTCGCGGTATTTTAGATGGATATCGCATTGACATATATGCAGCCGATAAAACGCGGCTAAGTCGATACTGCCGGAGAGTGGTGCTCCAACTTGCTGTTGGGCGATCTTCCAGAATTTATCCCTGTGACTTGCAAAATCTAGTTTCACTTCCAGTCGAGTTTACCCTACTTACTGCCGCACTCCACTTTACTTTCACAAACAATTATATTTAATTTTTTAAGCTACGAGACCTTGCCTTTCGAGTAGGCCTGTGTGCAGAATACACTTTACATAATAAACACGCTTTGAAAATCACTTTAATAAATTTTAAGTGCCACCCGATATTGATCACATGTTAATCCTTTCAAAAAAGTGCCATAAAACGAAAAGCTCTTGACGTCAAGGAAAAATACCGCTCGAAGAAAACCTCACAGGAACTCATGGCAGAATAGATATCCATCGGCTTAATTAAGCCCTCCGTAAGAACGACGTCGCCCCCTCAAATACACTGGTACGCTTCAGCAACCACCGCCCCTTTCGACTCATTCAAAAAAAAAAAAGTCCTTCAATGACGCGAGCCTCTCATTCAGGGATCCGGACGATCCTACAGTCTTGCATCGACGCACCCTGGATCATCGTCCTAGAACTCAGACTCGCGGAATCAACCGAGCCATAACCCATAGAAGCCGTGGATCTAAAATTGTCAGGGTCAAGCATGTGGGGGCGCACGGAAACGACGTTGCCCCTCGCGTACCTTTCTCGGTGACTGCGTATACCTTCGCCTATAATAAGGCACGTATCGATTGAATGTCGCCGACCGGCCACGACGTCATTCAGTCTAACCGGCACGCCGCACACGCGTCCCCCATGAGATAGGCGTCAAATATTTACGGAGCCGCAAAAGAGGGATTTGCCTCTCCGAGATAATGGGCCTCGTGTGGAAAAGTAGCCGCGCGGCGGGTCGCGTGCGCGCCTCGGTGCTTTGCTTTGCTCTCCACCATTGTTTTCAGCCGTGTCTTTACGACGCCGCTTTTTTTTTGCCGGCGCTTTACGAGGGAAAGGATTTTCCATCGCGTCCCCTCGCCGTATCTATGACTACGTTTTTTTTTATTTTGCGATTGGACGTAATTTTTTAAGTGTCCCGGTGTAATTTGGCGTTTTACAAGCGCACGCACGACGTGCTCCGAGCTCAAATCGTCTTTTACCGTCCGCAGGGGAGTAATTAAATTTCTTTGACGCAAGAGAAGTTTTCCACGAAGAACGTAATTAGGAAGCATTATTATCGCAATTACAAAGGAAGGGGGCGGGGGCACGCAGAGAATTAGTCTCGCTTTTTAAAGAGGCTCGATAATCGAATTGCTCGCTTTCAGCGTCGTCTTTCCGTGGTCGATGGTTTTTATCCGTCCGATGGGGAGACCATTCAGAAGTTTCCATCGACTCGGTTGCGAGTGTAATATAGGTACGGCAGACGTATTTCTGATACTTGGAAACGTCGAACTTTTATTCGCATTTCTGCCTCAATGAACCACGGAAGAAAGTGGAGCAGTTTCATTCAGTTTAAAAAATTTTTTTTTCCATTCTCGGAACAAAGAAAAATCGCTGCGCGTGCAACGTCTCGAAGTTTATGAAATTCCGAGGGCACGCCCACGCTTCTGCGCAAACTTTAAATTTAGCGCTGTTTACTCTATAAATCTTTCGAAGTTGGAATACAACCAGTCGCGTGAGCTCCGCCGTATGAAGCAGACGTAAACAGGGTTAAATAGTCAAAATGCTTTACTTAAACGGATATAAATATAATTGAATGCGGAATTAAATCGCGATTTCAGCTCTCACTGCGGCCACTATTAAATCCAATCAAAATTTTGCATTCACTCAATTCATTTGCACCCCGTATACGTATACACAACGCAATCGTAATAAATATCTATAACTTGGAAAATTAAATATACTGCTTCTATCCTCGTATTTCAAAAACCGGAAGACAATTCGATCGGAATTCCTTTCCATTGAAAGTCTCCGAAATTCGACGACCCCACCCATCTTCATCTTGATTAAAAATTTCCCATTCCATGTGAAAAGCAATGAATCACCATCTGCCGAATCTTGATCGAGCTACGCCGGGAAGTGACCCAGGCATCCGCCCCGCTTACAAATCTCCGCCGTCGGATCCCGCATTCGCGGAGGGCGACGCGCGCGCGGCACGTACGCGCCCAGCGTGATTGCGACGGCCGAATTAAAGCGACCCGTCGCCGAGAATTAGAGCGAAACCCGCGACGCGCCATAAATTATGCATCAGAAAAAGGAGTCCTGCGCCACGGGACCGTTGGTGTCCTCTCGCGTTACGCTCCCCCCGGCACCCTTTTCACTTGCATTTTTCACGCCCAATGCGTTATGAGCAACTTTTCCAGGTCTTGCGTTCTTCGAACACCGCACGTTGACGTTGTCGCCGCTCGATGAAAGTTTCATTAATTTCGAGCGAGCCAAGGCTTTTCCCGAAGCTTCTTTCACTTGGATATTTTATGAATTGTTTTGCCGCTTGATAATGTAGTTAGCGACCGGTTTGCCCGCTGCAACTGTCAATTACTCCTCGACGAGCGCGATAACACTTTTTGCGGAAGAAACTTAAAGGAAGTTAGAGTCAATTAAAATTTCAGTACGAACTTTCGGATAACGAGAAGTGCACCGAGGACTATGCCACTACGGCAGACATCCACCGAAACTTTGTGTTAAACAACCAACTAATTTCCTCGTTGAGTCCATCACTTGTCGCTCTATAATTAATTATAATTATATTTATAATTATGAAGTTTCAAAAACTATGCTGAGTGAATCTTCTCGTAAAAATTATTAATTCGGTGATTTTTGTGAAAAAATTACGCTAAAAACCGTAATCGGGAGACGATAGAACGCACTGTAAACTTTTACGAGAAAACCACCGTAATTTTTTACGAGAAAATTCTTGCGAGACAAAAGAATCTTGTAACCTCATCGTTCTTTTTTTTATCAACATCACGGATTATATTTAAACTGTATTTTTATAAATTCTGATCCTATTTCATCTCGAATTGCGATTTAATTTGGTCTATTTACAATATACAATTATTGTTACTGTTAAAATAAGTTTTAAGAAGTATTAAAAAAAAAAAAGATTACGTCAGTATAATACGCCAGCGTGAAAAATTCTTTCCTCGTAGGGAGAACTCAATCCGACACTCGTTGTCAGCGCGGCGCCAGCGAAAGGCATCAATTACTCGAGGGCCTGCGCGGATTAAACTGTTCGCAACCACCGCAATCTGGAAAAGTCTCGGCTTCGCGTAATGCGCGCCGCCGCGCGAAAGACTTTAACTTAGTCGACGCATTTCGGCTACACGCGCGCAACCAGATCCAATCCTTAATCTCCTTATCGCCGTCTGAGCCGCGGGCGGTGCGCTCGCGAGCTCTGCGGTCGCGACAAGCCAACAAAGTGTTCTCCCAGCATAAGCAGAGCTCGGAGAATCGCCGAGGCCCCAGAAGTGCGCGTCGCTTTTCGCGCGGCTGCATTCGCCGAGAGAGAAAGATAGACGGATAAATAGATGGATAAAGAGAGAGAAAGAGGAGGGTACAAATCGCGGACGCACATCCGTCTTCAGAGGAATGCTATCTGGGCGGAGGCAGCGGCGAAGGTCTCTTAGGTTTAATCGGCTTGATTAAAATATACTCCAATGGGATTTCCCGAAGGAAAAAGAATTAGCGACCTTAGCCCGGAAGAACGGAAAGGTCTGACCTAAATTGAAGGCATTGTTTTCGGCTGCAGGAGGAGGCGCTCCCGCGCGAGCGGGGGCGGATGGGAACTTAATTGCTAAGAGGATTTTTACGTTTGTCTGAGCGCTGCAACGGCTGCGATTAAACTTTATCAGCGGCTGACATTGTTTATGAACTGCTTTCTCCGGGGTGATTGCGCATTTATTTTTAGTCCCATTCTTTTTATTTTGCTTTCACAGTTTATTTTCTGAACTTGATATTTACCTTGCATTAAGCACTTTTTATATCTATCGAGACCACTCCTAACGCGTGTTTTTTTTTATTGACATTCACGAAGTTGTTAAAAAAGTTGTAAAAAAAATTTAATATTTTTTAAATTTTATTATAACTAGAAAAAATTATCGATAAATCAAGAGACTCGAGTGTATCTAGAACGAAAAAAAAACTCGCGAAACCCTAACGAAAAATTTAGGGGTTATTATTCAGAATATGTTATAGTGTGGATGATAACTTTTAAATTTTCCGGCGGACAACAGATGTAATTAATTTATAAAGCATACGTTCCGGCGTCGCAGACAAAAAGCTGCTAAAACCGCAGCGACCACATATAGCAAGCGAGAAGAGTAATCCGCGCGTAGGGAAAAAACAGGGGAGGACAAGCTTCCGGAGAGCCTTAATTTGCGCGAGCGCGCGTGCGACCCCCTCACGGTCTACGTGTTTGCGTCGGCGGTTCGCCTGCGAGAGGAGGGTAATTTCTCGCACCAGGCGGTGTCGGAAAAATCTATAAGACATCCGGCCGCGCGCACGCGGGGGCGTCGCAGCAAGTGACCGTCACGCGCCCACCCGGTGCCTTCTGCGCGCAGAATTTTCTGCTTCCTTTCATTTTCTCGTGAATTTTTCATCTCTCTCTCTTACTCTCCCTCGGCGGAAAAAGCGGAAAATTTTATGACTCTCAGGCTAGCAGTGCTCTATAAAAAGACTGCGACTGTAATACGAGAAAATTTAGCGCGTTTATTTTTCTAATAAATTAAGCCTAATAATGAATTAATTTCTAATAATTAAGTGTTTTGATGATTGCGAGAAGAAAGAAAAAGTCTTTTCTTTTTGAGATTTGTTCTCTTAACAAGTCTCGAGCTGCCCATGTAAACGAGGTATCTAATTAGGAGACTTTTAAGCACAGAGCCTGCACTTCGCAGTCATGTTAATTAATAAAATAAAAGATCTTATCCTTTGAAACGGCTGAAACAAATTCATAATGCAACTAAGGAGATACAATCTCGTTTTATCTTTAAAAGAAATAAAAGTTTCCAATGTTTTTTATAAATGAACTACTTATAACTATCTATATTTATTACTTAAGTTTATATTTAAATATTACGACTAACATCTTCATGTCGTCATCAAACATTTACCCATCAGTGATTCGATAACTTCAAGAAAAAGGCAGAACTAAGAATGCTGCAGAATATATGCGATCGCAGGAGGTAAAACCGCATCCACTTTATAACCCACGGCTAAAAGGCTGCATGCGCAGTAGTCTCACCGAGTGGTAACGCAAGGTGGTTTATCGCATTTATTTAGAGAGCGTCGGAGCGGCTCTTCGTGGGCGGCGAGGACGTGAGCGAGCCTAAATATAGTGCGCGCGTGCGGTACGCTCTTGCGCGATAAGACACAGGTGGTGGCACATACCTCCTCTCCCTCCCTCGCCTCGGCGCTCTCCCTCTTCATAACGAGCCGGTTTTTCGCCTCCATTCGCGATCCTTTTATTTTTTTTCCAGCCCTCCCATTTTTTTTGTTGCCCTCCCCTCCCCCCTCCCTCATCCGGTGTCGTCGTGACGAAGTCCCGAGAACATCGCCCTTAACCGTGGCTAACGAAGCGCGGAATAAATGGTACACACCATCGAGCCGTGTCGTGCACCAAGCTCCGAGAATCCCAGGGAGAGAGCTCGAAAGTTCACCGTCAGCTTAGAAAAGTTAAATTAAAGGAGCGCGCCGCTATCGGAATTCAATGCCGGCGGAGTGTAGTGTATGTACACGGTAAAATGGTTGGAGTGAAAATTCACTCTAAGTTTATAGTGAAATACTCATAGAGTTAACATTGACTCTATTCAATTAAATATGACATGAATAGAGTGATTTAACTTCACATTAAAGTAGAGTAAAATTCATTTTAAGGTAGTAACATATTATAAGTTAAATCCCTACCTTTCATTCCACTTAAGAGTCAAAAAATCACTCTATTCGCTTAAACAAGGGAATTAATTTCACTAGAAATTGCAATGAAAATTTCACTCCAATAGAGTTAATTTTCACGCTATTTCACTCCAGCCTGCAGCTGGTGCGATTTTTCGGCTCCGCGTCGACGGCCGAGCTTTCGACGAGGCTTTCGTGTGTCGGATTGATAGAGCTCGGCGGTGCGGGGATTTATACGAATGGTGCACACGGGAATTCGACGCGCTCGCTAAATCCGACGTTGTACCAATTTTTCGAAACGACTGGTTGGAGAGTGCGTGCACGAGAGTTATTTCGCGATGGCGACGGTCTTTGCACAGGGGGGGGGGGCGTCCCCTCATCCTGGCGAATGAATATACCTTTTTTTTATTTTATTTTTCGCCATCCAGTGATTTCATTCGTTTGATTCGCTCGAGCGAGGAGAGAATTACATGCGATTGCGTGACTTATGTAGAAGCACCCCCCTCGTTACAGGACTATTAATAGAAGCCCACGTTGACTGTTGAATTGATAATGGTTTAAAGAGAGAGAATCGATTTAAGCTCCGCTCGGATGCAGAATTAATGCTTTTACTGAGAATTAATGGATAGTTAACTGATGCATTCAAAGTGTTGTATTATAGAAATCATAGAGAGATTGTATAGTTCTCTTGACTATTTTATTTTGTTCAAATTACTTATTATTCAAATCGTGATATTCTTCTCTTCAATATATAATCGAAAAATAAATATAAGTGCTTTTTTTTTTTAATATAGTACTACTTATATCGTTATATTCATCCTGAAAAGGTTTTTATTATCGTCAGCTTCACAGAATATATTCTCTTCAATACTCCAATTTTTTTTTTTATAACTATGAGCGAAAAAAAAATTCCGCTTCCTGAGAAATGAAAAAAAAAAGTGCTGAATCAAATCTAATAAACGGAGAATGGCGAATACTAAAAGAATTCTCTCTTGCAGGTTGTGCACGCTGACGCTGACGCGGCTGGTGATCCTGCGCCCGCTGGGCTCGGACCTCGCGTCCATCAGCATCGCGGTGAAGATGCAGAGCTCGAAGCGCACGCTGCGCTCGAACGAGATAAGCGTGCCGGCCGGCGGCATGCTCGACACCGAGCTCGAGCTTCAGTTCGCCCTGCAGTATCCGCACTTCCTGAAGCGCGAGGGCAACAAGCTCCTCGTTCTCCTGCAACGGCGCAAGCGCTACAAGAACCGCACGATGCTCGGCTACAAGACTCTGGCCGAAGGGGTCATTAACATGGCACAAGTGAGCGAAACTCTTTTTTTTTGTACGCCTTATTTCCTCGTTCGATCGTGGTGCTCTTGTCAATTTTTTTTCTTATCAGTGTTTGTAATAGTCCGTGGGGTCTTGGATGGGTTACGTTTATTTTCGTTCACGATTAGGGTATTATTTTGTAGATTAGGAAAATTTTCCTTACGTTGATACAGTGGGTTTGCGAATGGGTATAAATGATAAGTAGTAATAAATAATGAGAGATCTACTGAACAAATGCTCCAAAAGTAATGACAATGATTTATTAGACTTACTGTTTCACTTGTAAAAAAGTGCTTACATAAATTGCTAAACTCGCTTCTTGTTTTCTTTTAATTATCGTTAAAAAAAGAGATGTCCGGCTAAGATTAATTGATGCTATTAAAAATTTTAACCACTTGTCAAAAAGCACAAGCTCTCTCGCTCTCTCTTTTTCTACAATTAACAGCCAGCGGGATTGCACAAGACGTATTTTGAGCATTTTAATTTGAAGTAGTAATGGACCGCAATAAACTTTTCAATTAACTTTCATAACAATTATGACCATTTCAAATGACATTGTTTGCCCTTTTATTTCGTCGAGTATAATGCTCATGTTGAATAAAAAAAAAGAAACATTAAAATCTTAATAAATTGCAGTCTCCTTAGGGAATCGATATTGTGCGCTTTTGTCGTAGCTTCGCTGCATTAAAATATAGGTCAGTCCGCGCATTCAATTAATTACTAAACCGTTCGTTCGACAATGACAATAAAGCGATTCTTTTTGGTGCGCTGAAAAAAACTAATTCACGGTTCTAATAATATTTGCATAAAAGAATCGACTCGGGGAAAAGTGAATTTTCCACGTCGCTGGAACGTATTCAAATGACGGGATAGAACTGTTTCGGAGAAATTTCATTTAACCCTTTGATGCCTAAATCAAGGTCTCGTCAAATGTGCTCAAAGTTCGTTCGTTATACGAAATCTTAAATTTATTTAAAACAAAATTGGATTGTATTTTCTTCATTTGCTCAGTGGTTTAAAATAGTAAAATCTCTTAGAATTCACATAAAAAAATGAATAAATTGATATGTGCACTTTAAATTTTTCACATAATTTCTGTAACAAACATACTACTGAACGAATTTTTGAAATTTTCATTTCATCTCGCAGCGGAAGCCAAAGGGGAAAATCGCTGAAATCAATTTCTCGCAAAAAGAACTCATCCCATCACTCGACGTCGCGAAAATTGAAAATTTGAAATAGCAGCTCGTGCAATTTTATTTTCGCACTTCGTACCTACCCGTAAAATCAGTGAAACGGATTTTTATCTTCGGCAAGCCGACGCTGAAAAAAAATGGCTCAGAAAAAAAATGTATTGTCAAGATAGCGTTATCTAAGCAATTACTTTTTCCTCGAATATTTATTTCTATCAGAAATCGCTCTACACCGCGCTACTAAAAAATTGCGTACAAACATGAATCACCTTGCAAAAAAAATAACGTTATATTTACAACGAACATTCCTTTGTAAAAGTGACTCACCGCGAGCCACTATTATTCCCGTCGACTCTAAAACGTACTTATATACCCTCCCACATAAAATCCACATTGCCCCAGTGATATACCGCTTTAACGTGCAACTCGTGTTTACTTTAGGTACTGCAGAAGCAAATGGACCTGGAGCTGGAGCTGGTCTCGGACAAGGCGGAGAAGTACGGAGGTCACGCGCTGGCGCGCGTCCACGTGATGGCCCTGAGCAGCCAGCCGGTGGACCACGACAAAAGACTGATGAACGACCCGAGCGAGCGGCTGTGCCAGGAGTTCAGCGACGACGAGGAGGAGTTCAGCTCGGAGGCCGAGGCCGAGGGCAGCGACAGCGAACCCACCCTCGAGGTGCACCGGCGTAAGAGTCGCACCAAGATGCCCGCGAACGCCAGGGTACGATGCATTTTTCTTCTCCGCGCCCTCTTTGAAAAGTTCCTGGAAAGCCTGATAAAGTAGATCAGATTAACGTGGGATCCTTCTTTTTTCTCCCGCGTGAAAGGGAAAGGCCATTTTTTGACAGCCTGTATGCACGCTGCGTAATCTGACGTAATTCTGAACGATCGTTGAGAGCAGATAAGAAGTATAAATTTCGAAGATTTTTTTTTCTCATTTTATTCAGATAAATATTACCCGAATCCCATTGAAAATTTCTCTCTCGTAATAAAGCTACTCACGCCTCTGTTTGCAATTTCAGCAAAGGAACTTGAAGCAAAAATTTATCGCCCTCCTAAAGCGATTCAGGGTCTCCGAGGAATTGGAACACGATCAAGAAGAAATTGGTCAGAAATTATCAGGTTAGTTAAATCAGTATTTACGCGCTCGTCCCACTTCCACTGCTACGTTTGCTTTAGCGCGATGGCAATTTGCAAATTTTCCGCGCCGTTGAATTCCGAAAGAGGCGGAGAGGAAAAATCGATGAGCAAATAATGCGCCACACGCGTCTCGAGCTTATCGGACGCAGCGACGATTTTGGCAAGACGCGTATACGACGCTGGAATGGAATAGAATGTTTCTTAGCGTCTGTCGAAGCAATGCAACGACTGCGTCGCGCTGCATTATTCATCGGGCAATTGTCAGTAATAAATATTTGGCATGCAGGTGGCGACATGGAAATCGAGGAGCTGTTCGACGAGCTGGAAGACTTGTCGGATAGCGGACCGGAATTGGACACTATGTCGGTGAGCAGTACGCCGAAGCCCTCGCTGCGACCTTTCTTCAGCTCCAGTCGCTCCCTACTGGCACCCCCGCACTCCGGTAAGTCCGTCCACGCCCATCTCTCGTAGACGCTCTCATATATATTTTTTTAATATTCGTTATGTATCTTATCGTTATCGTTATCTCGACTCATGTTATACATACATTTACATTCTATATATATTTGATTTGAGATTGTAGCAAGTGGTAAAGATTATTACGTTATACATCGGTACATGTATGTCGTACTTTGATCGCTTAAGTCGTTCATCCCTAATTATACAACTGTTTTTGTTTATTGAAAGTTCGCTTTTATCGATAAGATTGAAAATCGCCTGCGTGTCGTTGTTTTGAGGACATGTGTAAAAATGATTCAGCCTATCACACATTAATCGTGGCGATTCTAATCTTAAATAGTGGACGTGTAAATCGTTTAATACTTTAACAGCTCTATCAGTTTGTCAAATTTTGCAGACCAATTTTTTTTTTTTACCTTTTGGGATTAAACGGCATGTTGTTTATTGTTGAGAAATTTTCATTGAGTATCTCGTACTTCTAGAAATCATTGAGTTTACGTAAATATACATTATGAGTAAAACCTTTGAAATTATGGAACTGTTCGTTTGGAGTCACTTTTTTTTGTCGATGACTATATATTTTCACTGTAAATCTTCAAACGATTATTCCTGGTAGATTCACGTACATCAGTTCAGAAGTATACATATTATATATATTTGTTTATATGTGGTTTGGCTTATGCTGTGTTTTGTTCCTGTTACGCATTATTTATTAATTGCAGTTACGTTGCGTAGTTCATATAAAACTATTTATTTAAGCTGCGATACATTTTCTGGGGATGATTTAAACACAAGTAATTAACTTTATGAGGTGCATATATAGGATGAATTTGTCGCATTTTTTTTTGAGGTCACATTGGCAATGCGCTTGAAAAAGAAGATCCATATTTCGCTATACTTTTATAAGATTTATGAAGATACGCGAAACTTTTGTACAATTAGCGTGGATATTCATTTCTATATTTTTCATGCGCATCTTTCACCAAACTACTTATACATACGTGAGCTGAAAAAAAGAGGCTCTTTCAGTCCAATGAGACGCATTTGTTTCTACTGCAGCGCGTTTTAACGAGAAATGTGTGGCTTAATAATTAAGCCGCTGCATTTGAAACAGACGTGTCCCATTTATCAACAAAAAAAAAAGAAAAAAATACATTTTTCTTGGAATAATTTATTTAGCACTTGCCTACGGTTAATGAAACGAGAGACAAATTATTTTACAAAGGTTAATTGCAATGCATTTTATAATTGAATGAGTACTTTTAGACATGCCAACGAAGCTTCCAAGTTTCAATTATTACTAAGGCTCTAAGGTTACCTACGAATTAATTAAAATTTCAAAGAACATAAAAGGTTTTTTTGAAACAGTGCATCGAGCATTAATTCTTGAAACTATTTTTCTTAAATTAGTTTAAACGTTTACTTTTAAACTCAATTTTCTCCAGTGTATATATTATCCCGAGTAAATATTTTCTCTCTTTCGTTATTAAAACGAAACAAATTTTCCTCCACCATTGTAATCCAATTTTTACAAATGCATTTACGAGTCTGCTCACAGTTACGAGCCCTCCATGGATAGCACGTCAGGAAACTCACTTAACGCTGCAGGTTGAGCTGCCAATTCGCGAATCGTTTTCATTTACGTAAAACCGGACAAAAAAAATTGGGTAAAATCCAGAATATCGCGGGCGCTTCATTTGCTCTTTGTAAATTCCCATAAAAATTGGATTTTATTTAAAAACTCGCTGCGCTGCTTCCAGGAAACCTGTATAGTTTCGCAAATAGATTAAAAAAGAAAGGAAAAACCAATCGATTAAAATCTACCCGCGAACAAAGGAAATAAAAAAAAAACGAAAGGACGCAAAGTGAAATGAGAATCCATGTGCGATGTGTTAGTTAGATAAATGGCGTCGAGTAAAAACCAAGCGTACTTAGTGTAAACGTTAAAAAAAAAAAAAACGCTCCGCGTGACAGACAAAACGAAACTAAGTGAAAGTATGGTGGGTTGGCTTTTTTGCACTGTTGCATGGTACGATTCGATAGTAGTAACCAGCGAGGAGACCGGGAGCAACTCGGCGGCGCCCGCCGCCCAACTCGCCAGCGGCCAGCCCAAGGAGCGATCGCGTGTCGGACACACGACCCCAGGTACGTAGAGCCTCCGGCCCTTTCGAAAAAGACGTGAGGCGAAATTTCGCATTCGAGTTTTGGTCATAAAAGAGAGAGAAAAAGAGAAAAGAAAATAGAAAGAAAGTGTTTGAGCGCGAAGATCCTAAGATGATGGCGTGAAAGTCTGAATGAATGAAGATGCACTCTTTTCTGCCTTTACAACTCTTACAACTCTATTGACTTCTGAAAGCGAGTAGTAGGTCTGAGAGTGTGATTTGCAAGTTGTTCTCCTTTAGAGATTCTTTTTTTTTTTTAGTTTGAACTTCACTGTATGTACCTAATTTGTATATAATTTTGAAATGACTACCGTTTTTTATTTGGTATTGCACAGCGAGGCAATTTGGGTGAATAATGCTTAGCTATTGCCTTCTAATTTTCCAAGAAACCGTACAATCTTGTAGGCAATAAAATTTAAAAAAAAGCACGTAACGTTTGTAAATTCTCTTGAACAGTAATTACTGCGAAAAAAATTGCACAGAATGCTAAATAACGATAACTCGAATATTCATATCGAAGCCCGGGAGAGATACTTCATAAATTTCTCGCGGTTTATTTATATAAAAATTCATGAATACTAAATAAACCGGAAGAAAATTTATACATCTCTAAACGTCGGCAGCCTCGCCATTAAAGTCATTAAATTTTCTGCTCGAATAAAAAAAAAGCGAATCTCTCGAGATATCCGTAGTCGGAGCTCGTGCCGGTAACTAAATTGCTTTTCATCACGGTACAATTATCGATGCAGTATTCCCGGGTATACCTCCCAAGTGCCAGGCGCCAGTACGAAAATAAAAAGGAAACTCATTCCGCCGAGCCTCGCGACAATAAAAAGCTCCTCGCCCAGAGGCGCAGTAGCTAAGTTCTCCTTCCGATGCAGAAACAATGCGAAAACGACATAAAGTTTAATACCGCGCTGAAGGAATAATCGACACTTCCGGGACGGTCCCGCTGATGAGAGACAATTTTGTAGATTGGCGAAGAAACTACAGCGCTTGATCGAGCCCGGCCCAGACTTCGGAGCCGCGTCGCCGCCGGCCTGTTTAACGAGGACGACGCGAAAGAATATCCGGCAGACGCCACCGCAGAAGGCGACTTGCTATCGACTGCGCGCGAGACTCTCGGGGTTGTTAAACGCCGCGCGAAACTGACGCGTCGATGACACACACGAAAGTATCGGCTCCAACTTTACCCAGGACCTACATCGATCTTTTCTTTTGCAGAGATGCGTGTTTTGAGAGTTGACGGTCGGTGTGTCGAGGAGAGGAGGATAAAGCATAAGCAACCCTTTCCCTGATCGAGAGGAACCGTAGGATTCCTTCTAGTTTTCGTTCTAGAGGCGAAGCCTTCGTTCTATTCCATTGTTTGCAACGACTAGTTTGGGATCGAATATACATACATTTATGTGCAAATCCACGGCCAACAGGAAACAACTCAGCTTTGGAAGTTGAATTTTTTTTGAGGGTACACCTACCAGATCAATTTTTTCTTGTTGTTTAGGTCATTTTAAAAGAGAAAAAATAGATGTGCTAGGCATACTTTTTTCCGAGCAAATAATACAAAAAAGTTGAAAAAACATTCATGAATATTTTTGAAATAAATGATATAAACTTTTCCAAAAAATTCACTAGAGTATTATATGTATTATTTTAAAAAATATTTACTCAAAATGCTTCGCAAAAATTCAGGTCTATTCCTTGGTTAATTCTAAGAACAATTTACTCTTGTGAGTTTTTTCGAAAAATTTATATCATTTATTATAAAAAATACATGAATGTTTTTTGGTTGTTTTTTCAACTATTTTGTATTATTTGTCCCGGAAAAAAGTATGCCTAGGGATTGGCCGTACACATCTATTTTTATAAAAAATTGGTCTGTAAGTGTACCCTAAAAAAAATTCAACTTCCAAAGCAGAGTTGTTTCCTGTTGGCCGTGGATTTGCACACATATGACTGTAGGCTGTAGAGGAACTGAGGCATGACTTTTTTTCACTTTCTTTTAAATGACGATTTGGTGTACTTTTTCGTTTTAATGCACAGCAGAATGTTGATAGGGACTAAATAAACGAAACAATGGCATAGACAACGCAGGATTCTTCTCACGCAAAAAGTGGCTTTTTGTTCTCATTTATTATTTTCTCATTTTCAAAACGAAACTTTGAATTTCGTGGTACGGATAACTCAATTTATATATTCTTTCGAAATTTTGGCACTACGCATCGACTCTTGATGAGCAAAGCAAACAAACTGTCTTTATTACTTATAAGTGTCACGTAACAGATCCAGCAATGCAATTATTTTGTCAAATGCGAACTGTATAAAATATGAATCATGAAATACGTTGCAAACGAGCAAAAAACATATTTATAGCGTAAAAAGATCAAATAAAGTACGTTATTAATTCCGACTATCTTGTATTTCTTTTTTTTTACTGTTGACGCTGGTGTGGGTGAGCTGGCGTGTGTCGTTTTTGCTCCCTCCCTATCGCGAGAGGAAAACGGAAGTAAAGGGAAATCAAGAAAAAAAAAAGAACTAATTTAGCGAAGGCGCGAAAGCTACAGTCGGAGTGTGCATATGCGTGCGAACATAATGCGAAACGTACATTATATACCCGGTATATGGTAGACTGTAAATTTTTTTCTCTTGTCTCTCTACATCTATATACCCACTCCCTTATATATACTGTTTGCCTCTCGCTTTCATGTTGTCTGCTGCAGACTCTCTCTGTCTACACTTATGTACGTACGTATTCTTTATACTCTGGAATTTTTTTTCTATACCTCTTTGTCGCTGAGTTTGCGCTTGCGTGTTTAGTCAATGCTGATGCCTTTTATTTACCATCGATTCTTCCTATTTTTTTTTTTTTTTTTGGCGACGGTCTTGTGAACACTTTTTACTTTTATTTATTTCCATGAGTTTACATTTATTTTAGACTTGGATAAATAAATAAATTTAAAAAAATGAAATATTGTACTTTAATCACAATTGCAAATTTGCAAACTGCCTTGTAATAATGGATTGCATCGATTTATCAATATTGATTTTTAAAGTTGGTAATTATAATTTTGTTTGATTTACGTTACAAGTTCGTAGGCACTTAGATCGTGGCCACTAAGCAAGTGATTAACAGGCACTCGTTAAACTCGCCAAGTCGCGAAGTTCTTCACTTCACTCTAATTCATTCACGGTATACAACACGAAGCATAAAATTTCTCCATTCAAGAACACTCCATCCTCACTTTGGCTTTATTCACTTCTGCAGGCACAGACTAACACTGCTCCTCAAAATTTTCAAATTTATTTTCCATTAACGCAATAAACGTAATTTAATTTACTCGTTGGAAACATTTTCCATTTCTGCAGTACAATTTTCCCCCTGGTAAAACATAAAACGTAAAATCAAAATAAATTTAATATTTCTTCGAGTTCTTTTTTTACTAAAATTAATTTATAAGTAAAATAACGACTAATTTACAACGAATATACGCATAACTTCATCGCGCCTGCGAGATCAAAAACTTTGTTTCCAAACACAATCAAAAAGCAAACACAACGCTCGGAACATTTTTCCAACGAGTAAAAATTGTCTCTCACATCTCACACCTCGGGCTTGGCCTGTCTGCACAAGCAAGTTCGACCATCTGTCTCAAACGATCGAATCGTATATTAAAAAAAAAAATAAATGTCGAACTGATTAAACAAAAAAAAAAAAAAAACAAGCCACGCTGTTGCGAAAGTGAAAATGTTCTTCCCCGGGAGATACCCCCGAGACTAACGGCAGAAACGGCGGGGGGCTGTTGCAGAGCGCGGCGTGGACAGGCAGAGCGACGACAGCTCGCGCCGCGCCGACAGCGACTCGCACGCGGAAAATTGGACGGACCACGAGGCGAACGACCCGCCGGGTGGGCCCAACAGCAACAGCGCGGCCCTGGCGGGCTCGCCGCCCAAGTCGGCCAACGAGAAGGAGAAGGAGAGTGGCAAAGAGAAGAGCGAGGACAGGAAGAGCAGGCTGTTCGCGAGGGACCGCGGCACCCCCGGCAGCAACAAGACCAAGAAGCACAGCCTCAGCGTCGACCTGAAGCCCGCCAACGACCTCAACAACTCCGAGGTACCTTACTACCTTCTGCGCGCACTCCTTGTACACTGAGAGAAACGTACAGCGTAATTTGCCGTAAATGAAGGAAAAATTCCTATACTGTGTGGGAAAGTCGTTTTCAGACTTTTTAAACGCAATTACCATACTTTGCAGTAAAATTTGCCAAGTTAGAGGTTGAAATACTTTAAGTACACCAAGAGAAATGTTTTGAAATTATTATCTCGTCTGGGAGCAGTGCCACAGACTGCATTTAGTGAAAAAATTACCATTCTGTATTATAAATTTTACTAAAATTTTACTAACGCATGTACTAGAAATTGTAGTAAATATTATTAGAATTCTGGTATAATTTATAATACGGAATGGTAATTTTTTGACTAAATGCAGTGTGTAATTCCGCTCCCAGAATAGATAGGAATTTTTATTAGAATAAAACATTTCTCTTAGTCTAGTTATATTAAAATTGCCAGAAGTATCGTAAATTTTGCCAGACGGTATTGTAATTTTCACTATATATACAGGAAATTTTACTATATACAATGTATAAATAATTTTCAGTAGATCATTTCTCTTAGTGTACCCCACCCTTCTTTCGCGCTTTTACTTTTTATTATTTCTTCCGTCGCTCTCGAGCCCCGCCGGCGAGTACTCGAGGGAATTGTTCTCTTTTTCTTTCGGAGGGGAGAAAGTTTCTCCCTCGCACTACCTTCAAGTATACTTGTTCTTTTCGAGTTAGGCAAAAACTGTTGCTCAGTGTTTTTTTTTTTTTCTTTTTTTTTTAAGCTTGTTTTCAGGATCGAATTAATTCGGCGGTATAAATAGTATCTCGGACGCATTGGCCAACTTTTTATTCGTGAAATTAGAAGATTACGTTGTTTGTTTATTACCGAACCGTTAATAAACATGTTTACACGGCGCAATTCGTCGCTGCGCAAATAAGACCGCGCGATCGATGAAAGTTTTTCAATTTCAAAACTCCTCCCAGTGGCCTTTCAATTAAAAAGTCCGCGTGACGGACGCGTCATCAGTGCCATGAAGCTCACTTCGTGCTTTGACGAATTTTTAATGAGAACGCCGCCAATTTACGAACTGCCCGGGCAACAAAGGAGCCAAGGCAATGGGGATCGATACATAACATTCGCGAATTTTCTTCGCAGCCGAGGAAGGCGCTGGTGGAGCAGTTGATCCGGGTGCTGCCGGACGACACGTTACCAGAGTCCGTCGCACTGGTGTCACTGTCGGATCCTGGCGGCGCGGTCCTCGCCGCTCGGCTCCAGGATCGCAACCTCCGCGTCCTCACCACGGCGTCGCCCGCCGACGTACGCGCGACCTTCACCTGCCTCATCACACGGATACAAAAATTGTGAGTACAATAAAAAAAAAAGAAGATGAACGTCCCTTTTTTCCACGTGTCATAATCTGCTTACGCAGCTTTGTCGCGTTAAAATATTGTCTCAGCCTGTCGACGCCTTTATCTCCGAGCGCAAATATTATGACAACGCAGTCATTGTGTAGATAAGTAAATTGTGACAGTCTGAGAAAATATTCCCCGGCGCTCCGACGAATGGCATAAAAGTATTCTTGTAGATTGTATGTTTGTTTTAATCTAACTTTTGATAAAAAATTTTCCGTAGCTGCAACAGTTCGGCGAAACCGCCGGCTCCGATCAAGGTGGTGGTGGCCGGCAGCGACAGCTTCGTGAACACGGTGCTGCGGCACTACGTGGACCTGCTTAGCTTCAGGCCGCCGGACTGGCAGAACTACATGCGCTTCCTGGTGGTGCCGCTGGGCTCGAACGGCCTGGCCAAGTACCTCGGCTCGATCGACGCGAGGTACGCCCTCCTGTTCGGCGACGAGTGGCGCGAACTGGCCGAGCGCGAGGGAGCCAACGTCTCCGACAGCGCCACCAGGGTGACGGAGTACCTGGCGTCCTCCGCCACCACCCTGCTTCTGCCTATCGCCGAGGCCATGGTTACCTACAGGTACGCAAAAAAGCGCATCTGCCTTAACGAGCCGCCTGCTTGAGTGAGTCGCGGGTGAAACTTCCTTAGAAGGAGAAAATGTGTGTGTGTCACGATTAAACGATGATTTGAGATAATTGAGGTGGCGAATAATGTATGCTTTTAATTTTGGTCCTATGCGCGTTTGTTAAATTTTAGAAGGCACTAGACTGAATTTTCGTATCTCATTTGTAATTTTTTTCACAGGGAAACGGACGACAGCAGTCAAATATTCGTGCCGTTCGTGAACGACGTGAGAGTGGGCTGCCCGGACAGCAGCGCCTCGGCGTCGGTGGACCTGGACGAGAGCGGCATAACGGCCTCGGGATCGCCGCCTTCGTTGCCGCCCAGCTCGAATCTGCCGCTGGGCCCGCCGCCGGGCAGACTCACCCCGCCGAGCAGTCCGAACGTCGGTCAGCCCAGGGACGGCTGGGAACCCGTGGAGCTCCAGCTCGACTACTGGGGCAAGCCTGCCCTCGGCGAGAAGGGTAAAAGTTCGCTCAGGCAAGCCTTTCGCGTGCTCCACGTGCAGAGGCTCCCACCCCCCGGCGAGCTGCCCGGTCAAAGTCTCTACATGAACTACATGACCAAGGAAAAGAAGCAGAAGAGTGAGTGTCTTTATCTGACTGATTATAAGTTTGACAGAAAGTTCAGATTTATTGTTAATTTCATTATAACGATTCGTTACGAATCCAGAGGCGCAAAATGTAGAGGCAGACTTAATTAACAATGAAGATATGCAATGAATTGAATTATATTTGTTTTAGTAATGAGACTTGGCAAGAAGAAAGAGAAGGAAAAGGAAAACGAGCCAAAGAGTCAGCAAGTCGACGGTGTAACGCGGCTAATATGCTCGGCAAAGACTCACAACATTCCACTGAGAGGTAAAGAAATAATTCGTCGTAGCGATTTACGTTGGTATGGAAGTGGCTGAGTTAAACGATGCATTCGAAAATAGAATTTCTCGAAACACTTTGAGCATGACGAATCGTGGCGATTTTATTAGGCCTGTTCAATTTAAGCTCGTCGTTTCATGCAATACCAAGTAGCGATTAGTCGAGAATAGAGCAAAACAATAAATTGATATGATTGAGCGTAAAAATAAGGCACGATTTTGAAACTGTCTATTTTCGCGTGAATCGTTTAGATCAGAGGCTACCACATGAGTATACAAGCGGGCTCCGGATCTATATATCATTTCGCTAAATCAATGTTATTTCTAAAAACATGGCACAGTGAGCATCGACGGCACGGAGTGGTACGGCGTGAAATTCTTCCAGCTGTCGGCCCAGTGGCAGACGCATATCAAGACCTTCCCGATCGCGATGCTGGCCTATAATTCGCAGCAGCAGTCGCCCAATCTCACGTGAACTCCCGTTCCCATCGTCGCTGCGCCTGCTATCCCGAGACAAGAGAGCAACAAATGAAGAGGCAACAAAGCGTCTATAGATAATGTAAAGCAGTTTTAACGAATGCGTACTATACACATATCCGATAACCTTCGAGTCTTCGACGCGGTCGAAGAGGCTCAACGTGAGACGAAAAAATAAAAGTGTCAAGTATTATCTGTGAAGGTGGGCGTGTTCGGAGGTCGATGGCTTTTCGATTATTTAGGTTGTATTTCCAGTGGCAATAACGATGGACGTTTAAAAAAAGAGTCAGCGACATGCGAGTATTAATGGGACGTTCATTAATTTCTCTCTCGATCACGAAGTATTGTAAGACAAGAGTGTACGAGAAAAATTTACGTTAAAAGACTGTCGTGCGATTACGAATATTGGTTATACGTCGTATAAATTACTTTTGTACAAGTATTAGTTTTAACGGAACTATGACGTAAACAAACGAAAAGCTTGGACGTATACTCAAACTGAAAGGTACTAAACGAAAGAACGGTGTCAAAGCAAAGTGCAATCGAGAACGTTAGTGCAACATCAAAAAAAGTTAAATTTAAAGAAGCGTAATTTTAATGAAAGAAATTGATATTATTTTAATATAATTTTTAAACTTGCTCCTAATAGGTTGCATTTTTTAAAAGAATTCTATGACGCGTTTTTAATGATAGTATTTTTATTAGTATGAAATTGTAATTTATTAGAAAAGTGCGATATTCGATTTAGATTCCTATTGTCATTCCCAAATTATATGAAAAAGCGCTGAAGAACTGAAAAAAATCAGGATTATATTATAGTTTTATAAAAGTTATTTAAATGAGTTGAAATTGCTCAAAAATTTTTATAACATACTCGGTTGGTTATGGATATGTTTTTCGTTGTACTTGATTTTATTCCAAAAGTAAAAGAAATGTCTTGGACAACTTTTATAAAGGTATTTAAGATAAAAATAGATGATACGAAAAAGGAAGGTTCGTCTGTAAATAGTAAGTTCTATTTGCATATCGAAAGTGAATTGAATGTACAGTCATTATTGTTAAGTTGTGTTCCTAAAAAAAGTTGCGTCACGCAAAATGATAAGGAATCTTAAGATGTATATTTCTAATAAATATGTATATTAAATATATATTTCCAATTCAAAGAGTTAGCCAAGAAAGATATTAGAGCCGTGCAATATTAATAATATTGTTCTCGTACAAGCTCGATGAATATTACGCATCTATGCGACGAAAAATCTAACTAAAAGTGACAACAAAAATTGTTTTTATGTTAAAAAAAAACTTTATATTTTTTTATTTAATGAAAAAATAAAAAAAACGAAGGCTACGAATTGTCGGTTGAAAATTAAATAAGATTATGATGTGAGCCGTCAGTTATTGTCAGTTGTTTTTATTTTGTTTTATTTTTTTCCATTAGTTATTAGCGCCCTTAACATCGACTGTAAAGGCCAATTATTTATTCCGACAAAACTGTGAGACTTCATTAAATTAGGATTTAAGTAAGATTTAAGCAATTTTCCGAATTATTTTTATTTATATTCATTGTCATTAAAATTTTTATCAGTTGTTTTTGTTACGAAAAAGATTACATAACAGCTCCATAAGGCATAACGAAACTTTAAATTGCTAAAAAAGCAGGCATCGCGAAGAGTGTATAATTTCTCTAAAGGAATATTTTAATTACGTTAAGAAGTTTAGTGACTTACGTCATTAATGACTGCCTAATGCCAAATTGACACAACGTGTCTTCAACTTTTTAAATAAAAATTTTTTAGATGACAGTTTCAATAGATTCAGAATGTGTTGCGTAGAAAGCAACGATTCTTGCCAAAAACTAATACGATTTTAATATTAAACTTTGTCTCAATTTTAACACATTCGCTATTCTCCAATTTAGTATTGAAGGATAATTTCCCTCTCCTCCGTTTGCTATGCACAAAGAATTGAAAGACATGGATCGATTACGTAGTATAATGAATTGAAGTGCGTCATTTAGCTACCGTATTTTACAATGATAACAGGTAGATAAAATTAAAAATAATGTTGCTTTTTTACTAAAACTTTTTTGTCGCTTGGAACTGTGCTTTTCCCGAGACTGCGTTGTTTTATTTTCTTTGTAACGGTTACTGACTCGTAACAGTCAGGACCGCCTCCTGCCATGTATTTTCAATACAATACTCCTCTTTTCTGTCACACCGTCAATGAAAGCTAATGTAGATGTGTAAGCGCAGATTTTCTTCATAAACGATTGCTTCAGTTGCTCACATAATAATAACAAGCTGGTTGCAGAAAATTATATTCTCAAATGCTTCTTAAAATTTATAGCAAACATAAAATGAAATTGATCGATGCTAATACAAGAGTTAATCAAAATATGTAATCTTTAAAGCAACTTGAAATTGCTCACATGTATCAATATTGTACCGTAAAATGGCTTAGCACAAAGTTTTGTACTAGTGTTAAATGATCACAAGTGTTAATAACAAAACAAGAAATGTGTGTGCACTTTAAATGCACAAGATTTTTGAAGTGTGTCCCAGTGTGTAGTATGAAATTAAAAGAAGAATTTCTTAATAAACAATAAGCAACTGTGGTCAGCTCTCGAAAAATAGGCTTTTTCATTTTGTTAACATCAATTGATGGATTTTAATTTCTGTTTTTTGATTAAATTTAACTTTAAATTTTATTGAATTGTGAAAATAAGTTAAATATATTTATTTAAAGTGATTTATTTAAAACTATTTAATTATTAAAAAAGAAAAAAAAAACAAGTTGGTGAATTCTTAAAAAAAAATATTGTTTTACAAAGTTTTGTCGATTTTCATTGATCAAAGTTGCTTATCTCAGATTTCACACCATGGTATTGTAAGCCAGTATTTGTAGTCGCAAAGATGAAACGATCGAAGTCATCACGTACGAATACGTCGGTGCTCCTTTCCGTAAAAGTTCCTCGTTCCGTTTTTACACTTGGACGCTGCAATAAAGCGCATCTTTCGTGTTGGGAAAAGAATGTTTAAAAAAATGCTCATACCTACGTCACTACGTATAGGAATAAAATAATCTCTCCGACTGACCGATAGGAAAACCGTTTTGCGATAGATACTCCGTAGCATAGTGTGAGCTCTGACAAAAAGCGTCGAGAACAATAAAAGTTAGCAACTTTTCTTTTCTTCGTAAGCAGGAAATCGAGGAAACTCATGTACTTGTAATTTATTGTATATTGTATTAACTACGAATGTCATCTGTACATGCGCAAAATTGTAAAGAAAAAAAGTAATGTGCGAATATTTTTTTATATAATTTATTCGAAATATTATTTTTCATCGATTTTTCGTTGAAAGCAATAATAATAATAATAAATTTAACAATTTGCAAACTATATAAAGCTAAAATCTATACGTCACAGTACATATATGAACATACATCTATAAAGTTTATTTTTAAACTTTGAAATCTATATTAACTCCAAGTGAACTTCAAAATCTAAAACTATACTCAAATTTCCAGTATCAAAAGCAAAAGATTATGTATAAATATATCAAACATTAATTTTTACATTTGTATAATGTCAAGATAAAAGAGAAGAGAGAGAGTGAAATTTACTCATAATTTTCTGCAAGAAGAGTTGAAAAAAAATAATCATCCTTTCGCATCATATTCTAGTCATTGCAATACGATGTCTCGTCTTTCAAAAGTTTTAAAGATAAAAAAAAAGAAGAGAAACCAAACTACTTTGAGAAAATGTTACAGAGCTAATTTACATACCTAGTGAAAGTCGATGATTAACAATTAAAGTCATCTTAGTGTCAAATAGTTGCATCGTGGTTCTTGCGTGCAAACGCGATTGATTTAATGCAAGACGTGATGGGGTCAAAGTAAACGCAAGCATCGACTCGAAAGCTCAACTCTCGTAATAATAATTTATCGTCGAAAAAAAACTCTCGAATGCCAACGCGTAGGTAAGCATGCGAAAGAAATTAGACCCGATAAAAAAAAGAAAAATAAAAAAGAAAATTGACGAGGAATTAGTAGATCGTACGTTTGTTCGTTCGTAGGACTCGTAGACGTCTTTACTGTGCTTACGCAAGGATGTCTTATTGTAAATGTACGTGTATATATTAAATTGAAAAAAATACAATAATGTACGGCGTTCGATGATAAAGAGAGTTTGATCGAACCCGTCGGTTTTTGCTTTGACGACAAATTCGAGAAGCCGCTGCGAATAAATCTTAGACGCTTCGATAAATACGTAATTACATCGGGATTCTTTTTCTCTGACTGATAAGTGATTTAAAGCAGGTAAAAGCAAAAGCCGTGAAGGTGTTCTTTTTTGAACTCTCTAAATCATGTATGTAAGAAAATAATGAAATACCTATATGTGATACATACTTTCTAACGTAATGTTTTAATATAAGAGATTATTGTTATTACGTAGGAAATTATCTCGTGACTCAAACTGGTCTAGAATATTGTACAGTGTATGTTGATTTTTTTGTATTTGTTTTAATTACCGCAAGAAAGTTTTGTATTAATTTATGAAGCTGAGACTGTTGCATAGATTTGTTTTTGTTCACGAAAACGTGACTTTTATTTTATTTTTCTTAATGTTTATTTTGAAATCTATTGAATTGAATTTTTTTAAGCACTGTGGCGAGAATGCGCGTGGTTTAGGTCACGAGAGAGCAAGTAAGACGCGGTTGAGTAATAAATAGATTATAGAAAAAAAATAGTAGTTTACTGTTCTAAGTTGCAGTATAAGAACAGCCATCGAATCGATGATAAAAATATGTTGTTGATGTTTGTAAGCTTGAAATATAAGTGTAACGCCTTTTCCAGTATTTTTGTCGTTAATCCCTATTCTGTTACCCCTTTGCTTCTTTTTATTTATACGGGATCAATGGAAGGACGTTGAAAATAAAGTACAATGATTTTTTTATATTAAGAGCCACATTTATTTAATGTTCATTAAATAAGGTCAAAGTTGGTACTTTATTCTTCTTAAAGCCATTAATTTTAATAATGAACATACTTTTACGGCACTTGATTACAATTGATTTTCGACAGTTTTCATCAATTTCAATTTTATTTGGTTAAAGCCATTTGGTAAGAGATTTAAAACGAACGATGAAATTAAATTGCTGCCTATCATTAAAAAAAATAATAATAAATGAATTGCCATAAAAAATGCAAGATTCGTTTAACAACTCAACGTACATTCTTAAATCAACATTATTTTGGGTCTGTTGCAATTCGAACATCTTGCAAACTAGTCAAATTGTATAGATTAACAATACGCATATGAAGCGCAATTTCATTCATTAAGGTCAATTTCTGCATTGAACGGCACTGCGAATTACCTTTGAATGTAAAGAATTTATAAGCACCTCGCGATGTATATAGTAAATGATATTTGTAACAATACATTTCGATTAAAATGCCTTCCAATGATGGAAACAATTATTACTTCCTATAAAATTTTACACCTTAGCAGCGCTAGTTTTATTTTTCAAATAACATGCACCTGACAAAAATGAATAGAATTAAAACAATGGTATAATATAAATAACAAAAGATATTATGACCAAAAGAATCATAATATAAATACATAAATAATAATAGTTTCTTCTTCGTGTAACGACTAACATGTCTTTGACATTCTGCTTTGTTAATGAGGAGAGGGGTAACGGTCGCGAATTTCTTAATTTTATCCCTAGCTACTACATTTAAATATTAACCTTTTTTCGTTTGTTCCTTATCTTACGATTCACGCGTGCGAGTGTCGTTAGTCTCATCGATATTGCGAAACGACAATGGAACCAGAGACGCTTCGCAAGTTATAATTTTTTTTAGTTACTGTTTATTTATTCTTTCACATATCACAGTGACAGACATCAAAATCCAGATCGATCAGAAAACCATTAATCGCTGTTAGGGTAAAGAGTCGCGGAGGACGGAAAAAATAAACGGAGAATGTACAACGATTATTTACATTGCAGCTGCAAAGATAGCTCGCGTGCTTTCGCTTTTTTCGCGCAAAAATTATCATTTATTTATATACACGTGCAGACTGCGACAATGAAAACTAGAATGCAAAGTATTTCCTTTTTTCTAAATTATAGAATAAATCAAATCAATGCAACGGAGAGAGACTACTAAATGACTAATATCAGTAGCCTTTGTCTCTCACTGTGATATTGATTGCCCTAGTACCTTCCTGGTTTGAGAATTCCATTGAAAACGATCACAATGTACGAGAATTTTGAAAACGCACTTGATTGACTTATTCAATAAAACCTTTCAAGTTAATGAAGCGATGAAATAAATACAATTATACGAAAGAAATAAATAAAATTTAAATAAATTAATAATGAGAGAATTTAGAAATAATCCAATTCCCGTGAAGAGAGCGTACAGTCTAATTTTAAAGGCTTATCGTTCTCAATGGAACGTCTCTCCCACATTCAATGGCTAGTTTTATTCCATCAATCGTACGTCGTTCAGACGTACGGGTGTAAAGCGAGGGCGCGTCCTCTGAGCCCTCGCTGACCTCCTACACCGCCTTTAGGGATGACGTAGCCACCCGCGTGTCTAGCGGTGCCCTCTTCCTCCAGGTTGCCGTTGCTTTCTAGAAGATCACGTAAGGGCCAGCAAGCCAAGTGTCGCGACTTGCCGTGACGCGCCAGCACGTAATAACCCTGCCTGTGAGTCACGGAATACCACGATTAATTTAAAAACCATTCGTTTCATTTAAATATTAATTGATATTAATATTACCTGGAAGAAATGAGACCAACTAGCAGTGCCCAGTGGGCTTTGTGTCCTCGTTTTAGGCAAGGAGCATGATTGAAATCCGAATCGTATGGAATTAAAATCATAGCGCCGTGTGCGAGAGCATGAGTGACTGTATCTGGACAAGTTTGCAAATCAATAAGAATATCAGGCCTGTGATCTGGCAGGTATTCAGCTGCAAGTGTTCCCATAAAATCTACGCTGTAAACTTCTCCGTGCTGAGTAAATCCTCGAACTCTAGCTTCAGCCAGAAGCTGTCCAACGGATACTGGCTTTGTGTACTCTTGTGAAGCCATTGCAAGGGCAACTAAGCCACACCTAAAATAATCATTTGTATAAATTATTTATTTCTATAAGAAAATTTTATAGCAAGTTTTTAAGCTTACTGTGGCCCATCTTGCAGAATTGGCTCAACCTGACAGAAGTATGTAACCTCTGCATCTTTAAGCTCATTTCTAGCTATTAACTTTTCTATCTCAGCTTCAGCAGATGTGAGAGTGATTTTTGCCCACGGTGGAAGACTTTCTCCATCGTTGACTTCTGTTTTATCGCAAGATGGTGCTTCTGGTAGATTTGGTGGTGGTGGCGGTGGGGCAGGCATTTCTTTTGTATACGAAGATTGCGTTCTTAGATTGAAATAGTTTTCCAAAAATAAATTCTCCAAATATCAGTAAACAATTCTATTCACAGCTGGTTCATTGTACTAAGAAAGTAGTACTCCTTGTGAAAATTCTTCTACAACATTTAAATTTCCTGGGGCCTCCCTAAAAAATGAGAAAAACATAATTAGATTCTTTCTTTATGAAAAAAAATATGCAATTAGAAAACGTCACGGGCCAAGGAAGCACTGTCCACTAGTTTTCAAAACATATAATTTTACGACCAATACCAAACAAAAAAATACATCAAATCAACTTAATTAAATGTCAAAAAGGCAGATACCGTCTGCCTCGTAAAGAATGTTCATCGTGACATTTTTCTTGCAAGAACTTCGGAGTAGAGGAGGGGGTGGAAGGCGCACGGAGAAGAGAAATCAATCGCGACAAGAAGCTGACGACGATCAAAGAAGCGTAGTCGTTGCTCGAAATTATGAAACGACTCAGCTTCGCGTCTGCGAGCTCTCCTTCCCCTACTCCCCGTGAATGGGCGTTTATATCAGCGCGACACAAAACACACGCCCGTGCACTCGCGGACCTTTAAACGCTCGTCGCAGACGCCAGGAAAAAAAAGTAGCAGACACTCACGCGAAGAATCGCCAGACGTACACTCACCCACGCGAGTTCACGAACTCCCGCACGAAGGGTTTTCAAGGCCCCCTCCCTCGCCCAAAGGAAATAAGGGAAAGCAAGAAAACAAAGATCCACCGGAGAGGGAAGAAGAGATCGCGTCTACATGCAAGTCACGCTCGTCAAGAAGAGAGAGAAAGAAAAAAATGGAGAGGCATTTCGTCTCGCCAAGGAAAGTCAATACCATACACCCGCAGCGAGCGAAACGCCTGCGTGATTTCACGGTTCGTCGCAACTCCGAATATGGGGCGCAAAGCACCATTTTCGAGAAAATTGACATTGACAAACAACGCTATATACAAAATCCCGTTGCCTGCTCTTCGGCCCGACGAGCTGGTGTTTAAAAATAGCCAGAGCCGCGAGCACCCCCCCTCTTTAAACGTCGCGACACGCGAATGAAAATCCTGGAAAAATATGAGCAAACGCACGACGCCTGAATACGCCGCAGCGGAGGATCCGCACCGAGGAGGAATAAACGGGCGGGACGAGAAGTCGCGATTTTTCGCGCACAAAGTTGCACCCTGAGTGTACGCGCGTACGGCACGCCAATTGATTATTGGCAGGTTTGAACTACTGACACTGTTATCTCCGAGGGAGAGATACTGGGCTGGAGAGGCGACGGCGACGTCGCTCGAGACGCACAAACACAACAACGGCGCGGGACGATCACGGAGCACTCGGAGGCACAGCGGCGATCTGACTCATCGCGACGTCATTATTATGTAATTTGGCCTTAGGTATGCCGTCTGTACCTACGGGCGTGAGCGAGACCGAGCGACTCCCGCGACTGACAGCCAACTACTGCCGACCGCACTTCAGCCGCGACTCCAACGGCGCACGTGTGCACGACGTATCGAGCTCCGCTGCCTACTGCTGCAAGCCGAGGCTCTCCCGTTCCTCCTCCCTTCTTCTCCTCCTTTTCCCCTTATCGTTTGGACGTCGTCGTCGTCCTGCTTTTCTCTTCCTCGCCTTCCTCTTTTATCGCCGAGCGGAACGGAGTAGGGAAGGCGCTCGCGTGACTTGGAGAGGAGGCGGGGGCGGACTACTCTTGAGGAGCCGCGAGGATCGCGTGTAGGATAAAACTAAAGGGGCAGAGTAAAAGGACGTCTGCTCTGCTGCGGCGCTTGCGGACTGTTGCGATTTCCGCGAGGTGCATGTCAGTACAACGTCAACAGACTGGCGCCATCTGGACGTTTGTACGGACTTGTATTGCAGATTCTTTTGTGTTTTGTCACTTATACTTCTTCCTGCGTATGCTAAGACTTTAAGACAGTTGTTTGTTTTCTGAAAATCCATCTCCTTCGCTCGTTCAATCAACTGCTTATCACTCAAGTGCGTTCCTTCAAAATTGTCGTTTCTCCGCTAAAAAAAATAAAACAATTTACGTATGTAATTAAAAAAACATTCGTTTATAATAATCATACACGTATATGCATTTATTTATTTATTTTTCTTGTTAAAACGTACTTTCATATATTTCGATTTAAGAGAATACCTATAAACAACGAGTTTACGCACAATTGCCAAGGCACGTCTGCAAGATGCTGAAAACTCGGCCATATTGTCTGAATTCAAAAGCGAACAATGGCGCCAACTTCCGACACGCTCCTCGCGCGTCCAGGAAGGTGCTCTAGTAGTCGCAGTATACAGGAACGCCACCTGCGCGTGTCTTCCGCCGTGCGCACACCAGTATCCTTTCAACGGACACACGTCGCCGGGACATTCATAACTCTCGGCGTGGAGTGGCGGCGAGCGAATGCTCGTACACGCGCACCCACACAAGCGCAGGGGTAGACACGCCGTGTACAACGCAAGAAGACAAGACGAAACAATTTCGCGCTGCAGGAGCCGCGAGAGAGTGTGCGCGTGCCCCGCCGAGCGTTGAAAACCGTTCCAGCGCAGATTCGCACGCGGCAGAGAGAGACGGAGAGCGCAAGGACGGTCGGCGCTCGCGAGGAATGCGAGCGAGGAGGAGAAAGAGTATAAAAAAAGAAGCTTGGCGCACGAGTGTTAAGCTGCTCCTATTTCAAACCACCACTGCGGCCGGCCTGGCAGTGCGCGCGCGCGCGCGCCTGTAATATACCTACATCCTCGCGGCTATTCGAATAGTCAACGGTCGCCGCCGCGTCAACGGCTATCCGCGATTTTAAAAAGTCGGTCGCGCACGCACACACGCGACCGCACACACTCGGCCGTTAGGGGCGCGCTTATATACTTATATTCGCGCTCTATACAGTATATATAGATAATATAGACGTAGCGTATAGCATATTCATAATTTCATATAGTCAGTAGTATATATCGGAAGGTGTGTGTGTGCAGTGTATATACTGGAGGCTACAGTGTATATACAGCGGAGAAGTGTGTAGGTAGCGCACACACACGCGCGGGGGGAAAGGTGTGCGATACACTACGGCAGCAGCAGCCAATGGCCGCGGCCAGTGCGAGCAGCGAACGTCGCCGTGGATGCAGCGTTTCGCCTGGCTCGTTTCCCTGATCCGCTTGACGTCGCAGCAGCCGCAGCAACAGCCAGTAGTCGGATGCACGCAGCGCGCAGCGGCCAGCATTAGGGAACGCGTATTCTACGTGCACGTAAATACGCGCGCGTCCGTACGTGTGTAGTTAGTAGTACATACACACTCGCGCGTTTCGGAGTATCGTCGGCTGCGCGCGTGTGTGTGGGTGCATGCGCGCGCGAGCAGAGGCACACGGACATCGCGCCCTCTCTCTCTGAACCCCGAGGAGCTCTTGCGCGCGCGATAATATTCTCCTGCGCGAGGCCTGCCAGAGAGAGATTCCTAGCCTCTCTTTACGAGCGCGAGTGTGCGTACTTGCGTAGCCAGTGGCGAGGAGAGCGAAAAACGGTGAAAAGAGAGAGAGAGAGGGGAATTTTTGATCGCCGTGAGGGAGACGATAGCTCTGCGGTGCGCGACGGGCGAGAAGGAGAGGCGAGGGAGCGGGCGAAAATGCCGAAGCGCCAGAGGAGAGACAGCGAGGTGCGTTCGAGACGGTAAAAATAAGCCACGCCGAGAGGGTCTGTTCTCTCTCTAGGCGACGCGAGCCGCGCACCGCGACAACGGACACTCGCCTCTTCTCTCTCTCTCTTGGCTGGCCCGTGTGTGTGGTGCCGCCGCCGCGTGAGCCCTCCGACATCGCCGGGGCATCGTCGCCAGCAAGGAGGACAACAACGACGACGTCGACGTTGGACCGAGGTTGCAGCCGCTGCAGCGGCCACCGAACCGGAGTCCCGCTCTTCAGCTAGCGGCATCGAGCTCGAGGGAGAGAGAGAGAGGGACGGCCCGGAGCCGAGGAGAGGAGTGCGCGAGGCGCTGCCCGATATACCTGCTTGCCACTACCGAGCCTCTTAACCTACACGTCGCATCCTCTCTTCTTTCGTTCTCCAAAACCTTCTCAACCAAACGAACATGGTACTTACTTTCTTTAGTTGTGACTTTTTTTTGACACCGGTTACCTGGTCCCCCAGCCTCCTGGGTGTTCCAATGGACTGTTCTTGTCAGTGTTCGGTTGCAGATACTTCTATTGCATATTCCAAGAGTCTTCGTAAGGTTGCCTTCGAATATGAATATAAGTGTGCCTTTTTTGTTGTGCAAATAAACGTTGTTTCTTCAAGTGAATTTGCTATCGAGGATCGATTAACTTATAGCGGCTGTAGAAAGTAGGCCAAATTTTAAGTTAGTTAATAATTTAGTAACGTTGTTTTCTATAATTGACAGTTGTCGCAAAAAGTACTATAAATTTTAAGTAATTTATCCAACAAAAAATTGTTTTCCATTTACTATACACAATAGAAGAAATAACTAATTATCTTTACTTATTTCCTGTAAATTTTTCTTGTAGTAAGTCATCAAGCTATTACAAGTAGATGAAATAATATATTGTTTAACGTTAATTTTAGATATGATAGATGCATTGGAAGTAACATTACATATTTGTTTTCAGGACACAAACAACGTGAAGGATAAAAATAAGAAAGGAAAAAATGGTGAACCAACAGAAGAGGTGAGGGAGTAATTTTCTGTATCTTAAGAACATACAGCGTATAAAGTGAATTGTAATGTGGATTGATTTAAGCTATATCAAATTTTTTGTTAAAACTGAAATTACTGATTGAACATCAGATGCGGATTACACACAACTGTGTAATTTTTGGCCATTGTCAGTTAACAAAATTGATATTTTTATGACGTATCATTAGCAAAGCAAGCATCTGTTAGACGTAGTTCAACTTATGCAAGAAGACACTGTTTTTATTTTTAACTACCAATTGGAAAAAATTAGATTAACCCGAACAACAAGTGGTTTATTTTATTTTTAAACACTGCACATTTTATTTGAAATTGTGTAATCTTATCCACAATCGCTAAACTGCAGTGATTATGTCATACAAAATAACTTTGCAAAAACATGTTTATTATCATTTTTTACAAAATAGTGACACTTTAGTTCGTCGGCAGAGAATGTGTTATTGTATTTAAAATGCAGTATTGATAACGCTTTGCAAAAAGTTTATATTTTACAAAAAAAAGCATGTAATCAATTTTTAAAAAAATGCAGCTTCAATAAAAAAGGCTTATCATTCGAACACTTAAAAAGAAAACGATATAAAAAAGCTAATTTCTCCTTGGTAGTTAAAAAAAAGAACAAAGAAAAGTCATCTCAAGAAATCATTCTTTTTTTACGTCATATTCACGCAGTGCATCGACTTGTAAAAAAAGGGTTGCACGTGTTTCCCCTGACTGACGTCCCGACTGCACTCGTCGACCGCAAAGAGCATTGGTAATTCACAGCAACTCCAAGTACGCAGTAACAAAAAAAAAAAAGCACCAAGCGTCAGCGAGTCTACGCCTAATGAACAAACGGAAAAACGTCGATACGTAAAACAATGAAGGGAGCTGCAGCGACTGCGCTTTTCATCGCGGGGACGCGATTTTCCTGCGCTCATGCATCAGAGCCAGAAAGAGTCCTCCTCCTCCGCGGATCGATCGTCCGCCTGCGCGATAATTGGGCGTCAAGAACACGCGTACGGGGTGCGTCGGGCTCCCGTAATATTTTTTGTTCGCGCGCACGGCGATTGTGCAGGTCGTAGGAGAGCAGCCGGCGGCGTGCAGGTGTTGCGTTCGCCGCTCGCGCGTCCAGCTGGGTAAGGTAGTCCGGCCGTCGGCGTTCTCGTTGGAGAATTTCGCGGCAGATGGTGCCGCGTACGGGAAGATCCGCGCCGCGGCTCGGGTGCGTGTGTGCGCGACTGCGGCTTTCGAAACTCGCCGACGCCGGGATTCTCGGACTGGGTATTGGCGCCGCATTTGCATGCCGACGAATCCGGACCGGAAATCGCTCGCGGCCTCCTCCACTATTGTCTTCTCTATCTTCTCCACTTCCAACCATCTCGGCCAGAGCCTCTCTTCTTTTTTTAAACCTTCCGAGTTTAAAAAAAAAATAAAACAAATGCTGAGCCCTTGTCAGGACTTTTTTATCTTTCGTGTAAATTTGAAAATTTGAATAGTGACATTTAATCCGTGAAAAGCCCGTTACATGCTTAATGTGTGAACGATTTTTCACATAAAATTTGTCACTATTCGCATTTCGTAAGTGAATTTCACATTTTCAGATTTAGAGAGTGCGGTCTCCAATGAATGCACTTTTTATGCAAATTGATTGTAGGATAAATCCACGAAAATCTGCGGAAGTATCCAAATAGTAGGAATTGAATTGAAATTCAGTGCGCTTAAGGAATGAAAAAAAATGCAGTAAGCTAAGCAAACATTGGCGGGAGTCACAGTATTTTCATTATGCGCAAAGTAAAGCCCTTCTCCCGCATTTGCATAAAAGCTCGGCGCAAAGATAAATATTCAAGCCGAGTCGAAGCGGTAGGAAAATGCATGCATCAAAGGATGAAAATTGGAGGCAAAAGATTGGATGTCTCGTGGCTGTCTCTTTTTCTCTTTCTGCCTCACATTACCTACGGCTCGGCGATGCATTGTCCTTCGGCATTGCGCGCGCCACTGGCATTCCACCGACTGCAGGGGTTTCATTGAAAATTTCGTGTTCGCCGTGATTTCTGTATTGTCCGCTAATTGAGCGCCCGAACAAAATACTAAAACGTAGAGAAAGACGCATCTCTTTTTCCTTTTTATTGCGCGGCGTTTCTGTTTTATAGCGACACACAATGGATTACATTGTCGGATAGCCTCATTAATCGCGTGGTATTTAATTTGTCGTCTGTCGAGTTTCTTTGCCCGCTCGAGCACTTATTAAACAATGATAAAAAAATGGAAAGAACGCAGAAAAGGTCGAGTCGCAAATGCAGAACGACACGCGGAGGAAAAAATAAAGTTATACGCAATTTGTACGTCTACTCGGGCGATAAACGCGCCGGCGTTTCGCTCGGCGCATTTTTGACGATCGTATAAATATCACTTAAATCATCATTCTTCCTTCGTTACTTCGTTTGGCCGCTGCTCTCTTGGATACAGGGGGCAGCGCGGGATGCTATCTTGTTTAGTTGCATTCTCGGATCTTCCAGAAATACACTTAAGTAGTAACAGTTATTTTGCGAAGAATTACCGACTCGGTAAATACCGGCGTTTATGCACGTGGTATATTAAAATAGGGTTATTTCCGTATTTCGAGTTTCAACCAACATATACGTACCCTCAGAATCTCGCGAAACGAACGGACAAAGGGAAAGTTTGTCCGCGATTTTCAGAAACTACAGATTGTTAAATGTACAGGTCACGTGACCAACGCAAAAGTAGCTACAACATTTGCGCACAATATTTATAGCCAGTGCTACAAAGTAGGCGTAAACTTGAGTATAATTTTCCAATTTCCACAGAAGCCGTCGAAGTAAATTTGCATAAAAGAACCAAATAAAAAGCTTTCTTTTCAAACTTCGATCGATAAAGCACTCGCGACGCAGCCGCTAAACACTTCGTTGTGGCTACCGCCCGTCTACCCGTCATCCTGAAAAAAAGAACGCGAGTGCGCGAATCGTTTTCTCGGAATGACGTCAGCCGAATGTCATAGCGATCGCCCTCGACGAGACCGCCGGGAAAATCGGCCAGCCACTCGAACATCCTCGCGCCGCCCCCGACGACGTGCGCGCCTCGCTAATAATAATCGCGCGTCAGCTGCGCGAGCGCGCGATGGCACATTCCAGCGGCCCGTCGCCTCGTAGGCACCGGCTGTGCACCTTCGCCGACATTTCCGCTCACGATTCCTCGCCACGCTCTGCAGGTCGGCGCGCTCGAGCCGCTAATTGCCGCGCGATCCTCGCGGATTCTCACGCCGCGCGCGGGTTTCCGGCTACCGGTACATACGTTCGACACAGCCGCTCCTTTCTTCGGGACTCCGGCGAGTAGGCCCGGTTTCGACGATTTTTTATAGGAATTCGTCTCGTTACTTCTTAAAATTATTTCTCAGCAGCTCGCCGATGGTACCTACATTCTTCGTCGTGGGAAACAAAATTACGGAGGCGATGAAGAAACGGCACCATCGAGTTAAATTTATTCATCATCCAATTTGTTTTTCAACGTCATTTATAGAATTTCATTTTTCAATTAACGCAGTGGCCAAGTGTATGTAAAAAAATATACACATTTCCTACGCGTTTGCATAACGATAGAAATCGAATCGTTTTCGTCATCCTCCCGACCGGCGATAATTCACGCGGGAGAGCCAATCGGGAAAGACGCAGAAGTGACCAAATGCATCGGTATTTTCATGACACAATAGTTTATCGTAAACGAGCCCGAGTCCGCGCGCACCGGGAGAAATAATGAAATCGCCGGGTGGCGCAGTAGTAACAGTCGGAGCGCGGCTTACCCGCGCGAGGCGTAATAGCTGCGTCGACCCTTTGCGAAACGCGCCACCCCCGCGCGGCACTTGAAGCTCGTAAAGCGATTGTGCCGACGAACAATGTCGACGCGAAATAAAAAAAAAGCGAGTGAAAAGAAAAGAGAGTCCCCGCCCTTGAAGCCACTCCCGGGGATCCAGTGCCAGTTCGCGCGCACGCGACAATGCGGGCTAATCGCGCGGCGTCCCCTCGACATGCCCTCGGCGAGGGGGCGAGCGAAGAGCGCGGCGTGCGCTCGCAACGCGGCCAATGATAATTGATGCACGCACTCGCGCGCGCGAGCGACCTTTTGAAAGCGCGCGTGCGTGCGCGGGAGGGAGGCGAAGTGTCGTCGGAGTCGCGAGCCGCCTTGGCCGTACACGCAAGTGGGGGAGACGAGCCGAGAGACCTTTGGCGCTCGGCTCGCTCTCTCCCGAGGAGCCAGTGTCTTTAGCCGCTCTGACACGCGGTTTCCATGCGTCGCTGCCTCGCGGCCTGCAGCCTCCCGTGTGGAATCTCCGGAGCACGTTGTTGACGCGTTTTTTATTTTTTTTTTATTTTTTGTCGATTCGTGGTGGTGATTTCTACCTTCGTGACGGTGTTTGTTGCGTGGCAGTTGTTGGTGGTTTTGTGAGATCGGGAGGAGGATTTGTACAGTGAGAGTGGAAAAGGTGAAATTTCGGTGGGCGACGAGGCATGCTTGAGTCACTGCTTCACGGATTTCGACCGGAGCTCGCTCGAAACTTCCGGAGGCGTTGAACCCCGAGCTGAGAATGGGATGCCAATTTTTTTTTTTTTTTGTTAACGCGTCACGGAGCGGGATGCACCGATTCGCGAGGTGCAATTTGTTGCGCCTTATGTTTGTAAACAGACTGGCTATTTTCGCGTGGCCATCAATTGGGCATTAACTCCTGGGTATTTACGCGCTTACGTAACCGTGTCGATTTAATAATTTGCGGACGATCGATACCCAGGTTACTTATTTTTGCACGAGCTTCGGCTTTTTTTAGTCTCTTGCCCTTAGATGCGATTTTAATTTTAATTGGATAGCCTTCAGTGCGATGGATGACGAGAATTTTAATTGAGTCGTGGTATTACTTTATTGCCAGACGCTTAATTCATGTTCAACCTTCGCTGCGGCTAAATATTTAGATTCTATCAATGAATTATTGATGCTCCAATTTTTGCCCTACATTTGCATTTGTTCATTGGGAGTTGTGCTTAACGGCGCTCACATTTTGATACGGCGAAAGGTTTTTTTTTCAATATGCTGCGTATCTCATCATTGAGTAAATCAAACGCCGAGGAATTTCGATGACAATCGGCGAGCATTATATTTGGTGCTTCAAAATCATAAATTCACGGCGGACAACGCCCTACCATGAAGGACCGTGCCGGGTTTTCCCTTCTAGACCCTTCCGAAACCACAAAGCATCGATTAACATAGATTCCAAAACGAACGGTATTCATCTCCCGCGCCTCTTAGAAAAAAAGGCTATTTTGACACGATGGCGAGCAGGGACAAGTTAGACAATCTAGAGAGAAATAGAAATCGTAATGTACGTAACAGAACGTAAAAATAATCGGCGGAAAGGAAAGCCACGACGCATCAGCCCCATGGAATTTTCTCCAATAAGCGCGCCTCCAAATCGATATTGCGCAATCCGTCGCGCACGAATTCCGTCGCAGTGCGATCTCCGGCCAGGCGCGCTCAAGGAGAAAACGAGCCGTGACGGGAGCGAGAGAGAGAAAAAAAAAACGACCGCGACAGCCGAAAAAGTGGGCGGCGCGCGCTAAGCAAATTGCGATCAATTGCCGGCAATTGCTGCGATGTTTTTTTTTCTCTCCCTATCGTTGATGTCGAGCAGCGCAAATTTTCGGCGATCGCGACACAAAAGAGGGAAGCTGAAAAAGAAAAAAAATACGCCTACCGACCGCCTACTCGCGCACGTCCAACGGGTGTAGGTGTTTTGCGAGTCGCGCGTGGAGGCGACCGCGATGAGAGATCTGCGAGGCTACAGCGCGTATACACACTCGCACGCGCTTCGATGGATCGAACGGTCGTCTGGTTCAATTCTTGAGAGATAATATTTTCGAACGATTTAGTCGCATTGGCACTTCTGGACTGTTTGTTTGGCTTTATCGGAGCGCTAAAAATTAGCCTCGGAAATGAGATAGCGGTGCGACGCTAATTACTGCCAGGGATTAATTGAATTCGCACGCAAGCGGGATTAAACAGTTGTATGTGTAATCGAGCTCGAGGAAATTTTTATTGCCTTCTTGTTTGATTGCGCCGCCGCGCGCACGTTGGAGAAATTTTCACTGATACGTACATTCCATCGACAAATAAAAACAGATTTTCGTGAAAAAATATATTTCTTCGCTTAAGTTTAGCTTCGATTTATTTTGTGACAGATAGCTCGATGCAGTGTTCAACTTATACACTTTAGTTATAGCTACCACTCGATGGAAAATAATTGAAAATTTTCGATCGTTCTTTTTCTTCGTTTCTTTTTTTACGAAATAATGCGAGACGAGGAAAAAAACAACGGCCGTAAGAAGATGAAAAAAGACTAACATGTGATTAAAACTCAGGGGCATCGCAACCTGTATTCGATAAATCTGTGGTGTGTGAAGTTTTCTTATCGAAACGTGGCCTTCGCTTAAAGAGCCGCTTATCGTCGACAAAACTTATAATCTCAGGTGTGATCTACTTCAGCTCCCAAATGAAAAATCCAAGTGGATTGAACAATGATGGAAAATTTAATTTAACATCGTATATTTTAACGCAAACTGAAACTTTCTTTGGATATAATTCTCGTATAACATTCTATCGGTAAAATGTGGGAATTTTCATGCAAAAAGAATTTTAAATACTATAAGAAATACTTCGAATGTTTCAGCGGATAGCGTAGATATCCTGTTAAACACAGTTTTTCGTCTTATTTTTTTGCGCGGAGTAATAACTTAACTACTTTTACTGAGGAAAACAAAAAAAACGTCTCGTTGTAATGTGTCCTACTTTCACTAAGTTTACTTAACAGATATTCGTCATTTTTTAAATTTATAAAAAGTACCTTAAAAAAGGCCTGTTATTTATAAATTCGCAAATACCAACCTTTGCACGTCTCTAAATGTAGCTACAAAAACTACCAAGCAATTAATGAATCGAATAAAGTAAAAAGCAAAGAATCGAATCGCTCAAGATCAGTTGCGCGCAACTTCGTAATAAAATGCTTTTTTACTTCCGAGCACCGTGATTCATTAACGCGTCTTATTTATTAATAATTCGCTGCTATTTTTGCGCCGCGCGCCATGAAAAGCCAATAAAACTCTGCACAGAAAAATAATTTTTTTTCTTGTCAATTTTTCGCTTCGTAATTTTTAATAATAAAACCGGCAGTCGTCCTTCGCGCGCTTTGATAAGAAAAATGCAGTGCTATTTTCGCTGAATGCTTTGACTGATTGTTTAAAAAAAATAATAATAATAAAGAAAAAGAATTAGAAAGTACGCGTTTAAGTCTGGCCATAAGGTATTTGTTTACGCACGATAATCGTCCAATCGAGCGGAAGCTCATTCAAACAATTAAATGCCCGGCGTCGCTGTAACATCTTCTCACGCCTGTCGCGGCGCGCGCGCATGTGCATATCTTTGCGTGTTATGCAATGCTTGCATCGCGCTTGTTTATTCTTCCTACTTTGCGGGTGAATGAGCTAATGCCGGCACTTGTTGCGGAACCTCCGCAATTGGTCAGTGCTAATTGTCTGATAATTTTCGATTTTTTTTTTAGATATCTTTTGTACCCAAAATATTCCACGGAGATACGAATGCTCCTCCAAAGCAATATCTACTCTTCGTTGTTTTTCCTTTCGGAACGCAATTATGTCAATAATAATTCGAATAGTTTTCTTAAGTTGTCATTCTTCGGCCAATCGTCAACAAGATCAATAAGATCAGATTAGCTTAAATTAAGCAACATTCATCAGTCGATCCAAGATATGTATAGGAATTATAAGCTGGTGGACGAGATGTCTCGCCAAAATTTTACGCATAGCACGTGGATCGCAATAATTTGCGCTCTTTCTTTTTCGTTCTTTGCGTCTCAGTGGTTGGTCAGCCTTGAACGCATTTTTCGTCGCTTATTCGTTACGACGATGATGTTGCATTTTTTAGCCTCAGCGCTACTTGAAATTTGAAGTATCGTTGGCGCGACGGATTCTCGCATCAATAATAATGCGATGCGCCAAAGCGTCTGACGTCGAATTTTACGCCGTGGGAGTCGTAATTTATTGGTCATCCGCCTCGTTTCTCGCAATTCGTTATCGTTATGCATTAAAAACAACTTTTTGTTCTGCCTTATTCGACTAGGAAGTATTTCTCGTGATACAGTGAGAGTTTTTTTTTTCAATCACGCGGGTATTACCTTGAAAAAAGTCTGAATGGCACGCGAGTTGCGCCTTTCATTGATTAAAAACTTTGGCAGCGTTCAGAGAGTGTTGGGTGCAAGAGCGCGAAAATAAATCAACATCAAATATTTAAAGAGGTTTACAAATAAACCGTTGATGCATTTACGCGCTTCAAAGTGTTCCATAAAATTGGCATCTTATTTTCAGCTGGGCGCGAGCTTTTTTGGGAACCGCGAGGAATCCAAATGGACCTCGCCGATCGCTACCGTCGATGCAGTGATTTTAATGCATGATTCGTAAAAATTTATAAAATGTTACCGTAGCGTTTCTGTATTTTCAAAGTTGTTTTTTTTTTTTTTTTTTTTTTTTTTTTTCAAAAGTTTACCTATGTTATAATAAAAAAAAATAATGGCTTTGTGTACGGATATTTCAACTCTACGCATATTATCTTGTCGTTTAGTTAATGGAGGACAATAGTAGAATAAAAAAATTCAGGCGAACTCGCGCGGTAACATTTTATCTAACCGCGCATACATAGATAAAACCACAGAGCACGTATACACCGCAGCGTCGAGATAATGCGGTCCAACTGCAAGCGGAACTAGTGCAGGTGTTTCGGGAGGTGCCCACGGGACTAAAAAATAAATATACGAAACGGAGTCGAAGCGATATGCTGAAGGGGGAATTCCCCTGCGTCGAAAGAGCACCAAAGGACCTCCAGAGCTGAGCCGACATCGAGCCCACTTGCTCGCATACTGATAAAGATGCAGACCTTCAGCGGCCTTGCCTTTGGGAACGTCTTTAAGAAGAAGGCACGTGCCTCCTTATTTCTGATTGCGTGACTATCCTTCTCTTTCTCTTTCTACCCTCTCACTCCGTGATCGTTAAGTTTCTTTTAAATAATTTTCGTGTTCCGACAAGCGAGGGTCGATTCTGCTGTTCTTCGGGCCTGCCCGAGTAATCACCGGCGATAAATTAAATTCAACAAGCCGATTGTTTCCATTTTGAGGCGTAATTAACGCGCGTGATAAAAATCGCTTCCTACAGTATATATTTCACGGCCGAATCTGTTTTCATTCTCTAGCATTAGTATCTGCCTCTCCGGAGTGTATGAATATGGAACGTTATCTGCTGTCAAACGGACTGGTTTCTTTACAAAAACAAATTTAAACGCGTTGTCCAATACTCTTTCAGTGTTTCCCACGTGTTTACTACTATTATTTTTTCTTTCGAAATGTCAATGAATTGATTTAAATCACAAGTGGTGAATTTATATAATCAATCCCCACCTTGAACGCAGGATATTTCCACTTCCATAAAATACAAAGCGAACTCTGATATTCCCTCGAGTTAAACAATTAAGCAAAAGTGCAGAAGATCGTAAAGCAAACATTTTCGCAGGCATCGGTCGCGTTCTTTCCCCGCCGCGTGAGCAAAAAAAAAAAAAAGAAAAGAGGTAGCCGCTCGTAAAACGCACATTCCCTCGCACGGCCGCCATATGATCAATGGATTGTGCTCGCTTGACGATTTTTCCGGGAAACCGTAAACGGCGCGTTTTTCTCCTCGTCCCCTCCTCTCGCGCAATAATCAGCAGCATAGGCCCGACGGATTAATAACCGCGGGGGGATCTTCTCGCCACGGATCTTTAGTGCCTCGGCTCTATTAGCATCAATCTTCAAAGGCGCGCGCGCGATGCGCTTTATTTTTAAAACGGTAAACAAGTCCTTACAGCGTAGCCTTCGCTTTTTTTCGCGCACGAGAGCACGGAGCTCTCGGCGTCAGTCGGCTTTTGTGCGCGCGCGACAATCGCCGCGGGCGAGCGGACCCCGCGATCGATCTCGGCTCGACGTGCCGATGCGCCGCGCCCCCGCGACGTGATACCGCCGCGTTTCGTGTGCAGCGAATATAGCAAGTGGAAATCGCGGGGGAAAAAGCGACGAGTGCCGAATGATACGCAAGCGACTGGTACGTCGTGCGATTTAAAGAAATCCCTTTCGAAAAGGAAAGCCCTTTCGTCGCGATTTATTTTTACGCGTTCCACGCGAGCTGATCAATGGATTTTTATTTTTATAAATAAGGCGAGCTTAATTAAGCGAGTGTTGCACTGATTTCGCGAGGGATGCTCGCGGCGCGGCGAGAAAAAATATTACATCGTATAACGTTTTCACGCGCAGCCTGTGGATGTTCCCCTTTGATTTTATATTGCAATTATTTACCTTTTTTCTTACTTCATACATCTTTCAACTGCATTAATATTAAAGGAGGAATCTAAAGTAGCCGCGGATAAATAAAATGCAAAAATTTAGATGCACTCGACGATACATTGCAAACTTGAATAACAAAGCATCGATTTTTCAATCTCTCTTTGAGATTTTTTATTCTCCAAAGATTTGTCTGTATACTCGCATTGAATTTAAAAAAAATCAATCCACAAATTCACTTGGCGTTTTACAGAGCCAGAGATCGGAAAAGCCAACGCTGTGCTAGAGGCTTTCTCTGGGAGGCGAACAAAAAAAATTGCTCGATTGATTTATCGGCGGCGTTAAATCAAAGCGACACGTTTTATTGCGCGTTGGCGCGAAAATTGACTTACGATTGGCCTGTTGCAGGCCAACAAGGTGGCGGGCGGCTCGCCTAACGCGAACGCCCCGCCGCCCCCGACGCTGATCAACAAAATCAAGTACCAGCCAGGCGGTCCGGTCATCAAGAAGGATACCAAGCGCCAGAGCAGCTCCAGATTCAACGTGTCCAAGAACCGCGAGCTACAAAAGCTGCCGCTTCTCACCGGTGAGTACCGACCGGCACACTCAGAGATGGGATCAATTTCCTGACCCGCTAGATTTATTGCATTTCCTTTGCGATAATAGTCCATTTTGAGCGATTTAAAGATTTAAAGATTGAGCGCAGGCGGTATCAATCTGCGCGGCATATTTCTTTTTTTCGTAATAATGTTTGTATTTTTATTGCACTTTATTTGCAGAAACACAGTTTACTTTAGGAGGAAGTAAATTGAATTTCCAGTTTTTAGAATTTAATCAAATATGCATTATGCATCTAGTGTTTGTACAGTGATCTTATATATGAATATCAAGTAACCCGATTATGAATCGAATGATATTGCAACGTCAATCGTTCTCGATTGAAATCGTATGAATTGAACTTTTTTTTTGTGAAAAGGTAACCCTCGATGAATCGTAAAGTTCATTACTGTAATAACATTACATTTTAATTCCATTTCAAGGATAAAAATAATTATCTTTTCATGGAAAAAAAAAGAAACTTTTGAACTGAAATATTTTTAAGTCGTTATATTGAGGCACTATGCAATTAATGTCACGGAAATGCAGTACCAATGACGCCGATAATTTAGTAACCGCGTCTTTAAAAAAGTTAAAGGTTAATTGCTTTTTTTTGTATATATTTGAAAATACCGACACCGCTGAATGAAAAAAAAAAGAATTCTTGAAGCGAAAATAAACGAGAACTGCGTAAAATGGCATTTGGCTTAAACGCAGTAGATCAAGGATTTAGAAACTCGATTTTCCGCGGCCGGTCAAACTGGCTTCCCTACTTGTGCGTGCCACAAATCGACAACGTCTTTATTGCATTCGCGTACCGATGACAACTCTGATCTACTTTGCGGATGAAGCTACTGCGATTCCGTTCTATTATTGTGAATCCCCTTTCTTGCGGAGTTCGTTTTTTTCTTTTACTTTTTTCCGATCAATTGCGAGTCAAGAATAAAATACCTATTTAGTAAAGTAGGTGCTTAGAGCTGTAATGCTGCGAATTCGTTAAACGACGAGGACGAAGAGAATATTTGCTTAAAAAATATATTTTTCGAAATAGGCTGCGACACACTCTGTCAGCGCCAAGTTTCATTTTATTTTTCCTTTGCTCAATTATTTTTTTATATCCAGCAATTAGAAAAAAATTATAACAAAACATATGTCAACGAGGCTTGTATTTGACCGACTTATTAAACACGCTTTTACGTACCGTTACGTGTATTAGCGATTTACACCTTTTTTAATACTGTAAAAACCAGTAAACATTTTTTATAACAGATAAAGGAAAATTCCTTTTCCACTTCTCGGCAAACATGTCTAATCAGGCAGGTAGATAATTTTCACAAGTGATCCAAGCTCACTGTATAGTTATCTGAAAAAAAAACTCATTGATTCTTTTGATGCGCGTTACTTTCAGTAAAAGCTCGCTCAAACATATTTTTATTAAAGGAATTTTCCAGCGCATTATAAACGCCGCGGTTGCGCAATCCACGCAGCGCGGCGCTCGCTTGCGCGCTCTCCGTTGACCGCGGCATTCAAATTACACACTTGAAAATTCGCATCGTGCTCTATTCTTTTTTCCCATTTTAATTGCGGCCCCGCGCTTATAGAAGAGAATGCGCCTCTCCTCTTTCTTCTCGGCGGGCGTGCTGCGCGCTTTCACCCGCGCGTGTTTTTTTTTTCGCGGGCCTACTGCGACGGACGAAAAACTCGTTCGGCGCGCAAGGAGTGAAAAGTGCGCTTTGTCGGAAGCTGACGTACGTGCGACCTATACCGTAGGCTACTGAAACGAAAGTTTCGCCTTCCTCATTTTTATTCCTTCTCTCTCGCTCTCGCGAGGTGCGCGCCGAGAATAATTAATGAGCCGATGCGCTGCCTCGGTTTTTTTTTCATCGTCCTGCGCAATCGCTGAGTTATGGGAACGGATGGTTGAACTTTCTTTTTTAATTGCGCCGCCTCGAAGGTGAAAAAAACTGGAGCCGCGGCTCGACTTATGCTGCCGATTAAATCGGGAAAATGACCGTGAATATTTGGTAACGATTCCGAGGAGGAGCGTAACACGCGAGAGATAAAGATTTGTACGATTGGCAAACGTTCGCAAGTTAAATTCTAATTGTTACGTGTAAGTGTATGATTATCATAGTGGCATCAGACTTTTTTCCAGTAAAAAGAAAAAGTTTCGGAGTACATTCGATGCGTCGAAAATTTACTTAAGTATCCATATAAGGAAATTATTCGAAACTTAAGAAAAAAATACTAGACTTGACTTTCAGTTTTGTATTCTATCAAATGTTCAAAGCGTGCATGTATATGAAAGTATTTAAATCTGTAACAACTGTGTAATATCGTACGTCGAACGAAATTCCTATGGAACTATTTGGACGTTCATCGCGTAAATTGCAATCCAAGAAGATAATTTAATGAACCCTACAATAAATGTCCGCATTGGCAAAAATCGAACGTCGAAGCCCGCAGTCGAATTTCGCCGCAGAAGGGGGGCTACGTCACGAGCCAATGCACCGAACGGCTATCGTTTGTCCTGCAATACCGAAGAGACAATCGACGCGGTGCAATCTGAGCGATCGCTCGCATACCGATTGCTTATCGGCGTTGCGTTCCCCGGTCGATCCCCACCCACCGTTGCGGAAAAGATGCGCGCGCGGAGACCTTAATTGTACCGTTACGTAAAGGGCCGTGTTGTACTAGATCTACGAAACTGCCGACTCGTCCTTTATCTATCGGTAAGAGCTGCGGGGAAAAGTGTCGTTGGGAAACTCGACGTAATTTATAGATTTGGAGGATCGTGTCGAAACGACCACTTCCGGGTTGCTCGTTTCCTCAATTTCTTCAATCCGAGCCAATCTCATTTCGCGGGATGGCCGGGGGAAACTCCCCGTGAATGGAACCGGAGGTTTTCGTCCGCATGCTCCGGCGCACGTAACGTTAATTCAAATTCAGACGCGAGTTTTTTTTTTTGTTGTCGGGTTGTTAAAAAAAAAGAAGAAGAGGAGGAGACACATTCGCGTTACACGCAATTTCCGCGAACGAAAACTTGCGACACTAAGTGAAATATTAGCCGGGCATGAACGTGACCGTTCACTTGGCGCGCCATTCGGCCGTTCGTTAAAAAACTTCGTCTACGACAGTAGCAATAACAATTCGAAAAAACCGCACGGAAATGGCGAGCGCGCAAGAGTTATTAATGACACTCGGTGTTTAAAGCGCGAAATTAAATAAGCCGAGGCCCAGAGAAAATATGACGTCTCATCCGCGAATCGTAAGGACGGCCGGACTCCGTTAAAAGAACAGTTGCCATTGTGTGTCTCTAAACGATGCGGAGCCCAGCACTCGAATCGAGCCTCGCGTTCAAAAATAAACCGCGAAAAAGAAAAAAGAAAAAACAAACAGCGGAGAATTTGAAAACAAAGAGATTGTGCAAGCTCCGATTTGATTCGTTCAGATTACGACGAATCTCCACAGGAACGGGAAGCGCGCACGTGAGTGGCCGTGTGCCCCGGCTGATCGTATCGCGTGCCCCGGCTGACACGTGGCCGGCCGGCACCTCCTCCGAGAATTCAGCGTGCCACGGTGTTATATGTGCGATACGTCATCCATCGACTCGTGAATAACGTACGGTAAAAAACGGCCACGAAAATAAAGCGAGGCGCAATATCCGCGGCCGGCGGCCGATCGAAAATCGACAGCCCCACGCCATTCGCCATCAGCTTCCGATGCCTGACGTGAGCTCCTCCCCCCGCCGACCTTTTATATGTATACACCGCGCTCCCGAAATAGTGTTCGGCGGCGTGTGCTCTTTGTGTGTGATTTATATGATAATGCGTCGGATTTTTTCCCCGCGACTGGACGTGCCGCCCGGCGAAATGAAAAGTTTTGGTACAGAAAAACGGCCAAGTTGGTTTTATAACGCACTTCAATTTGCGAACGTGATCTGGCTTAACAAATCGTCGTCATGTTCGGTATTTGATAAGGGAAAAAAGTGTAGATCAGAAAAAGTTTAATTTTGATGTGGTTTGATCAGCAGCTCGCAATTATTTACTCATTATAATTAAAAGTGTGGACTTTTTCTACCGCTGTAATATGAAATTTTATTTTCCGCACGGGTACGCAAAAAGTCTAATAAAATTACTAGCGATGCGTCATTTTTAATTGCTAATTGTAATTACGCAAGCTACGTGTGACCAGATTAGAATGGCGGTTTTCCTCTTTTTGAAGCAATTTGACCGTGTTTCCCTTTATTGCTTATTGCTAGGCATTACTTATCGCTCGCAAAATTTCTCCACAGCGCGATTTATAAATCCAGGGTGGAAGTGAATTTCGCGGAATAATATATTCATGCAATTGATAAGTACAAGGACGAGCGCGGCAATCACGGCCTCAACCCCCACGTCATTTCCATTTGCTCGCTCTTCTGCAAAACTAATCTGCCGCGCGTGCAGACTGTTAATTACTTTGCCTGCTTTTTACCCTGCTCCGGTTATCGATTGATCAAGAGGCACGAAATTCTTTAAAGTTTCCTAAAATTTCAGCGAATTTCGCCGGGGTGATAGATCACGTCCCTGCTCTGTTATTTTATGCGATAAAACTTTGATGAACATTTTTTTTATTAAATTTCATTCATTCTTTTCTCCTGGCTGGAACACGACCTTTCTTGCTAAAATATGTATCAAACTTTGTTGCCCATCAATCGATTAACAATACTTAATCACTATATCGACTTGTCTAGGTAGAAAAAGTAAAAACGGTTTATTTTATCACAGTCTAATTGTAATCTGAACTATACTTGCTTGATACTTTACGGAGCAACCAATAACTTTTTTTTTTATCTAAATATAGGCACATACGACAGTATAAATCTAGACGCATAGCTGATAATCAGCATAAAACGATAAATGTCACATTAAAACGTATGAGAAATGGAATAAAAAAATGCAGCCTTGAGAAATGAAAACGCGACTCCTTGCACGTACACATCTACGTGATCTACGTAAAGGCTTTAGACCTTATATAAACGAAAATGAAGCGGTAATCGGTGGGCGCGTCGCCCACGCGTATAATTGTCAGTGCCCATCGCACACGGGAAATTAGCTCCATCCAGGTGTTCGAGCCAGAAGTTGAACATCCCTTGCCTACCGCGTCCCCCCCTTCCCGCCGACCGCAAAAGGCTCGCTCGGAAGACAGCCGGCTGCCACGGAAACCCAACTCCGCGACCTCCTTCCACGTCGCTCCCCCGCCCCTTTGAATCTAGTCTACCTCTTACGTGTACGTTTTTTTTTCGACGATGTATATATTTTTTGTGCGCGTTTAAATGTTTGTAAATTGCTGACGCTCGGCGTCCTCCTGCATAGCCTCTCGAACTTAGCTTTTTCCTTTTTTTCCTTCAGAGGATATATTTTTTTCTTTCTTTTTCTTATCGTTAATCTTTAAGGGGAAGGAATTTTTTATTCGAGTTGTTTTGTAGTTTATGACGTCATATTGAATTAGCCGGGAATGGCGATGTTAACGCGACAATTTTAACTTTGTTTAAAAAGCTTTTAAGAGCTGCTTTACTTACTTACGTAAGGAGTTCTTATAGATCGGACCTTGATATGCAGTGTACGTTTTTATTGCCTAGAGGGGATGACATTTTGATCCCGGCATTAAAGTTTAAAGGAAAATCCTTAAGCGAGATCGACGTCTGGTGGTTTTAAAAATAACCGCAAGAGTCGTAAAATTCTGACGGTTGCATTCGCGAACTGGTATACTTTTTATTAAAAAAAATATATATATGAAGTCTCTTAGTTTTGCATAGCTCGCTGCTTCGCTGTGTTTCCTCCAATACGTCGTACCGTAGTTTTGCACTTTCAAAACTCGCGATACTAAATAAAATGTTTTTTTGTCACCACCACGAGCATAACTGGATCTCAAAGTAAATTAGTTGCGCTGTAGGATATTTAATTACATCAAATACTTCTACAAAAAAAAAACTCGTTCACGTGGCTAAATCTTCAAGAAATCACAGTGCGAACGAAAGCTCAAGCTCGACCGGAAAAGCTGGAGCACGTCTTATTGAATACTCTTGAGAAAAGTGCTGCTTGGCTGTATTTTTTTTTACCCAAAGCCACCTCCGCGTATATCGGCCGAAATAACAGCGGTGGCCTGTAGGGCACGGCTCGTTGACGCGGAGACCAGCGGGGTCGCATGTACGAAAAAAAAAAAAAAAAACAAGTAGACTCCTTTTTTTCCAGCTGAGAAAGCTCGCGCGCTTTCGAGATCGAAACGAGAGGCCCGACACAAGTGCAGTTTAATTTGCTCTCAAGCGGTACTTTGTTTACATCGGGCCAAGTGCCCCATTCTCCGACCCGCCGCCTCATTATACCGGCGAAGCTTTGCTCAAAGAGAAAGCCCCCCTCTGTCTCTCGGAGACGAGGAGGAGGACCGATGGTAAAAAAGGTGGCACGCTCGCGATTGAAGGCGAGCACATCGGTGTACGGAAGAGGGGCACCCAAACAAAATCCGCACGCACGAAGCCCGTCGGCTCTTCCCGGTGCTCTCTCTCTCTTACGTCAGGCTGCGGCAGCGGTGGAAGGGGGGCCATATCGATTGCCGCGTCGGCGAGCCGGTGGCCCGCGGGGCGCACGCGCGCGCTCCTCTCGCCGTCCACCCCCGGCGGTAAACAGTCGGGCAGCCGAGCCCCTTCCTCGGCGCGCTCGCTCCGAGCTGCAGCCACTGCTACGCCGACGGCCGGGTCGCTCGCACGCCGCTCTCAGCCGCGGCAGAGCCTCTCCTTCTCTCATAGGCGCGCATCGCCGGCCGGGAGGTCCTGCGCCCCCTCCGCGAGTGCCCGTTCCAAGTGTGCGCGCGCGCGTGTGACAGTGCGTTTGTGATATCGAGGACTGGGCCGAGGACGACGCTCCCGAAGACTCTCCGAGTGTCCCCGTTTCGCCGCGCGCGCTGCTCCCCCCGTCGCCGCTAATTGGGGACGCCGCCAGTCGAATCCGCGTTCTCCCTTTTTGGCTTGGTGAGCGCGCGAGCGCCAGTTCCGGCTCGCGCCGAACTATGCAAATGCGCCGGAGCGCCGGGCCGAGCCCGGACGCCAGCGGCGAACTAGGATCTTCCTGCAGGCTCGAGAAAATCAATGCTACGTAAAGCGCGAGGTCTTGGGACGAGGTTGACCCGGCGCCGGGAGGAGCGATCGCGGATACGCATCTTCGTCGTGTGATAGCAGTCGGGGCCACTTCCGCTGATTGAATCGTCCTTACGGACCTTATCGCGGCAGTACGCGAAGGAACAGAAAGAAGAGGAAAAAAGGAGCATCGCGAGCTTATCGGAGCCCGAGGATCTTTATTCCGACGAGAAAGGATAAGGGACCGACTTAGTTCGAGGCTATAAAGGAGGCGGAAGGACGATAAGGAGTTGGAAAGTGTATGTATAGGGAAGGTGACCGCCGGCGGGAAGCGAAGGATATATACAGAAAGAGGGAGACGCGAGCGGCAAGGACTCAAGCTGGGCGATGGTTCACGTGACGGAAATGGGACCGCCTCTGGGGGCCGGACTGCCCAAGAGCCCGAGCTTCCACCAGGGACTGGCCTTCGCCGGGGATAGCGTGCCCGACGGCTACAACCACTTTGGCAAGTTCCGTGCGTCCGCGGCTGCGCTACAGTACCAGCCCCTGCAGCCGCTTCTCGTCGGTAAATTCCAGTCTGATGTGCAGGCCAGCGCGCAATACCTTTTCATTTTTCTTTTTGGCATAGCGGCTACTTTTTTTTTCTATTTGCGCAGCCTGCCGCGATCGCATTCGCGAAAAAGAAATTAATTCGCGTATTCTTTAATTGGATTGTTTTTTTTTCCTATTTTTTGAAGAGGACAACAATTTATTTTCGTTGGATGGAGTAAGAATAAGAAAATTTATCGTCGTAAACCGGAAGCTGTACCTCTGCTAGGCGCATTTTTTCCTCGTTCTGCAAAGCAAAACAAAAGAATCATAAATTAGGACAAGAGTCACGAGCGTAAAGAACACTTAACTCGTGTAAGGCGAACAAAAAAAAAGCATCTTGCGGCTCTGTTTTACAGCGGCGTAAAGTAAATACAAAAATCGAACGTCATACATTTTTCAAGAGCCTCGAACTACATCCTCACGACATTTAATCCTACGAAATACAAGTAAATTTAAAAAAGAAATAGTTCGCGAAATACTTTAAAGACCAGTTGCCCGAGCGAAAAAATATTTGTCTTTAAAATTCCTATAATAACTTTCCACTTATTTATTTACGATCAATTTAATCGATTTTTCTTTCTGCCAACATTTTAACCCGCTAAGTTCTGAGCGAGCGAGAGTTACACTCAAATGTAGCAAAAAAAATATGACGCACGGCAACAAAAATTGTGCACAATTAACAGAATCTCTGCCAAAAGGTAACGAAAATTCATGCAAGCACAGAAGCTTAGCAAATTTAGCGCGCACAAGAGCATGATAAATGAAACTCCTAGCGGGGGGAATGCTCGAAATGCAAAAATATTCCGGAATGCATGTGTTTGCCTTTGCTAGTATAGGCAGCGACGCGTCCAACTGAATACAGCAGCGTATTTACCGGAACTTCGTTAAAGCGCGTCAACAGGGGCGCTTCATTCATTAAACACCCAACAAAGCGCAGCGCGCAGCCGCCTCCGAATAAACAAAAGTGCAGGCGGCGCCGCTCGTCGAGGGAATACAAATTAATCGCGGCGAATTCAATGAAGCCGCGATGTGACCTCGCGGATCAAAGATTATCGCCTTGCGCGCTCGTAACGGCGATTTATTTTTTTTTCCTCTTCCATCGGAGTGTGCCAAGTCGGCTTCTATATCGCGTGCGCTGCACCGGGCACAGAGCGCAGCTGTAATTGATGATGCTACCTCGTCTTATCGAGGAGCTCGCGCGTGCGCAGCGCGACGTGTAATCAGGACCGAGCGATAAGCCGTTCGAAAAAGAGTCGAGTATTACGTCCAAGTGACACGGACGCCGCTATCAATTACGACGGTGTTTGATTAGGAAGGAGAGCACCCCCCGCTGTACAGAGAGTGGATAAATGAGGCGAGCGATGATTGACATCTAACTGTACCGCGGTGTACAACCCCCCTCCACCCTTAATAATCAAACCCTTGCGGCAGTTTGCGTGGTTCGTTGTTTGACGAATTTTACTCATTTGTTCGTTTTTTTTTCTTTGCAGAGGTGCAAGCAGGTGAGGAGAGGGAGGAGTTGTTCATACAGAAGCTGCGCCAGTGTTGCGTACTTTTCGATTTCGAGAACGACCCCCTTTCGGATTTGCCATGGAAGGAGGTGAAGCGAGGTGCCCTCCACGAGATGCTCGAGTACGTTTCGAAAAATAGAAACGTCATCACCGAGGCTATATATCCCGAGGCCGTAAATATGGTATGTCAATTCGGCCGTCTTTTCGCCGGTGCTAATGCGTACCCGGGGCCATTCGAGCGTTCGCGTGACGTTCGTTTACTTAGAGATTTCCCGCCGAGGTGGGGGTGGATATTTCGTGGTTTACGGACGACGTTAAAGGGGTCCTCGCTTGCGTGGTCGGTCAATCGGCGAAATTAGAAGTGGTGGGCGCGGTTGTTGTATCTCGGTGGGTGAAAAAAAAATTGACCGTACACTAGGAGAAACGTACTCGATTATAGTATCAATTTCTTTGAATAAAAAAATACAAATATTTATTTAACTATTCTAATTTTTACGTCGTTTTTTTATAGTTGGTATACGGTGAATTGTCTTTTCTCTTATATGCGATAAAAATATCAGTGGATTCTGTTATATAAAGGATAGACGAAAAAAATATGAGCGAGGGTGAGCTGCATTTAATAAACGACGAAAAAGCAGAAAATTATAACGATACGTCGCGAGGCGTCATTCTGACCTCCATTAAAAATACATGCGCTGGAAAATATTTCGGCCATTGAAAGGTCACCTGTATCTGCGCGTTTCACTTGAGAATTGGATCGAACATTTTTAATGCAATCGATATCTTGTTCATCTGATAATTTTATAATGCACTGCAAACAAAGGGTTTCTATAACGAGACGCGATAATTACTAATTGAAGGGGATTATTTTTTACAATTGCTTATCGATTTTGAAAGATCACTGCACTGGAAAGAAACAACTTAGACTTTGACGAATGCGTATAATTATAAATACACTTGCCGCGCGCGATAAATCGATAATCTAAATAACAACGATTTTACATTTGACTTACTTACAAGGGATGCTTTTATTTTTAAACGCTGCAAAGGTGCCATTGTATAACTTTAATGAGCTTTCAATTACTCGCTTTATAAGTAGCTCGCAATCGAAATAGAATAAATTTAAATTCCATTACTTCGGTCCGAAAATAAGTCATTGTTCGAATTGAATATTCAACGGATTTTTTTACAATCTAATAATAAGACACAAAACATAGCGGTCAGAAAATTGAAAATTGGCGGATATTTATTTATGCACCAAATTAACAATAAACATATTCAATGCAATTAAAATGTAATTACTCGTTCGATGGAGAACAAAAGTAAAAAAATAATACATTTAATTTCACAATACAAAATAAACGAAGGAACTTTCCGCGCAAAAATAAATTCCTTCAACACGGTCTCTAAGTTAGTCGGTAATCCAGTTCGTAACTCTTCGATAAGTTTAGCAAGCTGCGAAATTCACTATCGCGTTCTTCGGCTCAATACACCAAAATTGTCGCTGAAACTTTTCACAAAGATAAACTGGCCGGTCCGTGCGAATTCCCCAGTAAATTCGCACCTCCAAAGTAAAAGGAGCGAGCGTAGTGGAGACACTGAATGGGCGCATTTACGATTCCCCAGTTTGCCGTGAACTTGTTTCGAACTCTGCCGCCGTCGTCAAATCCCAACGGAGCCGAGTTCGACCCGGAGGAGGACGAGCCGACGCTGGAGGTGGCCTGGCCGCATCTGCAGTTTGTCTATGAGTTCTTCCTGAGGCTTCTCGAGTCACCGGATTTCCAGCCGACGATAGCCAAGCGCTACATCGACCACAAGTTCATCCTGCAGCTGCTCGAGCTTTTCGACTCCGAGGATCCGCGCGAGCGCGACTTCCTTAAGACCACCCTCCACAGGATCTACGGTAAGTTCCTCGGACTCAGGGCCTACATACGCAAGCAGATAAACAACGTTTTCTACCGATTTATCTACGAGACGGAGCACCACAACGGAATAGCCGAGCTTCTTGAGATTCTTGGAAGGTTGGTAGCTGCTCTTAGCTTAAAAGCGCGGATTTATCATTTTTCATTTTTTGAGAATCTAAAAGAAAAATTTATCGTTTCAGTATTATCAACGGATTTGCGCTTCCGCTAAAAGAGGAGCACAAGACGTTCCTGCTGAAGGTGTTGTTACCACTGCACAAGGCCAAGTCACTGTCGGTCTATCACCCCCAGCTGGCCTACTGCGTGGTTCAGTTCCTGGAGAAGGACGCGTCGCTTACCGAGCCGGTCATAAAGAATCTCCTTAAGTTCTGGCCGAAGACGCACTCGCCGAAGGAGGTCATGTTCCTCAATGAGCTCGAGGAGATACTCGATGTCATCGAGCCCGCCGAGTTCCAAAAGGTCATGGATCCGCTCTTCAGGCAGCTCGCTAAGTGTGTCTCTTCACCGCACTTCCAAGTGAGTCCACAGTCTCTGCGTGCTTTGTTAAGCTGAGCGACGCTTGACGCAACGTGCAATAATCCTTTATATATTGCATTTGAACGAGTTTTAATTGAAAACTCGTTTGTAATTTTGCAGTAGAATAATTATTGAACTGCAATAAGTATTGATGTACGTTATGATTCCAAAATGGTTTTATGTATGGCTAGTATTTTGGATGCAAATTATGCGTTGTCTCATGTACAATATTTATACCAATGTGTTTCTTTTAATTTTATACGTTATTAATATGTTTTATAATCGTAGGTTGCCGAAAGAGCTCTCTATTATTGGAATAATGAGTATATAATGTCCCTCATATCGGATAATTATTCGGTAATTTTGCCTATAATGTATCCAGCATTATACAGGAACTCTCGAAATCACTGGAATAAAACGATACACGGTCTAATTTATAATGCATTAAAACTCTTCATGGAAATGAATCAAAAAGTTTTTGATGAGTGCACGCAGCAATATCAACAGGTAAATATATAAAGAAACAATTTGTTAATGTTTCTTACCGTAATTATTTTTAGTTATGCATTAAAATTAATGTTTAATGTCGTTCCTATTAATACTCTAAAAAAAAGTTCTTTAAAAAAGACAAGAAATATTTCATAATTTTATTATTGCCATCTGTAGGATCGACTGAAAGAGCGTAAAATGCTCAAGGATAGAGACGAAGCTTGGACGAAAGTCGAAGCGTTAGCTACGAGGCATCCACAATACGCGACTAAAGGAGCAGTACCAAATAACAATCCCTTTATAACGCCTCAGGTTGAAAATAGCAATCAACCTGAAGAAGATGGCGAAAATGAGCAAGTAACGTTGACTGCAGAAAAAATCGAAGCAAAAGCTAACGAAGTCAGTCTACAAAATGTAAGTATGCAATAATTTTTATTTCATGTATATAAGCACACAATAATAAGCAATTATGACAATATTGACTGGTAATAAAATTATTTTATTGTATTTCTTATAAAAGTAGTTTCAATCATTATTAACTAAGCGACAAATTAGAACAGGGACGTAATTAATTTATTTACAATTCCTTTGGAACTAATTGTATTGTCAATATCATGTGCATTATTGCTTTTACTGCTTTTTTCAAAAAAAAGAATAGACATTTAATAAATTTTTATGAATATTATCCAGGTAAAGAAGGTGTCGAACGTAAATAAAGTGAAACAACTGTTGCGAAGGAAAAGTGAGCTGCCTCAAGATTCCTATACGATTCGAGCGCTTTCGGATCACAAGCGGGCGGATGAATACCTTGTCACCCCGCCAGACCCTAACAACTGCTAGTCTCTGCCTCGCTCTCTTCCAGTTTATTTTCTAATGCGCAGCAACGAGGTCGGGAGTTAGTTTCTTTCCTTATATTGAACAAGTGGATCACTACGTCAAGAGAATAAATTAACTAGAAGGGGATCGCGCGTAATTGTAGTTAGTTTAAAGGGAAATGCGAGTGCGAATGACGGTGTGATTGTAATATATATATATAAACGATTTTTTCAATTTTTTAAGCTGGCTGATGAGTTCTGCAAAACATTAAAAAAAGGATCAATAAATGTTGCTGTACTATTCTATGTACTTGAATGGTGTATGCACGCATGTCCTTGGAAGGTGAATGTCTTAGTTGAATGAAAATTTTTGTACAAAAAATAATCTTGTAAACAGATACGCTTCGCTTTCGTGAACATAATATCAAAGAGCTGTCGAAATGCGTTATCTGGTTTGCAAATTTTAAAAATACATGACACGTATATATGACAAGAATAATACGAAACGCCAGTCGTTTATATAGGATATTCATAAGCATGAATTGCTTCTGTGTTATCGTTCCATTCTTATAAAACTTGTAACCAATTACAACAAAAACAAAATATAAACGATTGCGCAGTGAGCTCTATAAACGTTATATCCGTTGTGCCTCCGTGTGTAAAAAAAATGCTTGTTGTCATCAGCGAGAATCTTATTTCTCTAGGATATACTATTTCGTCGACAGCCGGAAGATGAATTTATCAGCAAATCACAGTCGAATTATAAGAATTCGATAATATCTCGCTTTAAAGATGTATTGTTAAAACAGTCATATATAAGACTTAAAACAAAGAATTGAGCTCTTGTGGCCAAATATTAAAAAATAACGTGGAGCAAAATGCATTAACAAAAAAATCATATTAGAAACACATAATCTTTGCGCTGCTGGCAGGCTGTTATGTTAATATTGCTAATATACATTGTTGAAAATGAAGTAAGAATAGTCTCTTATATGAAAAAGAATATTTCGAATTAAAACATGCAAGTAAAAAATTAATTTGATTTACTTATTAATATGGATCCTCTCAAATAAAAAAGGCCGTCTCTGCTAAAAGTTGATTATTTGTAGAGGTATACTATAATAACGTTTAATATTATTAATTAATGTTAATGTGAATAAACAGAAACAGAATTACATGAAGGAAAGAACTAACTTTTCAGGCTTTTAACACAACACTCTTGCGAAGTCTCGCTACTTCGAGCTTAGATGCTCGTTTTTGCGACACTCGCAACGACGGATCTTCGCATGAGATTAACTTTTTTGAGTTATAAAAAACATAATCAAAGGTTGGAGGAGATAAAGACGCAGGGAGATTCGTCGTTTTTTTTTTTCACGCATACACCTGAGTTCGATGACTCGTTAATCGTTGATCTATTCAACACATTTGTAGTAAGCGCAGCCTTACGAATTGTCGTATAATATCTAAATTGTATGTTGTACTATGTTTGGATATCTATATGCAACCAAAACGTAAAAGAAAATTAAAATACTCGAAACACTTAGTTTTGCAAGAGAATTCACTGGATGAGTTGTTTGTACTCTAGTGTATGCCGCGGAGTTATTGTGCATCGTACCGCCAGAGTTTTTTTCAATGTGACACAGCATGTTCTCTCAAATTCCTTTTTTTTTAAAAGGTAGTGAAAAAGTTTCATAGTAATATACAAACGCCTTTACATCTGCGTTAAAACAATAAACACGAATTCTTCCATATCTGTGAACTCTGTCATCTGCGATTTATATCAAACAAACAATTGTATGTTCCTATGATCCTTTTTTCATCGAGAGAGATATTCCTTGTATTCTGCCAAAAATACTGAGGAAGGGATATCAATCTAACGATCGAAGATCGACGTTAATTTATGCGATTGTAAATACTGTATAAAAGTAAAGATTTCGTGAAACCAACTTATTTTCTTTTATTTTAACTTTTTCTTGGCAATGCGCAATATGTATACAATCTTCATTTGCTCTTGTCCCTTCATTACGAATCGATTGTAGATTAATAATAGAGCATGATTATTATAATTCCGCATAATGGTAATCTGAAAAAGAAAAGCTAGATTCATTCCCCTCTGCAAACGTCCCTCATTGGTAAACATTTTTTATAATCGAATTGTACATGTAATCGCATACCTTAGTGAAAACAATATAAGAGAAGAATGTTTTAGTAATGCTTAAAAAAGTCTTAATAGATCATTTTTCTCCAACCCTGTAGTTATAGTGGTCTTTTGCATGAATTTTTACGAATATCAAATAGTATTATAAAAGAAGTTTCGATAAAAGACTTTGTAAATTATAATGTATCTTAATATTTTTGTTGATTTCATACAACTTATTATTACAACTACTATTATATAATTATTAGTTATTATTATCGTTAACGATAATCATTATTTTAAGAAGATACAGTTATATCTTTATTTGTCATTTTGTAAAATAGATTTTGATCAATGCTGGGCGTGCAAATACTCTTGCGGAACGTAAAAATAATGCACATAGCATTCGGAATTAAAGGACCTACTTAGAGAAAGAAATTCTGACACGTTCATAGTTTTTAGAGTACGTGTGGCTGCAGTATTAAAAAAAACACTGATATATTTGTGCCGAGAGCTACAGTTGAAGTGAGAACAATCGCAGATAATAAATAAAATTTAATCGCGGCGTTTTACCGATAAAACTTTTTTTCACGTTAACGTTTATCCTCGCTTTGGTGTTTAGCTCGACAAACGTGTAAGACAAAATTTCGATGTTCATTTAAAAAATGGAAAAAATTTCATGGATTATAATTAGTCACCTCTGGTCATATAAGTGTAATTTTTTAGTATTTTTTGTTTAGTAAAGTTCCATCTGCGTAATTGTAATATCTTAATTGAAATACACGAACACACACCGACACAAACACGATACAGACGTAAAATCGTTTCTGTTTGTAATTTGTTGAGAACATAGTTTTATATAGTAAATAAAGAATTACTACGAATGAAAAAATAAAATTTTTGATTGCATGAATTATTTATCCTATATTTTGCCACGATCGACGTGCATTGGAAGTTTGTTTAACAATGGAATAAAAGCACGCATACTTTAGACTAATTTAGTTACTATTAAACGTTATTAGATGCAAGTAGTTATTTAATGATACGAAAAACAGTGGCGAAACACGGTTTTTTAGTATAAACAAACGATATAGATTTTCTAACCATTTAATATCTTTTATGTAAACAAAATACTTTAAAATTTAACAAGGACGTTGCTGCTACGTTCGTCAGAAACAATTAATTTCAATGGTAAATTCGTTAATTGAATGTTTTTTTCTAAAAATACATTATTTCACGCATACAATTTCTAGGCTTTGAAACCAACTACTTGTAAAGAAGCAATACAAAGATGGGAGGAAAAAACCCAAAAAGTAGCAAGTGAAGAGAAAGAAATTATACTAAGCTTTCAATGGCCTCCTATTGAAAAAATGGATAACAGCTTAGCTACTTTAGCTAAAGTCGAGTTAAACATCATTTTTTTATTCTCCTTACTAGCATAATCCTGTTCCATAAGTTTATTATTTATTAATTACTTTATGAATGTAGACTAAAGTTCCGTTTATTTTCTTAGAAAGTTATCATTATCTACAAACATGATTGAAAAGATATCCGGTCTTAATTCACTAAAAAACCTAAAGATTTTGGCATTAAGTCGAAATTATATAAAAAACTTCTCTGGCTTGGAAGCAATTGGTGATCATCTTGAGCAATTATGGATATCCTACAATTTAATTGAAAAAATTAAAGGCGTTAATGCCTTAAAAGCCTTGAAAGTACTCTACATGTCTAATAACATGGTCAAGGACTGGGCAGAATTTAATAGACTACAAGAAATTCCTCTTCTTGAGGATTTATTATTTGTGAATAATCCTCTTTGTGAAAACATGGATACTGAAAATTGGCGAGCACAAGTAATAAAAAAATTACCAAACTTAAAAAAATTGGATTCTATACCTATTGTGTAAGTAATTTTCAAAAGTTATCTACAAACATATAGCAGAGATTATACACTATGATTAAATTTTTAGGAAAATCCTTGAAGATGATGAATAATTTGTTTCCTGTATAGGTAGTTACGTATAGAATACATAAGACCACGAAATATTTTTAAAAAATCTTTATAAAAACAATGTAATAATTTTATATACAACATTAATAATTCTCAACTTTCATATCGTTAATTCCAAGCTCATCATTTTGTTCAAACGTTCTCTTATATTTAGTTATTTTTAAGCGATCGTCAGTTCCAGTATCTGACAAACTTTGTACATAACTATTTCCAGCTGGATCATCAAGTACCAAGGTTACATTTTTATTTCCTTGCAAGATTTGATCAAGCTGGCTTATGAAGTTTTCCATTCGTTTAGAAATATCTGGATCTGCGCTATCACCCGTTAAGGCAGTTGACGTTGACAATTGATCCTTTACCGCAGCGATAATTCCTTCAACTGTGCTGAAACGACCACCCAGAGTAGTAGGTCCAACTTCTAATTCCAGTTCAGGTATTTTCATGTAGCACGTCTCTGATTTTAGTAAATCTCTGTTAAAATCTTCTTTTCCAGTAACTGTTACTTCAATTTTTACACCTTCAGGTTCTATTCCACTTCCACTTTTTATTTCATTGGTTTTATGACCACAAGTTTCACATACTGTAGCCATTATGACAACTTCTTTAAAATATGGGATTTCTAAAAAAATGAATAAAAAATGCAAATTTATTTTAAGACTAGGTAGAAACACATTTAAAAAAAGAAGTTTTTTGAACTTACTCGTCATTTTCATATTAGTTTGACAAGGACTATTGCACTGTGGACAATTAGTAGGAAAAGTCATTACTTCTCCCTCAATTTCTTCCAAAGTATATTCTTCTTCATTGATAGGTTGCAAAAGGGTATCTTCATTTTCTGTGTAAATTCCCAAAGTATGATTTTGCTGTATTGTTCTTCTAAAATAATGAACTTCACAGCCCTCATCTTTTTGTGGTACTTTTGGATTTTGTACAAAGGTATTACCAGATACATCTTCAAAAATAATAGAGTATGGTTCATTAACCTCTTTCAGATCTTTCAATTTTTTAACAAATTGATCTATTTGTTCAGCAGCTTCTGGATTTTCTTTTCTTCTACGATCTTGATCTTGTTCCAAACCAGTCACACTACGATCAATAATTCCTTCAACGGTTGTTACTTCTGCAATAGTACAATAGAAAAATTAAGTATGAATTTTCATGAAGTAGGTATCGAAGACATTACCTCCTTTTTGAGACTGTGAAGGAATTTCAAAATCCAAAAGTGGTATGGAAATACTTGTGTAATCAGATTTTACTACTTGTCGATTAATATCAGATTTGGAAGATACTTTCAATTCAATTTTTACACCCTTCTCTTCTATCTTTCCAGCATTTTGAATTTCGTTATTTTGATAGCCACAGTGTTCACATTCAAAGGACATTAACATAACATCTTTGTAGTAAGGAATTTTCGTTAAAAAAATTCTAGTTTCACCCTGAAAATAAGTTGTGTTAGTTTAGAAAAACACTTTGTTCACTTACGTTACCTGCAATTTTATTTAATATCAAAATATTTACTAACATTTTTACCGCAGTTCATACACAAGCTTTCAATAATAGTGACTTCAGGTTCCGGATCATCTGCAGTAAGTTCACGAAATATTGGTTTTGATTTATTTATTTCTGAAGCAGTTTCCTTCTCTGCCATTTCGGAGTTTTATAGGTTATCTTACTAAAATCACTTTTATATTTAAAAAAAAAACTTCTACGACAAATTTTACATTTAATTTTGATATTAAAAAAGTATTAAACAAACTTTACTTTACAAGTTAACTCACTACAAAAGTTGATTACTGAATTGCTGCAATGAAATTTGTAAACACGTTGCGTGAAATAAAATCGCGGGATCAACGTGTTAAATTTCGATCAGCTGACTTGCTGCTAAAAATGAAGGGAGGGGATGGACGAACCGATAATGCATTATTGTACCTGTAAGATATCCTCTCTTAAACAATATAGAAAACATAAGGTAGATTATTGTTAAAAATACAACATTGACTTAATATAATAACTTGATTTATTTTATTAAGAAAAATAGTTGAGTGAATATATTTATAATAGCGAGATTAGCAATGTTATAAATAATACAGTAGTATATAATAGATTAGTAACATTTGCAAGAGCAATTTGTTAAGTACAACATTTATAAATATATAACATATTTAGCTTATTAGAATTATACAGAAGTAATAAATTTATATATATATTTTGACATTATTACTGTAAGGATGACAGAGGTTTTTCTTTTCATACATACTGATTTTTTTTCGATGGTTAAGACACTATCAATGCTAATTATATGTACAATACATACATTTTACACTTTCGCCCTCACAATTTCTTTTTCTATAAATTAGTGAAAAAATAATGCTGCTTTGGCCATGATTAAAAAATTGATACAATTGTTAACTACTGTATCATCGATAATACCTATATCTCAAAAACACTCTATGCAATTCATCAGTTTAGTTGCAAAAGTTTGATGAACATCGCTTTCTTCGAATTGGTGTCAACTCCACTAGACTTTATCTATTGCAAGAATTTGACAACGTCGAACTCGAAAAAGTAAACGAATTTTTTTCGTTATTCTCAAGTAGCGTATTTAATACTTCAATTACTATCATTCCCACTAACTTTAAAATTTATTTTTTTGAACAGTCATACTTACTTAGTAAATATGAAATTCAATCGAATACTTCAAAAATTCTACAAGTTTTTTCCAATACAGACTATTGGCTTACTTGAATAAGGCGGTTTTAACAATGAATGATTTTTCATTGTGGCATATCAGAGCTGCAGTATACAACTCATGGCCATAAAACAAGAAAAATGATTTGCATCGCTCGTGATACTCGAATGAACATTCACAGCGTTAATTCGCTCACTGTTATTAAATTGCAATGGAATGTATATTGCATAATCATGTCGCAATTAAAAAGAAAATGCCCTCTTCATAATGCAAGTTGTGCGGAATGTTTTTAGAAATAAATTTAAATAATAAATATAATAAATAAAATATGAGGGATACATTTTAAATATGTCTGAATCTATCATTTTGATTTTGGTTTCCATCTTATAAAAGGACTTAAAAATGTCCTGCTTTAAAGGTTGAAGGGGACAATGCAGTTTGATGATTAACTCATTAACATAAGAATTAATAATAATTAGTAACGCGAGATGTCTTACAAATATTCATTATTAACTAGGAATAAATTAATCGTCCATCGACGATCTGTACACGCAATCATACAAAATTAAATCTACGGACGGAGAACGTAAAACACTAAAGCTAATTGGCAATTAACTTTCCCGATTCACGTTAATTAAAACTGTTAGATTTTCTTGCTGATATTCAAAGTGAGACTTTCACCACACTAGACGCTTTTAAATGTCATTGTATCTACCTACATTTTAAAAAATGCGTAAAGTACAGGCGCTGCATTAAGAAGGATATTTTGCAGTCATATTTTTAAAAAATGTGCAGTTTTCAATCAATCTACCTCACGAAAATTTTTTTTATAGTACAATTTTCAGTTCATTCGTGCAGCCAAAATAAACGGTTCACTTGACTACAAAGTATCCTTCGTGGTTTTGCTCAAAGGCCAGTGAATCGAATTATTTATAACGAGGACTGTCTGGCGGTGTGGGCTGCGCATTGTTCTTGTTCTTGGGTCCGGATTTGAACGACATTTTCTTCGCCGGCCTCGGCGAAATACCGTGGAGAGCGGTGCTGTCTGCGGTGTCACTACTGAACCACACGCGACTTCCGTCAGAAACTGTGCAGGCAAAAGGAAAACAATTCATTAAAATTAATTGAATACAGCGAAGATAGTACGATAGCAATACCTTTGCAATTCAGTATATTCTCTTGCGCACGCATACGAAGTTTAACCAAACGACGCGTGTGTGAAAAGCTTCTAAAGCTATGACTAGTTTCTAGGATATACGTAGAATGGAAGTATTACCTCTCAACAGATTTTGTAAGACTGTCAAAAGAAAAGATGTTCATTGAGGGTTGTGAAAAAAGAACCGAGATTACATTATTATGATTTCGATGAGAGAAGATGTTAGTAAGAATGCTGATTTGAAAATGAAACGAAGAGATTTGAGAGTGCTTGAAATAACAACGACATTGAAGTATTTGAACGATGAGTTGTTAGATGACGTGCGGCGAGATCAAAAAGTATTTGAGCTGTATAAGTAATATTACCTCTATTTGCGCGATTGTCATTGCTGGCCGTGGAAGTACCCCGTAGACCTGGTCGTACCTGGTGGGAATCTATCAGAGCCGCAGCAAGATTCGACGATGCCGCTGACTGTACACTCGTCGTGGAACCTTTTGTAAAAAACAATGTTACTTTTTCCATATAATATTTTTATTTATTTTACATTTATTATCTTAAAACCTGTACCTGATACGGAAGAAGCTCCACTAAATGGACTGGCTGGTTGAACCGGCGAATACACATTCGCAGCGAATTCTTCAAATGTTGTAGCTTCTTTGTGATTTCTCATGATAGTATCTATAGATCTTGCTCGCTCTTCGTAACTGTTTAAAGGATTAAGTTTCATTATGAGAAGATTATGAGCTTCTAAAAAAGTAGATAAAATTTAATGTGTCAAAATACCAATACTTACTAATGCTGGTAAAGTGTTAATGTCGTTCTCTTCGCCCTACTAGCTGACAGAGCAGTGGTTCTGACCAAGCCTGGCAGAACCGCATCTTCCACAATGCATTCATCAAATAGTAAGCCAAAGAATGGTATTTCCGGTTTTCTAGATACTTGCACTCTGTATAGTTTGTTCGGAAGAGGATATATAACTATCAATACATCACAAAATTCGGTAGGAATAATGTCTCGACGATAATCGCGCCAGTGTTCTGACCATACTATGTGTATTTCATCATTACCAAGATGTCTTGTCTGAAAAATAAGGAAATATTTAAAATATTGCTGATCAGTTAGAGACACTATAAAAAATAAAACTACCTTTTGCAATAAACTTTCAGGACTATCTGAAGGCATTCTGGTAGCAACGTGAAATATAACTTCAGCAAAGGAAGTAGCGAAGTAGGGAGCGGTCAAACCGGACGCTTTTCCAGGTACCAAGCCTCCCATGAATCCTGTATGCGACTCAAGTTCAACCTCCCAGGCGAGTCTTGATATGAAACTCTCGTACTCTTTACTGGCGGTGACGTTACTTAGAATGGAATTTTTGTCTTCCTGACCTTGAGCCACATAGATCACCGCCATTTTATGCGTTTCTCTTGATCGCTGACCGTCCAGGTTCCGGAGTTCCCTTAATAGTTTCTCGTTCTTTGAAAGTAAGTGCAGTTTCCGGCGCTGTTCCCAGCCTGACAAACCCAAATGTGAAAACAGCAAACGGCAGTGATGGAAGGGTGCTGGGGGTGGGCGACAGGTCGGCGGGCACATTGGTGCGGCGCACATGCTCACGTGCTGGCTCCAGTTGTGCAAATGTTCACGCTCCGCATTGCGCTGATTTAGAATAGTTGCGATTGTCTCTCCCTCGAATAACTGACCTTGCGGTGGACCAACCGGCGAATTTAGAGCTACCTCAGGATTTGTTAACACTTCCGGACTCGTGTGCCCGATGTATTGCAACAGCTATTAAAGTTCATAAAAGTTAAAGAATGCTTAAAATTAATTTTAATTTGATTGAAAGATACCCACATCGTCCAAATTATCCATGTCACTCGCTCCATTTTCAAACGTAGGTAAAATGTGCGGATCATGATGTCGCAACGTATGTCGCGGGGGGCAACTTGGTATAGGCATTACACTACATAAATCGTCTTTTATCTCTTTTAATGCACATTCTGAAATAATATGGTATGTTTAATATTGATTATGTAAAAAAGATGATATCTTTCTTTTACAATGGTTTAAATACCTGATTTTATTTGAGGAACTTCGGTTTCTCCATTACAAGGTTGATTGTACAAAATAGAACTATCCCAAGATGCTTTCCCTGCTAAATCTCTTAGTAGAACACGAACCATTGAAGGAGCAGTAGTTAATCCGGCTGTTACACCACCACCTGGCGCATCTAAAGTGTCAAGCTCAATCAATGACATAATGATAGAGTTTGATAACATCAATAATTGAATGTTTGGCGCCTGGAACATTGCTGATGATAATTCGTCACTTTCAATTCCCGGTACATCATCCAACTCTACAACGAGGGATGATAAACGAGCTGCTCCAATACCCATTGGAAAATGTCCCAAATGATTGACAAGGTGCATCATCACCTGTTTAAATAAATAAAATACAATATTTAATTTTAAGGTCAATATTATTTTACTTGCTTACTGAAATTTACCATTTTTGCAGCTAATTGTACTGACTGCATATTTCCTCTCCAGGCTGATTTTGAAGAATTTTCGTCCAATAAATTATCCAAAGCAATGTTCGGATCAAAATCTTCTTTGTCTTGTTGAGCTTTACTTACTTCTTGTGAGTCTTTATTTATTTTATTTTGTACAATATTGTCAAGAACCTTAAAAATAATTTAGAAAATTAGTATTAATTGCATATATAAATCATTCACAGAAAATAAATTTCTTCAATTTTGATACTTACTGAAAAAAGTGTTAAAAGAAGCGGCTTTCCCTGGTGTATACGTAATAGCATGTTTGGACCAAGATGCATTGCCCATTCCCCCAAACAAAACAGCATTGAAACGGTTAAGGCGCTTTTTCTTTCCCGTATTATAGTTCTTTCAAGAGTTTCTGATAAACTCTGTAAGAAAATCATTGAAAAATATAATATACCGTATTTAATTTTATTGAATATAATTAAAACAAAATACCTGAATTATTTTAGCTGGTACATTAGGATACTGTTCTAATAAGACATCTGCTTTATCACAAAGTAAGAGAAGGCAGTCACAGGCTACTTGTGCCACGGTCGCATGAGTTGTCTGAAAATATTAATTGTCAATCAACATAATGAAACTTTAAAAAAATATTTATTATTTTTATATTTAAGCTATCAATGAGAATAATTTATGGAAACATAGTAAATTACATTTATTTATAAGTAGTAGCATTAATCCACAATACAAAAGCGTTAGTGCAATGTAAAGGTGCAAAGCAATAATCAACTTCAACAAAACACGTACATTTGTCGATGAACATTCACTGCGTCACATGGAGGCATTTAGATGGTACTGAAAACTAATTGCATACAAATTCTGTACCTGGTTTACGAGAAGAAAATGAAACTTGTCCTTACGTCGTACAGCTTGCTGAGCCCTTTGACGACTCGATCCGATGGAACACTAATTTAACTAAATTTAAGCGGCATCCCACAACCATAAAACTAAAGTGCACTATCTTTTTGCCAAACCAATACTTATACCCACAAAAACTCAAAAATCTAATGCTACTTACACGATAATAGAGCTTGCAAAATCCTTCAACCTTACATTAATATCTTAGCATTTTAACAAGCGAATATAATTTGATCTTAACGTGGTATTATAAAAAAAATATATGTTACAAAAATCAAATAACTCCACTTTGTTAAAACCAAAATTTTACAATATTTTGTCTCATTCTTACCTTTAATGATAAAAGAAGAACGTTAACAGCTTCTGGTATTGTTCTATGCAAAGACTTATAACTCAGTTCTTTGTAAACAAACATAGCTATACTCGAAAGTGCGATACACCTTGCAACACCCGTCGGTTCACGTCGGCAGCATCGCATTAAAATTGCTATGATATGATCCTGCAAATTAGAATAAAAAATTACTAAGATTTATCACAAATTACTCTAATATATTCACAAAACAGATAATTCAATTGATTTACTTTCGCATAAGGACATGTAGTTGTAACGATTTCCGCTTCATTCGGCTGCAAAACCCTTGTATTAACATTGACGGTCGGTAGTGACAAAAGCGAGCCAAGAATCGAAACCGCTTCCATTCTTGGAGCGTCAATATCCTGACTGCTTAGTATGATATTTGCAGCCTGAATATAATCGAGCAACAAAAGACTGGATCCTGGCATATTCAAGCTGAACAATCGGGGTCCAGTATATTTAACCAGAGTGTGAAGAATCTTCGTATCGTTGCTCGATATTCCGTGATGAACCGCGCGATAAAATAACGTCAGGTGCTGCTTGGGTAAATTGACATCCTGCGGCTGTATCGTCAGCAAGCAAATGAGTCGGTAAGCCGCTAACTTTCCCGCCTCATACTGCTGTGGTAGCTGTATAGCTTTGAAGCACCAAGGAGCTATTATGGTCAAAGGCGGAATTAATTCCGGTGCTGGCGGCGTCGCCTGATTGTCTCCAGATACTCCCTGGTTCTGTCGTATCTAAGAAATTACAATTTAACGTTTAATAATGAGTTTTCATTTTCATTTTCTTTAATTTTTATTTAAAAAAGTTACTTTAATAAGTGTATGCGTGAGCTGCACCAGGTAGTCCATGACTTGTCCATGAAGCGTTGGATCCTGAATGTTGTTGACGTCTCCGAGGGCCGATAGCATGCGTCGCCAAAGTACGACGGCGACGTCGGGCAACCAGCCCCTCACGCCACCACCTGCCATCACCGACCGCTTCTCTGACGCGTCGTTCGTGTCTGCGAAAAAAATAAAACTTGAGCGTCAGCCAAGCCGAAGCTTTGTGAGGTTCACTGCGGCTCTATTAAGTAACTGTCATGAGCATTGTTCTATTAACGACTGCTGATTGAATATTTAAGAAAATTGTAGTTAACTCTGTTAAGAAACAATGTACAGCCAAGCGTAAATAGCATCAAACATTGTTAAGAAGATACAATAGGAAAAGTAAAATCATGATTAGTCAATACCTAAAGCTGTAAAAAAAAAAAAAGATTCCAAACGTATTTTAAAATCCGTAGTATATATCAATCTACATTTCTGCTGACCTTCTTGTTTCTAAAATAAAAAAATTAAGCTACATAATTAGCGAAAAAATTTGTTTTTACATTTCTAAGTAAAAAAACACAAATTTCTTATGACCTTTGGATCTTTAAATAATAGACCTTCAGAAAAAAGCTTAAAAAAAGAAAATCTTCAAAAAGAAAGTAAAAAAGAGAAAGAAAGATGAATCACCCTACCCATGTGGACGCATACATACCAATGCTGCTACCGTCAATGTTTTCAATCTGAATGGGACTATCCTTGTTGCTGTCGACGCCGCTGCTGGGTGTGGGCGAGGGACACCTGGGCGTGGGTGGTTCGCTCTCAGGCACGACGACACTCTCCAGAGACTTAGCCCGTCGGCCGAGCGAGCGTTTTCCCCGCGTCGATCCGCTGGACATCAGTCTCGCCATGTCCTGCTCTATGGACAGTGGAAGAACTGCTCGCGCCCACGGGATGCAGGGGATGGGGTTACAATCTTTTAGTAATGGTAAACACGAATTTCTCGGCGACAATCCCTGCACTCGAAAGCCACGCTCTGATCTCTTTAACCAGTCGCTTTATTTTTCTGCGGTATCTATAAGCTATTGTTGTGCTCGACAATACATTTAAATTTTTTGTTCGTCATTTTCGCGAGTAATTTTAAAAGGCACTCGCTCTTTGAAGTTTACAAATAAGATAAATAGTCGAGTAGCTGTACTAGATACCGGGGCTTCTCGAGTTCAGCGAGTTGACGCCAGCTGTGATGTGACAAAGAAACACGAGGCACAAGTATAACAAGACACTAAAAACTGAAGAGTTGAATTGCTCTCGTTTGTCCGCACGGAATTACAGCAAGCACGACTCGTTAATGCAAGTAATACAAACGCATTGGCATCGAAAAGCGCAGCACACAACAGACCCACGAGTCTGAGTATTTTTAACCCGCTGTCAGTTGCAGAAGCAAAAAAAGTACAGACCAGACGCTGTATTTATAAAATTCTTAAGTACTAGCCACAATAGACGATGCATACACTTAGATGAAAAAGTTTTGAGCGATTTGATAATGTTGATAATAAAAAAAGGTAAGAGCAAAAAAGAAAATAAAATACACGTAAACAATGTTTCTCTTTCGTTTTGTCCCCGAACTCACCAGGTATACCGCTTGCAACCGCCTGAGAACGTTGTCTGTGTATCTTCGTGCGGATTTTCCCGTTGTAAATGGAGTTATCGCTCACGCTCCTTGGCAGAGGTCTGACTTTTCTCAAATCGCGAAAGCCATGATCTGTGAATAAATATCGGTATTTTTAGTTCGCTTTTTTCGCTTATTTAGTCGAGGCGGTTTTATCTAATCACGGTTTACGCCCCGATTGAACTAACGCAATATGGAATTATTAGTTAATGCAAACCAGTATTTGTAATAATTAATATAAAACAAATCAAAGTTAATAAATTACTTCAATTGTTATTTAGTTTTCTTACTGTTCATAAAAAATAAAAAGAATATGGTAGTTTTACCAGTAACTTCTTTTGATGACTGAGTTGTTTCGTTATCAATACTGCCTCTACGAGGAGGCTGTACACTGCCAGTCGACGCAGCACGGCTCCCAACTCCTCTCCGCTTTTTTGACTTTTGTTCGCTAAGCCTATCCAATGGCAGATCATTCAAATCTAAATTATACACATGTCTGGCGAGGACCCGCGTTAAGGTATCCAATGTTTTCTAAAATAATAGAAAAGATTACTCATTAAAAATTAAAGTGCCAATGAATTTTTTATTTACATAACGTCAAATTTAAACGGATTAAAAGTTAACTGAATTCTAATTAACTGATATTAATCAATTAATTAACTGTCAACAATTTGATTAAATTATGTCAATTGAACATTTGACCTTTTATAAAAAAATGTTTCTATTTTTAATTCATTTTACGAGCGTTCAAGTAAGTACAATGAACGTCGATTCATTCATAAATTTTACGAGCGCGTGATAATTAATTAACGCTGATGTACTTACGGCCCATTCACGAATTAGTTCCTCCCAGTGCGTGAGTGACGTTAGAACTTGAAGAAATTGATCCCACAATTGCGTTGATATAACCACGTTTAAATTAGCTTTTATCCAGGTAACAATTAGAGTTTGGAAAATGGCAGGTGCTAATTTTCCACCAATACTTTCTTGGTGTTTACGTCGAGAATTTTTTTCGCTTAATACCAAAGACGTTATTTGTAATAATACCCTAAATTAAAATCGCCGAAATTAGAGTTTATTAAAAAGAGAGATTGGAGTAATTAAATGTGATTTAAAATAGATAAAGAGTATACCTTAAGAGCTGCTCCCAAGTAGCAGGTTCAAGTCTCGTGTGCATAACGACATACCGATAAACATTAAGAACTCTTTTACAACTATCCGTTTGCTCTTCTAGCAAAGTAGCAGAAGCGACACCTCCGAGAGTTTCTAAGAAAAATACATTTGAAGCTTGCGTTATAAATACTTGCAGAACATTCTGCAATCCGGCTCTTACGAAGAGGTTCTCTCGATGGATTGCGCCAAGATAAGAGTCATTTCGGAGTCTTGATAATCTTAAACTATCCTGTGGACTCTTGTCCGACTCGGATTCTCTTCTTTGGTTCTCTTCGTAATCCCTATCTTTGTGACCATCTAAAGGTTCCAACATAAATGGCGGAACCTCCTGAAATATTAAAATAATAAGTACGTGCAATATTAACAAAATAAATGTATTTATAAATAAAAAGTCTGATACATACATTCATCTGTATCCAGTCTTTATAAGCACCAATAGCTTTTCGAATTGCTCCAGCGTGCGTAAAATCCAGTAAAAAAGCTTGTCTGTACATTTCATGAACAAAATTAACATTATCTCGACTTCCATAGAGAACCTCACGAACCAACGCCATTGCTGTAAGTGTGCTGTCTTCTTGATTTACAATGTCTTGCACTGTGCTTTGATCTGCTGATATTATACTGGCATCTGGAGGATTTTGTGACATTGAAACACGACGCAGCTCCTCCGCATTTTCCTCGCTTGGTGTTATACTTTGTGTAAGATGCGAAAAAGCTCCGTCTTTTTTAGCCACATGCGTGAAGGTAGCGATCCACTTAATGAGTGCAACTTTGCAAAGCGTATAATTGTTTTGGCTCTGATTCGACGGTTTTCTCATTGACGATAATTCAAGATTTGGTTTGTAAAGGGAGAAGCTTTCATTGAATTCGGGACAAATGTATTTTAAATACGTTGCTTTGAAACGATCTAATAGAAACTGAAATGACTTGTACTGACGAGAAGTTTTATCTCGCCATTCGATTTTTACAACCTGCAAAGTAATAACATTTTTCAATAAAAGATATGGATTAAAAATAGCCTTGAATTAATTTAATTATATTTCTTACTTGCGTAACCATGAATTCTAAAAGTGCTTCTAAAAATTTAACTGTCTCGTTGTCTAATGGCTTTTCACCGCTTTGCGGCGGTAAAATAGGTCCGCCGTCCACCTGACTGATGGGTCCCTGTGTGACACCGGCATCATGAAATCCCTGACTCAGCTGCGTATCGTAGAATTCTTTCTTTTCTTTATCGTCATAGCTCGCGGATTTCGTGTGTTTCTTGCCTTCAAATTTCCTCTCCGATTTATATGGCGACGGCTGCCTCGGCGGAAAACCTGGCACAAGGCAGACGAACATTTGATGTATGTGCTCAGGTGCATTATCTCCTAAAGCTTGATACCACAAAATAAAATATCTGAAAGGGTGTAATTCGTTTATTAGTCTCAAATTTTATAATTTTGTAATGAAATAATAGATTTTCAATATTTACCTAATAGCTTGCCTTCTAAGCTTCCAACTGTTGCCTGGATGCAGAAGTTTGTGCAAAATCCTTGCTAAACTGTGACACTGCCATCGTCTGTTTAGCAATTCCGGAAGAAGTGTTAAGACTTTTTCCAATAGTTGCAATACTTGCTCCAACTCTTCTCTGTGTGCTTTATGAACTGTTGAAATAAAAAAATGTTAATTTAAAATTGTTAATTTTGTTACAATTCAGAATTTAGAATACAATAAAAAACAACATGCAATGTTAACAAAGGAAGTATAAAAATTAATTCATCAAAAGAAACAATTAGGTGAAAATTGACACTTACCAAGGTGGAAGGAGAGTTCTGTCAGCAGAGCAAGGTGAAAGAAGCCGAGAAATTTTATATTAGTCAATTATTAGAATATAGAATATTGTACATATTTGTGTTTTTAAACCCATTAAAGCTAAACAGTTCTCCACAGTAAAGAAAGATTTAAAAGAAAATTTAGGTTTATTAGTGACTCTACAGTACTGTGATTCAATATAATAGTTTTTTTGCTGTGTTAATCGTTAATGGGTTAATAGTGTTAATATGTGAAGACATAAACTAATAAAATTTTAAGTGATTAAAATTAAACGAACATTTAAAATATTTGTCAATTAAAATTCTCACCTCTCTGTCGCAAATTTGATTCAGCTGACACAAAACAATCATACAAAATAAAATATACATGACTGAAATTTCCTTCAAAGAATCCTTTAGCTTCATCAGTATCCACATTATCTAGAATAAAAAAATACTAATTAGATCAGGTTGATAGACCAATTATAATTATAATATAAATTTAAAGGCTTGATTAATCTAATTAACTATAATATATAAATTACGTATAAAACACTCTTTATATGCTTTACAATCTACCTTAAAAAAAAGTACAAATTTCAGTTTTGCGATATAAAAGAAGCCATGTGTTTTAGATTGCAGTGAGCTAATTTTAATTGCTCTTTCTGGTTATCCATGTTTTTCAGTAGTTTGCTGATTACGTATAAAGGAAAAGATATTTCAAATTTTCCAAAACATAAAAGTTAACTCAAAAATATATTTACTGTAGACTAACTATATATCAACCGACTATCTATCGTCCGATAAATATAAATCAATACACCGAATAGAAATGAAAAGTAAGTTCCCAGCTGATAAAATAAAGCCTGTCGAGCAGCAGCTACAACCTTCATAATTCTCCGGAATATAACAGTAATGCGATTACTGCAATGTAACAGTAATGCAATTATGTAGATGCTCTGCAACACAGACGGATCGCTGCTGAAAAAACAATGCCTTGAGTACACCAGCGAACCCACTGCGGTATGAGAAGAAACCTCTGTCAAAAAGTGACAGCGCACTGCTAATACCCCGACTAAGCAGCATAGTAAACACAGGCACATCCTCGTGAGAAGCGCGTTAATGAGTCCCGCCAGAAAGAATCTCGGCGCCGTTAAAACACCCAGCCACAGCGCGCACAATTGCCACCAGGAAGAAGACAGCCAGTAGGCCAGAGACAAAACAAGCGCGACGGGAGTTTCCCACAGACTCTGTCGCACGCAATTATTACGCCTCACCGTTCGCGTGGGTGTTTATATATTAAGCAGCCACGAGCCGCAGCCTCCCCGCGACCCACATGCGACTCACCGAGGACGATCTTGAGGTGCTTGAACCTCGTAGCGCTGTCCTTCTTCACGTCCTGGATCTTCAGAGTGGACTTCTTGATGTCTACGTGGAGCTTCTTGCTGAACATCGTGTCCGGGGCGCGGGGCGCCCGCGGAGTCCTCCGCCGTCGCGGCCAGCCGGCGGCCTCCTCTGCGCCTCGTCAGGCCGCCTGGCGCGTCGTCGCCCCGGGTACGATGACGCGCTGCGCGACGACGAGTCCGACACTGCCAGTGAACTGCTGCTAATGCTGGGCGAGCGCGACGCGCCGTCGTAGCTCCTCATGGATGGCGGTGTGCACCCGGACTTCTCGCGGCAGGACGACGGCGACGTCGAAGGTGTGCCCGCTCCTCCACTAGCTCGCACTGGCCCGACGTATGACAGCGACGGGGGCCGCAGACCGTGGGTATATACGCGCGCGCGCCTCCTCGGACACGTTATCTCGCTCGCGCGCGGCCCGCGGGAGTGCACGGTGTGCACCTCGTAGCACCGAGAGCGAGAGAAAGAAGTGCACACGCACGCACACCAGCGCGAGCGCCGCCGGCCATCTTGCAGCGCGACGTAGCCGCCTGGCTCCAGCCGCGCTGTCCGTCAGCTGAATTATTCTCGCTCTCTCTCTTTCTCGCTCGAGCTTCTTTCTCCTTTCTTCGTCCTTCGCGCCCACGGCGCTGCGGCCCTGGTTATACCTTTGCGATAATCGCGCTCGGCGGAGTTCAGCCTGTCTCTCTCTTTCTCTCGAGCGAGGATTTAAAGGACTGGACGCACGCGGGGCTTTGCACGCAGGGGGAAATAATTGGGAGCTGTATGTAGGGCGATTTTTGCGACGAAAGGAAAGGTGAGGTGCCCGCGAGTGCGATGGAGCCGGAGGAAGAGCAGAGGAGTGGAGGAACACCTGTAGTCGGCGGTTGGCGTGCACAATGGAATACACTCATACTCCGTGCACCTTTTTTCCTTCTCTTTCACGTAAGACTGTGCGAGTGTTATGTTCTTTAAAAATTTTTATGGCCGTGATATCACTGTGGTATTGTGTTTTTTTTTTCGATTGTCCGCAGCACGAATTTATTTGCATTACAGTGCGGAACGTTTTTCCCGGAATGGTTTTCACGAGGTGGATAACGAGTCGTAAATCTTATCCTTTATTCATTTTTATAACTGAGTTTATCAGACTTTTCGTGTTTGTTCATATTTAATGTAGATGCACAGAATGTGAAGGAGAATTTCTATTTGCAATTCTTACTTAATGCAGCTACTGGAATGAAATTCACAAAGATTTTTAGAAATTGTTTAAATATTATTACTGATTGGACACTGATTAATAGCCTGATTATTATTAATTTATAACTCAATAGAGTTATAGATGTATAAAATATTTAATTTCCGATTTGATTTGATTTTAGAAAATGATGAATGCGAAAGTGTAAACGTTTGTTAAAATGATATTGTTATTGTTGTATAAATTTGAAGGTTTTTTTTTTAAATTCAGGGCTGACAACGCGACGGCGCAGAAGCTCACTAGAATAGACTTGAGCTGATAAAAGCGACCTCACCGACTGAAAAAACAACTAAAGAGTCCCATTCGCACAGCGCGTCGCGGGAAATTGAATGCCTGAAAATCAAAGACTGCAATTTCGTTTGAAATTTGGATAAAATGGATAAAGCGTCCGCTAAATGCACATATTTGGAATTCGGAAGAACCCAAAGCACAAGTAAGCAGGCTAAAATAAGGGACTTTTGGAAGTACATAGACAGCCAAGATCAATTGCAACCTTACGAGCCTCCGAAAGGTAAGACCATATAACTAAAATAATTAAGAAAAAAGTAGGTTTTATTGGCTGTTTAGAAATCGTTTAATTTATGTAATATATCAAATTAATTGTTCATTTTAACATTAATGGTTTACAAAAAATAAACTTATAACCTTACTTTTTCAGCAAAAATTATTATTTTTTTAATTAATAAAATGATTCTTAGTTAATTTTTTTATTGTTTTTTCTAGTGGATGAAGACTTTGGAAAATGTTTGAGCACAAAAAGCGTGGAAAGTTTATCAATCAAGGAACCGAAGGTAACGAAAGAAAAGAAGCCATCTGAGAGTTGTAAACTTGAAAAATATTTGAGGTAATATTAAATCAAAACTTATTAAATCGCAGCCAGATAAATATCTTCTAATAGAAATCTTAAAAGTGAAGAATTTATGACAATTTTTTAACTTTAGGGAAGGTTTGAAGTTCGCCGACTCGGTAGAAGTTTCCTACGACGAGATCAAAGCCGAAATCGAAGAATATCACAAGCGACTATTAAAATGCAAGAACCCGAACTGTAAAAACAACGATAATTGCGATTGCAAGAAGAAAATTGCCGAAGAGAAATGCAAAAAGAAAGATAAGGAGCCAATTTGCAAAAGAGACGAAGAAAAAGAAGCATGACTCTATGCTCATAAAAAGCTCGTTCTCCGTTCTCTCCAAACTTTTCTGAAAAAAGCATCCCCCACAAAACTCAAGAGCCATTGAAGAAGCTCCAGAAATGGCTGATCAGATACACTCGGCAATTGAATCGTTCGAGAATAAAAAAAGGAAGGTATAATCATAGAATCATGGCTTCGTGCGCGGCCACACCCTCAAACCGCCAGTTCCATTGTCGTCGTGTCCCACTGAAAACCATCAGGCAGATCTCATCCACTGCGGATTCACCGTTTCGACGAATCCCAGCGTACCACTGTAATTTCTCCGCTCATTCAGCCTCCCCCACGAGGCTCATTCAGGCCGCGCCGGCCGAAATCCGGCGAAAAGCGCATGGGCACAATAAATCGCGCGAATAATAATAGCGGCGCGATTGCTCGCTTCCAGAGAGAGGGCCACGCGTCGAGGGTACGCGATTGCGCCCGGACGGCTCGTGTGTAAGTTTTGTCCTGTCGATCAAAGGGCCCGGGGGCGCGCGCACACGCGGCTTTCCCATGAATTTCGCCGCAACTGGGTCCCCGGACGATTACGAGTGCGATGGAGCAGGCTCGGTCAGCTGGCGATCGACGAGGGTACTCGTACGTACGCAGCGGATGCGTTGTAGGAATCTGGATCGTTATCTGGGAACTGGACCCCGGGATTTTCGGGGCGAAGCTACCGGGTGGATGAGATAAACGGTGCGCTTTAGGGAATCGGAGCGAATAATTGTCCGGTGAGTTTCAATGGGTTTCTAGAAAATTTTAGGGTTACTTAGATCCAATTTCGGTTTCTCAATAAATTGCTTATAATTTTCTTTTTTTTTTGTTTGTTATTTTTCGTTTTGTAAAAGTGACTAATAATATTCGTGCCGTTTACTAAAGATGCTTGAATAATGTAAAGTATAAGGATGAAATTCAACGTAATTATAAGATTTTGATTATGTTATTACGTTGCATTGAAAATAAATAAAAACAAATCGAATAATACTTGTACATTACGACTTCACTTAACAGTTTATCTTGTTACCGTTATAACTCTTGTTCTATTAAAAATTTAATTTTAAATTGTAAGCAATCTGAAGAAATTATTAAATTTTTTAATAAATTCTTATCGTTATACAGTATGTTTTATCACATTAAACAAAACATGAATAAAACGTTCTCCAATCACCGCGAGCGGCCGAAGAAAATGTCGCAACGTTCGAGTATAGCAGACAGGAAAAAGAAGAGGATTTTTCGCGTGCATTGAAAAAGTCGCGGGGCTCGTTTCTTAACTGCTTTTCCATGGGAAAAGGAGAGCGAGGCCGTCGCGGCCCATACCCGCGATTTTCCGAGACTCTCTCTCCCGAGGCCGTGGCGGCGCGCAGGTATCGTATTTCCGTCGGGCTCTCGTACCAAAGGACGCAAGGTGCGCGCTCGCGTCTCGCGGCCTCGGCGGAGACCACCGCGAGAGGCGGAATCCGCGCGACATCTGGTCGGCCCCGTCGATTTCCTCGATCGACGTCGTCACCTTTTTTTTTTCTTCTTTTTCCCCCCACGATCGCCGTCGGGGTTGCACGGTAGCCGCACGAGACCTCCCCGACCGACGCAAATTTCGGGTTTCAAGTTTCTCCTCCCGCGGACCGGTCGTCGCATCGGTTGCGATCGTAGGAGGTCTCCTGGGGGTTCGATTTTCGATGTATCCACAATAGTGCGAGGCGATGCTTCGGCGATTGTTTAGAGCGATTATTTTACATTATTTTTTGTTCAGATCCCGAGAATTTATTTTAAGAGTAAGATTGATAAGGCAATGTACGTCTGGATGAGCTCAGGAAATTTTTTATCTTACTAATAGTTGTTAGATCTATACTTTTTAATATAGATTTCTTCAATCGATAAATAATTATTAACAGAATACTAGTTTATTTTATTTACTTTAGCTCAATCAGATTCCTCGCTTAAAAATAATTAAGTTTTCCAAACCAGTCAATAGTTCAATGCTTTTTCAAATTTGGCCATAATAATTATTATATTTATTATTATTATTATTTAATAATCAGAAAAAATTACATAAGTAAAAACTATAGAGGTAAACGCAGTACTGGACATAGGCTGTTTAAATAAAAAAAAATTAAAACTAATACTTAAATCTAATATCCCAGATAAATTTCATTTTTTAATATCATAGTTTATAAGAATGTAAAAAAGCATAATTGTACCTTTAAACATTACGTATACTGAGAGAAAAAAGTTAATAAATATTACTATTATGATTAGGAAAGAAGTGACAGTCTCGACAAGCGAGAAATTTTAGTATGGAAAGTAACAATTATTAGTATACTCAAAATATTAATTTTTAGTATTAAAATAGTATAATTTTTAAAATTTCAGATACTAAAAATGACTACTTTTCACATAAAAAATTCTCACTTGATAAGACTGTCATTCTTTTCCCAACCACGATAGCAATTTTTACAAAGTTTTTTCTCTCAGTGTATATTTAAATTAACTGCATTAAATGATCTACTCAAATTTTATAAGTCATTTAAATAATTTAAATTTCACGGACACCTTTAAGTTCCTCTAATCGTTCTCCCGATCAAAGTCCCTTCGATCTTTGAGAAATGTACTTGACCGGAAGAGCCGCGAGTAGTGCTTGCGAGCTTACCGTCGACCCCCTTACGTATTCCGTCTCGTCATCCTTCCGCGATGTTGGGTCGACTGCACAGTCGGCGGGGCGCGTAGCACAACGGGGCCATTTGTCTTCCGAGCGGACGCCGCTTCGGAGTTCCGGTTCGCGGGCCCCGCGAGTGCACCGGATATCGGCCATCGACCGCACCCTGCACGCACGACCTCCGGGAGCGCGACCTTTTTTTTGTCCGTCTCCCGATTCCTCGCGGAACGCAAGATCCAGACAAAGAGTCGTTTACATCAGCGGCGATGTTTGCCTCTCTGGGGTGAGCACAGCTGCCCGGAAGGAAGGACCCCGCAGGACTACTTCTTATTACAGCTTCACGGAAAGTGTATATGTAGCTGTAGTTCGGCTAGCGTTTTAGGGAAATTGATGTTACTAAATTTACGTAATTCTACTTGTTTCAGTTTAACCATGTTTTTTATGCATAAAATATTCTGTATATTAATCTGAAAATGTAAAATTCCTTTTGAAATGTGAATAGTATCGTTTAATAAGAAAATGTGAATAGTAACGTTTAATAAGAAACTGTGAATAGTAACATTTAATAAGAAACTGTGAATAGTAATATTTAATATTTGAAAATCCATTCACATGCTTAATATGTGAACGAGTTTTCACATAAAATTTGTCACTGTTCACGTTTTCCAAGTGTATTTTACATTTCCAAATTTAGAGAGTAGACAATCATTTGTAAAGAGTGATGTAGATTTTTAAGAGAACAAAAATTCTTTATTATACAAAGTACACGAAGAAAAATTTTTCGTAAAAGCTACAGTGAAGCTTTCGGTAAAATTAGCGTGAAAAAAATGAGTTAAGGGGATTTTTATCGCGTTAAAATTCATTCAGTGACTTATTCACTTTACCCTACAAGTAATTTTAAAAAACTTTCATTCATAATACCGAAGGAGTATTCCTCTCGCATCAGCCTCCCTGTACGAGCTTCCCGATGCGTGCCGGTCCAAGTAAAAGTACACCGTCCCAGATCTCGTCTTACTCGTCTTCACGGATCGGTCCCCAAATTTGGCGCAGCCTTGCCGGCGACCTCGTGTAGTTTAATTCCCAAAAGCGGTCGTCGGTTAAACTGGCCGTCGCTTCCAGGGGGACCGGAGCGCGTGTGGCGCGCGTTGACCTTGTAACCCGAGCGTCGCCCGGCGACAAAAAGCACATCGTGTCCTACGAGCGATGGCCGTCGGAGGAGAGGGTCGCCGAAGTCGCGGTCGCCCCGGGCAACAGGAGACGGAGCCAGAGGGAGGAGGGGGTCGCGACGACGCCCCCGCTCCTTTGTCTCCGCGGATCGGCCGGGCTCGATCGGCGTTGGCCCGCATCGTCCGCGTCGCAGGTTGATCGGCGACCCCCCGTGCGAGCGCACCGACGAGCACGTGCGGTGGGTCCCTGCCGATCCTAGCTCCTTCTTATTTTATTTTATTTTATTTTATTTTATTTTATTTTCAAAAAAGCTGAGGAGTCGCGCGAGCGGACCCTGCTTTTAAAGGACGTATACACTCTTAGACGGTAGTCAGGTGGATGATTGGAATTAGTTCAAGGGGAATGAATTTTAGGTGATGCAAAAAAAGCAATTGTGTTTTATTTTCATTTTATTGATAAAATTATAGCGTTTGTTGAAATTAAATATCAATTATGGTGTAAAATGATTACACTACGACTGTACTTGCGTATGAATTCTAGATTAATTTACAATTAATGAATAATTTCTGGTATACAGTTTCTACGTAGAATAATTCTTTGAGTTATAAAAAGCTCTGAAAACTAATTGTACAATAATTGCGAAAAAAAGAAGAAGAAAATTGTAGTGAAAAATAATGGAGCACGCCGAGGAAATGTAGAGATCAGAGAGACATCAAAATAATAAAATTAAGAGAGCGAGTCGGAATAAAAAGTATCAAGCTGGGATATAAAGGGAAGGAGAGGAGAGAAGGGGGAGGGAGCCGCTGGTTGTACGTATAATGCAGTCCGCATCGCGGGCTGCTGCTGCTCCCGCCGGTGTGCCGATGGAGCGAACAATGGAGGCGGGATGCTCATTTGTCTGCGGGCATCGTTACTCGTTCAGCCGGAAACACGAGCTCCATCATCTCTCTCTCACTTCTCCTCTTTATAAACTGCTCTCTCTGCTGCTCTCACTCTCACCCTGCTCCTCGCGGATCCACCCCCTCTGCGCTGCTTCGCTCTCGTCATAATTAAAATGGTTCGCTTTTCTTTTGTCGTTGGCAGATTTTTCAAATCTTTTAACTATTTTATGTTTTTAGGAAAAGCTTTTTAAAAACTTTTTTTAAGCCGACGAAAGGTGAGCTCGCATAATTATTAAAATTATTATTATTATCCGTACAGCGTGCTGATAATTATATTTTAAAGGATTCGCTATCATTACTCATTTTATTTGAACAAGAGGAAATAAATATAATAATCTGCTTGAATAACATTTTATTTTTAAGAAATATAGAAATTAAATGATACGTATAGGCTCGTTCATTGAAACTATTTTAAAAAATACGTAGTAGTTTCATATGCGTATAACATACACTGATAGAAAAAAAGGAGATTCTTCTAAAAATTTATAGGAAATTCTGTTTTTTCATAAATTAGAGAAATTTCTTAATAAAAAAGGAGAATTTCCTAAAAGAGAATTTCATTTTTCGTTTAATAAAAAAGGAGAATTTCCTAAAAGAGAATTTCATTTTTCGTTTAGGCGTTTCTACTTTTTTCACGGAGAAACTTCTAATTTATGAAAAAGGAGAATTTCCTATAAGTTTTTAAGAGAATCTCCTTTTTTTTCAGCGTAAGTATCTTACAAAGTAAACTCCTATCGAGGTAAATAGAGTTGCCTACATAGGCTGGTTGAAAAATAATACATTAAAACCATAACTTATAATATAATGACCCATTAAATTATAAATAACAATTTACATTGATATTGTTACGACACACCGTTATCAATGTAAACGTAAACTGGTTTTAAATTCTCGATTCAAGGTAGAAACAATACATCGAGTAAAATAAACGGAGCACTCCGTTAAAAGTCCCTCAAAATGAGACGCTGAACACTTGCCGCGTGCCGCGGCCGTCAGCGTTCATTAAAGTGGATTCCCCTCCGACGAAAGAAGAAAAAAAAAAAGATCGTCCCATTCGTAAGGTTCATTAACTAAGCTGGAGTATGCCGCGCGCCTCAGCCCGTCGTCTTTCCAAAAATAAGCGGACTTCCCTGCATTAATATCGAACGCAGCCGAAAATATACACAGCCGAGTGCGTTTACACGCTCGCGTATATGCTCGCGCGCGAGGAGATCGAATCCCGTCGGGTAGGACGAGCCTCCCCCCTTCTCTCTCTCTCTTTCCCTTCTCCGCGAAAAGGGAAAAAAAGGCGAGGGCGACGTCGGAAATTTCGTCGAAAAAAAGGCGGCGCGCGGGATGTATGGTTACCTATACACGTCCCCGTCGATTTTTCGAAGGTGCGCGTACGTCGGATCCGATCTCGCGCGCGGCGGCCCTCCTCGAGGGGGGAAGCTCTCCCGATGCCCAAGATAAAAACGCGCGCGGCGGAGGTGTGCGCGCGCGCCCGAATCTCTCCCGTATGTATATGCGTAAATCCACGGGCACGACGTCGGGGGAGAGAAGGACGTCGCGACGAATTTGTTCTGCTGCCCAATGAGCCAGAAGCCGGCCTCCTCTCTTGCCTCGTCCCTTTCTCTCTCTCTTGTTTCTCCTCTCTTTACCTCTGCTCTTATAGCGGAGGCGCGTGTGTATGCGTGTGTTCGTGCGTTGGCCGTTTCCTTTTTTTTACACGAGCTGCTCGCGCTCGCGTCTTTTTTTCCACGGCTCCTCTCTCTTTTTTCGACGTTTTCTCGGCTGAGAAATATATATATACATATACATATACGCGCGCGGGGGGACGATCGCCGGTTGGCTTTTTGCTCGCTTTTGCTTCGATTCCTCCGGCGTACGCTGTTCTGGCAGTCTTGTTTGCGCCGCGCTAATAAATGTCAGTGGCGAGTGCGCGAGCGCGAGAGCGAAATTATACATCGTAGGCGGATTGTAACTCACGCCGCTGGAGTGTGTATTTTGTCGGGGAAACAGCGAATTACACGGTTTTAAATCTCGCGGGGTTTCGCGCGCCCCGCAAGCTGCGCCGCGCACGTGGAAGGTCCGGAGCTTCATTGTCATCGCTTTGGCCGGCCTTTCGTTCTTTGCCTTATCTCGCGCGGCGTTTTGGCGACGGACAATTACGTTTCGGACTTGTTTATCGAGCTCGTAAAATATTTAAGCTGGCTTCGACGAAGTCGCGGCGATTCTTTATCCAAGTGCCGGGCATTTTTCAATTAAGCGTTGAAATATCTTGCCGGTCGATTTTTGGATGGAAAAAATACGAGTTCAGAGGGTAATAATTAAAATAAAAAATCATTAGCCTTCGCTTCTTGCAATATTTATTGCTCGACAATCTTTTACCGCTGATTAAATAATCGTGGTACACCGTGCACTTATAAAGATCTGTTCTGCATGCTTCGGTTATTTTATGCGTTAACTCTGTACATATACGTAAGAGTACAAGTTTAATTCGCTTCCTGCATCTCGAAATTCGTGTAGCAAAAAATTTATTCCCTCGATTTTCCCTCTCGCTAAGGCTGAAACTCGCCCATTACACCGGGGAAACGTCGCCGGGCGCTTTTTTTGCCTCGTTCATTCTCGAAGTGCAGCGAGAGCTCAGCGGGGACGCGTTTCCCCGGCGCGAGAGCCGAGAGGAGAGAAACGGGAAAGAAAAGGCGCGGAACACGAGACGCACGAGAACCAAGAGCGCGATTTGCTTCGTGGAGCGTGAAGGAAATCGGCGTTCCGTGCCTCCGATCGCGCCGCCGCGCTCCGCGGGGTGACATCCGCGCGACCGGGGCCCCTCGTGCCGGTTCCCCTGGGCCGGTCCTTTCCCTCGTAGTTGTGGTCGCCCGCAATGGGAGACGCACTACCTCTTCCCTCTCGCCGGACGTAGCTTCTCGTGACTGCGATTTTTTTTCTTGTCCGGAGAGATTTCCTTCGAAGTATAGGCGGTGGTTGTTGATAAAACGTAAAGAATTATTAGATTTTTTTGACATTTATAATGTTGGTTTAAGTTTTCATAGGATATTTTGTACACGGAGAAAAATGTTATAGTAAAGATTATTATATCCGTAGGAACAATGGGACATACTCGACCTACGACGATTTTTACTATAAAAAATACTAAAACTTCCTACGTACATAGCAAAAATTGCTATTTATGTAGTAGAAATTGCTATGCACATTGGAATTGAATATATCCTACTCTTAGTAATTTTTACTGCAACATTTTTCTCCGTGAATATTTACAAAAAAATCTTTTGTGTTTGAAGAGAAGTCTCCAACATAAAATTTCAATAACACTGCACAGATTAACTTGATTCGAAAAGTAAGAATATCTAATTCTTATACATCGTGTAAAATTTTCAAATTAAAATTTCAATAACACTGCATAGATTGACTTGCTTTGAAACATTTTTTGTATATTTCTAGTAGATTGTACAAAAAAAACTATTTTCAATGTTTTCAATAATGTGTTACGATAAGAATATAAAAATTCACAATTTTTAGTAGATCTTTTTTCTTCGCGTTTTACTTAAAAACTATTTTATTCATTATCAGTTGTAAAATGACTTTTGCGAGCACTTACATTCAATATCATAAATGAAATATCAGAAAAGCAATCAACACCTAAACAGAAACAAAACCTGACCATCGATATATTATCAAACAATACTGCCACTTCAAATAGGAAACATTCAATTTCCCCGGAGCTTTTTTTCCATTAAAGACAAAGCAAAACTAAATGAAACGCACCCTGATAAATGAGCAATTATAAATACACATCGCAGCGTAACAGCATAAATCTCCAGCGCTCAACGTGAATTAGACGTCGAAAAATCGCCGGCTCAATCTATACACATCGCGTACCCGTGATGCGTCCGTCTCCTCGCTTCTCTCCCGCGCGATTTACCCCCGCGCGGTCGGAGGGCCCGGGGGTGGGAGGCGTGTAATTTGACGGGCCCGTAATGCGACGTTAATAGAATGGAATATTGGACCAGCGGGCTCGAGCCGGTCCGGCCCATAAATCTCGGCTAATTTGGCAGAGCGCACCGCGCGCCTCCCCCTTCCCCTCTCGCTCGCGCTTCATTATCCTCATCATCATCATTATCGCTTCGTCTCTCATTGCGCGGCCTGCGTCGCTCCCGTGCGCTCGTAAAATCGGCTCGCTCCGGCGATAAAACGATAATTGATTTCCAATGCGAGGCGAGCGCGTCGCGAGACGAGCCACGAAAAATATTTGAGCGCGCGCCGTAGATCGTTTCCGGTCGCCGCCGTGAGTTTTTTCCCCTCGTCGGAATCCGCGCGTTTAAATAATTCAACGAGACTCGCCTAAGCGCGCCTCGCGACCTTTAAGCGCGTGAGACCGGCATAATCATACTTTAATGGCAGATTCTTTCCGCGGGCTCTTCCTCTTTCATTTTTTTTTATCCGGATGGGATATCGCTTTTATCGCGCTGCTACCTGCTTTCCGAGCTGGTTTAATTAGAAGTGACGTGGTGGAGCGGGCAAAGAAGGACTTTGAAATTTATCGTTATTGATTTGCGATTTTAACCGAGTGAAAAAGTTTTCTACTGCATTTTATTCCGGGGAGATTCTCGCATAGGTGCGCCGGTTTATTAGCCAGTCGAGAAAAACAAAACGGCGTATTCATGAGCGACTGCGGGGCTATGCGGCGTTTGTTGGGGGCTTGATAAATTTGCGGCTGTGCGAAAGAGAGTCTATAGGCGCGGCGTATACGAGAATTGGGGGGTTCACGCGCGTCCGTGGACTCCGGCCATGCAATTAGCTTATAAATTCGACCATGTAAATTCGTCGATTATCGGGGGTCGGCCCATTTGATTAGGCAGAGCGCTCGTCCTTATAGTTAAAAATGAAAGCGCCGGATCTACTCTACGTTAGAGCTACACGGCTAGTTCCACGCACGCTGGAATATAGTATATCGATTTTAAAAAATTTATGCGCCGAAGAAAAATATATTTTATAAATGCAACTTTATGCTCGATTAAGAATGCGTATAATATATATATATATACATATAAACTCGTCGTGAAACAATGCAACTTTATGTTCTAATTTTATGTGTCTTTATAAACTAAACGTTGCCTCTAAAATTCAAATTGAGAGACATTTTTAATGAACAAATATACTTTTTCCGAATACTCCTTATAAATATTTATAAAATAAAGGGTATTTTTATTCATTTAACTTATTATTACACAAAAAATTTTAAAATAACTCGGCTTATGATAGATTACGGAAAAGCAGTATATTAGGTACGCACTTGAAATTCCTAGATTTATAATGTACACGATAAATCAAGATGATTTGGACAAGGATTAGCGATCGATCGGGCACCGATCTCGGAAACTCGAGTCCGCGTGAAACATCAATGAAGCTTTTGATCTCGACGCGGAACAGCCCGAGTATCGAGCGAACCAGCCGAAATATACCTGAGGCGTCTATTAATAGTGGCGCGCGCGGGCGTTCGGCGCTAGATCCGATCGAGCCGCGCCATCCCGATTGATCGATCCACCAGGCAGATTCGCACGGCAGATGGCCTATGGGGATAAGCTCGGCTCATTATGAATGGGCGCGCGAGCGCACCTCCGCTCCCCCACGCTTGAGAATTAATGAAAATTAACGTCGTAAAAAAAAGGATGAAAAACTCGTGAGAGCCTCCGGGGATTTCTCGGAACACTTGGAGAAACTCGTTCCCGGGCACCAGCTGATCGATCAGTGACGGCCCCGCTGGGAAGCGGACATCATTATTAGGAAGACATTATGGAGGTGTTAGCCGCGCTTTACCGTTCCACCTATTTTTATTCTTCTTGTCTCCTCGACGTCAATCGTTACATATACGCGCAGGCGCTGAAATCGACGCGGTGTATCAATGGCCGATGAATCTTTCACGAGGAGAGATCCCAAGAAAGTGTCTACTAACGGTCCAATACTGAACCAGTATATATTCTGTCGACCTGCGAGTACTGAGCATCGAGATTGGGCCAGTACTATCCCGATGTTGGAATGATAAGACTATGGGTCAGATTATTTTGAAGTAATGGCGCAATACTGTCGAACAGTATACTGATAAAATACACATATAAATGCGTAATAAAATAATATAACTCAATAAATTTGTAATTCTGCAAACAGAGTATCAAACATATTTTCATAATTTGGCGGATGATAATTTTCTTAAGAGATCGGATCGGAATGATAATACTTTTACGTGGTTATATATGGACTTTATTTTTAGGTTTTAAATTCCTATGTACATAGCAAAAATTGCTATTTATATAGTAGAAATTGCTATGTACACTGAGAGACAAAACTTAATAAAAATTACTATTGTAGGTAAGAAAGGACTAAACAACAGTCTTAAAAGGCGAGAATTTTTTGTATGAAAAATAATAATTTTTAGTACGGAAGTTGTAAAAATTACTATTTTCATAATAAAAATTTCTATTTTTCATACTAAAATATCTCGCTTGTCAAGACTGTCACTCCTTTCCTAATCACAATGGCACTTTTTGTTAAGTTCTTTCTCTCGGTCTACATAGGAATTTTTAGTATGTTTTATAATAAAAATCGTCATAGATCGAGTATATCCCACTGTTCCTACGGAACATAATAATAATTTTTACTATAACATTTCTCTCCGCGTATCAGTACTGGCAGTTCCTACAAGGTTCTCCGAACGATCTGGAAAGCTGCGTTCGTTTTTTCCTCGACTTTCGCAATCGATGTATCTTGAAAGGCGCCGATCGCGGTGATTCAGGCCGAAGCGCCGAAGGGGCGATTGTTAATTAAGCGCCGTCGGCGTGGGCGCGACGCGAGTCTAATCCGAGTTTGGCCGGGACGCTTCTCTCTGACTCTGATCGTCGTGTAAGTGCGCGGACGCGTGCGGTCTCGGCCGGGGGCCGCCGGTGCACGCGACGCGGCCAGACGGAACGAATTATTCTAATTCGTTGCGTATTCGGGACGGCGCTGCCGGGGAAGAGGCCATTAGCTCTGTTCTTCTCTCTTGGTCTTCCTTTTTCTCTTTCTTTTTAGCTCCGACTTGCTCGGCCGACGGACGGAGACGCTCCTTACGCACCGTGCACGTGTGCACGCGACTCGCACCCTGGATATAGGATCTTCGCCGCGTTGATTCGCTCCCTTTAATTTACCTTGGTTCAATTCGAATTTAGAGGCGAGCGTTTCATATTTATAGAGAAAATTAGAGACGCTTTAGATGATGATGATGAGAATTTATCTTCGTATTATACTCTCTAAATTTGAATTAGTGAAATACTATATTTACAATTATGACAAAATTTTGTTAAAAATTTTACTATATTTAATGATATTAGTGGAGTAATTGGTACTAATTTTATAGTAAATTTCCACGTATGGATAATAGACGTATTTTATTGTGCAAAGAATTTTATTTGCGCACAGTGCACCTGACGGTAAACGTGCCAGATAATTTTCCGCTCCGCGCAAATCTACGTCCAAGTTTATTAAATTTCCTTGTTTTCTTAGCTGAGTTGACTATGAACATTCAACGGATGCATACGAACTACTCTTTAACTATTATATCTTCAGTTTCAGCAATACCAGAGTATTCGGATTACACACTTGAAAAGAAGTCACTATTCCGATTGCAGCCTTCAAAAATTTGCATCTTGCACCCTGCTTACTGCGATCGTGTTGCGGTAAAATAAAGAATGGACTATAATTCGCATTAAGCCGCACGCCTAATCGAAGCCGATCGCGTAATCCACGAATGGAACTACCGCGCGAAGCACACTGCAAATCATGAAAAGCTTCGACGTGCCCGCAAGCTATCGGTCGGTGCAGCAAACTCCATTTCCGACTGGTCGGTCCTGCATAATGAGGACTCCCTCCCCGACGCCTCGTCCCTCAGCCAATATTGCAGCGACAACACAAAAGAGCCAGTCGGAGGAAGTGGCCGGGTGCTGTGCAGCTCGTCGCGAGCAAGTTAAAAGGCATTAAAGCGTCAACGGCTGCTCGTTCTCGCAGCGCCGAGAGAGAGAGAGAGAGAGCCCAGGCCAGTGGTAGTTGCGCGTCCGCTCTGTCAGTCTCCGCTCTAATTAATCGTAATTGACGGCCGCGCGAAGCCTCGCACATGAGGCGGCGGCCGTCGCCGACGCCGCCGAAGGCGAGCCCGCGTAAAGTGCATGCATTAATGCACAATGCGACGACGCGAAGTCGGATCTGAGCGCCTCGCCACCGGCGGATTCTGCGACGTGTCCTTCTTTTCGGGCTCGTCTCACGAGTTCAGCTCGTGTACTGCGTATTGTTTTGCGCGTGCTTCATCGAAGTGGAATCCTTCTGCATTTGACTTGGCGGTTAACACGAGGAATTTGTTAATCGCTGTTTTGCAGTATTTCTTGTACGGTGAGAAAAAAGTGTACATGGAGAGAAATGTTATAGTAAAAATTACTATGTTCCGTAGGAACAGTGGGATATACTCTACTTATGAAAATTTTTACTATATAAAAAATACTAAAAATTACTATGTACGTAACAAAAATTGCTATTTATGTAGTAGAAATTGCTATGTACATAAGAATTTTTAGTATGTTTTATAATAATCGTCATAGGTCGAGTACGTCCCATTGTTCCTATACGGAATATAGTAATTTTTATTTTAACATTTCTCTCCGTGTAGTAAACATTAATATCTGTTTAGACGGACCTACTTGAATAAAAATAATAGTACTCTATATGTATCAACATAAGTGAAGTCAATTTTACTATGGGTAATATTGAAAATAGTCTTATTGCATATACAGCAAAATTTACTCAATATTTTACTAATTTGGAGTTGCGTTCCCAAGACAGATAGTAATGTTTTCTCAGTAAAAGATAAACCGTGAGAAGTCACCAAAGTAAAGGGAAAATTAAAATAAAAACTATACACAACTTTAAAATATACATAATTTTACTAGACTGCGTTTAATTTGTGTACTTTAGGTTTACCTTATACAAGCCAGGATACACAATTGCGTTTACGCGTAAATATTTTCAAAAACTCGTTATTTAGCATGATTTAGTATCAGTAATTCGATGTTATCAGTTTGCCCATTTAATTATCGAATAATACGAATTCGGTGACAAGGAAGTTAAATGAAAGTACATTATTCTACAAGAAGAACCTACGCATTACGTTGTACAAATAAAAGGCAGAAACTAGAAGGGAAGAATGTTCACGGGAAAGGAAAATGCGAGCAAAGTGGTTTGACAGACAGGCTCATAGTCGAATTAAGTCTTATAAAAGTTGATTATGAATTGTGCCGGGCGAAATAAATTTATGATGCGAAATGAAAAACACAATATTTCAATGAAGAAACTCGATGGAAGCCGGTCGCGAATTGAGCGACGCGCAGAGAGGCGCTTACATAATCCGCCGGCGGATAAATGCTGAACTGCATAATCAGCCCCAGTGAACTATTTAGATGAGTTGACTCCAATTGCCGTTTTACCGTGAGAATCCCGTTCATCTCTTTTTTTCCTTCCCTATATACACGCACGTGCAGCTCTGCTCGCGTGGCCCCCGCCACTCGTTATTTTCATCCTCCTGAAGCGTCGTCGTGATTCTTAATTCAATTAAACTTCATTTAACATTTAATTGCAGCAGAACTTATTCGTTTGATTTTTTGAAGCAAACGAAAGAGATTCTTAGGCTAATTGTTCGATAATATCATCGGGATAAAAAGTCATAAATTTTTCTTCTATAATGTCACTCTTCCCAGTATTATTTGCGGATTAAAATTGTTAATTACTTCTAAAAATCGTTCTTACCAGAGATTCATATCGGTAATCAATGTTTCAAGATAAGCGTCGCAACATAATCTCCGGACGATTGATTTTGTATGCTGGAAAACGAAAGCGTGCATCAATACATCAGAAAATCCAGTGTATATAAGTTAACGGTATCGTAGAATTAGCATGCGGAGCTGTCGTTTTCTCGTGACAAAACCGGCCCTAATCAAGCGACGCCAAATTTTTCGCCAAAATTTAAAAAATAAAATGAAGAAAGTCTTCGCGGGAGGAAGAACGAGCTCGCGCCTGACTTAATGAATTCGCGCGTCCGCGGAATTTCGACTGACGACGATTTGGCCGACCGATAAAAACGTCTTCATCATTTACATGCGGATTTCTCGCGGGGCATTGGAATAAAAAATATCTAGGAGACGCGAGGAACGGCCGAGGGCATCTAATTGATGGCGGTAATTAAAATTAATGTTAGCATGAGCGACGTGTGTGTTTACAACTATTCGCGCAAGCGAAATTGAGGAATGGCGCCCATTATCTCGACACCATTTAAAATAATAAAAAATAAATAGGCGGTAAATCAACTTTAGCCGCTCGATCCGATGGACTCTTTTTTACGTCTCACTCGAGAGCCACGGAAGGACGTGAGAAAAATTTTGGATTCGGGTACGAAATAGCGTATACTTTATTTTCTAGAAATTAATTTCAATTAAAATTCTTGTCTCGATGTAGATTTGCAGGAGCGCGGGCGATGTTTCATCGGGAAATTAATTGCAGTGTCAATTATAATATCGAAATTTAATTCAAATTTAACGAGCAAACAATCTCGTGTTCTGTAACTTTAATAATTCGAATAAATTATTGTAAATTCAATATAAATTAGCTTCTGAATTTAAGATTCGTACATTTTCTTCTGAAAATGTGAAATTCGTTTGGAAAATGTGAATATAGTGATAAATTTTATGTGAACATCGTTCACACATTTAGGTAATGTGAATGGCTTTTCTCATATTAAATGTCATTATTCACATTTTCCAAGTGAATTTCACATTTTTAGATTTACACGGTAGCAAATTGAATATCATGATAATTTAAAAGAAAATTATACGATCCTCATTTTAATTAATATTTCACTGTATCGATCAGCCTGAGCAAACTGTAGTGAATGAAAAGTAAACTATAGTGAATGAAAAGTAAACTATAGTGAATGAAAAGTAAACTATAGTGAATGTAAAGTAAACTATAGTAAATGAATTAATTGAGGATAATAAGGAAAGTTAATTTTCAATCGACACCGTCAAAACGACCAAATTGAAAGCAGTCGAAACGGAAATTCAGGGGAGACTGTAAAAACGGGACGACGAAGTCGCGTTAAAGCTCGATTTGCTGAATGAACGCGGACATGAAAGAAGGTGTCCGCCTCGGGCTGAGGCGCGCGCACATATGAATGAGCGTCTTTGCGAGATACGATTACAGCGGGTCGGCCTAATTGGAAATATTCTTTCTCGCACTTGACCACATGAAAGGGCGAGAGCGGCCCGGGCGACGGACTGGAGCCGGCGCTCGGGCGCGCAATGCGCGTAATGACACGGTTTTCGATTTCTGTATTGAAACACGATTCTCCGTGGGGTAGGTCGTCGCCACGGCCTTGCGCTCTCGGATCGTCTCTCCCTCGCGCCTGTTGTTTTTTTTTTTTTTTGGCCGATCGTGATTCGCAAAAAACCTGCATACCGTTTAGATGCGTACCGTAATTTATTTTTTGCTTTATTGAGGCTTTGAGGAAGAATTTCGAGGGTAGGAAGGTTTTTTTTTGTTTTGAAAGGGGTACGTGGGGTGTGTGCGTCTCGAGGAGGGCTGCAATTGCACTTCTTCAATTTCTCATCGCATATAAGTAAGTTATCCTCTTTGACTACTTTTTCCTTCGCTTCCGGTTTTCTTCTGCGTATTCTTTTTGGCTTCTTGGAGGTTCTCCCCCTTGGAGAAACGCATCTTAAGTTACTCGCGCTTGGCTTCCGCGGGGAATTCTCAATGAATGATGACTTTTTGTTTACACACGCAGACTTCCCTCACTTCTTTTTACGAAGCGTCGATATTTTCGTATTCTATTATTTCGGAAGTGTACGCACTTCCAATTTGCTATTCAAAATAAATATACAACGATGGTGCGTACAAGGGGAAATAAAAGCAAAATATTGCACAAGATTGAAAACAAAAAATTTTTAGCTTACGTAAATAAAACTTTTGCGGGTGAAACAGGTAAGTCTGGACCGAGGTTTTAAAATAAAAATTCTTTTATTTTACTTCAAAAGTGCTTTATTTTTTTGTAAAAAAATAAATAAATAAATAAGCGAGTAAAAATAAAATACAATGAAAAATAAGACAATTCGTATAATATATTATATAATCGAAATGTTTCTCATTATATCATTTGGAGATTAAGTAAATTTAGTAAACAATTTTCAATTAGACTATCGGACGCAAAATGCTTTTTTTACCTTTCTATAACTTTCCAGGTTGTTTAAAGTTTCCAGAAACCCAATCCCTTCAAAAATTAAACAATTCAGATTTCTCCAGAGTCATTCGTAAAAATCGACAAAGTCGTAATCCGCGGAGCTAAATTAGCCGGGCTAACGGTATTACCCTCGCGCGTCATCGTGTGGCCCGTCGCCACAACCCCCCGAGATAAAGAGAGAACGGCGCTCGTTCCCCATTGGAGCGGCTCCAGCCAATGGTGCGCAGTCGCGACCCTCACCTCCGGCTCGTCCGCACAGGGGTGAGTTCGGTGCCTTTTTTTTCGGGGCGACGACGTCCGACTGTGACATATGCCCCGGGCGCACTGGCAAATAATAGAGACGCGGGAATGCAGATGTCCCGGGGTAGAGGGATGGTTTTGTTCGGTGAAAAATTTTTGGACGTTGCGCACTTTTTGTTCGATAGCGGGGAGGCCCGGGCATTATGCGCTTTTGCAGAATTTCGGCGCGGAGAGGACACACTGAACCGAGGGGCTGTCAGTGAATTATTAAATTTTCAAATGAAACGAGCGAAGGTCGTTCAACTTTTACCATTGTCTAAAAATATGTCGCTGATTTTAATGTAGTCGATATTGACTACTGAACTATGAGAAGTGAAAGCATTTACTGTTACCGAGTAGTGAAATGTCAACAATAAAATATGACTGAAAGAAAAACTCTTATGTAATTTTATTTAGTGAAATATAGTATATTATAAATTAATTGTGAAATTATATTATACATTATACACTGAGAGAAAAAACTTAATAAAAATTACTATTATAATTAGGAAAAGAGTGACAGTCTTGACAAGCGAGATATTTTAGTATGAAAAACAGTAATTTGTAATACATAAAATAGCAATTTTTATTATTAAAATAATAATTTTTTAAATTTCTGATACTAAAAATTACTATTTTGCATATATATAAAATTCTCACTTGATAAGACTGCCGAAATATTTATAAAGTTTTTTTCTCTCAGTGTAATTATATATTATAATTATTAATTATATAGTAAATTAATTGTGAAATCAGTTTTTTTATTCACTGATTTTTTAGACAGCAACTGTGCATTATAAATGTATTGTTTTAACTGTATATTTATCAGTTCAAAATACAATTTTCAGTGAAGTCACCGACAAAACCAGAGACCTTTACACTATTTCAAAATAAAGAAGATAAATCTTTACTAATTTTCTTTTTTAAAGAATATAAACGTTATAAATAAATGGAAACCTACTCGCGAAGCATAAAATTTTCGTAGCTACAAATTATGTCTCATTCACAGCAAACAAGATGCTCGGAGCCGCCTCCGCTCTTTTATTCCGCGTTGTAAGTATACACGCTGTAAGTTAGCATTTACTCGTGACGGGGCACTTTGCATCGAGGCCCTAATAATGGAATAATCTTTAAATTCTGCCGCTCGAGCGGGGCGTCAGGCGCTAAGTGCACTTTCGCGCGGAGGATATCCCCCGAGGACCTATGAAAACTCGTATCGCCCGTCGTCATCTACCCCCGGGGGCCGCGTGCGACGATAAACTCGGGGGCGGAAGAATTCGATTCATAAACGTCAGTCGATCGCCAAGATACCCGCTAATGAAGTGCACGCCCGCGCGACGTGCACAAGGTCGAATTAAGCTGGCAGTGTTGATTTCATTGGACGGATCTTTACACGCGGTACGGAGGAAAACTTTATGTCGCTTTTCTTTTACGGGATGAGTTATATGAGTGCGAATCGAATCATTTGCTCTGGATTACGTGCGTAAATCTGTGGTGATTTTGAAAAAGGGCGCAAATCAGATTTTCGTATAATGTTTAATTACCACAGGGACGTAATTGTGGTACTTTTTGCTAATTTTTTTTTATTATAAATATATAACACGTGAAACATTTTTTAATTCGCTAGATTATCATTTAAACAGTATGAAAGTATAGTTTTATCTCGAGTTCGAAAAATTTGTGAATTACGCTCTTTTTCAAAATTATCACAGAAATATCGTTAGAATAAACTGATAATTTTTTTATTACGAATAAAATATGAAGACTTCTTATAAAATATTATATTCAAATTATTAGAACATTGCATCGTATTATATTTGAATTACTCATATTTTCTACGTGTGGAATAGTTTCCGAGATAAATTTGATTAATTTTTTGTTTTTAAAGTACATGGAGAGAAAAATCTAGTAAAAATATTACTATACAATTTTGTAACGCAGGGACAACTCGACAAATAAAAGATTTTACTGGAAAGTATTGTAAAATATTATAATAGTAAATTTGACTAAATTTACAGTAAATTTTATCACAAGTCTAGCAAATTTTACTAAACTTGCAGTAAACTTTATCACATAAGTCTAGCAAATTTTATTATACTTTTGGTGAATATTTTATTCGTTGAGTATGTCCCTACATTACAAAATAATATAGTAATTTTACTGTACTTTTCTTTCCGTTTTTACGTAACAGCATTAATCGGCAAAATTTTTCAAAATAGAAAAGTAAAAAAAAAATCTTCGCTTCGGAGCGAGTAAATCATACGAAAGGGAAGAGCGGTGGTCTCGCGTAGATTTCCGAGCGAACGCGATTCGGGTGGGGGTGCGCGGATTACTTGGGCGCGACGTACACGCGCGACTGGTTATCACCGGCTGCGATCGACTGGTAGTTACTTAGCACCTTTCCGATGCTCGGCCGATCGCTATCGGCGCCTGGGCCGGCGGGCCCTCGCGCGCGCACGCTTTCTCGTAAATTTATCGCACGCCGAGCCCAGATAACCCATCGGCGCGGGCGTAGGTGTTCGCGTTTTTCGGATTGATGAAGTCTGGACTCGACGGGCATCAATAAGGCCCTTCTTTCCTCCCGGGCGCAGCGCTCATTTTTAACGTGTTTATTGCGCCAGTCGAACTGCAGGCCTTGCGGGCCGTTCAGTATACTTAATTGGATCTTTCTCCGACTTTGGCTTGCGAGTCCAATTGTTTTGTCAAAAGGTTTTTTCGTAATTGCAAATTATTCGATTTAAGTTAAATACTGAAGATTTATTTTGTTATCTCGTTAATGTTAAATATATGATTCTGTAAAAATTACGTGTAATTCTGTATAAAAATGTTAATGCTTCGTTTTTAATGATACACTGGTAAAAAAGCATTAAATTTAATGCAAATATTGGAAGCAAATTTTATCAACGTACACTCATAAAAGTTTTATCTAAATGGTAGATCAATCCACTAAATACCTACTGGAAATTCTACTTATTATAGAGTCAATCTTATTTATGACGTGGATAAGCGGACCATCATTTACGATTAATTTGCTAAAACGTAAACGATTTCTTCATCAAATAGATTATCGTCCAATAAAATATCTTCCAATAAATAGACTGCATGATGAGTTCTAAATTGATTCATTAACTATATATAGTTTGCATTTAATATAAAAAAAAAATTAATAAATGAAAAAGTTTCTAATAAGTAAAAAAGTACTAAGAATTTCTAGTAAACTTATTGAGATTTATATCGAAGGAGACATATTCTTCAATTGACTAAATTAATTTTAAAATTAAGTACAGAATGTTTAAGTGGATACGTCTACTACTGTAAGACAAAGAATCCATTTTTATGACTGTACATGAAATTTACATTAAATTGAATTTAATTTACATTAAAATTAACGTAAAAATGTAAATTTGCTTCCAGCATTTGCATTAAAATTCATGCAAAGTTTTTAACAGTGTATATGTAAACAATATTACAATTTTTATTATTAATATTTTAAATACTTGTATTCGTCGTGGGAGTCTTTAATGGCACTGCGGCGGTGACCGAAAATAATTTGCGCGAAGTTCGCTATGGCTCGTTCGGAGCCCGGCGAGTGAAGCTCCGGCGGCGGCCGGGCGAGGCAAGGAGCTAGAGGGGAGGTCCAATTATTCGCGGGATTCGGTTACGAGATGGAGAAACTGCGGAGGTGCGCGGGGCAGAGAGAGAAGGGCCCCGGGAGAACAAAAAGGAGCGACTGCGCCCTCGTCGCTCTGTCCGCGCTTCTTCGCCTTCTCTTTATCCGACCTTTTCGCGCTTTTTTGTTCCAAAGCAGCTTCAACCTGCAACTCTTCCTCACCCCCGCCCCTCTCTATTTGTCAGGCTTTGTATTGTTTTTTACGCGATCTCTTCGACCGATTCTGTATGTCTGTAAGGGATTACGGTGATTCTTTTTTTTTCCTGTAAATGATTCAGTTCTTTCGAGGAGGTAACGCTCGACCGAGTGATTATGCACCATCAATTTTCTATCGGTAGAAAAATCGAAGGACCTTCGTGCATACACTTTTTTTACGTATTATTGAGATTTAAAATTTTGGAAATTACGCGTCTTTTAGTTGTACCGTCAAATCGTATTTTAACTCTCTAAACCTGCCTTCTAAAATTGGTGAATCGTTACTATAAAATTAGTGGAAACAGATCCACTAATATCTAACTCGTGAAGCTTTTTCCACTAATTTTCAGTGAAAATTCACTTGTTATAGTAGTTTTTTCACTAAGAAAACTTTAGATAGTGATAACGAGCGAAAGTCATTTGAAAAATGTGAATACTCGCAGAGAAATGTTATAATAAAATTTACTATGTTCCTAGGAACAGTAGGATATACCCAACTTATCAAAATTTTTACTATAAAAAATACTAAAAATTCTTATGTACATAGCAATTTTTCGTTAAAAAATAGTATGTCCGTAGGAATATTTAGTATGTTTTATAGTAAGAATTGTCGTAGGTCGAGTATGTCCCATTGTTCCAACGGAATATAGTAATTTGTACCATAACATTTCTCTTCGTGTATTGACAAATTTTATGTGAAAAATCGTTTGCATATTTAGCATCAGAACGACTTGTCACGCATTAAATGCCACATAACATTCACACTTTTCAAGCGAACTTCACATTTTCAGATTCTCACGGAAAATAATGTATAAAATTCTTCCATCTCTTTTTTAAGAATCAATCTGTAAGAATCATCTAGTATCACAATTTTTTTTTGTTTTACAACTTTTATAGCTACAATGATATCAAATTGAACTTACATTATACCTCTACTATACGTTCTATTACATTTTTTTCTCGTTAAAACTTGTGAGTTACAATAATCCCCCGAGCTTCACGCGGAACGTGCTCATCCTGATCAATCGAGAAGCCAATTACCCTCCGGCGACGTCCCATCATTCTGGGGAAATTCGCGCGTTTCCGCAGCCCCTGCACGCGCGCGTCTACGGGGAGCGACGGCGGCGCGGAGGCGAAGCGACGCGCAAGAGACGGACGAGAGTTGGAAGAGGCTGTAAGGTGACACCACGCGCGCCGCCCGCCAAGGCCTCCGAGATAATCGCATTCATAATTCGCGGCTTCGCGGAACGACGCCGGGGAGATAATAGAGCGGGACTCGTGCGCATCGCGCGCTGCGACGCAGCAGCCACCCCGGAGGAGCTCGCCCGACGCAATCAATCGGCCGCGCCGAGGCTTTGAGGAACGAGGAGCTTTTTCTTTTTAGCTTCTAAGTTATCGGATGCCTCGGTGTTTTCTTGTAATTGAGTGGTATTACGAGGGCCTAGGGGAGAGTAATAGTCATGGGGTTTGCTAAATGTGCGCGAATGAATGAATATATACATGTACGTACGGAAGATTTGAGTGATTGCGAGTGAATTATACTGAAAATGTTGAAAGATTGTGTTATCATACAGTGAATTATTTTTCTATTTTTATTTTAATTGCATTACAACAATTTTGAAATTTTTAATACAGCATTCAATCAACGTAAAACATGTACAGAAAATTTCAGTCGTAAATTATTTTTGTATTTTTATTTTAATTGCATTTTACCATTGTTTCGAATAATGTTGAATCAACGTAAAACATCTTATATAGAAATTTTCAAGTTGTTTGTTAATCAGGAGGAGTAACATAATTTATCTTTGAAAAAAAAAACAGAATAAAATTGAAATAATCTGTTCATATATATTGAATTTAATTAAATTACAGAATGTTCAGTTAGGTTTTAGACATAAAATATTTTCCTACACAAGTTCTAATATATACTCTTTAATCTTGTCGTCGTTAAAACTCGCTTGTTTCACATTAATCACATGGCGTTTCCATCGCCATCGATCAGCGAAAAATCATAAAACACTTGTTCGTTAATTACTCCCATACTGTTCCCCCGTTTTTCTCCAATGGCCGCGACAGCTATTAAGCCGAAGTAAAAGTCAACTTTTCCTTCTTAACGGCGCAGGAAATCCGCGCATAATCCCGCCGCAAAAAAATTGCGCAATCCCCTCAGCGATAAATAGGCATCCACGCCTCTCGAAGTACTTACACGGACAGCGGCTATACAAAATAGGCAAATAGGCTATCGCTCGGGGCTGGTCTAAGCGTGGATTAGAGGTGGCTTTTCACCAGCCAGTAGGTTATAAGCGGTCCGCGCATTGTCGCTCGCACATAATGCGCTTATGCGATTCAGCATACGCCGCCGAGAGAAGCATGACGAGAGAAGGAGAGAGAAACTCGGGTGTCGGGTTACGAGGAGCAAACTCCCCGTGCCGGTGCTGCTGCTCTGCTGCTGCTGCCGCGGGCGCAGCGATACGACCACCCGCCCCCTTTTCTCGCTCGCCGCGCGACCGCTTTTCGCTTCCTGCGGACCCCTTGTCATTTACCTCCGCGCCGGGCTCGCCTTGGAAGGGCTGCGCAGCTCGTTACTGCAATTTCCGGCATTGAAGGTTTTTGGCCTGAATTTTTTTTTTTTTTAATAAAAACTCCTCGACTAACTAAAATGAAACGCTGCGTCAATTTCCCTCGGCGTCTTCTTGGTACATTGAGAGAAATGTTTTGCAAAATTTACTATCGAGTCTAGGAGAGGAGCCGCAGACTGCATTTAGTGAAAAAATTACTAATCGTTCTTATAAATTTGACTAGAATTCTAAATATTACTGGAATAATATAGTAATTCAGTCATTAGTTGCCACTACGTAAACTTCTGTTACCCTCTAAAATTGAAATTAGTAAAAGTTTACTAAAGTTAGCGGAATATGGTCCACTAATATCTAAGTCGTGAAGCTTTTTCTACTAATTTTCAGTGAAAATTCACTAATTATAGTATTTGTTCACTAAGAAAACTTTGTATAGATCGTTCCAAAATTATGCGATTAGGGGATGTACACAATAAAAATGCGTTTAAAAGGAACAGCGCGATTGCATTAAAAAGAGCGAGGCTCAGCAAAACGCCGATGGAAATGTGTATCAACTCGGCGGGCGATGCGGTGAACGAAAGGGAAAATATTTACAAACAATAAATACCAAGCTAATCGCGCGCAATCGACACGTTCGCGGTAGAAACAGTGATAAGGGAGTTACGCTTACTTTCGTGCGGCGCTCGGCGCGTGCAATCTTCGTAGCAGGCGTATCTCTTCGTGGAAGCGAGAGGAAGTTGGCTAGTCGAGAAAAATCAATTGAAAAAAAAAACAATAATAAATAAATAAACAGAAGATAAGAATTTTTTTCTCGCTTATGACCTAATAGACGCTCGCGACACCGTCTGGGGCTTTAATCTTAATCTGATTAGCCGCGAGTGATCATCGACTTCCTCTCCGCGAATGTGCTAAAGACTCGCATAAATTTACGTGGCGATCATTAGCGCGAGTATAACAGCAGCCTAAGTACCCAGATAAACGCTCGAGTATGAATTATGAGCCGCGTTTTCAATGCCCGATAATAAAACAAGTCTAAAGCTCTAATTCACGTCTCCCGGTGCATTTAACGCGTGCACCCAGCAATCGACTCGCGTATCTCGGGTTTTCCAACCGCGCGTGCATGATCGAACGGTGACCGTCGATCCGCCGCCGCGTTTTATAACACATCGGCGCATGTAATTCGGCAGCGCGAAAAAAACGGAGCAGACGAGGCTGCATCGAGGCTCGTCGGTCTCCACAGTGCGAGGAGGCGACTTGTTGATCGGAGGGAGGGGGAGCGGGCCGCCTCTCGCCTCCTTATCGACGCGAATTAATCATCGCGCCCGTTTTACACGTACGCCGTTAGCGTGGCGCGGGGGCCCCGGCCCCGCTCGGCGCTGCAGGGACGGCGCAGTGATTTTCGAGCGAGGGATATTTATGGGCCGGCCGGCTGAAATTAATTTATGCAGCCGCATAGACTGCCACGTAATTTATTCGAGGTGCGCGCGATCAGTCACTCCCGGCGTTCCGTCTCTCGGGCCTCTCTCTCCCGAGCCTTCGCTCTCGCTCTGCCTCCCCACTCCGGCGAGCACCTTTTGTGCGATGTAAGGAAATCCTCGGGGCACCCGTTACTTACACACCGCGCGAGGCCGCGATCGAGAGCCTCTCGATCTTCGCGTGCTGGGCCAGATGCGATTGCTGACGTCGCGGACGGGGCTCCCCGGCTTGGCGTTATAGTGCTACCGGCCTGTTATCCTTCTTCATCTGCATGATTTTCGAGATCGATTTAGATTTTTTATAAAGTACACTGAGAGACCTATTTGATAATTTTCAATAAATATTTACCTCAATAGTACTTGTTAAAAATTTTTTGAGTAAACTAATTATTTTGTTTAAACTGTTAAATTTATTTAGGAAGAGATAAATTAATTTATAGATATTTCGTATTTTTAATTATTTAGTAATATTAATTATGCTTATTTCTATAAATTTTATTGCAGCAAGTATATGATATGAGAACGTCATTTGAATGCAATTATAATTTTTTTTTATTAAATGTGGCCTTGCATTACATAACTCTTTCATTAAGATGAGTTTTAGGCCGGTACATAAAAGAAAAAAAAAGAAAACAATAATGTAGGATAAAATAGTAATTGCTAATTATTATTATATGTAATACTTACCCTCTACATATTATATAAAATGAAAATAGCTATTAATAATTATTCACTTGCACCTTCAAAAATTGAATTATAGTGGAATTTTATTAAAATTAGTGGGAGATACTCCACTGATACCTAAATTGTGAAGCTTTTTCTGCTCATTTACAGTGAAAATTCACTAATTATAGTAGTTTTTCACTAATTCAACTTTAGATAGTAAATATACATATCACTTATTCTTTGTAATAAATCTTCCCCTCATGCGATGAATGGAAGATACGAAAAACTTAAAATATGTGTATATTTAGAGAGTGCCGATGTGAGTGTACCAATGTAGGATCAGTATTCAAAAAAAATCAAACAAAACGTCCAAATTAATTTGCTAATTAAACCTGGTCCAGAACCCCGGTGCCTCTTGGCTGAGTAGCGGAGCGAAAAGTGCGGCTTCCCCGAAACAGGAGGCGAGGCGAGCGCGTGGGTCCGAAAATGAAGTGGACACGCGCACGTATGCGCCGTCGTGCTGGAGCGCGAGGACGATTTGTCGAGCGGCAGCCCCCAAGGCAGACCCGAGGTGGAATAGGAAGGTCGAGAGGGCGAAAAAAAAAAAAGAGAAACAAGTAACCTGGGGATCTTCCGCTAAAATCTCGCGGCGCTTTATGATTTGTGGCGGCCCCGCGGATTCTGGGACTTGCACCCCACGCGCGAGAGAAAGAGACGGCGACACCCACGCTTTCCTGGAAGCACGCTAGCACCTCTGCTCTCGTTGCGATGGGCGAAATTTTTTGCGAAAATAGCTTGCGTAGAAAAATTAACTATTTTTTTTCTACAGCTCAATTGAAATACGTAAATCTGCTGACTGGCGAAATTGAATAAAGTTGACTTTATGATAAATTATAGGGTGTGATAAGAAGACGCTCATTTCTCAATTTGAATGTTTTATAGTGCTTGAAATATATTTTATATATAAAATATTTCGAAATTTTTGCTGTTTTTTTTTTTAAATGGGCTCTTATAAATAGGAATGAAGTGGTTCGCGGTAAAAAATAACGTACGATTTTATTTACAAAATTCTATTTCGCATTTATGTAAATGCGAAGCGCGGCCAAAAGGAAAACGTCCGCGAAGGCGCCATTTTTCAGCCGTGGAACGAAGAAAGTCGTAGAATCGGTGTCGCTCAGATGAGGCCCGAGATTAGGGTCTGCGACTAATAAGAGAAAACGTTAAAAAATAGTCAACACACAACCCGTCGAGGAACAAAAAAAAAAAAAGTCCCTCCTCGTGAAAAAAAGGCTGTGCATCTCCGAGCGAAAAGCTCGCGCGAATTTGTGACTTCGGGTCGCGCGCGAGCGAACGCGCTCCAGATGCGGTCGCGCGATTGCGCAGAGGGTTGTAATGGACGGACTAATTTGCGAAATTTAAATTCCGTCCCCGCGCGCGCGGCACTACCTCCCAGGAAAGCCTCGAGCGTTCCGCGGATCTGACCCGTGGACCATTTGTTTTTTAACTTGTATTTTGGTTTCGGTGTATATTTGTCGCAATAAAAAATTTATCGCCTTGCAGTTTCTCGAAAAATTTCGCAGCGCTGCATTCCGCGCGGTTGTACGCCAGCAGAAATTCTTAACTCGGCAGAGACTAAACAAATTTTTTGATAAGACAATCTGCGGCTCCGAGGGATGGAATCCTTTTTAATCGTTTTGTAAAATATTCATCATCTATATTACGTTGTATAGTTAAGTTACTTGCATTTCGAATTGAGCCACGAACAAAAATATTTCAATCTTCTTTTAATGATTTCATTTAATCTTTTCATAACATTAATTAATTGCAGATCTCGTATCTAATGGATTTGCATCTCGAACGCTTTTACTATCGTAACGAGAATCTGATTGCAATTTAATTATATTGTAATGAGATTAATTTGAGCTCCAATACATAATTAGTATACAAAAACGACTCATTCCTTCTAGAAACACTTATCAGGGTAAAAAAATGTTTAATAAAAATCGTAAATTGCGCACACAAGCCATCAGATCAATCGATCGATCCATCGCAGCCTCCGGACCAATTCGTCGCATCTAAGACGCTTGTATTGATGCACATAATCTACGCGATTTACACGCGGCGCGCAAGTGTATAATCCAACGAAAAGCGAAATCGTTATACGACTCGGCGCGTCCTGGGAGGATGAATAAAAAAAATGCGGGCACAGGCCCTACGCAACAAAGACGCGGCGTCGTCCCTTCTGGGGGGGACCATTGTCGGGGCAGATGCGCGTGCGCGAGGTCGGGACCGAAAAAGGAAAAAAAAACGTGAGCGCACGTCGAGGGGGGGAGGGGGTGCGCGCGGCTCACTTGGCCGTCATGCTCGAATGCGCCGCCATTACAAACGCGTAATGACTGCATTGTAACTGCATTAAACTTATTTATGCGCCCGCCAGGCACGCGAGCCCCCGCCGGCCCGAGTTTGCTCGCTCGGCCGTGATAAATACTTGTTTTTTCGAATTTTCAGGGATTTCGGGGGCTTTTGCACGGAATCGCAGAGAACTACTCAGTCCGTCTGACTTTTAAATTTATCGCACGGATAAGATACTTATTCGTTTTTAAACGAGTGTTATTATGCTATTTTTATTATATTTTTTTTTTAGTTTCGTTCGTGTCGGGAAAGAACAAAATTACATTTTTTTTCAAAAGCTGCGGTTAATTAATTAGAATAAAAAATGTAATTAAATTTTAGTCTCTGGAATGTTTATATTAAATGCGCGCTATCTGATGACTTTGATTGGAAACGAATTGAATATTACATTTACTTTTGAGTCAGTGGTCCGAGATACGAGCGAATCACGAAAAGCGCATCGGCGAGTCCGATCTCGAAGTGGGCGCACTGCGCCACGTTAAGTACCTGAGAAAAATTGCGCCAGGGTGGGCCGCTTGACGTTGCTCATTGTGCGCCTTTTCATCCCTTCGAACGATTTCTTTAACGGTTCGCTCATGGATACTGAAGACGCACCCGTCTCTTTGTGATCTTTTCTTTTCTATCCTTTATACTCTGTCTTTGTCAGCCCTTCTGAGCCCTTATATACTGTTACTTTAAGGACAATTTTATGGGAGTATCGAGCGATCATTATCTTCTTGAATTACGAGCAAACGAATATAAGAAAGAAAATTCGACAAGTTGTTGTTATTTTAGAAGCAAAATACAAACTGCAAATTATATATATTATTCTCGTTAGAAAACAGTATTAACATTTTAGTATTTAGGATGAAATTTGTATAGATTGGTGAATAAAGATGCAGCCTCGCAAAAATTTTCGTTCACTTTTCTAATTGTATTTTTATTTACTCGACTGAAAAGAGATGAATCCTTAAGTATTTCCGTCTCTTCAGATGTAATTTTAAGTAATCATACTTTACCAGATTAATCAGTCTATTAAAAAGATCGACGCAGGCAAATGATGCAAGATATGCGTGCTAGCCTCTGGAAAAAGTACTCCGGTCCTTCTAAACATTGCTAAGACGAGCGTGTACAAATCAAATTAGAATCGAGGCCCGCAGCAAGATTTTCGTAATCGATAACGACTGGTCCCTTTCCTCAAAAAAAAAAAAACGAAAGAAAAATACCCCCACCGAGAGAGGGTCATATAATTTATGTAGACAAAACAAAGCATAAAAGGAGAGGAGAGGAGTGCGCGCGCGAGTACACATGGTCCGGCTCTGGTTCGCCGGTGTCTTAACTTTACCGATCTTTGGAGGCGGCAGTAGTAGGGCCGCGCGGCTAATAGAACCGAAATTATAACAGGCCGATGAACATGCGTCGACTGCTCTTATTCCGCCTGACTGCGGGGCCTCGTGAAAAAAAAAGGAACGCGAGGGTCCCGAGGGCAAAAACTCGTCGGGGCGCTGCTCCTTGACTGCAGCGTCGCGCTGATTCCTTAAGCTCTCTTCGCTCTTTTGCCCTCCTCTCGAGTTTTAACGGTTTAAATGGACCACCAGCTCTTCCTTTGCCCGAGCGCGATTCCGCGAAATCGCCTTGGTTAATCTCCTTGAATTCATAATATTTTCCCCCCGCCGAATTGAGTCCCGTTTCCGCCTCGCTCTCTAATGATCGATCGAAGAGGGGCATTAAAAGTCAGACGCTCGGCGATGGCGAAATCTCTTTAACTTCATCTTCTTTAGGATACAAAAAAAAAGGAAACTTCGGTTTCTTAAAAACAGCTACTTTAATATCTGTTTCATATTTGTATCCACTGAGAGACATATTTTGGAAAAATTACAGTTATTTTAGTAAAAATTACTATCCAGCCTGGAAGCGGAGCTATATTTAATGAAAAAATTATCATTCTGTGTCATAAAATTTGCTAAGTAAATTTTATAATAATTTTTACACTAAATGTGGCTCCGGCTCACAGACTGGATAGTAATTTTTCCGATATGTTTCTCCCAGTGCAATTGAATTATAAATCATTATTAACTTTTTAATTGAATGTACAAAACGAAAACTTTCTATATAAATTTGTCAGATTCTTTATAAAGAATTCATAATTAAAAAAAAATTAAAAATTAATTACTCTCAATTCTGAATTCTTAATTGTTTTAAGAATTCTTATATAAAATTAAGAAATAATATCTTTGTAAAATAAAATTCGTACGTACATTTCACGGTTCATAGCGGGCTGCTCGGATCGCTGACGCACTGCCGGTCGTTGATCATAAGAGCGAGGGGCGCGCAGATGCGCATTTCACCTTCGCGCGAGGATCGGTGCCGATCAAAGCGCGGATCGACCGCTGAGATAAGTGGGCCCAAGTGGTACCGAGGTATATCGGTCCGAATCTCGGCGCAGCCCCCGACGCCGTCGCTATTCACATTCATGCGCCGCTCCTTATCGCGATCGCCACCCCGGCTGCCCGGCGCTAACAGAGTCCCGGTTCCTTTTCTTCTCCGGCTGCAAGGAAAGCTTTTCCGGGTGAGGCGCCTTCTTCGATTGGAGGATGCGCCTCCGTGGGAGTCGAGGTCTCATTTACCAGGGCAATTTAGGGCGCGAAGTCGGGAAATCGGTAGGAGCGATCGGCTTAAATTTTGAAGGATGTACAACTCTGGACATAGATGTAATTGATTTTTTTGTAGAGAGAAATGTTATATTAAAAATTACTAAAAATTCCTATGTACATAGCAATTTCTACTATATAAATAGCAATTTTTGCTATATACATAGGAATTTTTAGTATATATGTTTTATAGTAAAAATCGTCATAGCTCGAGTATATCCCATTGTTCCTACGGAATATAGTAATTTTTACTATAACATTTCTCTCCTTGTACTCACCCTGTAATCATGTGTGATTAAATTGTATAAAGTGATAAATTATTTTGTCAAATCAAGGTGGAGGATTGGTGGAGTTGCGAAGAGGCGGTGGATTGAAATGAATAATAACTGTTTTATTTTGTTTTTGTTCGGCGTTGCACGATATTCTTTTTATTAATTTAAATAACATCAACTTTATTCGATACAATCTTACATCGTGACTTAATTTGCCTCTTAGCCGTAGCTTTAGTAATATTGTGCATCGTAATATTGGGCATTTCCTTAAGTTCGCGATCGACCGTCCCCAAATTTTCTTTATTTACTTTCTCTTTTATTTTATTTTTTTTTTTATCTTTTTTAATACGTCGGCAAACGGCCGATCGCGCTCGTACCTTCCTTCATTTATGTGCTCTCATATATGTACGACGTATAATAATATCTATATTCACTTTATATATATATAATATATCGCAATCTATGTGTACTCTATGACGCAAATGACACGTGACTCGTTTGTCGCTTTGTGCAAGAGTCGCAAATGTTGTTTATTTTATTTTACTTTATTTTCTGTTTATCATCTTGTCTTTAGTTTAGTCGAATATTACGTTCACTTCATTTCGTTTGCGTGAGCTTTCACAGATGCAGCTTATCCTCTTTCGCGGTTCTCTTGTTCTGTACGATATACATTCACCGGTGTATGTACGTAACGCCACACTAAATTTTCTGTTTTTCTTTTTCAGTGCATGCATTTCTCGTGGCAGTACTTGTACGTAATTGGCAGTCTTGCTCCTCCGAATTCAGTTTCTTTTTTTTTTTTTTTTTGTCTTTAACATTGCTTTAACGCTTCATTTTCCTGCGGTTACATTTATTTCAGTGGTAAATGTGTGTGCTCTCGAATTGAGCTTTCTTGACAGCTTTTTTTATTTATTTATGTACGGTGTATAACGTGATATAAGGTTTCAGTGTTTTCAATGAATATGGACTCTGGATATTAGTAACATCAAAGAAAAGTTTATTGTACATCGCAGGACACATTCAATTTTAAACAGAAATATATATCGAACGATAAATGAAAAAAACCAATTTTTTTTTCACAGCTTGTCTCCACTTAATGAGTAACAAACGAGGTCACACTTTGTCGAGTAATCGGAATGTTGGCATAGATTTGTGTGTGCAAAGTTTCACTCGAATTGCAAGTCACTGCGGCTAATCCGTTAACATTGGTCTAGTTTCACTCGTTCACCAGTGTCATTGTGCGTGTGGGGCTCTTGTTTAGTACGCAAGAAAAAAAATCTTCGTTCGACGGTCAACAGCGAGAGGAAGGCAGAAAACTTTTAATACTACAAATTTCTTCTCAAATGATACCCGAAACGAACAGAGTCGCGCGCGTAAAGCTATGATCTTTCATTTTGTTTATAATTTTACTTTAAATTATTATTTACAGACGTATAAGTAATTTGTTGTGAATTATATATAATCACTCGGTTCTTTTTTTTTCCTTATAGGGCTTAAGACGAAATAAAATGAGAAATAAATCCAATAAAAATACTACGTAATCGACGCATTGTTTGGTGAACGACAATCACAACTAATCACTCGAATGCGATTCTTCCTTAATTTTAATTTCACACGCCGTCTCATATTTATCCTCGCCAGGTTCCAGCAACAGCAACATTCGTTTACCCCACAATTTAATTGCTCGTTTCATCCCAGAATGTAATTCAGCCAATTTATTTTACTTCTCTGATAAAAAAAAGGGTTGGAGCAAAACGTGCACAGTGTACACCGGAAGAATGCGTTCCTAAAAAAAAATGAAAAAAAAAAAAAAAAGGTGGTTGTATCTCAGTTCTTCGAGTGGCCGCTTACCCTGTTTCATCCCGCGGACGTTTATTCTCGCGGCGCGAAGTGGACGAGGGGATTCAAGACTCTAGGAGTGCATGTAACCCACTTGGCAGCGAGACGCCGACGATCGAGATCTCGTCGACTTCGCATCGTCGTCTTGTTATCCGCCGAGCTTCTCTATTTGGAACGAAAGTTCGCTTCATCCTAAACTTTTCCTCTTTCGATCTCTCTCTTTCTCTCTCTCTCTCTCTCTCTCTCTCTTCACTTTTTAAATTACCAGCTAATATTACTTATTTTGTTTTTCTGTTCATCGTAAATTACTACGTACATTTAATACGCGCGGGAGTTGCATGCTCGATTTTTTTTTCTAATATTTCGTTCGGATTGCCATTTATCTATATTTATTATATTATATTTACATGTCGACGAGCGGCGCGCATCTCCTTTTTTACTTTTTTAATAACTTTACTTTTATTTACTTAATTGCTACGTAGTGTCACTTTCGTGCCGAGTCGACAACGTCGAGAGGTCATGCAGCTTTGACGATTTATTTTAATATCATTTTTGTACGAATTCGCAATTGCGTTTGGTTGTGAAAATTTCAGTATGAAATAGTACCTTTTAGAATAAAAAAAAGTTTGTGCATTGTGATAACGTTTGATGTAATCACGTAAATCTAAAAAAAGTATTCGAAACGTATGTCGTTTGTGCTTATTTGAATAAAACAAAACAAAAAAGAAATCTCTGCATCATGTAAAGTAACGTTAAAATTTTTAACGAAGGAGTCGATCCTTTAAAATAAATTCCTGAAAGCTGCCGAACTCTGGAACACGTCAAACGCGCGTTTATTAATATACTTTTTTTTCTTCACAAAAACGGAACTCGTCGACGCGAGTGCGTCGCGTGGTTCCTTCGTGTCTTACACACTAATCGTAATATGCGCGAACTGTTAACGTGTAAGCCTCGAGTCGTTTACATCTTTTCTATCTACATACATGTACAAAAAGGACAAGTAACACAAAGCGCACGTGACTTCATTCAGACGTCTGTCTGTTTACTTTGATATTTATATATATATATTTTTTTTTAATTTTTCTCATTTTTTGAAACAGTAATTTCTCTTTTTTACTTTTAAGAGGAAGTAGGTAACTGCTGCTATGACGGATGTTCCAGACTTTATTTTCGATTCTGGGTATTTCAGATTCGCCGACGATGATAGTGCTTTAAGAGCTTGTTTTATAAAAGCTACGCGGACAGTATTTACATCCGCTATTAAAATGCCTGAAGGCGATATTCGTTATCTTTAAATCTTTCACCTTCCGCTGCGTTGATCGGTATACCTTTTTAATTTTATACACTTCAATCTTGAATGGAGTGCAATCAATTTGAAGTTTCTATTTGCTTTTTTTAAACAGTTATACCAAAGAGAAAAATTGTACTTAAAATCATCGAAGGAAATTTGTAGGAAAAGAAAAGTGAATAGATTACTATCTCGTGCGTCTCTTGCCTGCATCGATTACTCAGTCAGACAGTAAACTCTCGCTTGAACAATAGTCACCGGCTTGCTGGGGCTCTGCGGCTGCGGATGCTGCTGCTGACTGTGCAGCTGCTGCTGTTGATGATTATGGGCCCAGGGCTTGTCCTCGTGGCGATGATGATGATGATCGTGCTCATGATGATGATGATTCTGGTAGTGATAAGACTGCTGATAGGGTTGGCTCACGGCCGTGTGCTTGCGTCTTGGGCGGGCGGCCCAAGGTCACAAGGAATGGTATTCGCCGAGGACGAGGCTGGTGCTGTGGTAGCCGGCGTGCGGGCTCGACATGCCCATGGTGCCCATGCCCTGGTAGGCGCCCATCCCCATGCCGTTCATCGACATACCGTTCATCGTGTGGTTCACGCCCTGCATCGTCGAGGGCATCATCGAGGACGGACCCATGGGACTCAGGCCGCCCATCGACGGCGCGATCGCACCCATCTGCATCGACGTCGCCGTGTGGGGCAGTGACTTCTGCAGTTCCGCCGAGCTTGGCGTGCCTATCAGGTAATCCTGCGGACAAACAATGTCGAATCCAATTTTAGAATTCTTTCTCCTTCTCCTTCGTAACGTAGCGAACGAATTTCTGTACACTGAGAAATGTCACGTTAAAAATCATTTTTACGCGGATATTTATCTATACAAGTGTACTTAAAGTCGAGTTAGTGAATATGATTGTAATCAGTGAAACTACTATTTAGTAATTAGTAGAACGATTTCCTTCAATATTTTGAAAAAAAAAAAGAACTGAATAACAAAACAATCACATTATTAATTTTTTTACGCAAAGTTAATGAAAACCAATAATCGCTATGTAATTACATTCTTCCAATATTATTTTAACAAATATCAAAAATATTTAAATAATAAATAAATAAATAGTAGACTGTAACTCCCCTATACGCATTTTTCATTTGATACGCAATAAAGTACGGTAAACTTCATTCGATACACGCGATTAAAATTTCCCAACGTAGCACAAAGTAAATCTAAAAATGTGAAGTCACTTGGAAAATGTGAATAAGGACATTTAACACGTGAAAAGTCGTTCAGATTCTAAATGTATGAATGATCTTTCATATAAAAGATGTTACTATTCACATTTTCCAAGTGTACTTCACATTTTCCAAGTGTATTTCACATTTTCCAATATTTCATTTCCAAGTGTATTTCACATTTTCCAAGTGTATTTCACATTTTCTAAGTGTATTTCACATTTTTTAAGTGTATTTCACATTTAATAAAGAGCAGCAAATGAACAAACCTGCGAGCTGTAGTATTGCATGTAATCGAGTTGGCTCTTCTGCTGCGCGCAGCTCGACTGCGGCGGGAGGGTGGCGGTGGGATGGACGAGTCCAAGGTGGTGCTGCAGCTGGTGGTGAAGGTTCCGCTTATCGTCGACAGGGTCGACGGTGGTGTCGTGGTGCTGGGGCTGCTGCTGCTGCTGCATGTGGTGGCTCGAGTGGCCGCCGAGGCCGGCCGACGCGTGGCCCTGGTGGTACGCCGGGTGCGGACTCGAGGGTACCTGCGTCGGCAGCTGGTACATGCTGGAGGCCGGGACCACCGTCACCCCGGACTGCTGCTGGGCCTGTTGGTGCTCCACCAGTTGGTGCGACGCCGACGACGCCGTGGCCGACGGTTGCTGTTGCTGCTGCTGCTGCTGCTGGACCGCGCACGAGCTCGACTGCTGGGACTGCTGGCTCACCGACTGCCGCTTCGTGTCGTCGCCGCTCTCGTAGCCTGGGTCGTTGCCGTGGCACTTTTCGCTCTTTTGCCCGCTTTAATCAGAAAAAAAGAGAAATTTTGGTTTAGCGTGAGTCACGAATGATGAGAAGGTTTTGGACGTTGATATTTTCAGGCGAAAATTAAGAGCGGTATTGTCTTCTTATGTAATTAATCAATTATTGGAAAAAATATTGATGCATTTTTTTATGATAACTATAGATCACGCGCGGAAATGCGGGTTGACCTTATAAATAGTGTCACAACAAATAATTTGAAAAACAAAATAATATCTATAGCTCGACTAATCACATTACGAGAAATACTGACTACAATGAAACCTCCATTGATTTTTTTCTAATTGATTATTAAAATAAATAAATAAATTAAATAAGACAATATATATTATTAAATAAATGAAGATTTGCTTTTTTGTACAAGGTATTATAAGTGATATAAAACTCTAAGATTAGATAAGAAACTAATGATCGCGGCAATGAAAATATAAGGATTATATGTATATATTTTAATAAAAAATTTAACGGTAATTAAAAAAAAAAAACGCTACTATTATACACATTTCTAGCATTAATTATACAAAATGATGTTAAGCTTTTACTTTTACGGAAATTTTTATTGGGATGATAGATCATGAAAGTTTTATTATACAAAACTTTATATTCTTTATCTTCTTGATCATTCTTTATCGAGAGATTATAACGTAGGGTCTTGCTCCCCTATACTACTGCGCGTAAAATTAGCACAGCGTATACCTAATTCAATTTATAAGAATTTTAAAATGCATACTACACTTACATAACTATAAATAAACGCAAGTTTTCGATCACAAACAAATTTGTATTCAATAATGGTAATAGACTTTTCGTGTAAAGTTTTATGACTGAAGTAATTGCATTCCTTGCCGGGGGAGAGCTTACATATTCACGGTCTTAAATAATAAATAACATAAATCACTCAAAATTATCATATCAACTTAGCATTAAACTATGTACAAAAACCTACGCGTCAATACACTTATGTGCGCACAAAGTAAAGAATCGCGTAAAATGCGAAATTCTAAAATTCCGGAATTCCAATAGAACGCTGCCGCATCGCCAGCGAGCAAATCGGCATATCGAGGAGACACGCGAGATCGCCGGCGTCGCGGCTAATTAATTGACGCGAGCGTCGGCTAGGTCGGTCCGTCCGCGCTCGCGCGAGAGAAACGGCCAGACAGCGAGGGAGCTAATAAAGCGGCCGACACTCCGCTCGGATCGAGCGGAGAACGGGCGCGCAGTCGTATAACCGCGGCGCGCCGCGTAAACTCAATTTAGTGGACCTCCGGGGCGTCGGAGTCGCTCGCTCGCTCCCCGGCGATCGTGAGATCCGTCGCGTCGAGGGGGGACACCTGCGTGCGTGTACGACGTAATCGCGCGCCTTGTCCTCCCCGTGGACTCGACTCCGGGATACACCGAACGGGACTGGTTTTCCTCCGAGTTGAAAAATGTCCAACGCACCCAATGCCCAACCTTTTCTTTCCTTTTCTTATACGCGCTAAATCAGCTGGAGTGAAATAGAGTCAAAATTAATTATAATGGAGTCAAATTTTCGCTCTAACTTTAGAGTGAAATTAGTAATTCCCTCAATGGAGTCATTTTTTTATTTTTAAGTAGAGCGTAAAGGTACACGCTAAATCAGCTGGAGTGAAATAGAGAGGAAATTAACTCTACTGGAGTCAAATTTTCGCTCTAATGTTATAGTGAAATTAACTCCCTTAATGGAGTAAGTTTTTTTACTCTTATAAGTAGAATGAAAGGTAGGGGCTTAAACTGTAATATACCTTAGAGTGAATTTAAATCAGTCTATTCACGTAGAGTCAAATGAAGGCGAACTTAACTTGACGAGAGGTTTTATTGTATAGTAAGAGTGAAATTTCACTTCAACCGTTTAAGAGTGTAGGGAAACAACCTGTAATATTCTATACTAACTTAGAGTGAATTTTGCTGTACTTTCACTGAGCGAAAAAACTTAATAAAAATTACTATTATGATTAGGAAAGGAGTGACAGTCTTGACAAGCGAGAAATTTTAGTATAGAAAATAACAATTATTAGCCCTTAAAATAGTAATTTTTAGTATTAAAATATTACTTTTTAAAATTTCTGATACTAAATATATACTATAAAATTCTCACTTGATTAAGTCTGTCACTTTTTCCCTAATCACAATAGCAATGTTTATAAAGTTTTTTTATCAGTGTTAAGATGAAATTAAATCACTCTATATTCATGCATAATCAAGTTTGACCCTAATTTGATTTTATGAATGGTTTCACTATAAACTGAAAATGAAATTTCACTCCAGTCGTTTTAGCGTGTATCGCGTCGAGGATTTTTACACAATAATTTTGTTTTTTTGTATTTTAAAGGGCTTGATCCGCTTCGCGAAAACGATAATTGTATGCGCTGAGTTTTAAAGATGCGTTTTGGTATAAGCTCGGCGGACTATCAATTAGGTAGGTGTGTTAGTTTAAGGGGCCAGGGAGGGCTTAAATTTTGTCTTTGGCCAATCTTTAAACGCTTGTCTGACAAGCCGTTTAGTCCCGCGATAACTCGAGCCTCCCCGTGCATGTCGACGTCGCGCAACCGGTCCTTCCTCGATTCCTTTCGCCAAAATAAAGGACCGCGCCAGAGGAGTGTCGACAATAAGTCCGTCGCTTCCGAACCTTATCGAAAATACACTCGTTTTGCACGTGTCCCCGCGGCGAGAAAAAAGATTTCAGATAGCCGTAAATCAAGATTGATTATTCTTTCTGTTTTTCATAAAAATTGTCTCTGATCTAGACCCTCTTACGTCGAATTAATGAAAATCTATACAAAAATTAATTGAAATTGCCCTTACTAAATCGTGAAGTTCTTTCTAAACTAATTTTTAGGAAAATCTCATTAACTGTAGTATGTTTTGCAGTGAGTATATACACGGATAGAAATGTTATAATAAAAATTACTATATTCCGTAGGAACAATGGGACATACACGACCTATGACGATTTTTACTACAAAACATACAAATTCTAAAAACTAAAAATTCCTATGTACATAGTAATTTCTACTACATAAATAGCAATTTTTGCTATGTACATAGGAATGTTTAGTATGTTTTATACAAAATCGTCATAGGTCGAGTGTGTCCCATTGTTCCTACGGAATATAGTAATTTTTACTATAACATTTCTCTCCCTGTACCTGTCGATGACTTTATAAATTACCTTTACTTTTTCAATGAAGTTTATAAAAATAAATAAGTCCACCTGCATTTAATTATCTTGTCGTACACGAAGCGTCAATCTCCTTTACGATCCATTAGAAAAGTTTTACGACCAGTAGGACACCATCTCAAATTTTCGTCAACGAAATTAAGCGAGAGCCCGACAAAAGTAGCTTTGAAACCCTTGACTCCCAATTGGCATGATCCCGCGGCAAACGAGGCCAGCGAACGAAATCCGGCTGTGTACCGAGCATCGTGGCGACACAATAGGCCCACGGTGCGGAGCTTTCCCGGGCGCCTATAAATCGCGTTCGGCCGAGTAAACAAATAAAACGCGCATAGCCGAGGCGCCCCCTCGTCTCCACCAGCTCTCGCGCTCCTCCGTACAACCGCCCGGTCGGCGAAGAGTTATTTCCGCGAGACGCGCGCCGCCGCCGCCCCCTCGTCACCGTCTTATATATACTCGCGCGACCTATAAAGCGCGAGCACGTGCTCCATGCCGGCGCTTCTTTTTATTTTTCCATGCCTCCCTTCTCCGGGCGTCGCCTTATATACCGATCCTGAGATTTACTTCCGCGAGGCTGATTTACGCGAGCTTTTCCGCCTGATTTATCTCGCTTCGGCCGCTAAACTTTTCACCTTTCATTTGTCACTCACGCCTTTTTCTTTTTTCTCTATAGACGCTCGGCTGTTGCTACAGTGTGCCGGTGTGAATCACTTTTATGGGGACGGACGACCCGAGGATATTTTTTTTTAGCCGTTTCGATGGAAGCGCTTTTGTGCAAAGTTCACCATTAAGCGCGTGATGTTATTCAATTGATCATTTTGAATTTAGCGCCATACTATTAAAAGTCACTAGTTTGACTATAATTAAAGTAGAAGGAATATTAATACGCAATAAGAGACGCTAAAGATTTTTCTCCAGCTTCCTTTCTTTTGCTCCGAATTCCAAAGTGAACGGACTTTTTTTTTATTCAAGTGTAAATTAATTAGAAGACTAAATTATGTTAGAGTTTGTTTCAAGATAATTTTTTTATTTATTTCACACCATACGTTATATCCACTCGCACAATATCAGTCCTTAATCGCGGATGAACTTAATTAAATCAGCATGTAAGCGCTTTTTTTTTCTCGTTGTTCCTGTAAATATGAATGCAAAGCAATGTTAAAAGAGTGGACGTTTACTCTGTTAGATTGAAATTCACTTTTTTCTATTTAGCTGGTACGAACTGAATTTATTTTAAGAGAAGAAGCTTACGCGCGCGAATCCTGCGCAAAAAGAAGGTGGGAAATAAGTGACGAAGGCCGGCCAATCGTAAAGCATGGCCAGCGAGCGAGCAATTTGCTGGAACAAACGAGCGATTCATTAGCGACAAGCTAACAAGACGGGAGGAGGAGAGGAGACGTCGAACTGGTCCACGAGTCGATTAGCATAATTCCTAATTTAATTTCTCGATAAATTCAAAAGGGGGCTCTCACGGGATGCTATCGCGCCCGCTGTATTCCGCTAATTCGCATCTAAGTTTATCGCCGGCGATAAGATCGCGGGGACGCCGAAAATTCCGCGCGCCCGCGCGCCACTCGTAAAAGCGCGCGCCTCCGGCCGGGGAGATCTTCGCTCTCGCGCTAATTGTTTATGCGCTTTAATCGCGCTCAATCTTTTCGTCCGAGAGATCCAAATGCACAGCGAGCAGTCGAGATCGCTGATCGGTTTTTCGTACATTTTTTTTATTTTCTTAATTGATTTGTTTACCGAATTTTTAGTGAAAGTGTTTTACAAGTTGAATAAAAATATAGAATGGGTGTACAGGAGTATTTTTTTTTATATCCATTCGTTACGCTGTTTATACAAATTCATTCAATTCTAAATGTTAAAGTAATTTTTAAAATTCGAAAATTATTTTTGTTTTCGTATATGGAAAGGGTTCGGAATTAAATGTTATGGTTAAAGTGTACTATAATTATTATTCTATATGAAGATAATAGGTCGCAAATAAAAACGTATAAAAAAAAAAAACAATTTTTTTTATAATGTCCTGCTGAATAGCACAAAACTTAAAAAAATACTGATTTCTGTTATTAAAAAATGTATACTATCTAATCTTGAATTAGTGAAAAACTACTTTAATTAATGGATGTTCACTGAAAATTAGTGGAAAGCGGTTCACGATTTAGGTATTAGTGTGCTATATATTCTACAAATTTTAGTAAAGTTTCACTAATTCAATTTTGTTGATGAACTTTGGATTTACTGTACAAAAGCTACGACATGCTACTTGAAGTAGCTTATAAGGTAAACGACGTTTATAATCGAGGATTGGATCGGAGTAAGTTTCAGAGTCTGGAGGTGAGCTTATATCCGTTTGTCCTCGAGGCGTCGGATCGGAGGCGAAAATTAAACGGCACATAAGCGCCGTCTGTAGATCGCCGTAAATAATAGCCGATGAGTCACACAAATCCAAATCAAAGTAACGCTTCGCTCGTGTCGTCCGGCTCGCGCGCGCTCCTCTCTCTCTCTCTCTCTCTTCCTCTTTCTCTCTCTCACGGGCGCGCGCGAGCCTAGAAAATTTACTGCCTGATCGCTGGCAGATAAGGCATACCTGGGAGACACCTCTTTCGGTTTATAGGCCCGGAATATATGCAGCGGGTGGCCCCATCGACGACGACGACGACGACGTCGAGCGCGACGAGGACGACACGCCGGGAGAAAAAAAAAAGAAGGAGACGAGGAAAATATCGCTCCTCTCGCGTCGTTTCTCTCTCTTTCTCATTTTATCCCGCGCCTCCTCCCCCCTCCCCCTGAGGCGTTGCGTGAACACCGGTAAAAATTTGTATTTTGGGAAAAGATAATGCCGCCGAGATAAAGCCCCCGCGCGGTTATATATACGGATGCAGGGAAAACCCACGGGTGTGCGCGAGTGCGAGCGTGTGCGTGGGTTTTTCGTTTTTTTTTTCTTCTTTTCTTTTTTTTTTTATTTCCTCTTCCCCTCTACCTCGGGTCTCGGCTGCGCGTCTTTTTATTCGCGTTTGCTTTTGGCGCGCGAGTTGACGCGATTGCTGCCTGGATAAGCTTTTTATTTTACAATAAATTTTCAATTATGGGACCTTTTTTCGTTACTTAGAAGCGCGCACTTTTATGATTGGATTCCTGGAGAAACGGTGGTCTATCGTACCAAGACGCGCAATTAAATCGATTTCTTTTTGCCGTGTCCTGTCGCAATTTTCTCACAGAGAGATTCGCCGATAAAACTTTTTAAATAAAAATAAGAAAAAGTTTTAGCAATTTTAATATTTTTTCAGTCTAGTCATCGCGGCCTAATCAGAACCGACAGTGATCGCCGCAATGAAAAAATTTTATCCTCCCGATCGAATCAAATTGCTGTAATAAAAATATCTGAATTTCTAGAAACTCCGTGTAAAATACATACAAATTTCCTGACATTCTCGAGCGTATCTTCGCGGACGCGTCGAACATTTCGTTATTAAATTATGTCTAGACCAAACGGTGGCAGCTCGAATAATCGCCACCGGAGGAAACAATGACGCACGGCCCGATAAATCAACTGTTTTGCGACTGCTTGGTCGACTGAGCCTCCGGCGCGACCGCCCGAATTTTCGGGGGCGTAAACGCGATTTATCGGCTCTCGTTGCACGACAGAAAAAAAAAAGAAGGACGGCCGCCAAGGCGAGCGCCAAGGGCCTATTCTCGACCTCAACGGCCGTCGGCGCGTATCCTGGGGACGCGAAGACGGACAATATTATTAGCCGCGGGCGAGCGACCATTTGTCACGCGGCCGCGAGACATTGTCATCGCTCTTTTTCGCTCGTCGTTTTCGGCGCACAGGCCCTCGGCTCTCCGCAATTAACGGAGCGCGATGGAGCGGTGGCTCGAGCGTGAGAATCGGGGGATTATTAATCGCCCGCGAATGTCGCAAATACCTTTTGTACTTCGCCGCGCGTCCGTTCAAGTCTGCTAACTTCGTATAAATTTCGCTGATTTATGGCGTGCTCCCGCGAACAGGGTACAATCGTTTTTGTCTAAACGTTCCGTCTGGGATGTAAAGAGTGCTACATAAAATGGAATTTGTTCTTTGGGTCGATATCAAATGGGTTACCATGTTTTTATTCTTCTTCTGTACGTACAGTCATATGAAAATTTAATACATTTATATATAAGTTTAAAAAAGGAAAACGAAATTTCGAGTGAATTCGACCGGCGTATACGTATTTCAGGGCTCGATTCATAAATCAGTCGTGAGCGCAAGGAGTAACGCACGTGTCCTTTGTTCTGCATTTTTTTTTTCGTGCACCCGGCAGGTGATATTCCGGGAGAAAAAAAGAGCAACGGCAGCTGATTCCATAAGCCGATAGGAAAATTACTCCCGCGGCCCTCTCGAAATAATGGAAAAGCCCGGGTCTAGTGCACACACTCGGTCCCCGCTGTTTACAAATTCTCGTCTGCCTCCTGCGGCGCGCGCTCTACTCCATGCGCAGGTCCGAGTGATGGATCCGGGCCGCGGCGGAGGTGGTCGGCCACCGGACGATCCCCACGATGACGACACCGATTTTTCTCGACCCAGGAAATTGAAAATTGAAAATTCGACTGCAGCTTATTTACACCTTCTCGCTATTTTTTTTTTTCGACCACCGGTGTGTATATATAATGGTAAAGATCGGAGTGTTTTGATTTATGGCTTGAGAACTTCGAGATCATTGTTTCTTTTAGGCGATTATGAAATGTGGTTTTTAAAGAATCTAACGTTTTTAATTTAGTTTTAATCAGCTGAAACTGCTTAATTATAATTCGTTATGTCTGATTATAAAATTTGCAGTCGGCTGCACGAATATAGAATATACAGTAGGTTGAACAAATTGGATGGTTTTACGATTCGCGAAACTAAGGCCGACCAAGTATTTGCGTCCGTAAGAAAAGGCTACGTCTCGAACACCTCGTTGTCAGTCATCCGTCCGTTTGGCTTCTTGACAGGACAACTCTCGGGCGCGAAACTCAATTATTCCTGGCCCGCGTTCGTCCGACAAGTCACTAAGATCCCTTCCGAATATAAAGATTCTTTCTCTCTTGAAATAATGAACGTTTCATAACAAATGCCTCCCCCAGAAATGCCGAAATCGCAATACCCTCGGACCTACTTTGCCAAATGCAATATTCAGCGACATTCAGAAAACGAAATTCTATCGCTTCTTTTATACATACAAAGCAATAGTGCTCTTATTCCATAAAATAAAGCGAGTTTTCTCTGCACTGATAGAAAAAACTTAATAAAAATTGCTACTCTGGTTATGAAAAGAGTGACAGTCTTATCAAGTGAGAATTTTATGTATGCAAAATAGTAATCTTTAGTATCAAAAATTTTAAAAATTACTATCTTAATACTATAAAAATTATTATTTTGAGGGCTAATAATTGTTATTTTCTATACTAAAGTTCTGGCTTGTCAAGACTGCCACTCTTTTCCTAATCATAATAGTAATTTTTATTAAGTTTTTTCTCTCTGTGTGTTGAAACGTAAATGTCGACCGGTTCTCAAGATTTCCACTTTAATATTTACTTGGAAAATATATTTATTCTAATTGATTTGTATGATAAAGTTATTAAGGCTAGAATTAAAATACTTATCAGCGACGGCTAATGACACATTCGTGTTGACTCAACTAACACCTCGGAGAGAAAGCCAAAAGCACGTTCACTCGCTTGGCCCACCGGAATCCGTGAATAAGGCGAAGAAGATCGAGAAAAAAAGAAAGGGAGAAAGAGATCCTCGTAGATCCAGGAGATAATTCATAATCCGCTTCCCGTGGAAAGGCAAACGCCACCCCGGGCGAATATAAGCAGCGCCGGGCGGAGCGCTACTTAACCGCGGATTAAGAGGTAAATTTGACAAGTCGGCGAAAAGGCCACGGTGCGGCCCTTATTATAAATCTCGGCCAAATATCCGGCCGTAAGTAACGAGGCGCGCGCGTCACAATAAAAATACACGAATGCTCGCGAGCAATGATTCGGACAAAACGCGAGCGTCTCGAGCCACGCGCGTCCCGGGATCGCGCCTAAAACGATTTTGGTGTTCCGCCGTCTACTGATCCGGATTACGAGCGGAGCCGCTGTTACGGTAGTAGTTTTTTAAAGATGGACTATTTGGGTGGACGCTAAGGACTTCACTATGTCGAACGAGTCCGAACTTCCATCGTTAGCTGGATTCAAGGAATAAAATATTTGTTCAACGAAAGAAAAAAGGAAAGTAGTTTTTCCTGTTTTGCAACAGTAATATGCGCTAGACTAGGAGAAGTAAAAACTGCATTGGAAAATCAGTAAATTTAACATTTTTAAAGTATAGATCTTAATCTACAGAAAAATAGATTAGGCAGTTTTGTAAAGCAGATTCTACTGAAAATTCGAAAAGTTAAATTAATTTCCAATTTTACAGTTAAATCTACTGTGTAAAAAGTAGACGTTACACTTTTTTTCGGCGCTTGATTCTTCTTTATAGGGTAAAAAAATCAGAGCGAGATTTAAACTTTTGGTGGAATAATTTTTTTTAGACAGAACGATATCAATTTATTTAATTTAGTGTGCAAATATAAATACTATTTATTTTAATTTTTCAATTACAGTAATATAAGTAGTATAAGTTTTAGTCGAAGTATAATTAATTTTCTGCAGGAATTTATGAAAAGTCTTTTTACAATTATTTCCATTATCGAAGCTAGCGTTGGATATATTAATCAAATGTAGATTTAAATTTTACGCTATCATTTTTTATGTAAGAAATTTTTTTCACGCTAAATTAGAATACTTTTACCACTTCAACGAGCACACACCCCACATGCATATACATATATATACCGAGTGAAAAAAAATCGCAGAGAAAATAGTTTTCCGAGTATCGACGATCCGGACGACTTATCTCCCTTCTATATACCTGGGCGCGAGGCGGCGCACGACAGCCGATTATCGAATTTGTTTTGCCGGTTATAAAGGATTTCGCTCGCGCCGAGAAAAGGACGAGCGGCGCGCACATAATGCGCGGAGGAAAAAAGGCAAGCGGAGCCACCCACGGCGAAGCTTTCTTTCTCTCTCTCTCCCTCTTTCCATACTCAAAATCCTCTCTTCACCGTCGACGTGGTTCCTCGCGCTCCTTTTTTTTCTTCCTTTCGGCCGTGATGGCTCGGACCGGCGCTCGGCCATCGGAAAACCGTGGCTCGAAAATCGATCGTCAAGCCGCCGCTCGAGCGGAAAAACGTAGCGGCGCGTGCAGTGCGGTCCTTTTATAATCGCAATAATGGCCTGGGAAATCTTTCGTAATTAAATACCTACGTATTTCCATTTTATTGCAGGTTCTGTGGGCTCATTGTGGAGAATTCGTGTTCGCTCTTTATGTCAGAAATCTTGCGGTGGATGCGTTGTTTTGGGAGCCTCTTCTCTCTTTTTTTGATCTTTTTTTTTCTCTTTCGTGCGGGCATAAAAGGAGCAACTCTCAGGTGTGAGCGTTAGAAGAGCAATGCCTTATACAAACTTATACTTTCTTATCCAATTTCGGTCTTAATAGCCTTTACCTAGACTTTAATTTTAATTAATCGCATACTGAGAGAAAAAACTTAATAAAAATTGCTATTGAGTTAAGAAAGGACTGACAGTCTTAACAAGCGAGAATTTTTTTTACGAAAAACAGTAATTTTTTGTACGGCAATTGTAAAAATTACTATTCTAATAATAAAAATTGGTATTATGTGTATTACAAATTACTATTTTTCATACTAAAATTTCTCGCTTGTCAAGATTGTCACTCCTTTCCTAATCACAATAGCAATTTTTATTAAGTTTTTTCTCTCGGTGCACGAAACCGTATATCAAATTTAATTAAATATTAAATCAATGCAGCAGTCCTATTTAAAAAAAAGGGAACTCTATAACGCGCGTAATAAACCGTAAAAAACATAATCTCGTAAAAACGTTAAGACTCGTAAATTTTCACCTAACGATTCATCTACGAGCGTCGTCGCTGCAAAACGCGCATAAATGCCTCGTGAAAAAAAGTGCAATTAAATCATCGCCCGGCGATCAGCCCGTAAACGGACAGGCGCAGCGGCAGTGGCAAGGAGCCGGTTCGTTCTCCGCGTTCTCCGCAAAACTCTACGGTGGAAACTCGCCGAGTGGCGAGCAAACGACTGTATACACCTATACACTCTCGGGGGGAGGTGCGCGACTCTTGATAGCGAGCGAGATTCGCAGCGCGCATGCACAAGCGCGCGTCATAGTGGTCTTCCCGTATTTACATAAGCCCCGTCCGAGCGGTAACTCGACACCGCTTAGATATCTGCGTATGTGCCTAGATGTGCGCGCGATGCGTTTGCGCGCTCCCCGCGGCGACGCGTCCCGTTGCCATCAAGGACGAACTTTCGACGTTGTATTGTTCTCCGGGTAAGCGCAGTCCGGCTGGCGCTTACTTTATTACGCTCGTGGTGCAAGTGGATAATTAATATTAGCCACCGCGAATTCGGAAGGAATTTTATTTTTTTTTTCTAAATATTCCCTGGTACATGATGGAGAGAAATGTTATAGTAAAAATTACTATGTTCCGTAAGAACAGTAGGATATACTTGACCTGCGACGATTTTTACTATAAAACATACTAAAAATTCATATATACATAGAAATTTTAACTTATCCGCGATCAACGCCGCGGATAAATTTTGAGGCCCGGTTGTTATAAACATTCAGGACGACAAGGAGACGGTCAGACCGAGTAGTCAGCCTGGGTCACTGTAGAAGCCAGTTGAAAAATGATTGCTAGGAATAATACTTAATTTTTTTGCAACTAAATTTTTTTAATCGTTTCCACGTGTCTTCGTTTTTTTTTTAACGTTCTTATCCTATTCGACTATCAATGAACTATCAATGGCACTCAATAGAATTGTTTCAATTAATTGCCTATAAATATTATAACTGTGCACCACACGGAGAAAAATTGTTAGTAAAATTTACTATTGCAGCAACAAATACTGCTTTTCATTTAAGTAAAATTTTGCTTAAATATTGAAATATTTAATTTATATCTATTTTGCTTAATCAAGTAAGTAAATATTATATCTAAAAAAATAAGTTACTCATTGCTTAACTTTTTAAGCAACGTTATTTACTATTTTAGTAAATTATATACTAACATTGTTCTCAGTGCATATAAAAGCTCCAACGGAACAGCACGATAAAAAAAAATAAATTAACAGCATCGATCAGCTGGGCCGCTAGTAAAACGTCGGTTCGCCAGTCGAGCCCGGCTGCAGCGGGGCGCACTTGGACGATTTCCCGTCGATCGATTTTTCGCTCGCTGTGTGCCTCGCGCGTCCGTCAAGCGTTCATGAGTCATGCGCTCTCGGCTCGTCGGCATTGCGCAACCGCGGGCAAGCCAACGCGCACTCGCGAAACGAAAGACTAGAAGTGCTCGCCCCCTTCTCTCTCTCTCTCTCTCCCTCGGACAGATAGAACTTTTTAGCCGGCGATGTTAATGAGAGGCGCTGGCAGGAGGAGGATCCGCGAAAAACAAGGCTGGCGAAATTGCCGCGCCAGACAACCTCAGAGACGTCTAATTGCCGCTGATATTAATGGCTCTATTATGTAACCCGAACTGAGGCGAGCGACGCGCGGCGCTCCATGTCGAGTTAAAAGTGCTTAAAGTAAGTCTGAGAGGCTCGTTGCTGCCCCGTCTTCTTTGAGTTCCGCTTTGAAAACAATCGCGTGCGCCGAGAGGCTGAAATCACGCGCGCGAACGTGGGCGACGGCTAAGTTATTTGCGCCTCTTCGCGTTGCGCTCCTCTTCTTCTCGACTCGGGCTGCGAATTTTATGTGGGGCAGACGTCGCCGGCTTGTCTGTTTTCGCGACAATGGAATTTCATGGCATCGGGGAGCTGCGATTATGCCAGTTTCTCGCGAGAGATTGATTTCATTGGCGGGGCAGCGCGTTTCGCTTGGTCCAGACACAACACACCCGACGCTTCAATGAAAACAGCCGTGGAGCTTGAGTGAAAAGCCAATTTGCAGGGCGATGCTTATTTATTGTTGAATTAAATTAGACCGTTGATGAGGATTAGCGTAAACACGCGTGACAAATTTGCGAAACATGAAGTATATGAGAAAAACAATGATATTGCGGATACAAAGTAAATGTTCTCGTAAAATAATTACGTGAAAAACGTAATCGTGGGACGATTTTGACAGTATTAAAAATTTTCTTAGCGATAGTGAACACAAGAAAATAATTAGTATATCGCTTCAAAATATTTAGAATACATTTTTTTGCTACCCCGCGTAAAAAAAATTAAGTTAGGATAAAGATTCCCAAAGTTCATGTTTTGCGGTCGTTGAACAATTTTACAATACTTTATACAAACTTCAGATGAAGTTTTTTTTTTCAATTTAAAAGACGTCCACATGACGAACGTTAAAAACAAATAAATGTAAAGAATTATTATCTATAACTTCAGCGGTAATTTATCTGTTTATATCACACATCTATAAAATATATAAGAAGCAAGTTCGGTAAAGTCTTAGTGCCCATGTTCATATCAACGAGTGCAAAACTTGAACTTTGGGTAAACTTTATCCTAACTTAAATTTTTTACGCGGGACGTAATTAAATTTTATACTGTGTAAATCTGAAAATCTCCGATATTCGCTTAGAAAATATGAATAGTAGCATTTGAAAAACCGGTCATATGCGAACGATTTTTCACCTAAAATTTGTCACTATTCGCATTTTCACATTTAGCGAGTATTTTTTATTTAAAAAGGTGAACGCGATCTCGAAGTGATTCTACAAGGTATACAAAATGAAGAAAGGCCCTAGAAAAAAATGTCGTGAAAAAATCTCGCAAGGCAGTAAAAGCGAGGCGCGCAAAGTACTAAAAGGGCCGCGAGGAAGGAGGCCCGCGATCGTCCGAAAAAAGCGAGCGCAGGACATTATTAAGACCTCGAGAGCGAGAGAGAGCCGCTCGCGTTTATTCGTCGGCCGCGTACACGCAGCTCCGCGTCCCGAGGATAGTAGGCGGAGGCAACCGCACACGTACGCGCCGCCGCCGGCGTTCTGAGAACGAGCGCATGAATGAAAGGTCCCCTCTGTCCCCCTCCCCTGCCACCCCCTCGTCCTCCTCTCCCGCGGCGGAGAGGAGAGGATTGTTCCTCCTTCCTCGTTTTTTTTTTTTTTTTACGGCGAGCGGGCCCTCCTGAGGATCTTTGTCGGGAGAATGGCACTGATTGTGCGCGGCCGAGGGGAGAAAAAAACGCGAGAGAGGCGGGCTCGCCGCGGTAGCCATGTGCGCCCTCCGACAACCTGTCAAGATTTGACAGGATCTCTCTCCCTCTCGCTCTCTTTTTCTTCGGCGAGGGGAAGCCTGAAAAAGGGGGGCCTTCTTCGCTGCGTCGACCAGAGCAGTGTTGTTGCGCGTTTTTGCGCTTGTTGGGTATATGTATGACGGACGAAAATGGCCGGGTTGAGACGAGCGAGAGATTTGCGGCATGACCGTGTGTACGAATGCTCATGTGGGTATCTTTTAACGACCTACTTTTCATGTTATTGTTCAGCACGGATTGTTTGAAGATGGAGCCAATGACGTTGTTAATATTTCTTTTATTCGCGAAACGAGGGGTGAATGGTAGAGGAAGTTATATGAAATATTCTCGTCCAATGTTTAGATGACAAATTGTTGTACTTCTGTTAGTCTTTGTACTAGAAGTACGAATTTTTTTGTTATAATAGATAAAAGTAAATTGTTTTTTCAGTAGTTTGGAAAAGATAAACGAACGTTCGATTATTTGATATATTTAGAAGCTCTAAGCTAAAATGCGCAGCTGCAGTTCAATGCAATCGCGATCGATCTCTATCGAAGGCCCAATTAACGTCGCGTAACGTACGACTCTGGCTATTGTCCCTGCACTTCCGTTCCTTCTACTATTTTTTTTCTTTTTTTTGTACGTAAATCCTGTAGTTTTAGAACCAGTTTGAAGTGATTTCCTACAGAAACTACGTAAAATTCAAGTTAACCATTTTAGTTTATCCGCGAGTGTCACTTTAAATAAATGTAAATAAATATTAGATTTCTTTTACAAATCTATTTACAACCTTTATTGAACAAAATATATATAAAATAGAAGAATTTATCTATAAAAAAATTGAGTAAGATGCAAAGTCTACAAACTACCCTATTCAAAAAATGTCACACCAATGAATTACCGAATCTTTTTTAACAAGCGAAAACCATCCAAACACGCAAAGAAAAAAACATGCCCCGGTAAGTGCGACAGAAGTATAAGGCTGGCCGCCATCGAGGTTCGGCTGGGTATAATGCAGACGTTACGATTGTGTCGCGCTGGTGGGGGAAGCGCCACCCTTCGGCTCTCTCGAGGGCCTCCTCGGGCCATCCCAGAGAGTCAATATTGGCTCAGCCATCCCCCTTCGCGTCAACCCCTCGGCCGGGCGTTTCCGCCCTTCGGCAGCTGCTGTCGCCCCGCGACTCCCCCGAAATGCCCCGTTTTTCCCTTAGACACGCGCACGCGCCATCTTTGCCTCTCGCTCTATTTTATCCCCTGTCCCCGATCCTTCTTCTACCATGCGCCCGCGGAAGCACACGTGGACGCAAACACTGCTCCTCTCTTAGTTCCGTTTATTTTTGGTTGCGTGCCGAAAACGCCCCCTTTACTGATAACGGTCGATCTGTTCGTAATGGCGCCTTTTTGTTCTTCCAGTAGCGAATAAAACTCCCTTATAAAATTTAGAAACGAGAAAGAGTACATTTTTGGGAGGAAGTATGTAAAAATTTGTTCTATGTAAAGTTGAATTGGTGATAAACTACTGTAATTAGTGAATTTTCACTGAAAATTAGTGGAAAGAGCCTCGCGATCTTCCAATAATTTTAGTCAAGTTTCACTAGTTCAGATTTAGAAGATCAATAAATTCTATGTCAATAAAATTTCTGCAATTCTTTAAGCCAACACAGTAAAATAGCATTTTAAATCGACCAGCGCCGTAATCATCATTGGAGATAATTTTTCATCGAACCATCGGACAGAAATAAAAGCAACGCTTCTACATCACGTGCATAATAAGATAGAAAATAAATGAATAAAACGGTCATTCATTCTCTAAATTTCACGCAGAGAAATGTTCACTAATTTAAACAGTGATTATAGTGTTTACTGATTAAATAGAAAACTTTTAGTGGGTCGAAATAGAAAATTTTTATAAATGTCAAACTTTGTTTTTCACTGAATGAAAAATGAAATTCTTACTTATAATTAAACAGTGACTGTTGTTTTCACTGATGCACTTATCCATTCAGTGAATACTCACTTTAAAACAGTGAACGGATGCTCACTATCGGAAATGGCGAATATTCACTGAATGGAATTTAGAGAGCATATATATAGGAGTATCATTATACACTGTCCAAACAAACTTGCGCGTACGCTTTGTGGCGACAATCGACTTGGGCCTCCTCCCCGTTTGATAAGAAAAAAAGCTTCTCCGTTCGCAGAACACATCAAACGCACGAGGCGCTTGGCGCACGTGGTACTGGCCGCTCCGATAAGGATTGTTCAATAAACACAGACGCATCGCGCGAAACCTTTCGTGATACCCGGTAATCTTCTCCCTCGGCTCGATAACAAAAAGGAACGGCGTAAAAAAAATGGAAGATCGGGCGGGGCCTCGCGCAGCTTCTACGTATATAAAAGTCGTGACTTATCAGCGTCGAGAAACGCAAGCTTGAATTATTGTGCACGTATGTATTTACATCTGACGTCATCGCGGATGTTTTTTATTCAGCGGAATAGAAAGCCGTATTTGTCGTCTACGAATATTTCGTGACATAGATCGATGTTTATAATTGTAGAAAAATGCATTTGTTTAAATTATTCCGTGGAGCTGACAAAAAATTGGTCTTTCTATATATACCATTCTTGCGAGAATAGATCATCGCAGAATTTTTGATAATACATATAATTCGTTGCATGAAAAGATACTACTTTCTAATGTATAAACTTTAGCGGAATGAAGACAATTGTCAATATAAAGTTTTTTTAATTTCTAGTGTCTACAAAGTTTTTAAAGTTTAATCACGTTAGAATGGGGGAAATAGTAGCGGCTGATAAACGTAAAAAAAATTTTGATTCAGCAAACTAAACCATCGAAGCAACTGCTCTGGCGGAAAATCCACTTTGGCGTTTCAGGGTCGTTCGTTTACACAGAAAGAGCAAAAGAGAGAAAAATCATGTGAGCGCACGCGCGCCTGCAGAGGAAGGAAAAACCGCCGCCTGTACCCTCGGAAAGTTCGTGGTTGGGTACATTAGCAATGTTTTGTTTGCATAAAGGGGGAGAGAGACAGAGGAAAAAGAGGAAGAGAGCTGAGCCATTACTGCAGGCACTCGCACTGAAACCCCACGGCACTCACTCACCGACGCTGACTTTTTGCCTCGGACTACTTAGCCCGAAGTTGGCTCCGTAATGGATTGCACTATAGTCACGAGATAGGAAAAGGCACCCCCGTTCAGCCTTCGGAAAAGTCGTATTTTTGGATCTACGGGCGTGCGAGAGGAAAAGGCTACTCAAATGTTAATTATCCACGGAAAATGAACACATGTAAGTATAGCATGCTCAAAGGCAACCGATATTTTAATAACATTTTAATAATTTTAATAATATTTTGAGAATTCATTTTTATTTTTTAGTACACATTTTCATTTTTCACGATTTTTACTATAAGTGATAAGTTGTGAGCATTAAATCATCTCTACGAATTAACGTTAATCGTCATTTATGATTTACGCAACAGATTAGATAATAAAATGAATTAGCGAAAGATTTACTTTTCTTTCTTCAAGAAGATCGAAGTGTCATAAAAAGCAAACGAATGTAAATATTAGTTTAAGATTATAAGGAGCTCAATTTCGCTTGATGAATCATCAAGGCAAAAAGGAGCTTAAATTACATAATTCTTGTCCTCCGTAAGAATTCCCCTTTTAATCACGCTAAAATCCTTTAAAAAAAAAAGAGCGATAAAAGATAACGAGGGAAAAGTAGCACGCCGAACATTTCTGCTTACGGCATATACCAATTGCGGCGTATACGCAGAAGCAAGAAAAAAGTCGCGACAGCATCGATTTCGCCGGCGAGACGCCGATAAGAAAGATGCTGAAGAGGTGAGGCGCGCTGGCGCCGCTAAACCTCCTCTTTTCCCCTATCTCCCATTACCGTCGCGCAGTAGGTAAACAAGCGCCGCGCGGAATCGCCATTCTGCGCTCGGGATATTAAATGATATGCGCACGCGCCGGCGGAAAAATAAGGACTGATGCGCCAAAAAAAAAAAATAAGTGACTTTTACTTTTTACACTAAATTTAACTGTGATATTGGAAGCCATTTTAACTTTCCGAATTTACAGTAGAATCTGCTAGAAATGCCAAATCTATACAAGCACGGAGAGAAATGTTAGAGTAAAAATTACTATGTGCCGTAGGAACAGTGGGATATACTCAAGTTATGCAAATTTTTAGTATGTTTTATAGTAAAAATCGTCATAGATCGAGTATGTCCCATTGTTCCTACGGAATGTAGCAATTTTTACTATAACATTTTTCTCCGTGTACATGGAAAGAAAAGTCTAGTAAAAATTACTGTACTATTTTGTAACGCAGGGGCAAACTTTACACATAAAAATTTTTACGAGTGATTTGTCGAGTCTGCCCTGGGATACAAATGAATCTAATAATTTTTACTAGACTTTTCTCTGCGTGTAGTATTCTGGAGAGTAAGATCTACTTTAGTCTACTTTACAGAACTGCCAAATCTGCAAATCTATTTTTCATTTTATAAAGATTTATACTTCATCTTGTTTTACAGAACTGCCAAATTTATTTTTCTGTTATTTACTATTTCATTATTTATCATTTTAAATTCTATTTCTCTAAAATCTACTTTAAGAAATGTTATTTTACTGATTTTGCAAAGTAGTTTTTACTCTTCCTATGTAGACTAGTAGATATTACTGTTACGAAACAATATGCAATAACTGCTTTTATTTTATTCAGTGTGGTGAACATGACTTTTATATTCTCCCTTCTACTGATGAATCAAAATAAACAAGACGTTCTGTTTTACTTTTGAAGACCCATGTGACACTGTTTTACATTATACCACGAAGTATGCAATCATTTCACTCTATAAAATTCCTTAATTTCATAAATTTAGAAAAACAAAGAGCGGCAAAATATAAGTTCTATTTATAATGTGTATAAAAAAATGTCTGAATCGTCAAAAAAAGTTTAATAAATGAGCAATGTTTGGTAAATTATAAAGTGAGGATACGAGCTGCATGACGAATTTAAAGTGAGCATCAGCAGGAGCGGAGAATGCGCCTAATCGACAAGCCTCAGAGGGCGCGATAAACGTGCCGCGGGGACTCGTTTTTTTTTTGTCGTTCGAGCGAGAGCATATGCTTGTTCTCTCCAGGCCCACGGACTCTCTTTTTTACACTTAACGAAAAACGCCCACCGCGACGCCCCCGTCCCCTGGGGCGCACTTCTTCGCGGCCCATAGCAACGAGCTTCCTATATCACGCACTAAAAAAAAAAGAAGAATTGTAAAACTTTTCTATATGGGAACGCAATCATAGACTGGACTTTCACATAAATATACATAGATTCATTTTTAATACTGTCCGATAAAATTTGTTACTTTTATGGTAATTTTTATTTGATTTTATTGATCAGTCTGGTCGCGTTCCCATACTACTTTTTATGTATAATACTTTTTTTTCAATGCAGAAAAAAGATGATCGCGTTTGCTGTGTATGTATTTATTACAAAAGCTTCTAATACGTTTCGACGCGAATTTTACGCGTTCGTTGTTGTAGAAACACAAAATGCTCGATTTGTAGGGTTTCGCATATGTCTTCGCAGTCAATATCGTTCGTAATACATTCGAATAGGAAAAGTGTAATTTATATGCCAGCAATTTAGCCTTCAATATTTCACTGCACGTTCCGTATAACTCTCACCATTTTTTGTAGGATTTCCTGTAATTAATATTCAATCCCCCCTTCGATCGATCAACGACGGTCTACACCCTTCGGCCTTCACATGATCAAACACAGGCTTATATACGTTTTTTCTACCTGCTCAATCGTCAATTGCCGGTCTTCATTTAATCAATCAAGAAGTCGTCGCTATACATACAAATTTACTTTATTTCTTCAGTTCATTTCAATTATCTTATTATAACTGTCCAACGTGTAGAGTAATACTAACGATAAATGACTTCTCAGTAAAAAATTGATTAACCCTTTAATGCCGCGCGTATCAGATATACAATAACTTAAATTTATATTTCCATGTTAATATATTTTCATTTTGTAATTTTTTTTTTAGAATGTTAGCTTGGAAGTATAAATAGTATTCGATTATTATATTTGTCTAATTGATGTAGTACCTGTGAAAGTTTGTTAATAAAAATAATTGTTTTAGTATTTTTTCTTTATTTCTATAGCACAGCTACTAAGAAAATAAAGAAATTACATTTAAGAACGAAGTGTCCGGCATTAAAGGGTTAAAACATTTTTCCCAGCAGTTGTATACATAACTAATAAAAAATAATGACAATTCGTTAAATATATAGAATATAATCGAACCCCCAGTTGGCCGCGAAAAACTGCATATCGCACGGTGAAGGGGAATAGGGGAGGAGAAAAAAGTATAAAGAGGAGCGAAACAAGGCGAAGACACGGTCCTGTGCGCCTTCGACTCCGATGTCTATGGGAATACACACAGAAGCCATAAAGAAATTCGATCCGCGTACCCCGTGGCGTGAGTCGCGCGCCTGCCGCGGTGGTGCTTCCCACTTCCTTCCCGGCCGGTCGCGCGCGCCCGCGAGCTGCTGAGGTCACCGCGGGGGATGCGCCCGTCCGGTCAATGTCGCTTCGGCTCCCTGTCGCATTCTCCCTTTTTTTTCAATGTCCAATGTCACCGTTGCGTATTCAGCAAATAAAATGAGCAGTTGATGTAGTACAGTGAAAATGCTGTTTGGATTTTTTTTCTTTAATGAAAGGCGATTTTGGAGACCATCGCGGACTGCGCATGAATCTTCTTAGTTACGATTTCGTTTAATTTAATTAACATTTTGAGGCGTAATTATATTAAAAGTTTTGTATAAGTTTTACGTACTATATTGCCATTAAAGTTTCTTAGATCCGGTGAAATGAATTATCATTACCATTAGCAATATAAATAAATGATCAGAATTTAAATAATATTAATTTACTAGTCTATTAAAGAGTTAAATAATAAAATAAGCTTGTTTTTTTTTTTTAATAAAAAAAAAGAAGCTATTTGATATGGCGAAACATAAATATATTTATGATAGAAAGATAAATGGCTATTAACTTTTTAATTGATACCCATTTAAATTGACTGCGCGGAGTCTCAGCTATTAATCGCAAAGTAAAAATATATCGCGCGGAATAATTCATTCGTTAATACCGGTAATTAGTAAATTGCATCAATTACACCTTGACACGCGGGCTGCAAAACCAAATGGAATCAAGATAAACTTTACGATGAACGCAGACATCGAATTAACGTCACTCCCACTCCCCACTTTCGAGCCTGTCACACACAGCTTGGCTCACCTGGCGTAGATCATCGTGCGTTTCCTTTCCAAAAACTCAAAAAAAAATAGAAAAAAAAAAACAACGTATCTCGCGGGTGATCCCTGGGGACTACGGGGGAGGGGAAAGTGTGTCGCCCGCGGAAGACACGTCACGCGTTACGCCAGGAGTCTTAACGCGCTAACTCGCTGTCGGATCTAAAATCGGATCTGGAGCAACGACCTTCGGAACAACACGAACCCTACGTGTCGCGGGCGTCGGCTATCTCCGTCTCGCTCGCACTCGCACACGCGCGGCCTGGTGGCTCGCTCGCGCGAGAGGAATAAAAGTTTCGGCCGATCTCGACGAAAATTCACGATGATCCGCGGCAGCCTACACCCGCGACTCGCGCTATTTACACCGACGCGAGGTATACGCGCGAGTTTCTTTTTTATCGGTCGGGAGGAAGTGGAACTGCGACACCGGATTTACGAGCCTCGGTGGGGACTAATTGACTTTTTCCGTTGCAATAGAAATTTTTAAGAGATTTTAAAGTTTAAAAAAATTAATATCAAGGTGCTTATTTATAGTTTACTGGAACGTACACTGAAAAAAAATTGTTAATTTTAAGCAAACATTTATTCCAATAGTACTTATCAAATATTTTATTGAGTCAAAAAATTATTTTTTTGAAACTACTAAATTTATTTAGAAACAAATAAATTCATTTAGTTTTAACGAAAGTATTACTTGATCCAAAGAAATATTTAATGAGTACTATTGAAGTAAATTATTTCCTTAACATTAACAAAATTTTTTTCAGTGTACGAATAACTGCCCTTCACTGTATAATTAAAAAAAATATATGTATAGTTTAAAGAAAGTACTCTCTAAATTTCATTCAGTGAAATTTTCGCTAAATTAAACAGCGATTATCATGTTCACTGATTAAATAAAATTTTAGCGGAGAATTATTTTGTTTTTCACTATATGAAAAATGAAATGTGCACTTAATTAAACAATTATTGTCGTTTTCACCGATTAAATAGTGATATTTCACGTATCCATTCAGTGAATATTCACTTTAAAACAGTGATCTGATCCTTATTAACGGAAGTATAGTAAATATTCACTGAAAAACGATGAGCATTCACTGAATGGATTTTAGAGAGTATAATTATGAAAAAAAACGGTCACTAATATATTTAATTAGTACAGAATTATTTGGTGTAAAATAAACACTATTGTACAAAACTACTTTAATTAAAATAAATTTTTAGGTATCACGTAAACAAGCATTCGGATTTTAAAGAGTCAAATACAAAAGCATAATATGTACAATAGATTTAGAAAAATGTATTTTCGCAATCTCGTGCACTTTTCAAAACATCGTCAGCAACGTGAACGGCGAGGAAGCCCAGCGGTGGGTCAGATCGGGCCTCGTTCGCATTGCACCGCAGCTTGTCGTGTGGGCGGCGGCATCTGTTTATCCATATAACCCCCCATAATGGCTTCTCTATTTACGAAACGCGCGGTTAACGAGCCCGCCGGGCTTTTCCCCAGCGAGTACAGCGGAGGCCCGTGTAGAGTAGGAGGGCAATTATTTGTTTTCGAGAACGTGTTTGACAAGCTGCCGACTCGCCCTTTTCGACTTCACTAATTTTTCCATTCCGAATCCAAAATCCTCGCGTCTGTTGTTCCAAGGAGCCGCCGGCCACTCGACTTTTCGACCTACCCCGCCGGGACTTCAAAGCCCTACCCTCCAAATCCTTTTCACGAGGAACTGACTTTTCCGGAGGGCAAATATTTTTCGACGGGCGCGCGGCGTTTCCTTCTTTTTCTTTTATGGTTTTTTTTTTCGCGGATTTTCGCTTTGTTCGGCGGAGATGCATGGACGGAGAATTGGTACTCACTTGTGCTCGGAGGCTCTGTCACGTTGCCGGCGATTCTTGAACCAATTGCTGACCTGCGTCGTGGTGAGTCCCGTCGACTCGGCGAGTTCCTGCTTCTCTCGTGGCGACGGATACGGATTCGCCTCGTACCACTTCCTCAATACCAGCCTCGATTTCTCTTTGAAACAATACGACGTCTCCTCGCCGTCCCATATCGTCCGTGGCAAGGGGAATTTACGCCTCACCCGGTACTTGCCTTGTAAATTACAAAATTCCTCCGTCACTTATTTTCTTTCACACATAAATCTCCATTTGTTAAGATATTATGTAAAATATACTTTGAATTCTAATAATATTCGTAATTTTTATTCTATGTATACTCTCTTGATCTTAAAATGTGAAATTCATTTGGAAAATGTTGAATAGTGACAAATTTTGTGTAAAAAATCGTTCACACATTTAGCACATGATCGGCTTTTTAAGTATGCAATGAGGGAAAAGTCTAGTAAAAAATATTATACCCTTTTGTAACGAAGGAACAGACTTTACAAACCAAAAATTTTACTATACTTTCTAATAAAATTTTTGATTCGTCGAGTCTATCCCTTCGTTACAAAATGGTATAATAATTTTAAATTTATAAGAAGGGTCAGACTCGACAAACCAAAAATTTTACTATACTTTCTAATAAAATTTTTGATTCGTCGTAGTCTGTCCCTTTGATACAAAATAATACAGTAATTTTTACTAGACTTTTTTCTCCGTGGACATTGAATTACTGATCACTAAACAATATTCACAAAACTTAATCTCACGTTATTGGAAAAATAAAAGAAGCAGAGGGCAGCAAACAAACAAAAAATAAAATCAGCTCGTTAAAAATACTAACCAACGGCGCCGAGTGGCCTGCCGCGTAGCCTCTCCGCCTCGATGTAGTGCGCCTTAAGCCAGAGTAGCTGGAGCTTCGTGTGATTGTGCGAGTTGAAGTTGTGATTCTCCAGGATGTGATAGAGGTCCTTGAATTTTCCGTGGTGGAAGGCGACGACCGCCTGGGCCTTGAGGACGCTTTCGTTCTTCCTTAGCTTGGGGCAGTCTGGCAGGGACCAGAGGAATCGGTCCAGTCGTTCCACACTGCCCGCCTGCTGCAGTACCTGAACAGACGACACCATCGTCTTCATAGACGATAGACAGGGGGGGCACACTGTTAGTCGGCAGAACTCATCCCGCTCTCCTCTTAATCTAGTGTATCTTGTATATTATTTATATTCTTTTCTTTAAATCGACTAGTCTCTCAAATAAATTTTTTTTATTTATTTAACAGATTTGAAATTTTGATTATTTTACATGTGCGAGAATTGTTGTAGTCTATGTTTGTTTATGTCTGCATTTAAAATCAATGAGACAAAGAATTAATGCGAGTATATATAGTTTATTTATCGAACTATTAATTGGTGCGTGTGTTATAGAAAACGCTGTAATTTTTACATAAATATAAAAAAAAATTGTTAACTATGTGTAGAGATCAAAATTTCAAATCTGTAAATATAGCTTCACGAATATAGAACAATAAAAGTAAACAAAATTCTCATTTAAATTGTTTGTATAGTAAGCTTTCGACGAAATTATATCGCAGTCACATTAAACCCATTATACTTTTCAGATAAGTGTATCACAAGATAAACATTCCGTTAAGAACGAAACTAACGTTTCAAACGCGAAGCTCGTGTACTCCACTCGGACAATTCGCCATAAATTTAACACTGGCCAATTGGAAATGTCAGTCGGTCCCTTTCAACCGACACAAGTCCTATATATAACGGCTACACAGAAAATTTCCCGAGCACCATTGAATTTGGAAAAAAAGGAAGGTAAAAAAAATAAATAAATAAAATAAAAGAAAGAAATTGTCTCGCGGCACCGCGACAGCCTACGTAATAATGATCATGACTCAGAGATACAAGACAACTAGCTCCCACGCCATACGGACATTAAAATTTGCGAGCGCGACTCTGAAAGCAATCCAGCGGGCTTTACGAGCGCGCAGCGCGACCCGCTTGCCTTTGCTCCTGCAATTTCGCTATTTTTCGCCCAGCGACTGTTTCTTTCTTCCCCTCTCTTCTTAAAGCTCTCTCTGTCCGTGTGGCGAGGGCAAAAGGAGCGAAGTTTTTTAGCCGTGCACACACGCAACAAAAAGAAAACACTACGCAGCCAGTGAATTATTATTTCAATCGGAATTCGCTTTTTTTCTGCCGTTTGATGAGAACAAAAAAAAAAGAAGGTAGTCACCCCTTTTTTCATACGATTATCATGTATACGAAGCTGAGCGGAAAGCACAAAACAACACATAGAAGTGGCACGGTGCGTTCGCGGAAGCGTTGCAGCGCGGAGTTTCATCGCCTTATTGATTGTGCGAGTGTCGATCGTGCGATATATTCGGGAGCTCAACGATAGCCGAGAGGTGGGTGTGAGCGATAGCGTTCGTTTATCGAAATTGCGAGGCGAACGGAGCAGCGCGCGTATCTCGCAATTTCATCTCTGCGACGAGGGGGCATGTTTATCTCCGTTGCGTTTATAAGCGTGAGCTGCTAAAATATACTGGTGCGATTATTATACACTTTGTGCGGGGCTCTAGAAAATCAGAACCGAGAATTATTGTCGATAGGAGACGGCGTGACTTTTGACGAATGGAAGCGTAAGTGGATTTGACTTTTCGTAGGTGCGCGTGGGTGTCGAGGAAGAAAGAAAAAAAAATGGGAAAAACCACGTGGGCTGGGTCTGAACGTCAGGCGGCTGCAGCGCGCCGAATTTACGGAGAGCAGTGTAAAGCACGTCTCGCTCGGAAATAAAGCGTGGGCTGGGCGGCATTTTTCACGCCCGCCGTGGCTTTATTTACCCGGCGGATTTTTTCGTCGGGTCGTCGCCTCGAGCGTCCCGAATAAAACGCGCGTCGCGGATAATTTCGGCTGACGCGAATCTCGAGAGCGAACGAACGGACGGCGCGCGAGCGTTACATTTTTCTGCGTTGCCCATTGAAGATGTTTTTGTTTTCTTTTTTTTTTTTAGTACACAAAATTTTTCCTGTTTTTGTTTTTCTGTCGGGGAAGCAGGAATCGAGATTAATAAACTATTTATGAGAATCGATCGTTGCCATTAAAATTTGGCAGTATGTTGTTCTAAAACGATCTGAGGTATTGTCATTTTTTGGCACGGTATCTTTAGTGTATTATCACATAAACACTATTCAAGCATGAAGCGATTATTACGAAAAGTATTACCAACGAAGAAACATTTTGCTTTTGTGTATGCTCGGATTGTTTGATGCTCTTGAAGTATCAGCACAATTTGCATCTATTATACGCTTTTAAAGAAGCATTTGCAATTAGTGTATAGATCAAAGTGACAGAATTATAAAAGTGTACGCAAAAACAGAAAAGTTTCTTCGAATGCGCGTGAAATAAGCTTTCAAAACAAATAAAAATGTCAGAAATAAACCTAAATTCTGGAGAAAAACGAGCGATTCTTTTTGCTACTTCACGTTTGAACGGTGATTCTTTTTCGTCGCGGCTATCGCAGTTACAGTTTAACAGAAGTTATACACGACAATATCGCGTTACAAATTAGCCCGATAAAATGGAGATGCTAAGTATATATACCGTTGCCCGACAACAGAGCACCATCCCATCGTCTGCTTCTCTGTATTAGAAATAATACACTAGGCACAAAATTACGTAGCCACGAGAGCTATCACACCGGCGTCCCAACTCAGCGATTACACCGATATGCACTTGGAAACGACTATTTTACTGCATTCCACGCGCGCAACGGCAATGTTTTCATCGGCAAGACTCTTCTCCGCGATCATTACGTAAAAGCTCGCGAAACCGCTCATTTTTCTCCTCGAATTAACCCGCGCGACTAGCTAACGGTCAAGCATCGCCTTCAACGACAATGCCCAAACGTCGGCGACTCTAAAGCGTGTAAAAGGGCGCACGAAGTACGTAAAAGCAAGAAGTAAGTACCTCGCAGACGCATGCGACCTGCTCCTGCGTGAATCCGAAGCTGGACACTTGGCCGTTGGCCGCGACGGCCACCGGGCTGTCCTGCAGACTGTAACTCGCCGGCTGGCCGTAAGGCCCGGCGTCGATCGCCGACACGCCGAGCGAGTTCGGCGTGCCCTGGGGGCTGTACTCGCTCTGGGGCGGTGGCAGCTGGGCCGCCGCCTGCTGGCCGCCGGGCGCCGCGCCGGACTTGACTACCATCGCGGAGGCGCCCCTGTAGGCCACCATCGCCTCGTTGTCCGGCGCCAACCTGCCCATGGCGGTCGACCTTCTCTTGCTGGCCTCGATCATCCCCGAGAGCGCGCTCGGCGCGGAGGCTCCCTACATGCGCGAGCCGCCGGCTATTTTTGGGGGCCGCGGACCGGTGCGAGCGCCAGTGGCGCACCTCCTCCTCCTCCTCGCCGCGGATGTGCAGCAGCTCACGTCGCCTCCCGGTGCGGGCCGACCCGCGGCATGCCCTCGGCGTCGATCGGAAGTCCGCGCGCGCACACCGCGGCCTCTCGTATTTCTAGATGCGGCGGCGCTCGCCCGCGCCCGCCTAATTATAGCCTCGCGCGCGGCTAATTTTAGAGGCCGCAGCGGAGAGCGCGGCCCCCGAGCTCGCTAAGAGCCTCCCGAGCGCGCACAGCTGGACGACTCGAGCACGAGGCGGATATGGCCTGCGGGCCCGTGCGATAACACACTGGCGGCTTATCGCGGGGGCGAGCCGCCCTCCCGCGATCCTCGCACACTGCGCTCCGCGTCACTCGCTCCTCCGGGGCGGGCGTCCGGGTCGCGCTCTTCCCGAGCTCCTCCGAAGCCCCGCCGGCGGACTCCCACGCACTGGGGGTGTGTGCGGCGCGTCGGGGCGAAGACGTTGGCGCGGTCGGCACACGCGGAAACGGCCGTCGGAGCTTGGCCTCGCGGGTCGGGAGGTGCGGGCGGCTCTCCGGGTCTGACGGCGAGAGGTTCCACCGCTCGGGCGCGCGATTCCGAGTCGACTGACTGACCGAGCGAGCGGCGCGGGAGCGGCGGCGGCGGCGCGAGCGAGCGGAGACGGGGGCGCGCGCTCATTGGCCGGGGCGGGGCCTGCGTCGCCGTAGAGCCCGGACGGGCCGCTCCACTGGCCCACCCGGCCACCATGTCGGCGGGGGATTGGCGCTGGCGAGGACACGCCCAGCGGGTGACGAGGCTCACCCTCTGCCCCGCGCCGCCGGGAGAGAAGCGCGGCTATAGGCGCGGCTTCTTTTTAACGAGCCGCCGCTGCCGCTCGTGTGCATGCGCCGGTGACTCCTTCTCTCGTCTCCTCTCCGGCGCGGCCGATTTTTCCGTCTTTCTCGCGGGGGGCAGGGAACTGCGGCGCCCGCGCGATGGCAGAGCGAAAAGTCGCGGCTCCTTTCGCCAATTTGACTGGAAAAGTCTGCGCGCTTTTGACGGCGCAGTCTGTGGCGGGGGCGAGGGCTCTTTGTTCTCGGGTGCTCGGTGCTTTTGTAACTTGCTTTGAGGAGGTTGATTGAATCGAATAGCTTTCTCCTGGATAATATACTTTGTATTTTCTGAATGAATTCATAGTTATTTTAGATGATTATTATGTCTCGGATAAATTAAATTGAATGCATTTTCTCTTGAATATATACGTGGATGTGCAGAATAAAATGTACTTAAGTAATTTGTGGTTTATTGGTCAGTCAGATTTATTTAAAGAAGATTCAAATGAAAATAAATTTTAATTTAACATACACCTGTTTAATAAATGTATTACGCACAGGTTTCTTATATAATCTTTATTTTTTTATTTATATATATTTTTACAGCTTTTTACTTGATATAACGCAAGAGATAATAAAGTAATTTTAATAAATAATTCCTTATATGCGAATAAATTAATTAAGTTGCTTATTTACTTCATTTCGGCGGATTAAAAATTCCTTGATTACAAATTTAGATATAAAATTAATTGAATATAAGATAATAAAAACTAAAAACTACTAAGGGAAGCTTTAAACTGTCCAAATTAAACAATAGATGTTCTAGATCCAGGCAGTGACTCCATATTTTGGTTGACAATGCTGCTCAATTGTACACTAAAAGAAAAAAATGAATAAAAATTATTAATGCGATTAGAAACGAAGTGACCCTCTTGAAAAGCGAGAAATTTGAGTGTTGAAAATAACAATTATTAGTACTCAAAATAGCAATTGTTAGTATTAAAATAGTGATTTTTAAAATTTCAGACTTCACTAAAAATTAATATTTTTCATTTAAACACTCTCACTTCGTAAGACTATCATTCTTTTTCTAACCACAACAGCAATTTTATTAAGTTTTTTCTCTCAGTGTATACCAAATTAATGCTAAATTCTTCAAGTTCTTAAAAAACGTTGTATATCATGTATAGTAGAGCGCAACGCTCGACATGACATAATCAATTATTGTGCCTTCACAGGCATTACCTTTTGAATATATATTCAAACTTAAAGGACGCCCATTTCACTTTTGCCCTCGCGGAGGAAGGCTTGAGACTCCTTTTCTCGGCGAACGTCAAAAAAAGCCCCGAGACGTCGAGGCCCGCAGAAGGTCGCGCGGATGGGCCGATCCTTTTGAAAGGACCGCTTTTCCTGCGGGTCCCTGTGAAGCCGATCGCGCGGGCAGGCACACGTGTGCGCTCCACAGTGACAGGGCCCCCGTCCCACGTCAATCACGCGGCGCGGCCTCGCGGAGGCCCTCCAGGCCGCTAAACAAACGACGTCCTTGTTGTACTTCGCTCGCGGCTCTTCCGAGTCCTCGACGAATCTGGAAAAACAACGGGCGAGTGCGCGCCATATTCTCGGCGCATGAAAATTACAGGAAGCAACCCTAATGTTTTCAGGAAAAATATCGAACGAGGGTGGCTCGACTTCGCCGCGACGGCGTGTCCCTCTAATTATAAAATGTTTTAATTCCGATGAGTTTTCGTTGCGTGTAATTATAAAACAAGCGAGAGTGATGTCTAAATAAAAAAGAAGCGAGAATGTATAAGTAATAAGGTGCAAATTAATTTGAAAAAGGGGAATTAATTACTTATAGCGTATATAACTTATTAATATTTATGAAAATTATAAATTGTATATATAAGATTCAAAGCGCGTTGTAGACGCGTCGAATCAATTTTTGTTTTTTTTTCTTTTGGAAGTCATTTCGTGTACACTCAAAGTTATTCATTAACAATTTTTCCATCTCGATCAATTTCATATATAACGAGAAAACGATACTTTAATTTGAGATCTTTTACTATTACTTCGACCCTTTTAAGATTAAAACACATTCATACAGGGTGATTACATATTCTGTTGAATAAAAAATTATAATAGTAGATTTTTAACATTTATTTATTTAAAATACGGCGCATCATCATTTGTACGCGCAGTTACGTTGAAATTATTAACAAAAAAAAAGACAGCAGGGCGCAGAAACCGCAAATGGAAGCCACTGAAATCGAATTACGAGAGCAGGCTCGAAAATAAAAGAGCCATCGGGATCGGGAGCAACACCGGTAGCCCACACTTATGGCTATGAATTATGGGCGGCTCTCTGGGAGGACAAAGAACTATTTTCCCATCGGCGCGAAGGCGCAAACCCTCGTAACAGCTCGATAATGGCGCCGGCCGCACCCCCCGTGGTCCATTACAAAGTTGTCGCTGCTCGATTCTCGCGTCTTTTTTCGGCAATCCCCCCGTCGAGCTGCGAATCCGAAAAACCATAATGCGGATCGAGCACGGGCCACTTTTTCACGTCGACATGTCGTCGACGCGCCGAGCATGCCACAATTTCTATAGAAGCCTGCCTCAGTTCAGACTCAATTTCTGCGGCTGCACCGACGAACGGATAGTTAAATGCGGATTCGTACAGTTCGCTCGAAAAACTTATTGTGTATAATGTACCCTCCAGAATTTCTAATATATAGTGGTATATATAGTACAATATTGATCATGAAAATTGTGAGAAATTTTATTTATTAAAGAAAATCGGGACAAGATGCCACATAAAGCTGTATATTGCTATAATGCTATAATTTTTGTGATTGATTTAATTTTTTCTGAAGATTCTTGTGGAATTGCTAGAAACTTAAATTTCTTAGATATAAATAAAATAAATATAAGTAGTTAATGATGTATACAATAGTTTTTTGAAAGTGAAAAAATTAAGTACAAGTTCTTTTTGGTACTTCAATTTTTTCAAATATACTATGCTTCTACTCGTGAAGGAGAATATAGTAAAAAAATTTAATTCATCTTTTACAACGACTGAAATAAAATTCAATCAATTTTACGCAATTCTTAGCAGAATTGGGGACTAAAGGTAACTTGTGGCGGTTACTGTACAGAGTCGTTCGTGAAAATCTCGGGGAGCAGAAGTCAAGCGCTGCGCGTGGAGAGCGACAATGAGCTGATCGTCATTGTCGCGTGCACAAAGCCGAGGAACGAGGAAAGAGAAAAAGGTCCCGCGGCGCGTAAAGGCAAGTGAGCAGCAGCGAAATTCCCATGTAAAGACTCGTCCCGCACGGGGCGCCAATAAAGGGCCGGAATTGCCGCACGGACCCCATGCCGCGAACCCCGAATGGTCCGTGTAATTGCCACCGAGTGGCGGAAGTGAAACACTGGGTACTCCTCATATATGTATACTTGTTGATCCGATTTTTTTCGCAATTTATGCTTTCGTTTGCGTTTTTTTTTTTTGGGGGGGGGATGAAAAGAAGACACTTTTGTAAAGACGGTATATATTATATTATTTTGATAACAATAATGCGCAGGGCTCGTAAGAGGTGTGAACACTGGGAAAAATTTTTAACGTGAATATTATATATATTTATACATGGACATTATGAACTTTACTTCTTCGAGCCACTGCCACCCTTTGGAGATTCTTTTTCCTTACATTTTACTGAGTCCGCGCAACTTTGTATTTCTTTGAGTTCTTTTTCCAAGATCTCCATTCGTTTTTTTTTGTCCTTAATCGTGGAGTACTTATCGTCGCATCCCTCTTTCTTTTTTTCTTCGAAAACGCCGCTTGTTCCGAATGATCTCGTTCCTTCTGACCTTGACGACCTCGGATTATCTGCAGTTAATACAGAAGAAGTCATTAAAGCTCTTTAACGACACGGGGAGAAATATAATAAAAATTACTATATTCCGTAGGAACAGTGGGATATACTCGACCTATGACGATTTATACTATAAAACATACTAAAATATCCTATGTAGGTAGCAAAAATTGCTATTTATATAGTAGAAATTGCTATGTACATAAGAATTTTTAATATTTTTTATAGTAAAAATTTTCATAAGTTGAGTATATCCCACTGTTACTACGGAATACGAACAGTCTTATCAAGTGAGAATTTTATATATGCAAAATAGTAATTTTTAGTATCAGAAATTTAAAAAATTATTATTTCAATACTAAAAATTATTATTTTGAGTGCTAATAATTGTTATATTTCATACTAAATTTCTCGTTTTCAAGACTGTCACTCCTTTCCTAACCATAATAGTAATTTTTATTAAATTTTTTTTCTCAGTGTAACATTTCTCAATTGAAATTTGTAGTAAATTCCTACGCGTAAAAGGTGTGCTCGATTTTTTCAGAAGACCGTAGGTGGAGAAGCTTCTACGCTCAGGCTCTCGGCTGCCTCGACCGCAATCGCCGCCGGGGCACTTCTGCAGCCTATTGGAGCCGGGACAGCCGCGCTTCCACGGCTCATTGCCGCTGCACTTGGGCCTCGCAGATCTGGAATCGCCGAAGTGTGGCTGCTCCATCGAGGCACCCCCGCGACCAGTCAGGCTCCTGGATCGACGTCTTTTGGTACCATTCTGGTTCCCTGACCGCGAAGCTTTGTCGAAATTCGGACTCGCTTAGCGAAGCTTCTCCCAGGGAGTTTGACTCCCTCATCGACTGATGGCTGACCGAATCCTGCCTCGACTCTGACGATCGTCCGCACCCCGGGCAATCCTCATTTTGTTCCGCTGCTTTTTGGCCTACGCAGATCTTCTTACCTTCGGTCCTTGAACTGGGAACTTCCTTCAGGCCCTTACCTCTGTCTTTATCCCTATGTTAATTCCAAGGGAGTCTCAGAAGACAATATTTATAAATTTTAATTACAACTATTGTTGTTAGAAAAGGAGTGATAGTCTTATCAAGTGAGAATTTTTTACATGCAAAATAGTAATTTTTATAGCTCCTAAAATTTTAAAAATTACTATTTCAATACTAAAAATTGCTATTTTGAGTAATAATTGTTACTTTCCATAAAAATTTCTCGCTTGTCAAGGCTGTCACTCCTAATTACAATAGTAATTCTTATTAAGTTTTTTCTCTCGATGTAAAAGTTAGTTAAAATACATAAATGATGCGGTTAATTTTCCGGCAGGGTGTGTATGTTGAATTATAAGTTTTGTAGACTCTATTTATTAAAGAGTGTGAATGGTTTTGAAGCCCGTCAAATATGAAAATAAATTACCTAACGCTCGAATCTTTATTATTCGTGGCGGACGAGTGAAACTCTGTGATCCGAGGCTTTTAACTGTCTCGACTAAACCTCCCTTCGGTACTGAATTCATCGCGAGCGAACTCAAGTTTCTGGAGGAGGCACTGAAGGCGTTTCGCCGATTGTAGCCCAGAGGATCGTTCATTTTGGCCATGGGAGACTTCACGACGTAAAATTTGGCCGGAGTAGAGTAAAGGCCGGTCGGTTTTGCCTGTGAACGCTGGCCTTCCGCCAGAGTCGCTTCGGTCGATTTCGGCTGCGGACTTGCCTCTTGCTCTGGAGTCTCCCTGCTACCCGGTTCTGAGGCAGGATTCGCATAATTCGGCTTTCCGGTCTCACAGATCTCTTTCTGTTATTTAAGTTTTCGATAAACGTAACGTCAATATTCCACGAGCTTTATACACTTCGCTTTCACTTTAAACTTAAAATATTTTTTTCATTCTCTGTTTACACCTGATGTATGTAAAACTTCAACTGCACTGAAAAGAAGTTCAGTAATGTTTCAATTGATATTGAATTATTTCAACAGTTCACCTGCCACCATCGAATGAAACTTGGTTTTCTTTTAACTTAAACAAAAAGTACAAATAATCTCATCAGTACTATGGTAAGTATAGAAATTTCATGTGGTACCGCACGATAAACCTTTTTGTATACGCTAAATCAGCTGGAGTAAAGTGAATTCGAATTTTCACTTTAATTTATTTATAGCAAAATTAACTTCCTTGACGGAATAAAATAAAGTGATTTCTTTTTTAGTTTTAAGTACAAAGAAAGGTAGGACTTAACCTGCAATATGCCACTCTACCTTAGAGTAAATTTTACTCTACAATAGGAAAAAAGTAGAATCTCTTTAAAAAAAGATAGATAAAAAACTTATAAGAAATTCTCTTTCTTCAGAAAAAAGGAGAAACTTCTTTTCACTTTTTTTCTATCAGTGTAGAATGAATTTAAATCACTCTATTCATGTAGAGTCAAATTTGACTCCAATAAACTCCAATAGAGTCAAATTTATCTTTACGAGTGTTTTACTATTATAAACTATACAAAAGTGAAACTTGACTCGAACCGTTTTACCGTGTAGCCATATGTCCGTGCCCAAAATTGTCCTGATCCACTATATTTATAGTTAAATGAAGCTCTGATCATATTTGTCATTGCCAACTATTTCATCATTATAACAAATGTACATTTATGAATACAAATAAAGAGCTATTTATAAATTTTCTAATTCTTCGAAGAATCGCGAGTTATCTTAGCAACCCCAGCTACGAACCCTCTTCCCATTTTGTTTCCAGACCAAACAGAAGTTTTGAGAGTACGAAAAAAAAAATATGACAAACTTGGCGACAGTCCGCGGGAGTGGGTTCGGGGAAGCCATCCGCTCGCTGGGCCTTGTGTCTGGCGCTCAGCTGGCGGAGGCCCGTCGCAGTTTCGAGGGGCGGCTGCAGCGGCACCGCCACGTCCTCCCTGAGGACGACGAACTTGAGCTCGTTGACATTGAGGACGAGCGGCAGTGAGCCGGAGCTCAACTGCTTCCTCTCGGGCGGATTCTCGCGGGCCCACAAGTGCAGCAGGTTGTAGAAGCGATTCCGAGCGTCACCCAAGTGCAGCCTCGCCGTTTGATTCACCTGCGATTGGCGTTTGTCTGATTTACGGAATTCATCGGGTGGGCAAAAGTTGGTGGGTGGACTTTTCAGGAGCGTGGGGGTTTCGCTCACCAGGCATGACTGCGGGTTCGAGATGATCTGCTTTACGTATTGGCGGAATTGACTGCCTAACGCGCTGGCCATCATTTTGATACTTAATTGAGAATTTTGGATTGGATGAATTTTCTTTTTAAATTTTTTACATTAAACTGATAATTTTGGGATGTCGAAAGTTTGCCTGAATTACAGTTTATGATTTACATGATGAAAATTGACTGTCGATTGGAGCTACGTTCAATCATGGAGAATTCGAACGTGGCAATTGAATTAGATCGTATATATATAATATTGAATTGTCGTATTGCATTTATTTATTTTTTCGAATTTAATGTTCGTCGATGGGTTATAGCAATTTACGAGCGGCGAAAGAAGAGTAGGGAAGGGAACGAACGCGTTAGAAAAAGAAATAAAGCACACCGGGCGAAGAGGCGCGTGTTGTTCTGCGTTTACAGGACTCGTCACGCCGAAGCAGATCGATGCATCCATGGAAACCGCGAGCCAACGCCGAAAGAGAACGCGCGATAATTCATCTTTTTTCCCTCTACTAATTTTTTTACATATTTTATTTTATTGCGTTTTCATTATGACAAAATGCATCGACAGTTATAATATTTTCGCAAATTGCATGTAGTTTGGTTGATTAAAAATAAAAACTTAAAGATTATAAGAAACAGGTAAAATAAATTGTACTATCTAAAGTTGAAATAGTAGAAAACTACTATAATTAGTGAATTTTCACTGAAAATTAGTGGAAAGAGCTTCAGGATTTAAGTATTAGTGGAGTATCTTCCACTAATTTTAGTGAAGTTTCACTAATTCAATTTTAGACGGTAAGGATTATAATTTATAGTAATTTAAAATGTAGATGACTAAATGATTGTTATCTATTCACTAAATAATTATATAGAATTCGAGTGATTATTGCACTTTTGAGAACAAAAAATGTGATTATATACACAAAAGAAGGTATATATAATTCGAGATAACATATTGAAAGTGATGCAATAAAAAGATAATCAAATAAACTTCTTACTAATCTGAAAATGTGAAATTCACCTAAAATATGTGAATAGTGACATCGTTCACATATTTAGCATATGAACGACTTTTCACGTATTAAATGTCACTATTCACATTTTCCAAATGAATTTCACACTGTCAGATTTACATGGTACATTTTAAACAATTCACTGGACTTTTATTTACACGGAAAGAAATATTATAGTAAAAATTATTATATTCCGTAGGAACAGTGGGACATACTCGATCTATGACGATGTTTACTATAAACTATAAAATGAGTATATCCCACTGTTCCTACGGAACACAGTAATTTTTACTACAACATTTCTCTCCATGTAAGTTTCTTAATTCTTAATGAAACAATAAAATATTAAAAAATATCTTCAAGACAGTCATTAAAAGGCAGCAACAAGGCTATATTCGCATTATCCGCATGGAACTCGGAGCCCCTCGGAGCGGAGCTAAAATCAATCCGACAGCGAAGCGACGCTCCCGTATCAAACGGAACGGTACAATCGCCACAGGACGCTATCACCCGCGTCCAAGCGCGTCTATCTAATCCGGCTCAGCTCTAATTAATCGCGGGGAAAAGCGCGATCCATCCCACGGCCGCGGTCGATAATGATTCGGAAGCGCGGGGACCCCGAATATGCCTCGTGTCTCTCTTTTGAGCGAGCCGCGGCCATCCGAAACCTCGATGGGCGTATATGCTTTGCGGTAACGCGATATGTTTGCGTTCACTGAGCGCACACGCATATACGCGAGCACGTACATATCCATCTGTCCGGGGCGAGCGTCGAACGCGACGCGCGCTCTTTTTGCCGCGACGAGCTTTTGGGTGCGAGAGAGCCCGGATCTCGCGCAATTTCCCGGGAAATGAACCGAACGCGCACCACAAAGCAGCCATGGCTTTGCGCGCTTTTTCGAAAAATTTTATTCACACAAAAAAAACGCACAGTTTTCATTGGTTCGCAATAGTAATATATGCTAAATTAGAAAAATTGAAAACTGCTTTGATGCAAAATCATTAAAATTTCCTTCTAAAATTGAATTAGTGAAATTTTACTAAAATTAGTGGAAGATGCTCCACTAATACCTAAATTGTGAAGCCCTTTCCACCAATTTTCAGTAAAAATTCACTAATTATAGTAGTTTTTTTACTAATTCAACTTTAGATAGTAATATTTCTTTAAGTAGTTATTATTCTATACAGAAAGGTAGATAATGTAGTAGATGAAAAAACAATTAATTTGCATGTAACTAAAGAGTATAAATGAAAAAATCACGAGATAGTTACCCTCCATTAGCTAACGATCTATTATTTTATAGCGTTCCAAATTCGTATGCCAATATCTCGACGAAAAAGCTTGAAAAATGTAAAAAATTGTATTATTCAAGTTTTTTCGTCGTGATATTGTTGTACGAACTTGGAACTTTATAAAATGATGAAAGTTTTTTTATTTATTCGCTGCATTGAACGTCTTATATTCCGATAATATCATAATAATCGCCATAATCTCATGGTATAATTTTGAAGTTTTGTATATACGCGAAAAAATTGGAAAATTCGTACCTTATAATACATATATCAGGCAACCAATCGCGTGCTCGTATCTTGGCCACCATCTTGAATACCAATAAATAACGTCGAGGAAAGTGTATACGTACTATACTCTATATAATGCATTAGAGCTTTACTTTATTAAATTAAATCTTATATAAACGAAAAATATTATAGAAGATTCTATTATTGGACGTTTAACAGATTGGATTGAAGAGTTAAGCGCGGCGCGATTAAAATTAAACGAGATCTGCGGGGGAGGGCGATCGGCGAAAAAAGTCGGGAAGCAACGATGGGCGCATACGTCACGGTGTTGCGTTACCCCTGCGAGGAATTACACGGGCTTTGTAACGTGGGAGGGCTGCGGTCCGCTCGCCGTCGCTCGCTTCGTCAACGCCATCCCTTTATCTGCCTTAATTAATAACCCGATGCTCTGCGCACGGGCGCTGTACGTGATTTTGCCACCAATATACCTGCTCGTTGCATTGAGCTTTCCATGATGCGCCGAAAATAAAGAACGGGGGTGGTTCTCAGCAAGCATTTTCAGTGATGCTTTTCAAATAACAGCGATGTGTTTATTGAAAGCCTTCGTATAATAATGATAGTGCTGTATATTCTTGATAAAAAGACCTCTATAGTAAAAAATTGATAAAAAAAAGATAAAGACATAAAATCCGATCAGTTTGTTAGATTTTGTGTGTGTGTGTGTGTGTGTGTGTATCTGCACATTTTTATCGGGGTTTTATGACTTCTGTTCAGCAGGGATGATATTGCTATACATTTATTAGAGTATTTAGTACCGATTTTTGCAGAAATAAAGAGTTGGTAATATGAAATGTTAAAATTGATTAATGGAAAATCAGCAGCTATTTCGATTGTGATAAAGAGTTATCACACTTTTTTTTATAAATTTAGTCTATACATATATAGATTACTTACGAAAAACTCACAAAACTTTAAAAGAGTATCTTTTTAAATCTGAAAATGTGAAATTCACTTGGAAAATGTTGAATAGTGACAAATTTTATGTGAAAAATTGTTCTCTCATTTAGTATGTGGACGGCTTTTCTCGTATCAAATGTCACTATTCGCACATTTTCCAAGTGAATTTCACATTTTGTAAATGATGACAATTTCGAAAGCACAATATTTTCGCAACTGTTTGAGAAAAATTAAAAAAAATATATATTGTCAGGATTTTACAGGAGATATTGCGATTGTACAAGAAGTACGTACAAAGGTATGTACAAAAGTGCATTAACTATTAAGCCAATCCCCGGATTTTGACATTAACGATGATCGCACATTAACTATGAAGAAGCATTCCTTTACAAAAAATGATTTTTCAAAACCGCGAAGACTTTGCGTTAAAGAATCTTTTCTATCAGTGTACTTTAAAAACGCCTCGGTTTCTGATTCCACAGCGTACTTGAACTTTCAATTTAAAACTGACAAAATTGCTTCAATTTTTTTACAAGCACCACTAAAAAATAAAAGAAAAGAAAACATATAAGAATCGCATCCTCGGAAAACTCGTCGCAGTATAATTAACGTTGTCATACTGGCGATCTCCCACCGACTCAAAACCAATCAATAACACCCGAGCATCATCCATTCGTCCCACGTAAATCACACTCACGAGTCCGTCTGCTCAATAAAACGGGCGGCTCCCTCTTCCAGCGAGAGCATTCGGACTCTATATTTGTCTCGCGCCTCTCGGACGGTGAGCCCTCAACTGTGTCATCCCCGGCGCGGTATAGAAAAAGGCGAAAGTGCCCCGCGCTCCGCCGCTTCTCTCTCCCGGGATGTACTCAATTTGCACGGCGCGCCCATGGGCAGGGGGGGAAGGGGGAGAATATCGCTTTCATCGCGCTCGCGCGCGCCCGCTCCTTTTTGAAGGATACACGGACTGACGCCTTACTTACGTTCGACTTCCGAGAGGCGCCCCGGACCGCAAAGCCCCGCGGGACGTCTCCCGCTCCCTTTTCTTCCTTTCATTCCTCTCGACGGACGCGAAGCGTCAACTGTTGAATGTCGCGCCTCGTTACCGCGCGCCCGTGGATAACCGACGCGTTGCGCTCATTTTATTTATTTCCGACGCCGAGCAGGGAGCCCGTGGAGAGACTGAGGCGTTTCTTATGTAGGGATGAGGAAAAGTTTTGGACGAGCGCGGTATGGGAAGATTGAAATGTGCCGGGGTTATGTGTGCTCTTTTCGGGTGAGCCGCGTGAAAGCACATTTGAATGCGAAGGACGCATTGTATTATAAAGTCACTTTTTCAACCGATGTTGAATTAATTTTAATCGTCTGATCCTTTTTTTTTCAATTTTAATCATCAGTTTTTTAAGTGCTGCTCTCTAAATCTGATGAAAATATGAAATTTTCACATACTTGGTATGTGAAAATAATTTAACTTATAATAAATATGTTTATTTATATATGCGTGAATGTTTTTTAATATGTGAATGTTAACATATTGAGTTCGTGAATTTTGTTTTTTACATATTGAATTAGTCAAATTTGTTTCACATATTTTATGTGTGAACATTTACATATTGAATTTGTAAAATTTATATATATATGAATAATCACATTTAATTAGTGGACGTGTTTTCACCCTTTCAAAATGTTACTATTCACCTTTAATATGTGAAATTTCAAATTTTCAGATTTAGAGAGTGCAGTTTATACGGGAAATGAAAAAAATCTTAAGTAGGTGGTAGAAGTCAGTTTTTTGCGCATAAAATATAGGTAGTAGTTCAATTTATAATATTCCACTAGATTAAAATGTTGGAAAAGTAACGATTACAAATTTTGCTAGATTTAAATTTTATATAAGAAATTTGATGTATAGTAAAACTTCTTATACTTTTAGTAAGAATTTTTATTTATCCAATATGTCCCTGTCTTACAAAACGATATAGTAATTTTATATATATTTCTATATATAGTAAAAATACTATGTTTAGAATTTTTCCCCGTGTATACTGATGCTTTTTTAAATAATGTCGGTATTGCCGAGAACATTAAAATGTTCAATTACATCCTGATTTTGCATGACACACCTGTAATTTTAATACAATATGAAAAAAATGTAGTCACGTATGTAATAAATTTTTATATATTTTTATGAAACGAACGTCAAAGTATTTTTAATGAGTTTTAAAATTTTTTTAAATTGAAGACTGCACTTTAAACCGCTTCTCCAAAAAATTACACGGCTGCAAGTTGAACATTCAACCATCACGGTTTGGCGAAAAAAGGCATAGCAGGAGCGCGAAACTGGAAAAAAATTCCTGCCCGACGCTTACACACGCGCATATTTACTGACGTAGTTTTCTTAATAACCGAAAATAAGTATACAAGCTACTGCAAAATACTGAACAGCATCCGCACTAACTCCTGTATTTACACGCGCTTTTATAAGTCATTAATACGCCCAATCAGATACGCGGCGCGTTCGCGTGCACATAAATACGCCGACCGAGTAACCGACGACGAGAAAAAATTAAAAAGTCCAAGTCGCATTCTAATGAAGCCAAAAAGAAAGACCGCGGAATTCTCGAAATGCTCACCATCAAAATAAAAAATATTTCACCGTCTGACAAAATCGTAAAGATAACCAGCGTCAAAATCTCCCGCGTCGCACTTCCTGGGGCGAATTCTCCGCCTCTTTATTTGAACAGCCGATTCGCCAATCGTGAATTCGGCCGCGATGCACTCCGAAAAGTCGCGCCGTATACTAAGGCGAGGATACCAGCCGAAGAAAAAAAAGGGCACAAAGAGACTCGAGGGAAGAAGAGGAAGGGGGTGAGTGTTCGGAGGATGTATAGCGTATATACGCCATGCGGTCTGGTGGTATCGGCGCGCTGGTCTATAAGGGGAAAAGCTCGCGCGACGATCGACGCGAGGGACACGCGCGGCTGCTTATCTCGCATCTCGGAATTCGGATTCGGGACCGCACGAGTCCCCTTATCGCCGGATTCCATCGTAATTGCTTATGTACGAGGCGCGCGAGTCGAGGAGCTAATGTGAGGCGCGAGGCGACCTGCGACGTTTCAACCCCGAGCTTTTAAAACACGCGGGATCGTAATTTTCACGGCGGCCCAAGTCGCGTATGTATTGTTGAATTTATTAATGATGTAATGGACCGTGTACCGTTAAATCTTCCGTAGGTCGTACACTGAACAAAAATTTATGAATTTTAAGGAAATGATTTACTTCAATAGTATTAAATATTTCTTTGAATCAAGTAATAACTTCATTAAAATTTAATGAATTTGTTTGTTTCTAAATAAATTTAGTAGTTTCAAAAAAATAATTTTTTGACTAGATAAAATATTTAATAATAAGTACTATTGAAATAAATGTTTGCTTAAAATTAACAAATTTTTCTCTCAGTGTATGTAATTGTTTTATATATACCTGGTGGAATTTTTAATACACGGAGAGAAAAGTTTTAGTAAAAATTACTATACTGTTTTGTAACGTAGGGACAGACTCGACACATAAAAAATTTTTATTAAAAAGTATAATAAAATTTATTATAAGTTCAGCAAAATTTACAATAAATCTAGCCAATTTTACTATACTTTCTAGTAAAATTTCTTATCTGTCGAGTCTGTCCCTGCGTTACAAAACAGTATAGTAATATTTACTAGAACTTTTCTCTGCGTGTAATAGTGGTAATTTTGCATGGGAACGTATTTCGTGGGTTTGCGGATAATATTGCTTCTATTATTGTATAATATTATTTGATATTGCTGATAATTAATTCTGCGAAATCAAACATCTTGTGTTTTGTAGATACGTTTGCAGGTATATTAATTATACCATTTAACGAACAAATTTGTGATGAATCCTTATACTATAATGTTATTGATATATAAAGTATATCAAATTTTAGAGTAATAATTGTTTGTATATAAAATCATAATTAATTAATGAAGATAAATAAAAAAATGTATGCGAATAAATAAAAAAAACTTCTATTTATACGCAATCATGCTCCTCCTGAAATTCAATTAAATCCAATGAGCAGCTATACATCCCTTTGCGTTCGTTTACTTGTAGTTATTCGTTTAATTAGTTTATAGTTAAAATAGTCTAAAATTATTTTAAATATATTTACAATTACTTCAAATTTTATATGAAAATGTGAAATTCAATTTGATCGACGAGTGACCCTCTCAGGGCATCGCTTTAGCAGAATTGATCGAAAAAGTGAATCAAATTAAAATGCTCTCACGTCGTCGGTGACAACCTGCTTGCCAAGGATTATAGCTTTAGTCTGTTAAATTATTGTTAAATAAATAAACAAATAAAAAACTTTCAAATACAATTTGATTAACGAGCGACCCTCTCAGGGCATCGCTTTTGCAGAACTGATCGAAAAAGTGAATCAAATTAAAATGCTCTCACGTTGTCGGCGACAATCTGTTTTCGACCGCAATCGCATAGAGAATTAACATCGCTCCCGGAGTACAGGGCCTATACAGGGGTGTAAAAGCAAGTCGGCCGATAATTCCCCCTCGGAAGCTGCTTCTAATAAACTCCCATCGCGCAAGGACGATCTGCCGCTGGTTCTGTCGGCTCGGGTTACTATCAGCGCGCGCGTATTCCTCCGGGGGCGCGAAAAGAGCCCAGCGCTGGACCACACACCGGCTGTTCCGTCTTCCATGCTTGGGCCTAACGGCAATCGCTTCTTTATGAGGGGGAGGAGGTGCTTTCGCCGAATCCACGATTAGTAAGATGGACGCGCGGTTCCGCACTTCCGCCGTGGTCGGAATGGTCGGAATTGAATAGGCTGACGTTTTAATTTCGAGGTGATGACTGTCGGGGCAAATTGTGGCCGATGTAAATCTTCAGTTGTAAGCTCAAATTTATGTGTGTCGTTGCATGGTAATCGCGCGATTACTCGAATACATTTGAATACAGAGTAGAGGTCTATTTACAGTGCAGGAAGTGCATTAGGCATTCTCAAACAGGTATACACGGAAAGTTAAAAGACCCCATTCCTTGATTCAATGTTTTTCGTTCGAGGACAGAACTTTATTTCTATATTTCTTAAATCGTCGATAGTTTTTAGTATACTTTCTTAAAAATCTGTCTAAATAAATTCGTCTTTTTTATTACATTCGTAAATTATTCAGAAAATATCAGCATTAACCGGACTGAAAAGCATAGCACTCCTCCGTTCCCGTTAATATATACTTCTGAAATTTCATTCAAGAATCTCAAGCGTGCCTCGGTGTTGTAAAGAAATCAATTAGAACGTCGTTGAGAATCGTCGTTCGATCGCCCGACGGAGACAAAAAGAAAAAGTACAATCGGGAAGATTCCCGTGCGAGACTGTGGCATGACAGGTCGTAGTTAGCCCACGGTGGCACGCACGTCCCAAAGTTTGATTAAACGGACCAGCCGACGAAGGACTATTCCTGCACGAGCCGCGCGCTTTCCCTCTGATCGTTTGTCTTATAGTGTATAGTACATGTACATTTACGGTATAGTACCTAATTCGAGGCCGTCTACCAGGAACCGCGGCGCTTTTCCCCGAAGCTCCGGCCTAATTGATGAACGATTTCCATCCGGGGCTAGAAATCGAGCGGTAGGAGGAGAGTTTAAAAAAAAAAAGAAGAAAGGTTACACGCGCGCCTCACCTCGAGGCTGAAAAAGGAGACGGACCCGCGTGGGGACATTAATTCGGTGCGACGCGGCTTCCTAGAAATCGACCGGCCGTATGGGAAAGCGCAATGGCGTCCCGCGCTTTATCGGACCTTATCGGTGCGATCGCCCCAGGTACCCCGAAATTTCCGTAGATCGGACAAATTGCCCATCGCGAGTGATTCTTTGGTGGTCCCGCGGGTCAACGGTATATATATATGTATGTATCCGTATATATAGGCTACATCGAGTGCTCGGATTTTCAACACCGCGGCTAGTTTCATCGATTGAACTGTTTTACCTGGATTTTTTTGTTTTTCATCACAATAAATTACTGTCGATTTTCTAGAAATTTCATAATTGATGCGGAAGCATTGTTCCAGGGCAGATTCCGCGATACTGGTTGTGTATGCGCGGTGTACATTGATTGAATTTGAAACCGAATTCTTTCTTTTTTTTTTTATTTTTATTTTTAAAAAGAATAAGCGAAAACAAATTGAATAAACCAGCAATGCAGCGAATCCTCAGAATTTAAATTCATTTTATTACGGTCGATCTGGAGCTAAATGAATCGCCCGTTCGTTCGATTAATTCCCGTTGAAGTAATAGAAAATTCGCTCTGTTCGTTTTTGTTTTCGTGTTCCAAGTTCAACTCCAATTACGCTGATTGTGGAAGGCACTGTGTATATAGAATCCGATGGCCGATCAAACTTTAGCGCAGCTTTTTTTTTCCAAGAATCGAGCATACCCTGCGCTTCGCTCGATGCACTTTTTGGGCCTCGGACCCGACAAAATGAGAAAAGGGAAAGAGAGAAGGAACGAACGATTCTCGGAGGGCGATAAAAGGCGAGAGACGCGCAGTCTGGTCACTCTATAATTTGTCGGAGTGACTTACCGAGAGTCCCGAGCCCGATGGCTATCGGCGCATACCTACCTTCGCGCCGGACAGGTGGCCACCCCGCGACACCCACGCGCGGCGTTACTTATTGGCCGCGACGATTGCACCCACGCCCCCGCAGCGGCCGACAAGCTGTTACACGGGGATTCGCTAATTTCGAGCGCGTCGCACAAGTGTTTATGATTCCCCCGTGAATTTCGCCGTTTCTTTCGGCGCGAGAGTCCCTTTACTCGCGTCCCGATACTCCTTCCTCCTCCTTCTCCTCTCGTCTGAGCGATTTATATTTTCCGCGAGGCCGATTTTATGGTCGCTTGGGCGTCGGGCATTTTTCATTGTTCGATTCTGTTATGGGGACCGCGATGAGTGCGGGCGACGATTTGAAAAGTTAGCGGTGGAGTCGTGAAATTTTATACAGGGATTATTATGAGCGTCTTGTGTGTGAGTGTATTTTTTTTACGAGCTTGAAAGTTTTGTCAATGCGCTTAAATGCGCCTTTTATTCCTCGCGCCGTTATGAGGGGACATTTGTTTTTTCGGATACAAGTATTTACGTACGCGCGCGCGCACTACTCGAGCCTCTAAAGGACCTCAGATTTATGGTGTGCTAAAATTTTGTGACTTGGGTTTAAAATTTATGGCTTCGCGAGTTCATTTGAAAAAAGAAAATACACCGAACGTGACGAATTAAGCCGTGCAACGTATTTTCAAATGTCTGTGTTGACCATTTTTTTCACAATGATTTTTTGTTCGGCCTTCGTTCTTATTTGACTGTCTAAAAGAGAAAAGTCCGCTTCGAAAGGCGCTGCTTAAAGTTTTTAATGCAAGACTCCGAGATTATTTTGATACTTTAATTACAGATATATGGGATAGATAGATGGATAGATATTCTTTTATTTACCAATAGGCAAAAATGATACAATAAAAAATGCAAACTATTTGTAGAGTAAATTTGTCCTTATAAGTATATAATAGTGGTTATTTCAAAAAAATTTATGTCAAGGATCACCTATTACAAGTCTCAGTCATGTGGAATATCTATTAAAATAAGGATATAAATATACATCTGTTAAAATACATTTGATATATCTTTAAAAATTCTATATTTACAATCAATTACTTCCTGTATAATTTATTTTTATCACAGTTTTAGTAAGTTATTGCTATACGCGATAAAGGAAGACTCAGGCAAGACGGACACAGCCTATTATTGTTATTATCATTTATTGTACTTGTTTATATAATATTGGAGGGCTGAAATTACATAAAGATATTTGGTTTTCATTCCCACTTTACGTAAAAAATTAAATAACGTGCTTGCTTTGTTATTCAGCTCCTTTATTTTTTTTTTCAATTTTTCCTTAAGGTGGTCCGTCTTGCCCGGGTATCCCCTAATGAATCTAACAATTTTTTTAAAAATGTATTTGCGTTATTTACTTTCTCCATTTCACTTCAGCATAATATACCGAGATAAAATTGATATAAAAAAATATACATATCCCACTAAATAATCAATTCAATCCCGTGAATCTCAAAATGCTATCGCACAATGCATCGCTCCATGTGCCCAATAAAACAAGGTCTTCTCCCATTATTCCCCGAAGTGCCTCAGCGGGTCGGTCCGATCACGCTGGTGAAAAATGCGTCCCTCGAACTCGCGCGTTGCCCTTTCCGTGAAGCGGAGGCGCCAGCCGCCCGGGCCCCGGGGCCGTAAAGAAGGCCCCGCGGTCGCGTGTAAATTATAAATAACAAATATCGCGCCGCGGGTGGATCGCCGGTTCTTACCTCCTCGGCTGCGCTTTTTTTTATCGCGCCGGCACGATCGGGGATTTCGCGCGATGTGGGCGAGCTCCGGCCCCCCAGGGTCCCGGCTCCACGGGCGAGGATGAAAAGCAAACAGTGCGGGGCCGATGATTGAGGATGATCGATCGGATGCTGCGGTGACTTCATCGCTTCTTCTTGAGATTTCAGCGGAGGGTTTAAATGTATATTTACATTGTAATGGGCGTTATTGTATTCCGTTGATGTTATATTCTTGCGGGGACTATTACGTTTTAAGTGAGATATTAGACACGCACGGAGAGAAAAGTTCTATAGTCGAAATTACTATTGTACTGTTTTGTAAAGCAGCGAAAAACTTGATAAGTAAAATATTTTAGTATTGCAAAATTTATTAGACTTGTATACAGTAATGTTACAGTGAATTTTATTATACATACTTAATTCTTGTAAAATTTTTTATTTGTGAATTCTGTCTCTGCGCTACAAAGCAGTATGATAATTTTTATTGGATCTATTTTCTCAGTGTACTGAATTAAAACTGTTTGGAATATATTTTATATCTAAATGATATATATGTATATTTTTTTTCAGGTATATGAAATTATTTCATTTGTAGACTGAATGAAAAAATCCATTGTCCCAAAGTCAGTGCCTTTAATATAAAGCCATGCGCATTTAATTAAAATTAAAGACACTGTGACTTTGGGTCAAAGAATTTTTCTATTAGTGTGCATGTTTAGAATGTGTATGTAGTATTGATGAAATCGTAGATTTGATGCAATATTTATGTCTGTTTAGATTAACGAATAGTATTATAATTGACTTAAAAAATAAAACTTTAGAAACTATATACCTGTTAATAATACTATAAAATATATCTTTAAAAGTATATGCGTATATTTAAATTAAAATTGTAATTTCCATAAAAAAATTTCTGGAAATTTATTTTATTTATTTAAAAAAAATGTGTTGACTTTCTACTCTACCCTTCAAAGTCATCAATTATTTGTATTTATTGATTTCATGCAAATAATTATATCTAATCATCATAGCGCTTCTGAGCGCATCTCCACAAAATATAGGCGAACAAAGAATTATTCGACTAAAAATATTGAGATAGCTTCTTAGCGTTAAAAGGTTCCACTCGTCGCGTCAGAGACCTGCTCGTTGACGAGGTGATCGATCGCGTAGATCGCAGCCCCGGCACAGACGGACGAAGATCAATAGGTTCGAATTTGTCTTGCGGGCGCGTGTCACTCGCGTGGTCGACTCTTTATTGTACATTTCGTGACGAATCCCATCAAAGGAAATCGAAAATTGATCGGTCGATGACGTGCCTCCTACCTCTGCACTGTACGAAGTACATTGAAGTTTTTTAATTAAGTGCTTTCTTCAGAAAGCGCCCAGAGTCTTCTTCAATTTTATAAATGACAACTTATTTTGTTATTTGTACATTTAAATCTAATTTTATAAACGAAGACTTTTTATTTTGTTATATGTACATTTAAATATAATTTTATAAATGAAAACTTATTTTGTTATATGTACATTTAAATCTAATTTTATAAACGAAGACTTTTTATTTTGTTATATGTAACAAAAGAAAGATTAAACGTACGAGACTAAATTTGAATTGATAATCATATAAATTACGCTCGAACAGCATTAAAATAAATATATTTTAAATTCTCCCAAGCAGGAAATAACTTATTTGCTAATTACCTTAAAAAAAAGGACGACCACCCTTAATCCCTTTGGCATTACTCCCTCTTCACGTATGCAAAGTCCCGCCTGGCCGGCCGATTAAAATCGATTAACTCGCACTTTTCGCGGCTCGTTCCCCGCTAATAAGAATAATCGCGCGCGAGATAAGGCTACTTACCCGCTCGTGATCTACTTACCCCCCCCCCCCAAAAAAAAAAACAAACAAATAAAAACCACGCAAAGACGGCAGGAACACGGTGGCGAACGTATACGCAACAACGAAAAAAAAAAAGCACAAGGAAGGTGAAAAGGCGGCGGGGGTCTGCGCTCGTCGCAGCTCCGGAGAAGAAAGGAGGCGATAATCGAGAAGCGAGGCGGCGCATGGTAGCTTATAATACCGGCCGGCAAAAGAAGAATCGCGAGGCAAGAAAGAAAAGGAGAGCACGAGAGCGTGCAGAGTATATAGAATGAGGCGAACGGGGTAATTTAACACCGGAAGTGTCTTGAGCGTGACGCCACCCTGAAGGTGCAGGATAGGCACGGAGCGAGCGAGAGGCAGAGAGAGAGGGGCGGAGGAGGGGGGTGGAGAAAGAAGGTGGAGGTGCCGGTGGGAGTCGCCGCCGCAGCCGCAGCCGCCGTCGACGTACTTCGGTTCGACGCACACCACCGTGCGGGATGTGTGCCCGAGGCCGCGCCTCGCGCCGCCCGCTCTCACTCTGTCTCTCTCCTGCTCTAAGTACGCGAGGTACTCGCCGAGTGTACACCGTCATGCTCGGCGCTTTCTCATGCGTGTGCCTCCTGCACTTTGTTTTCTTCGTAAAGTGCAAAATACACTCGGTCAAAGTTTTCAGTTGTGCTGACTCGGCTAATTTGGAAACTTTGAGGGTAATTTAACGGGTGTAAAAAAGGTGTAAGAGTTATTGAGCGTACATCCGCTGACTTTAGTAACAATATTACTCTCTAAATTTGGAAATGTGAATAGTGACATTTAATAATAAGTGAAAAGTCGTTGACATGCTAAAGATGTGAACGATTTTTCACATAAAAAATGTCACTATTCACATTTTCTATATGAATTTCACATTTTTAGATTTAGAGAGTAGTTTTATGTTTTACTTAAACATACTGAGAGCTCTTTATTTTTTATATGAGAAAATGGAATTTTTAAAAATTGCTATTTTAAAGCTAAAACTTGCTACGTTGATGTACTAATAATTGTTATTTTACAAACTAAAATTTCTCGCTTGTCAAGACTATCACTCCTTTTGTAATCACGCAGTAGAAATTTTTCTTAAGTTTTTTCTCTCGATGTAGAATAAAGTTCTATTGGTCAAATATTTTTCACTGATGACGTCACAGTTGTTGTCGAATTATGAGTTCAACTTAAAAGTCAGTAATCAGGATGATGATTGTTGTAATAAATTTAAAGTATTTTCATTTGATACATGCAATTGTGTAATTTTCAAGATAGAGCTTCCGTTGAAACTGTGAAATCCGCATATTTGCGCATACTTTATTCTACAATCTTCGTGAGGGTGAGATTTCTACACTTCGCAAGAGTTAACCAACGTTGACTTTAACTACTGATTTTTATATCCACACAAATTATATTTAATTTTTTTTTAATTAAATGCCAATTACTCGAATTGTCGCTCACGTCGAAATACTGCACCGAAAAAAGCAGGTCGTATTGTTTCGCCACAGTAATATAAACTGTATGTATATAAATTAGGAAAAAGTAAAAATGAATTGCAAAATCAATAAAATTAACGTTGCTTAAAGCAGATCTTTATACTCTACACTGAGAGATAAAATTGTTACTTTTAAGCAAACATTTATTTCAATAGAACTTATTATTAAATATTTTATCTAGTCAAAAACTTATTTTTTTGAAACTTTTAATTTAATTTAGAAACAAATAAATTTATTTAGTTTTAATGAAATCATTACTTGATTCCAAGAAATATTTAATAAGTTACTATTGAAGTAAATCATTTCATTAGAATTAACAAATTATTTTTCAGTGTACAGGAAAGTATAGATTGGCAATTCTGTAAAGCAGATTAAAGTAGATTTTACATTTCTGTAGAGTAGATTCTATTGAAAATTCGGAAAGTTAAATTAACTTTCAATTTCTCTGTTAAATCTATTGCGTAAAAAGTAGAACTAAGATACGAAATTTTTTTTTCGGCGTGCAATTCGCTTATCCGTTCGTTGTACACTTCATCAGCACCGTGAAGGTAAACTTTGCTCAGATGGGGTTGTATAGCCCGCAAGGGTTAGCCGGTGACGGCTCCCGAGTGTTTGTGTACGTGCGCACGGACGCGTGCATAAAAACTCCCGCGATCTTGCGTATGTCCTACCTACGTTCGCGGATTGAATTACGAGCTCTCGAGGAGAGCCCCTATGTGGCAACTCCTTTGCTCTTAATCTACCGACGGAAACTGTATAGACGAGTTTATAAAACTCAGGCTCGGATAAGTGTTCCCCACGGGGTTCCCGCTGCAACGCCCTCCGTTTTGTCGCGCCTCGACGTTGCGCAGCGAGATAAATGACTTTTTAAGTGGGATTTTTAATTCGATTTCCCTCGGCGCGAGGAGAGGCCTCCCGATTTACATAATAAACCTCGTCCGCCGAGCGGCGCGCGAAATTATAGTCCGCGATGTACATATGCGCAGCGACGAGCGCGCGACAATTTTTTTTTTTTCGGCGCTGAAATTCGATTCCGTAACGCGATATATTTGGCTTCTACGAACAATATACACACGCAGGAAAAAAAAGTGCGAGAAAAAAAGGAAACGAACACACAATCGTCGCGAGCGTTATATACGTGCGTGCGCATATACCCCGTGCGATCTTTGAAAAATATTTTCTTCTCTCGAAAAACGCGCGCACAAAGGGGATGACGGGGTGTATACGCTGCGCAATGAGACCAGGCGCGCATGCGAACGGGCAAAAAGAAAGCGGCGACGTTAAAAAGAGGACCGAAAAAGAGTGTATATGTGTATATACACGTATACGCAGCTAAGCACAAAGGGAAAAGCGCGAGGCGAGAGCGAACGGTAGAAAACGCGAGTGCCGCCGTACGTGCGCGAGAAAGAGGCCGTCAAAAAGAAGGGAGAAAAAAGAAAAAAAAACGCAAGACAGAGAGAGAGAGAGAGAGAGAGAGAACGATAAGAAGAGCAACTCTTTGCTCGCCCTCCTCATTCATCCGACAGCGCCGGGAGAGCGAGAGAGAGAAGGACGCGCGTGCGGACGACGCGAGGCCGTGATGGTGGCAAAGTTGCGGAGGCACACAAGGAGGAAGATGAGGTCGAGGGTAGTAACCCGACACCCGGCCGCGCAAGGTAACGTGAGAGCAGCTGCCCCCTCCCCCTCCCCACCCGCCCGTTACTATCCTCGCGGAGGGCCTCTCCAGCCCCCGGTGCTTGCCGTCGCTCCCGGCTGCTGAAGAATAAGCGGGAGAGACGGGACCACAGATGAGACGGGCAAATTTGAGAAAAAAGCCCGGAGATAAAGAGAGAGGGCGGGGAGGACTCAATTACGAAAAATTCACGGCTCGTTAGGCGGCCGCCGCCGTGAGGATGGGAGTTTTGGGTTTCCTTATTAGAATATTTAGAAAAACGCGCGTGGCTCTAATGGACACGGCTCTCGGGATTTTCTGTGCGTATATATATACACATGTATGTATAAAAGAGGGTCGGGGGTGAGATTCGCCGGGCTGCGGTTCTTTTCGCTCCCACCCCTTTCTTTTCATTTCGGTTTGTTTGTCGGGTAACGAGGGAGAGGAAGGGCTCGAGGGGGCGGGAGGGAAGATACACCTGTTAAAATTAATTGCTTCTGTCTGTTGATTTAATGGGCACGTGCCACGCGCTGTAAAATTGCTTCGATCGCGATCGGTCGACCTGAATTCTTTTTCCTTTTCTTTTTCACCCACTCCCCGATGTATACACCCATCGGTTATCCGGTTAAACTATAATGTTCAGTGTTGTGTAAATTAATCCATTCGCTATTCTATATCGTTTACAAAAACCAGTGCATTGTTTTTAAATCTGTTTGTATATATAATTACTTTTCCATTTCTTTCAATGTAAATTCGGTGACATTTTATTTATTATTTATATCCCCACTCAAAACTAAAAAAAAAAAACATGGCGTAAATATATACTCTCTGTAATATTTTTAAATTAAAATAAATGCGCAGTTCATTTAAAAAGATGAACTTTACTCCAATTATATATTCTCGTATACAGAAAATACAATTATTTTTATAATACACTTTGGAATAAAAGTTTTTTAATCTTTCTTTTCAGTAGCACGATGATAAACCTACCCCCAAGTGCATTCGAATAGAAAACTAGAGTACATATCATATGAATAAACAGAATCCACAAAAAGTGGCGGTACCACCCATTTGCCTAGCGTCAAGGGGGCAGCTCGGAAAGAGGAAGCTCTTGACTCGACTCATCGCCACTAATTATCGGGGGTATCGCGGGCCGCTTCCCCTCGCGTCTACCGGGGCGAAAAAGTGCACGGACGGGCACCCTCGTCTCGATCGGAAGGCCGCGCGCCGAGGTGTATTCGTTAGGTAGACGCGCTAAACAAGCCTCGGGGCGCGCGCGCGCATTGTTAGCGCTCGGCCTGTGTGTATAATCAATACCGAGTCATCGAGGGGCGACCCATAATGGGAAACACCACAAAGCACGTATCACTCTCCCCGGCCCGTACCCGACCACCAGCGCTTCTCCTTGACTTTTTATCTCTTTGCGCATTTCTCGCACCACTTCGACGTCGCTGACGATTGATTGGGCGTAATTTCATTTTTGCCGGATATTTTGTCGAAGTGGAAGTCCTTGTGTATATTAAAAGTACTCAGAAGATCGATATTTATTTATTTATTTAAACCGGATAGATTTACAAAGCGGAAATCTTAAAGAAAGTAAACTATACGTTAACTGTGTATGTACTATGGTATTATATTCTTAAAAATTAACTAAAAGTAAATTGAATGTGTTAATTAATAGTTCTTGGAGTGATGAAGATTATAGTGTGATGAAAATACCTTCTCCATTGTTTGATTTTTTTTTTATTTTGAATTGTGTCGGAATAGGCAGTGGAGGTGAAAATGAGCAAAAGAAAAGAGTATTGGCAGTAGTCTGTATATAGACAATGCCGAAAATTTCCCCTTATTCAACATTGATTATCGTATACACTGATTAAATAGCAAAATTTCACTGATTTAAGTGATGAATTTTGTTTTTTGCCGAATGAAAAAAGAGATTTTCACTTATTTAAGCAGTGATGGTCATTTTCACTGATTAAATAGCGATATTTCACTTGTCCATTTAATGAATGTTCACTTTAAAACCGTGACCTGATCCTCATTAACGGAAATAGTGAATATTTACTGAAAAATCGCGAGCGTTCACTGAACGGAATTTAGAGGGTATATTTTGGGTTGCGCATTAAGGCATTGATCAGGCGCAATTTCATTTTTGCCAAAGGCTTTATCAAATTATAATCACGTTAAAAGTATTCAGAAGTATTAAAATTATTGACCCTGAAACTGAACGTGTTAATTTATAATTTCCTGCGACAATGATGATACTATTGTTCTGTATTTTGAATACCTGTTCCTTTCGTTGATTTTTTAATTTTGAATCTTGTCAGAATAGGCAGCGGAGCTGAAAACGAGCAAAACAAAGGAGTCTCGCTGTAATCTGTAAAAGATGCCAAAGACGCAGAGTTCGTTTGGTCTAAGTAAGGTATAGATTTTCGCAGTGCATTAAGGGCCACGTGTTGATCCACGTGCTCGCACGTGAACGCGAAATTTTCGGGCAGACGGCGATGGACGGACGCCGTTCTTGCGTATAACCCACGGTGGCGAGAAGTGGGATGCTGCGCGTTGTAATGAGATCTGATTCGAGGACTACGGGGAGCCTCGAGGGGCTTTCCGATACCGTAAACATCGTGTCATCCCCTGGCTCTTATCTTGATGAATGAAGTGTGCGGTGCGCTAAAGTATAAGGTGTTAAAATGACAGCTGATTAAATTTTTAAGTTATACGCCCTCGTAGCCAAGAAATCGTACATCAATTTATGCGTCAATCGCTTCGATGTAACTTCTTAAAAAAGTTAAATATTAGTTTGGCATTAAATTTGTTCAATGAATGGAGAACACAGCGCGCCAAAGTAGGTGTTAAGATTTCAGCTGATAAATTTATTAATTGACACGCACTGCTTGTATAAGCCAAGAAACCGTATAACATTAATTTATGCGTCAATCGCTTCCGTGTAACTTTTTTAAAAAGTTAAGTTTTAGTATTTTTTTTCAATGAATGAAGCTGATTAAATTTTCAAGTTACACGCACTGCTCGTATCAAATGGATCCTGTAGATGCGTTATTTTACGCATCGCTTCAATGTAACCTTTGTAAAAATTTAGATTTACATCAATTTTTTAGTTGCCGACAGTATAATATGATAAACTGCCAGTTCGCTCAAATTTCGCTCCACTTAGCACACCTTTTCAAGCCGAGCAAAAGTCCGATATCAGCTGGCAGAAAATTTCTCCTCGCCCCCGGACGAAGAGAAAAGCCAAGAAAAGGAAAGAAAGGGAGGCAGAAAAAGCCGAGGAACTAGACAGTCGTCCCGCGGCTCTCGAAACCGGCGCTGGCAAGTGTACAGAGGGGAAGGGCGTTGCATCGGCGCCTCTCATTCGGGCGTGAAGTAACGAGATAGGATGGGTGTCGGTTTCAGGGAAAACTTCCGAGCGATAAGCGAGGCGCGCGCGCGCAGTCGGCATTGCTCCAGTTTCGACCTTTTCTCGCGCTGCACTGACATCGTTTCGGCCCGTCGGATCGAGCTGTGCAACTCTATACACACCCCCTCCCCCCTCCTTTTTCGTCGGCTTCATGTTCTAATTCGCCGTCGTCGCTGCTGCCGCAGTAAAACAAAAAAAAAAATCCGCTCCGCGTGTTCGGTGTCGCCGACGTATTTTCGTCATCAACGAAGGACACAAAAAAAAAGAAAAGAAAAGACATCGTACTTCGTTATCTCCGAGAGAGCAATTACTGGAGGGAGGGGCGGTGGTTCACTGTATAATATAATTGCGGCGCCGCGAAAATCCGCAGATGATCCAATCGGACGATGCCGGGCGGCTCTCACGGCCTGGCCTATAATGGGTCCAGAGCGGCCGGGATTCGTGAAACCAGAGCCGAGGTGCAGATTATTGTTTTCGTAGCGCGGACGTCTATACATCAGCGGGAGTCCGCGCGCTGCCAGAAAAGCGGCACGCGCCGGCCGCCGCCTCCCCCCTCTCGGCGGATCACTCGCCGATGACGGCGACGGCTCCGTAACGACCCCATCATTATCGTGTCTCGCCGAATTAGCCTTATTACGCGCGCGCGAGCGGACACGAGCCGACGAAATTGCGCACGCCCCCGATGACGGACGAGGCTCCTGGATTACCGCCGGTTGCGGTGTGCGTATAATAGCCTTTTACCGGATCGTAGTTTTCCGGATCGTTGAGATTTTTCCGATGAGGAGCGGCGGGTTCTCCGTTCGGAATAGTCGATTTTCCGAATATCCTCGCTTGAAATTGTAAAAACTTTATTCTGGGAGGAAAAAAATTATTATTCTAGCTGTGAGCGTGCAGTATCAATTTATTTGAATTTTTAATTTATTGTAACAGAAAAATAATTACATAAGTGACTCCTATAGAGGTAAACACGCAGTTACCTGTGCATAGGCTGGAACATAAAACTTATAACTAAAACTAAAACTGCAGAAGACAGCGATAAAACTTTCGTAAACTACATTGCACTTCGATGTTTATTTTTTTATTTAATAATCAGTCATTTGATGCAACTTGAGTTTATTAAATGTTTTGCTTGTTGTTCACAGTTTATGCTTATTTACATTAAAATACACTGTTTTTAGCATTTTACAGATTATAGTCGAGTCGCTATTATCGTAAACATGTAATCATTAAAAAAACGATTTAATCATTCCAATTGTTTTAATTGCATAATACATCATTAAATAAATGATTATAAAAACTATTGATGCAGAAAATTTTACACGATTTCTAGCTATATTGAATTCAACTGATTTAAAAGAAAGGACCGAGGAATAATCTCATAAAAAAGGAAAATGAAATAATATTTTTTATTAAATGAATAAATAATTTTAATATAGCATAATTAAAAATATACTATGAAATGAAGATAATTAACTCGAAGTAACGCATATTTCAGATGCTGCATTGATCTAAGCATGGAAAATCGTATTCGCGTTTGTGCGGATAACAGCGAGGCGTGCAATAGTTGCAGAATCTGTTATATCACAGTGTACATCAATGATTTCGCAGCGTGCGGTTTCTGGAGAAGGCTAGCCCGCGGCCACTGCGAAAAGAATCGTTTTATTTGCGGTTTCACCGCAGTGCGCAACTTGCCATGCGATGGGATCGTGTGATCGCGAAAAACACCTCTTCGACGTTAATATCGCCAAGCACGTGTTATCGGCTTTTCAATTTTTTCTTCCTTTTTTCTTTAATCAACGACGTCGATAACTTACCGCTGAAGTTATAGAAAATAATTCTTTACGTTTGTCTGTACGTCTTTTAAATTTAAGAAAAACTTCATCTAAAGTTTGAATAAAGTATTACAAAATTATTTATCATTTAGTCTCATTGCCTGTATTCATATCAACGCCAAACATGAACTTTGGGTAAACGTTATCTTAAATTTTTTTACGCGGGTAAGAAAAAAACAGTGATTTGACGAACGCCTTAAATTTTTATGAATTCGTGGGCACCTAAAAAAGCCAGGATCGGGCGCTGCTCACTCTCGAAAAACTGGCCTGATAAATAAGCCAGCGTTACGATCGGCCCGTGACTCTTCCGGCGGCGGAGGTGCCCGAGCGCCAATGGCCGACGGTACAGCCAGACCTGCTCGCGTGACTTTTGGCCTCGCGGCCGCCAATATGCATGGCTAATGAAACAAGGCCCTATGCCGGGAGGCGCACTCGTAAATACGGCAGCCGTTACAGCCTATTACGTATCTCTTACTCGCGCGGCCGGAGAGGCGTGGTAATCGCCTCTTGCCGACACCACAATGCTCCGCGCTTCGCGCGCCATTGATTCCAGGTGAAAATTAACGACTCCCTTTTTACGGGCCAGGGCAATTGCGCGGTCCCGTTCCTTAATTGCCTCGGCCGTTCGCGCGCGCGCGCGAATTAATGACAGTCCCATCGCGATGAATAATCGATGAGCTGCAGCCGCGCCCCCAGGGGCCTCCTTTCGCCGCGCGAGAAAATAGTCGAAGGCGGAGGCATCCGCGGAGGAAAAAAATTCACTTAGCGCGCGAAAAATGAAAAACCTCGCCTTGTTATGGGAGTGTATGAACTGCGCCGCGGCGAATTGAGATTCTTACGTCGAGTGTGCGGGATCCTTGTGTTTATTATGAAAAAATTATTATATTCTGTAGGAACAGTGGAACATACTCGACCTATGACGATTTTTACTATAAAACATACATTTTACTATGGAACATACTCGACCTATGACGATTTTTCTAGAAAACATACATTTTACTATGGAACATACTCGACCTATGACGATTTTTACTATAAAACATACTAATAATTTCTATTTACATAGCAAAAATAGCTATTTATATAGTAGAAATTGCTATGTACATAGAAATTTTTAGTATTTTTTATAGTAAAAATTTTCATAAATTAAGTATGTCTGACTGTTCCTACGGAACATAGTAATTTGTACTACTACATTTCTCTCTGTGTACTCCCTAAATTTCATTCGAAGAAATTTTCTGTAATTTAAACAGTGATTATCGTCTTCACTGATTAAATTTTACTGATTTAAGTGGAGAACAATGGGTTTCACTGAACGAAAAATGAAATTTTTACTTAATTAAACAGTGTTGATTGTCGTTTTCACTTATGCACTTATCCATTCAGTGATTATTCACTTTAAAGCACTCACTAACCGAAGTAATGAATATACACTGGAAAATGGTGAGCATTCACTGAATGGAATTTAGAGATGAAGTGCCCGGGAGACTTATAATTATCGCTTTTTCTCGCGGGGATACTAGAAATTTCAGTGTTTTTTATTTTTTGCAAACAAAGGCTTCGACGAGCGCCGAGGTTGATCTTTTTTAATTTCCTCGAGCGGAGTTTATTATCGAGGCCTGCGCGCTGACATCGACAAATCAAGCGGGCGATCGGCAGAAAAATCGGCGGGTCAGCTCCTCTCGGGACACGGACCTCCTAAGTACCGTATATTCCAGCTGGCTCGGCTCGTGAATTTCCCCGTCGTATCCCGATGCGATCTCTCCGCCGGTCGGGGAAGAAATTCAATGTACGAGGTACAGCCGCGAAGCGAGGGAGAGGAGAGGCGCGCGCCGGTCTAACCGCGGGGAGGAGAGAGACGCGGAGAGAACAAGTTACACCCTATAAATACGCCCGGGTAATTGATTCAGTAATAACTAACTCAAGCTGGACTCTCCGCGCTTCTTTGCTCTCTCTTTCTCTCTTCCGCTCTTTTGCGGACTCGAGCCTCTTCCCAGCGAGGGCAGACAGTGGAAGAGGGACTTTGCTCTTTGTACTCAATTCTTCTTGCTTTGTTACTTTTTTTTTCGAAATGTCAACGCTTGATGCACCTGTTCCAGTTGTTTTATCAAATATTCGAATAATTTTGACAAGACGATTCAATTTGTCACATTTTTTTCCGTTTTTCTTTTTAAATTACAAAGTGCTGCGTAATTGAAAGAGTTAATATGTTTATTTTATTAATGTATTCAAGAAAATATTTAAAGAATATCCTTTTTTTATACTGAAATTGGAATATTACGTACACAGAATAGAATAATAATTAATATAATAATCGGTTATTGTAAATTACACATATTAAACTTTTTTCATTTTAATTTAATTTAATTTATATTAATCAGAAAAAAATATGGCACAATGGACTTCTGTAATGTATGCACATTTACCCAGGCTTGTTATGACTTAACAACTAATGTAGTCTTAAAACTAACTTAATTAATGCTAAAAGTCCCATGTGAAGATATAATTATACATTAGTGAACAATATTTATTTATAAAAAAGAAATAACTAGACGATCATTAAACAGTAAATATACTTTAAAAGAATGAATAATTTACTATAATTTTAACAGACATTAGTATTCTTTATCCACGTTTTAAATTGATTTTTTATCATCCATTTATTATTTTTCCCTCCTTTTATTTTTAAATCGCTTTTTAAAGACTATTCAATGTATTCTGCCATTATTTTTTTTTTAAAAAGGAGTGCCATCCACTCATAAAAAACGTTATATATTGATTAAATCTACGTTATATTATTGAAAATCTATTGTTGCTGATCTAAAAGTTTTCGCCTGCTAAACATATACTCTCTATTATATCCCTTCTCGATCTCTGCGTCCTAAAGATCTAATGAGTCTCGAATGAACGTGAATCCAAGCGTAACGCTTATCCGATTCCTCGGGCGACCCGGAGAGCCGTTTTAATCGGTGCCCGATCTCCCCAGTAGAAAAACAATTCCCAACTCCATAACTCTCGAAAAATGACGGCGTTAATCAATGAGTTTTTCGCGAGAGGGGGTGGGGTTCCACCGCCTCCCGAAACTTTTATCGTTTATATCTCGGCACCTCGTTATCTCTAGCGGCGCATCTCGCGGCTTCTCCCGTTCCTATCCCCCTCCCCCATAAATATGCATGCCGGTAATAGCCGCGGCCCGGCATCACCGCGAGAGGCTTAACCTCCGCCCTTTTTCGTCGCGCGAAACGATAACTCGCGCGAAAAGTCGCGAGGTGCACGCCCACCAGGCCTTCCGCCTTCCGCGGAAACTCAATACCCACGGCAGCCTTGAGTCTCCGGCTCGCGCACGCGCGCCGCTCGACGAGAGATGCGGCGAAAAAAAAATGAAAAAAAAAAGGAGTTGGCGCGGGCGAGGGAGAGTCGAGGCGTCGACTGCGGGACTGTAATTACTCGCGCGCGGACGCCGCGTTATGTTTATATTTACGAGTATTGCAGTGCCGATCGCATGCTAATGCATTTGAGAGCGGGACTGCGCCGGGAAACTCTCTCGGTGCCCTTTGTGCCGAGCGCGCCGGAACTTTATTACGACGGTATGCCTAATGGATTGCGCGAGTAAATTATATTCGCGAGTATTCTAAGCGGCTTTTCCGGAAAAAATTATAAATTTTTTTTTTTGGATAGAAGGGGGTTTGAAATATTGGCGGTGGGTTCGGGTGATGGGCGCGATCGACTTGCGACTGCGAGTCGATGGGATGGTGCTCCTTAAAAGTTTGCGGGAAGGGGTCGGGTGTCTCGCGCAAATTGTTGTTAATTTTGCTAATTTGACGAGGTTCGATTATTACATTCGAGCTTTGGCAGTGGAGTTCGAGAACAGGTTGATATATAGTTTCGTTCGATAGCGGAAGCATATTTTAATTGGTCGTTGCAACGGATAAGGCAGATCGTAGACGTGAAATTTTTTTCGAATTTTCTATTGATTTATTTCGCAATTTGAAATTCACAATAAGGAAATTTAATTAAATTCGCATAAATTTTAACTAATTAAACTTCTCGTAAGATTTCTATCAATTTATAAAAAGAAAACTATCAAGTTTTATTAGAATTTTCAATTTACTAGACACTTATTGACGTAAAATGAATATTCAAAACAATTAATAACAGAATCAAGTCTAATGTCTTTCAAGCAGGTATTACTAATTTTCAGTTTATTAGACAATTATAGACGTAAAATGAATATAATAAACGAGAAAAATCATTAATAATTTATGAGGCAGTATTCGCTAGTAATTCGAAGTATGGATTTTACTAAACAATTAGTCAATTTGGAATGCGCGTGAGTTTAGCTTCCAAATTACGCCGCACGTTGTACAAGGCAACAGCCTTCGCTCCATCAGCCAACAAAACGAACTGCACAACCACGGAAACGTCATCAAAATCGACACGCCGCATACCACATCCCCTCCGGACCCAGAACAACGAAAAGAAGCATCTAAAGTGTACACACATAAATAACCCGATTATCCGAAGTACCGATAATCTGCATGCAAATGACTCCGGCCCCGACGCATCTGCATATATGCGCGCGACTCCGAAGGCGAGTATATAGGAGGGTCCGACGAAAAAAAAAAAAAAGAAACGAAGCGAAACGAAAGAAAAAGAAGATCGGCGCGGGAGGTAGGTGTTAAAACACGGTAATTAACAGCGCGGGGCGGGCAGGGAGGGCCCACCTCCGGCTGCTACTAAGCGGAGATTTACGGACGCGCGGCCGCGTATTTATGAACTGGGCCCGGGAGACCGACCGCCGGGGCGCGCACCGAACGGGGGATGGAGTGTTAACCGGCCATCGATCACCTTTCGAGGATGGGTTATAAGGAGGGCCCCCGTCATGAAACATTCATGTCCAGCCGCCCTCCTCGCCTCGCTGTCGTTATTATTTCCATTTCGCGCGACGCGCCGCTCGCCCGGCGATTTAATTGCCGGCGATCCGCCACCTGATTTGTATGCCCGCGCGCGCCGCTTATACTCCCGACGTTTTTTGCGAGATCCCGCGATTCTTATGCGATCGATACGAGCGCGATTCTTTTCCTTTTTTTTTTTTCATCTGTCGGTAGAGCATCGATCGCTTATTAAAAGCGATAAGGGGTTTATTAATGGGAGCGCTCCTAATTGAGCGCGATTTTCGCGCTCGTTAGCGCGGGCTAAAGTAGAGCTTTTAATTTGCTCGGTGTATCGCCTTACTGCAGCGGGACACCGTACCCTCGCGAAATAGCTTCATATAAACCGCGAGTCGATGGGTACACACACACATGTATATATATATATATACGCATTATTATACACAGGACGGCAGATTTCCTTCGAAGGCGCGCGAGAGCGATCTACATTTAAATTGGGGTTTTATGATACAAAATTAAAAAAAAAGCGACGATCTACATCGAGTGATAAAGATTCTATACTGTATACGCGAAGGGCTGCGAAATCGCTGGAGCCTCCGCGCGATAATTCCTCGCGGAGTCATAAATTAGAGGGACATATAACAAATTTGACCCGCAGCGATTCATAAAGGCTTAAGCAAATTTTCACTCAGCGCATAATTTACTTTATTATTCATTAAACTTTTCGACACTAGGTTCGCGCCGTGCAGGGCGCGCGAAATCAATGCTCGCGGCGGGAGGAGGAAAAAAGTGCGCAGACACCGCGGGAGAGAAGGAGGAGGAGGGGGAGACATAGGAAGAGGGTCGTGGTCGGGTGGGGGAAGGGGGGGGGGAATCCTCTCGCAAAAAGCTCGGGGTCGTCATAAACAAAAGCAAGGAGTAATTGATTCTCTAATAAGTTAACGCGCCGGGCGCTCGGGGCCTGGCCTCCCTGTAACGGCCTTAGGTAGACATAATGTATTGCCCCGCATCCCCCCACGGCTCCCCTCCGCCGCGCGAGATTTAAGGCCTCGTCGGCGAATAATAAACCCCGAGCGCGTGCTCACGAACGCGCGAGCCAAGCTCACGGCGTGTCGGCTTCTCGGGTTAACGAGAAAACGCTGTGGTTTTTCCATTTTCTAATTGCGATGGGCCCCGGTGACCCTTACGATTATCATCCTTTTATTTTCGAATTGTGATTGGAAGTGTAACGGTGCAAGTAACGTTTCCTTCTACTTTTTTTTCTCAAATGTTATTGATGGGTGTGCTGAAGTTAGAGTTTCCTTCTAAACCTCAAAATGTGAAATTCACTTGGAAAATGTGAATAGTGACATTTAGTACGTGAAAAGTTCTAAATGTGTGAACGATTTTTTGCATAAAATTTCTTACATTTTCCAAGTGAAATTCACATTTTCAGATTTAGAGAGTACTTTGCACTGATTTTGTACATTTTTTTTATTGTCGTGTTTCAGAATGTTTAATTATATGTTAATATTACGAACAAATCGTGTATCTGTAATAGACAAAAATGTTAAGAGCAAAATCCAAATTTAACAAATTTTATCGACGTGTACAGAAAATTCTTATTGTAATATTTTTCTTTTTATACACGGAAAGAAAAAAAACATTTCTTATTGTTTCGCAACAGTAATACCTCCTAGACTAGAAAATATAGAAACTGTTTTACAAAATCAGTAAAATTAACATTTCTTAATGTAAATCTTACCTTACAGAAAAGTAGATTTTGTCATTTTTGTAAAGCAGATTCTACTGAAAATTCGAAAAATTCAATTAACTTCCAATTACACAGTTAAATCTACTGTCTAAAAAGTAGATGTTATTTTTAATTTTCTTTCGATCTAAATAAATCAAAAGATTATATATTGTATGTTGCACGCACTATGCTGTTAATATTTAGAATTATAGACTTCTCAATATTTTTGCTTACAACAGATGTAATATTTTCCATTCGTTTCTAAAGGCATCTATTGACGAATAAAATATCTCGCTGCTTAATACAAGCAACGTACAAACTACATCAATTTTTATACAAAAAAAAAATCCCTCGACTTGTATTTTTTTTACATTCTTAACGATCGACATATATATATAAAACAACAATAATAGAATTTGTACTTCGCATTATACCGGTAAAGCCAATGCTGTATAAACGGAACAAATTTCTAAAAATCTCACAACAACGAAATTTCGCGGCTCGAAAATTTCCCGTGCTCAATAAAATTAGCGAAATATATAAGCTCGCCGGTATAAAAGTAAATCTGGCATCGAACAACTAGCCGACCTGCAGCGGTATTTCCTGAAAAACGCTCGTAAAATCCAAAGGTCTCCCAATTAGTTGGCGATCGCCATATACAGCCGGGGCCCGACGAGGCTGAAATTTTACGAGCGATTCGACAAATTGCACGGCGAAGCCCCGGCATTACGTCGCTCGGCCGAAAGTGTGAATATGATAATTCCCGCGCGCCTCCCTATAGCGGCGCGCCATAACAATAACGGCGTAATAGTAAATTTCGCAATTTGAAAAGGAGAGAGAGAGAAAGAGCGAGTGAGTGAGCATTTTGCGCGGCGCTGCCCGATGGGGTGCTTACGGCGGCCGCGGCCTATCATTACACTTGTCACGATGCATCTTGTGGGAAAGCCGGGGCCGCTATAATCCGCGCGGCGCGCCGCCAATGACATTGTAAATAATCCGCCGCCGATTACATTAACACGGCTGCTATCGCGCGTCCCCCTTTAGCTGCAGTCAATTGCACGCCTGCTTTTTCGCCGATTTACGAGATTTTTCGGACTGATATATACACTGATAGAAAAGATCCTTCGACCCAAAGTCAGGGTCTTTCATATAAAGTCCTGAGTATTTAATATAGTCTGAAGGCGTAGGTATTAGATGTAAAGAAACGGTGCATTTACTAATCTGCGGGTTTTTCGTCGTTATAGATGATCGCGCATTTACACTGAGAGAAAAAACTTGATAAAAATCACTACTGTGGTTATTAGGAAAGCAGTGGCAGTCTTATCAAGTAAGAAATTTTATATGAAAATAATTTTTAATACCTGAAATTTTAAAAATTACAATTTCAATACTAAGATGATGCATTTTGCGTAGTAATAATTGTTATTTTCCATACTAAAATTTCTCACTTATCAAAGCTCACTCCTTTACTAATGACAATAGTAATTTTTATTAAGTTTTTTCTTTCAGTGTACTATTAAGAAATATTTCTTTAATGCTGATGTATATTTCTTTATTTCGAATAATATGAAAAAATTATTTTTCAAAGGCGCGAAGGCTTTGAGACTTTTCTATCAGTGTACCGCCCGAAGATTGGATTGGCCCGAAGGATGAATTAATCGTAAATTTTTCGATGCTGGATTTCTCTCTCTCTTTTTTTGTTAACAATTTTCAATTAAGCATTATATAAAATCTGTATATAAGACGCTGCGCGCAATCAAATGCATTATTCATGATAGGATACGATAAAGTTACGTTAAAATTTGAAATTTTCGCGAATAAAGAACGGACGTGCGCGGTGTATAATAATTAAAGCAATTTGCAAAAGATGAAGAGAGAGAGAAAAAAATAATAAATAAGTTTTATTATCCGGCGGCAGATACACATCGCATTCAAATTTTGCGAACGAGCGCGGCCGATCGCAATCTCATTACGCCGCAGTAACGAGATATTCCGCGTCGAAAATTGCATTAAAATTAAAGCATCGCTCTCTCTTTCTCTCTCGCTCTTTTTCTGCGGCCTCTCACGCCTTTTCCCCATACGAAAAGCATAATGAAAAAGCGGCGACCCGCGAAATTCCCATATAAAGCACACGCGCCGCGCGAAAAGCATCTCGAACGAAGCGCGTCCGCCGAGGTGAGATATTTCGCACGTGCGCGAGAGGGAGAGGGAGGAGGTCGATCTCCGCTCGCTCGCTCCGCTAAAGACGCCTCGTTAACGTAATCGCAGCCGCCGCCGCGGCCGCGGCGGGAGGCCCGCTTATAAATCCGCGCCAGCCTAAACACGGTCATCATCTTATCGCGCCTATATAATAAGCCCGTGAAGCGAGCGCGAGGATCGTAAATTCGATGATGGACGCGAGTCGATCGATCGGCGCGGTGAACCCCCTCCTGCCTTCGATCGCCGAAAAAATAAAAAAAAAAGAAAAAAAAAGAGGCCGGAGTGGACGAAAAGTCGCGTCGGTAATTTATGATGCGAGCCCGGGGCTTCGGGCGCTCTTCGCGGGCTTCCTTTTCTCTTTCTCCTTTTTGCTTCTGCAGCGCGTCAAAGTAGCCTCAAAATTATATTATAATGCGCCGTGGCAGCTCGTAAAGTACGCCGCTTCGTTGCGCACTCTTTTTTACGGCTTTTTGCCGAATTTATGAGGAGACTAATGTTTGAAATAATAATCGGCGATTACGGTGCAAAATTGATTTTTGCGATCGAGTTCCCTTTACGCGCAAGTTGATCGCGCACGCGCACGCGCGTACGCGCTTCAAAATAACTCGAAAGATATTATTTCGAATTTTGTTCCCTTCCCCCCCCTTTTTTTTTGCCTCCTTCAAGTTATTTACGATCTTGTGAAATTGTTTGAATTAAACTGCAATAAAGGGTCGTTTTACCTGTTATTCCCGAAAAATTTCTCCCCGCTGGAAATTGACGAATTTTATGATAATTTCTATGTAACATTAAAAGTACCGCATGCTTCGTTAATGATTTTTATTATGGGAATTTCAGAAAGAGAGAGCAGTATTTTTTTTTTTACTTGGGAATAAAAATTTTTACGATTATTCTCGACTCGGGAAATAATTTATTGCATTAACAGTGCCATTACGGCGAGTGAAAGCGAGCCAAGACTACCTTTTCACCGTCATGTCAGCGGCACGCGCGCATTCCCCGCACCGGAAATTCGCAAAAACAATGACAATAAATTGCACAGCGCCGGGTCCGTGCATACAATGTATCCGTGCTAATTGCATCTTTAAAAATCCCTTTAAAAGTCCGATTCCCTCGATAAAGTATTGCGGCGCATTATCGCGTGTCGTAGCCGCGAGAAAGCTGACTTACTGCTTGCTGATCCCGCCTCCCGATAACTCCCCGATAAATAGTCCGCGACTGAAAATCCATCTCCCAAGTTCAAAACGCCGTACACGCGCACACGGACGCACACACTCGAGGCATTCCATCGGGAGATGAGTCGAAGAATTAGAAAGAGATGGGAAATCAGAGATTCGCGCCGTAGAGACGTCGCGATTGAACAAGAAGAGGGAGAAAAAAGGCAACTAGAGGGGGGCGGGGGAAAAAAAGATCGGCCCTGGAGATTTCGCGGGGATATCGGCGATAAATCCCGGCGAGCGGCGGACAAATAACGACAAGCCTCATTACTATAAACACGTCCCGCGCGCGAGCGGGTAGTCGCTCCTCTCTGCGTGTGGCGCGCGCTTTCCTCCCACCTACTACTTATATACGTACCCTCCAACTTTATTCCCCGCCGGCCGTTTCCTCGACCCTCTCTATTTTCTTTTCGTATTTTTCTATCTTTTTTATAAACTTTTTTTTTTTATTTATTTACTCTTTTCAAGTGCCGGCTGATGGTGGCGCGCGCGCGAACGCCTGGCTCGTTCAAAGTCCGATTCCCGCGGGCCTAATCGCGAGCGCTCGATTTCTCGCGTGCGTCTTTTTCGCCGGCTAATAAACACCGATGACTTATATATGCGCTGCAGCGGGGCAGGCCGGCGAGATTGAATAATAGTAAATTAAAATCGACGAGAGCGCGCGCCGTTATTTTTTCGGCTGAATAAACAGGACGCGCGGGCAAGTTGGTTTTCAAAATTGAATGTCAGCCGTAAATCTGAGCGCTCGCCGCTCCGCGTGGGAGAGACGCCGAGAGAAATTCGCGCTTGTATCTCGTATTGTTTTGCAGCGGCGGGGAGAGCGGCTAGGAGACCCGATGACTTATACTACGGGAGGATTTTTTAATGCTTTATACGAGAAGTTCCCTGAATTATTGAACGGTAAGTCAGCTTTTTCTTTGATAAATTTAAATCCGATCTCTGCTTTATTAATGACGTAATATTTAAAGATAGCAATGTTATCCCGACTCGTAAAGTAGGGTCGTTCTTTTTAATTATCTAGAAATTACGATGATTTGTGCGCGCGTTTTTATTGTACGTTTTGAATTCTGATTAGGTGTTTTCGCATTAAATTCTCTTCATCTTTTATTACGTGCATTGCTGGTGCTTCGTTTCATAAAACTATTAAAAAAAATACTGTTATTAAATCATAATATAATTGCAATGTAGTTTTTTAATATTGACAGTTATTATAAGCAGTGTAGCTTTTAATTTCGTTTCTTTTTCTTTTTTCCTTCTTTATAAAAGGACTGAAGAAAATTAAAAACTCCTTTCTTTCTATACGTTTAAGTAATGAGAGCTTACATATAATTTTTCCTCGAGAAATTACGAGTAATTTCACTATACTTAACGTAACTATCTAAATAAATTCAGAAATATATAAAAAAATCGTACTTTATCTTTATAGACACGTTACTCCATTAATTCATTTTATTTTACTAAATTACACACACACACATATGTATATACATAACAAGCATGAATTATATAAAAAAAAATAATAAAAATAAAATAAAACATAAACGAACGCGATTCTTAATCGCCTCTTACTCCCCATTACAGGGAACAATCAAATTCCCGTGTCCGCTAAAAACATGATAGGCTACTTTTTTTCGAGTCCGGCGAGCGTGTCTAACGGGTCGGAGTTTACGAGCACCGGGGCATTGAAAGGCGTGTGCTCGCCGGCTCGAATCGATCCGCGGCCTTGTCAATTAATTTCCGAAAGTGGCTCGTATACGCTCGCATTATAACGGCGCGCTGAGCGCCGATGCAAATGGTCGGGGCCGCGCGCTCGGGGTGGCAAATTAAAAGAGGGAAGCTCCGCCGATCGCGCACCTGGCCGCGCGCGGGGGATATAGAGCGCAGTTTACGCGTCCGCCGATCGTCCGGCCAACGGAGGTATAATCGCACGGCGATATATATATATTTACACGTATATATACATATATGCACACGGATAACGATCGGCGACTTTTCGCGTTTGTTTTCGATTGTTGCCGCGCGTCGTTCGCACCTGCACCGATCGAGGCCGCGTAGTCCCCGAGGGGGCGGGGGAGGGGGAGAGGGTTGCAGGCCCATTATTTCGCATTTATATCTCCGGTGACTTCCATCGGGGCTGTCCGCTTTCAGCGAGTGCATGCGAGGTTGTATATATGTGCGACTGCGATTGTCGCGCCTCGTTGTTTTCCGTGTAGTTTAAATCGTGAGAGTCCCGAGGCTCGATGCGAAGTAACGACGCAAAGGCAATTTTCAAGGTTTTTCCCGATGTACAAATTGCTGATGATTTTTTTTGAGCTTTAATGCGCGCTGTTCATTTTGGCGGGTAGCGGTAATTTAACGAAGGATCGGTGGGTGTGTGTACACCAAAGCAATATATAAGTAATTGAAGATGTACATAGGGTAAACGGGGAGAATTAGTCGCCACAGGTAATGAAAAAATTACAATTTAAAAAAAAAAGTATAAAAATATTGAATTACATTTTATTAGACTATTTTAATTTGCGTATGATTGTGTACAAAATACATAACAGAACTTATGGGAAAATTATGTGTTTTTTACAAGTCATTCAAAACTAGCATCTTCCTCATACCTGCGAGGAAGATGCTACAAAAAACCTTAAATAATTTTCAAACATGAATCACAAAAATTAGCATTCAAATATATTAAGCTTACATAGGTATAATTCAGGTTTTATATATCATAAAAAAAAGTAATAAAAAATGAGCATATTATGTATAATCTATTGAATAAATGTAACAGGTACGAGCCTACTAAATAAATGCGGTAGTTAATAAATTATCGATTAAAAACATTACAGATAAAACATAAGTTATCTAAAATTTTTATTTAACATAGCTTGTTTAATCGCAGATATATAATATAAATTATATGTCGCTGAGTTTCTCTTTTTAATCACCTCAAACGACAAACTGCATTAATGATGTAATAAACTGAATTTACAAATATTATATACAGATACATTTGCAAATTATTATCTCCAGCCTTTTCCGCATTGATTCTGCGATATTAATTTTACTGCAGAGAAATGTATTATTATTATAATACTAAATTTTTTTAGTAGTTTCTCCTGCAAGCTTTTCAACTTCGATCCCTTCAGTCGTCAGTCTCAGAAGATATCCTCGACGCTTAAAAATCATACACAAAAAAATGTACAGATTTATATTGAGCAATAAAATACAATTTCACGCGAGCCGCACATTTCCAGTAAAACCCGCCATTCGCAAAAAAAGTTGACATAATATTGGAAAGAAAAAAAAAGAAGAAGAAGAAATAAAGAAAGGAGAGAAGAGGTAGAAGAAAAAGCAAGAGCGCACGATCTTCGCGAAGACTGTAGTTAGCGCCTATTAATATCATCGATCGGGATAGATAGTCCGGGGCAAGAGCCGAAGCGAGGCGTCATAATGATACGCTTCAGGAGGCGCGCATATATGCACCGGCTGCCGCGGCTGCAGCGCGGACTCATCCCCGGGCACGTACGAATAATAACATGCTATTAATATATTGGCGCGCGCGCGCGAGCGCGGGTCTCCCCTGCGCGGTGCGCGCGAGATTGAAATGGTTTTGCGCGGCGATAACGAGCCCCGCGATAATAAAGAGAAAGTATGTGCCTGGCCGGAGAAAGAGAGGAGGAAGGAATGCCGAGAGGCCCCGGCGCGAGGAAAGAGGAATTATGGACGATGCCCCGGCGTACGTGCGCCCCTATCACTGTATATGGATATTGGGTAATTGAGATAACGAGGGAATTTGTGAATTTAGCGGCCAGCTTCACCCCCTGCTCTTCTCTTCTCTTTTCTTCTCTGCCCGTCGACGTTATTGATTGTAATTTTGAGCGCGTTTTTTGCGCCGACAAGGAAGTGCATCTCAGCTGCGCGCGGACGCTCTTCAACTCGGGCTCATCAACCACTGCGTAATGAGCGGTTTTTACAAATGGGACTTCTTATTTTATTATTTATTTTTTTTTTTTAAATCATTTGGTCACGGCTTTGTTTTTGATTGCGAGGAATTCCTAAGATTTATACCCAGCATTATTGAACCTAATCGTTGTTGTGTAATAGCTGAGACCCTAGAGTTGCTAAAAAAAAGAACATTTCTTGAATTTTCGTGAAAAAAAGGAATATGCTTTTTGAAAGAATCCTGTGAAACAGGATAAATTTTTAAATTTTTATACCGCCGAGAAATTATTATATTTGAAACGAGAGCTTTTTTCGCGCGAAAATTTTGCGGAATGAAAATTCTTTTTGTAAGAAAGCTTGCGATAATATTTCTCTGTGACAAAGTTTTAAAAACTATTTCTCTTAAACGTAAAACTCTAGAATGTTCGTTTCTATTGTCAAGTCGGACTTTGCTTTTTGAAACTAAAATAATTTTTCCGCTTGCATACTTACACTTTGCAACGCACTTAGAAAAAAAGTCTGTATAATGTTTTTCTAAACAAGATTTTCTTTTATTTCCGAGTGACAAATTGCATAAATATATAATATCAGAGAACAAAGCACGATAATGTTTTACTATTTAAAAAAAAAAACAAACAAAAACAATAACATTTAGATAAACAAATATTACGAAACAAATCACGACAAGTAGTCAAGCGCCTTTACACCTGTGGAATCAAAGATTCAAAGCTTCTCTAGGGATTTTCGTGACCCCGTTAACACACCGTTCCTCCTGCGTTAGAACATTTCTCTCACCCTATAACTGCAGGCCACTCGCTTTGTCTTTCCTACAGCTATAGAGATTTTCAAAAATTCAAAAATCCCAAGTAGAAAAAAAGTCGCTTCTTTCAAAAAAGGGAGCTTTTCGCGCTTCTTCCTTCCTGTAAAACTACACACACACACGTATCTATGCATATATGCATTACATTTTACATTTGGAAGCATCGCCGATACAGAAAAGTAAAAGAAACAAGCAGACGATGTCGCCACTTCCCGGAGCCTCCAAAAGCCTTGGCACTGCATCGGCAGCAGGGGGCAGCTCCTGCCGAGTGTGATAACGCGGCCGTGGCGCTCGCTTCGGCCCCGTCCCGCAACCTCGAGCGCTTATACATGCGCCAGGGAAAAATAATAAACAAAAAGAGGCGAGAGAATCCAAAAGCCAGACGAGCTGCTCGCGCGCTATAGAGGCGTCGAAGACTGATCGCAGGCTCCCGAGGCGCAGAAACTCCTGGCCACTGTCAGTCCGGAACCCCTGCGGCATCCGTCGTCCACGGATATGGACGTGGATGCGGACGACGCGAGCGAACGGAAAAAAGCGAGAATCCACTCGAGCAATCGACGGCCCCGAGATCAGTCGCAGCCCCCCGACACCGAGGTAAGCATGTGTGCGCGCGTTGTTTGCGTTCCCCTGCGCGCACCTTCTCCGTCTCGCTCCCTCTCCAGCACCGAGTGCCTTGCAGCCAACCCGTTGACACGCTCGCGGGGGGGAGGACACTCCGTCGCGCTACGCGCCGCGCAGGTTATGTTCGAGCGGAGCTCCGGTAGTCGGGCGAACAACGGCGAGACAAAGTCGTCGCGGGTGCTCTCGTGGCCCTTGGCCTTGCGGCGTTTGTACACGGCGAGTGCGAGTCCGAGGACGGCGGGGCTTCGTCGTTCAGACGCGGGCAGCGGGGCCGACGCCGAGGGGGCGCGGGGATTGAGGACTCGCGAGGCCTAGGCAAGCGCGAGATGCACTTGACTCGCGGGGGGACTCGGGACCAGTTGCTCCTTGAGGCGCGTTCGTGAGACTCACTGGGTACGCTTGCAGGTCGCCAGCGAGACAGCCGCCAAGATGAGCGAGGGACCACCACCGAGGAACAAGCGCAACGGCGCCAGGACCTTCAAGAATCCGCCCCAACCGCACATGTGCATCAAGGACTTAATGAGGGTGAGTGGAGTTGTGATGTCCTTTGATTTTTTGTTAATTGCAGCAGTTCGCTTCTTTTGTTGTATCGGTTATCGGATAAGAGCCACCGCTGACTACTAATTTGTTTACGTTTACAGGGTTCGCAGATTCCCTGCTACATCAATGTTCTGTCGTGGGAAAAGGTCGACATGCCTGCCAGTTCCAAACAGCTGCTTCCGCTGTACGGTGGAATGAAGCTCACTCCGCCAAGGACTGAGGATAAAAACACCTGTGTGTTCGCCGTCATTGCCAATCCTGAGGTTCTTCGACAAAGAGGAAAAAATTCTCAGGATCTTAATGTCAGTTTAAATACTCGAATTATTATCAGTAGTTGTTACTGAATATTCTTTACGGCATATTAGTACTGTAGTATATAAAAATCCATGTTTGTTTTGTACAAATGTTGTAAATAATGTAACGAGAACAACATATATTTTTAAATGTATTAGATAGTAAACTTCAAATAATATTTTATATATTAAAACGCCTGTTGTTTCTTTTTGCAGGATCAGTCAAAGTTAGTAAATGTGTTACTGGATTTTGTGGAATCTATGAATAAGGGTATAGCTTTCAGTCGATCATATACAATTCTAAAAGACCGGGATATCACTGGTGAATTAAAGGAGGTCTGGATAGCAATCCAGAATCCAAGAGAAAAAGAATATTTATCAAATCAACAGGAGACTTGGATAGATGGACAGCCATCGGTATCTCAATACTCACAAAATACAGAACAACAAAGCCAGCAGCAGCAGCAGCAGCAGCAACAGCAACAGCAGCAGCAGCAACAACAGCAACAGCAACAGCAAAAGCAACAATTGCAGCAACAACAGATGCAACCACAACAGCCTCCACAGCAAATTCCACCACAAATAAATCAACAAGTGTCTCAGCAGGTGCAACAAATGATGCAAAACTCATATATGTTGTCCCAGCCACCTCAATATCAACCTAGTATAGTTTACAATCCAGTACCTAATAATGAGTGTTCAAATTATGATAGATACAACTATCAGCAACAAAATCCAATACCAGCTAATCAAAATGAACAAGGTTATCAGTCAGGACCAATGATTGCAAAATGTTATAATAATGTTAACAATAGCTTTCGGGGAGATCTGGATAGATATAATTATCGCGAGCGTGGTAGGTCACTGCCTCAACAGCCTATTCCTCCACAGCAGCCTTCACCTCCTCAGCAGCAGCCGCCACAACAGAACAGTCCAGCATATACCGCCTCGCAATATCATTTTCAACAGTTGCCTAGGAAGATGGTTCCACATTTTATCAATTCCAATATGAATCCAAATTTTACTGGACAAGTAAACGTTTTGATGCTCTATTTAATTCTATTTTAAAATTTTATTTAGGACTATTATTTGAAACAATTTTCTGTTTTAGATGAATCCTGTAGTGACAAGTCATTATACAGACTATATGATGATGCAGCACCAACATATGAATACAGGAATAGACCAGCGACAAGTGGAAAATCAGATTCATGCAGAGGTTCATAGGATGCAGCAGCAGCAACAACAAGAACAAATACATGGTCCGCCTCCTCCACATATGCAACAACCGACACCACAATATCAGCCAGCTCCAATGAATGTCATGACTTATCCTCCCATTACTGGCTCTAAGAGAAACTATTACAATAATAAACAAGAAAGAGCAGCGCCACCGAAAAACAATGGAGGAAAGAGACAGAATAATTCTCCTACACATATAAAGCAGGGAACTCCATCAACAAGTGCTAATATACCGCAATCAAAGGATGGTGCTACAGAAAATCCCGCGAAACCTAAGTCTCCAGTTAAAGTAAGTAAAATTGAAAAGAGTAAGAAATCTAAAAACATTATTTAAAAAAAATATTTTGACAGGTTCTTCAGAGAGACCCTGGCCTACAAAACAAGCAAAATGTTTTTCATTCTTCTCCAGAGAAGAATTCTAAGAGTTCAGAGAAGAATTTGGAAGAAAATAATGAAACTTGTAATACACAAGTGCCAGATGTTAACGAGGAGACGAATACTAAAGAGGTTCCAGAATTATCTACCGAAATAGTCATCCCTAAGAAGCCAGAAGCCTTAACTTATGCTGCCGCTTTAAAAGATCAAAAGGACCCCGATCATACGAGGGAAATTAAAAGTACTACTGTCGAAAGTCCAGCTCCATCGTACTTCGATATGTATGTACAAAAATTGAAAGATGTAAAACCGCAACCACAACAACAGCAGCAGCTTCCGCAACAGCAACAGCAGCAGCCTCAACAATCTTATAATCAAAAGCAAAGATCAATAAAGACAGTTTTAAAAAGAAATAAATCGTGCGCAAATGATGTGAAGGTAAGCGATTTATCTAAAATATTTTTTTATTTCAATGTATTTTTAATTTATTAAAATTATCACATAGGCTTGGGCGAAGGACGAACACACGAAAGGTGTGAAAAATGGTCTGAAGACTAGTTTAGACGATATGAATTTGAGTTATGCTGAGTGGTCTCAAGATAAAAATAGTGCGGCAACTGAAGTTAACGCTAGTACGGGATGGAACGCGCATATGAAACAAAAACCATCAGATAGTCCTAAGCGCAGTCAATCTACCGTAAATAGCATTATTAAAAGTGTATTTAAAATACACCAAGGTAACAATACTACTGGAGATGAAGTTGGAACAGGCAAAAAGCAAAAAGCTAACGGCCATGTTAAGACAAATACCAAAGGGGTCACTAACGAAAATGAGGAATCCAATCAGGGTTCGTTAAGATAATTACATGAATATTTTTATAATTTATATATTATTCTAATGAAAAGGATTTTTTTTAGGTTACACTATTCTGAAAAAATCTGAAGTTACGACGACAGTGAGTTCATCTGACGAAGTAGTAGTAAATGAAATCGCACAGCTGTCGATTCAAGACTGCAAAGATACGACGGAAATGAACGCCGTTCTTTCGTGATAAGCATAGTTTTAGCCAGTAATAAGAGAAACAAATCTGACAGCCCGCTGATGATAATTAAAATAAGATCAGTGTACATAGATAAGTTTAAGATTTAAGAAAATAATTTAGGCAATCTTCAATTAGCTTTTTAAGTAAAACCAGGAGGGAAGAAAAAATAGTGCAAAAAATAGTAAAACGCAGGAGTGACCGACAATTCCAGAATTTGAAGAGGAGATCAATGCTGTTCAACTTGTCTTCGATATGTTTGAATTGAAGATTAATTTATAGGATTTGCTGGCGAGGCTGTGAAACTGAAATAAAATATTTCCTCTGAGGGAATATTAATAAAAATACAATAGATAAGTTTGCCGAGCTTGAGAAATGTGAAAGAAAGAGAAGAAAATGTTCCAAGAAAGATAAAACTCAGCTATGAATGTTTTTTGATTAAAGGCGTGCGAAGTCACAAGCTTTTGTGCGGCGGACTGATATTAAGATATTTTTTAAAACTATCGCGCTAGAAAAAAGAAACTTTTGTCAGTTTTAATATGACGACGTCGGCTCCGCGGGGACGCCCATTTACGTTCCTACGCTCTATACGCACTAAACATGTTACATATTTAATGAAAAGCGATTGACTTCGGATTTGACGCTGAGTAAACTATTTAAATGACAAAATATGTGAATATAAAAAAAAATAATAAAATATGGAAAAAAATTCAACACGAATGTTGAATTTAAAAAAAAAACTTATATCGACAAATATTCAAGGATAGTAGTTGTCGCCAGATCTCGTACTCTCTTTTGTATATTTATAGACGCGTAGATTTAAAATTTTAAGATCGATTATTGTTAAACTGTATTGTATTATTTTATGTGATTAGTTCTTATAAACTTTATTTTTAATCTATTGAAAATAGATAAAATAAGATTAAATCCATCAATAGAACATATACAAAGGATAAAGGCGAGATTTAGTAATCCAATTCTGACATTTAAACAATATTAGTAATGAAAGCGTTAAGCGAAGTCCCAGTTCAAGTTGATTGCAAAAATGAACAAATAGCGAAAGACAAAACAAAAAGAGGCGCAGAGAGTTTTATCTTTAAACAAGTGATTCCTTACAAGTACCAAGAGCTAATATAGCTTATATAGGCAGTGACTCCCCAGTGATGTTACAGTGATGTAAAAAAATTGTAAGACAAGATATCTTTAAAATAGTTGCATAACTGAATAAAAATAATAGACGATAAGCAAACAAGTAAATGATTAGAAACTGAGAAAAAACTAAATGCCAGCAATGCACTATGAATACTTAAATAATAAAAACAATTTTGAAATACACGCAGTTTATAAAAATCGCAGAAAATCGTGAGATCAGAAGAAAAATCAATTGAAATAAGTGAGAAAATCTTTGGTGCGCTCTGGAGTCAATCGGCTGTCGATAAAAGCCGATTAGCAAATAGAACTAAGAAAAAAGCTCGCTATGGGTGCTTCTTTATTATAATTTTAACGATTTCCCTCTCTTCTTCTTATCAAATTTCGATTCGCTGTAAGCAAACGACGATTCAATAATTTTAATGAAAATAGCATTTCCTTCGGAAAAATTTAACGATGACATTGTCATGTTTTTTTTAAAGTTTTAAAAGTTTTAAGATAGACACCACAATCACGTTTTATCGATATTCAAAGTTTTATCAAAATTCTTTACAATCGATTTTACAGTTTCGTCGTTAAATTATCTGCAAGGATAAGTCGCCTAAAGGTGCATCAATCGCCGAGATCTGACTTTAAAAGAGTTTTTTGCGATCCACCGAGCCTACGCTCCATGTAATTCACATTGCTGCCATATACGTATGTATAAAGTTATAATTTACACAATTGTCGGAATGAAGGTCAGCTTTATCTTCTCTCGGGTGAAAATAATCATTTACAGCATTGGCGTTAAAACGCGACAAGATTTCCAAGCATACTTGAATTCGATGCCAATGAGTTTCTTAGAGTTTAATGGCTGTATAAAACGCTTATCTTTGAAATTGTTGAAATTTTATTTTTGAATATGTACTTTTAAAAATTGCACCAAAACTCTAACGACTCATGGGAATCCGTAGTGCGTGCGATTTTTCGTCCGGGAAAGAACTCGAAGTAAGAAAAAGTACTGCGAAGGAAAATCTTATGTTTTATGGAAATTTTCCAATGTTACTGCGTACTCATTTTTTTTCTTTTTATTATATTGTTACGATATTGAATTCTCTTCTGATATATATTTTAAATGCGTTTCGGTACTGGACTCTGAAAATCAAATTTTATAAACCGAAGGATGATTTTTAAATCGAGATAATATTTTTTTACTTTGATATTTGAAATTTTAATGTAACTTATTTTGACATTAAATGAATTTTCTGGCGACTCTTTAGCTCATTTTAGGTAGAATAAAAGTCAGCTTTCGTTATATCGAATTAATTTGTTTTTGTTTAATTATTTATATATAATATTTTGTTAACATTGCTTATATTATGAAAATTGGCCTGCAGTAATGTAATTAGTCGTTTAAGCTATTTTTTATATTAAAGAAATGAGTTTTTTCTTACTAAGTTTCATAAAATAAATCTTATGAATAAAAAAGATAATGTAAGTACACGGCTTCGACTGTTCTTCTTTCCTCACTGCCCTCGTTCTCAATATTCTGTAAGATATAATCATAATTTTTTAATGCGATACAATTAACGTTCTAATTATTAATAAAAAAATAGTCGAGATTTTGTTCTTCCAGCTGATGTTAATAAATACTTTCCTTTCATTATTACTATCTTTATATTAGCCTCAAATATTTAACCATCGAAAAATATGTAAAAAAAATAATAATCTAACGAAAGCTGCTGACAACCGAAACTCAACATACAGATTGCAGGGTGCTCCATTATTTAATCGATAAGGTTCACAAGTTCGTGTGGGTGCACAAGTGAAGAAAGGACCAATCCTTAATTTTGCGCATCGAAGAGCGTGGTTTTTGTATGAAAAATAGCGATAAAAAAAATATAAAACAAACATAAACGCCGAACAAGAAAGATTGGACAAAAAGTTTTTCCTTCATCTCTCTTTTAAGCAGAGATTAGATATAGGTGAGCAGACTTCCTCTCTTCTCTTTTTCTTTTTCGCCGCCATTCGTCTTATTTTTTCGCAGAGACAGCGAGCGTTAGGCACGATTAAATTATAAACATTTATAAGTGTGAGAGATTGTAAAGCGGCGATTTTGCTTGGCGGCAACTGTAAATTTTTTTTACATACATTCACGTTTATACATTATACATCTTTATATATTTCTCAGTATTCGTATTGTGTTTAAATCTACTAATGGATACTGTTATACAATTATTTTTACTATCCTCTTATCATCGCTATATCGATAATGTACGCGTTCTTTTTCCCGAGGAACGGGAAATGTTGATGCTTTTATTTGAATAAACGAATTGTAAAACAAACTTTCGTAATTGCCTTCATTTCTCAACGTTCCCTAATGACGATTAGTAAGCCTTTGTTCAAATTTGCTCTGAAAATCTCGAGCAAACACTTTCTATACAGTGACTCTTAGTATCGGTATGACGAATAGCCGTGAAAGAGCGTTTGTTTACTTTCTTAATTTAATTCAATTAAACAAGTTTAGCAATGAAAATTAAAATTTTTAATTAGTTGCTATTGTTAAATGTTTATTTTTTATGCAATCAAGCGAGCTTTTGTGTATTTAATTAAAATTCTTTTGTTTATGAGAAGAAGTCATAAGGAAATAAATAGCAGTGTATTTTAATCGAAATTGAAAATATGTGTTGCTATTATTTCTTCATTTAATAGGCTTTCACAGTTTTAATTTCAGTTAGACAAACAAAGTAAGAGAAGCAGCAATTTTCGGAGTTAAGGTAGTTTCACTCAGATTCCATTATTGCTTTTTGCGATGATATTTATAGAAGAAATTAAGCGGTTTAACTTTCTTATCTTGAATTAAATTCAAATTGTACTTTCAGAATCACTGTAATCGTAAAAACCAATATCTATGTTATTCAAACTCAGGCATTGGCTTTTGTTTAATAAATGCACCTGAAATATATTTATGAGGTATTTAACTTACTTTAAACTGTCGTAATAACTTAGAGTGTAGTGAATTTAATTACTACTAAAACAATTTTAAAAAATCCTATAAATTATATTTCTAAATCACAATAACTTACAACCTAGTGAATTACTAAAATAATTAAACAAAATTTATAATTCAGAATATATAATCAATTTTCAATAAACAATTGCAAGCTTCAAGCTTCAATGGTGCGCCTTAATTTAATGAAATCGAAATTTTATAGCGACGATTAATAATTTCGCCCGTCACGTAGTCCAAGCTCATATCGAATGATCGGAGGAGTCGAAAAAAATATAAAGTAACCGTCGATTTTTCCACGGTGCGACTTTAGCATGCGCGTTACGCCCTGCACATCCGTGAGCCTCGCAATCACGGTGTACAATTAGCTCCTTGTAATTGATGGTACTGCATGAATAAAAAAAAATCACCGGCAATATATTTATCCAATTAATTAATTTTTTTTACATAACAAACGGACATTGCTTAATTATATTCATAGAAAACCCTAACAATTGAAGCGCAAATGAACGCAGCGCATTCTCCGTTCGTTAATTGACTGTGGCCTGGGTCGCGCGTGATTTCCGAGTAATTTCATAACTTTTATTGCTGTCGAAAAATTTCACCTATTTATTTAGCAGTTTTCTTCGGGCCTTACTTGCAACTCTTAATTCTGTGACCTCCGCATTTGTATTTTCAAGATTTATTATAATAGTAGATTCAAGCGGTGTTCCTAATGGGCGCAAATGTCGCCTACGCGTACCCATAAAACATTAATTGTAATTTAACAGAAATGCGAATGTCACTCGTTATAATTTCTTAAAGCTTTTTTCACGCAGCCGTCACTGTCAATTATTCATTTCGTCGACTCTTACGGTGATACGCGAATAACGTTGAATAATACCGACCGTTAGAATTTCAACAATTCAGATCTGAAGCCTCGACACCCATGAAACAGCTGAGCTTTCTGCTCCAAGTATTCTAAATCGCCAAATGACTTCATTATATCGCAAAGTAGAGAAACATTAACGGGCAGCCGTACGGAAAAAATTCGAAAAATTCCGACCCCCTCCAGTAGGTACACCCAGGCTGGTCCTACTCCACCTGCGCGCCTTTCGGCTTTCGTGGGCAGGCGCGCGTAGCCGCGGCGGATACTTTCACCGGTGCCGGGCCGGCGTGCCATTAGTCCCCCCTGAGCGCGCGCATAGAGAACTCGGGGAACTTTCCCTTTCCGCCGCGAGATTTTCGCTTTCGCTCAAAGTCAGCCCGGCCGTCCCGTCGACTCTGCTGCTCCTCTTAATCGACCGACTCAATTGCACGGTGTGCGTTGGTCGCTTCCTTTTTTTTTCTTTCTTTTTTATTTCCACTCTGTTCCCTGCTCCCGGGCCTTTCCTTCGAACCGCAAGCTCATCGGCCGTAACGAGCTTCGCCGGAACGGGAGAGATTTTCCGGAGGCTCGCCGCGCGGAGTGCATAGTTTCACCGGGCGTTCTTTTTTTAAACGCGAGACCGCTCGATCGCGGGGCCCGAGATGAGTTTCGGAAGTGGTACGCGGCCGACTTTCCAATCGGATGGTGAGCGCGAGTTTTGATGCGGGCCGATTTTTGCCGAACGCCGGCCGAGAGATGTGCAGCGACACCGTCAATTCGTCGACGTTCTCCAGTGACTTTCAGGTTGAGGAAGGTGAGTTGTACGAGGTGACGAGGGATTTGGGGATCTTTCTTTCTTTTTTTTTTTCATTGTTGTATTTCGCCAAGTCACCGAGAAAATTATGATTGATTGCTGGATATTTGCTTGGAATTTTCGAGTTTTTGTGGCGACGATGGGCAAACAGTGCGGGATGCAGGTTCAAGTATTGGGTGAACTTTTGTTTTGCGCTTTTTTTTTTACCACGAGAGTCGTTGAGCAAATATTTGATGAGCGTGCCGAGATGCACTTGAGCGAGTTACGCATCGGAGCGCGAAGTGGAGCTCAGGGTGGACACTTAGTATATTTTGCAACAATTTTTTTTTTAATTTCTTTCATTCGCTTTAATACTACTGCTTTTTAATTTGTCTTACTGGTGAGGTAATGATCATGCAAATGATTTTCACAATTCGAGATTTCGCAATTCGAGATTCCAGGCATTAGTTGAAAAAATGATGCCTCAGTTTTCATAATACTGTATTATTATAAAATCTTCAGAAAACTATTCATTTACGATTTTATGGAAACGAATGCCGTCGCTAGAAATGTGAAATATTTCTAATTTACATTTTTATAGGACATTAATGGTTAAATATCTGATTATCATCACGATGATTTGGCAGTTCTTGATTTCGTAATACTCACCACGATCCAAATATATTAATAAAGAAACAACTAAAATAATTAAAAAAATGCAGATAGCAAGAAATCGTTTACCCCTAACATATTTTTTTACAAAAATCGCCTGACGAATTAGTCTAAAAAATTTACCGAATTATCATGCTACCGGCTCATTCGCGATTTTTATAAGCAACTCATTATATTCAAGAAACCTGCTTGTACCGTTATAGTCCCCATCCAGCGCGACGACATCCGCATCGTTTGGCGGCTAAAATAACATTTCTAACGAAAAAATCTCAACGGGCGCTGGCGTGTATAAAATAATCCACGAATCATCAAAGCCCCTCTCTCACAAAGTCCCACCATCACCTTCGATTTTTCCATCGGCGCAGCTCACTTCGCGACTTCATCCGCCGTTAAAAAGAAAAAAAAATAATAAGTCGAGCGCTCGCACCGCGTGGTGGGCATTGTTGTGACGCGATAGGCGGCCTATGGCTAGGTGAGAGCCGCCAGGGGCCGCGATAAAAAGGGACTGATGGAGAGGCAAAGCAGGCCGCCTTTCTCCCCGCCTCCTCTCCGCGCGGCTGGCTGGCCACGGCGCACCGTCGAAGGAGTTAGTCGTCGGCGCTCGGCACCTGGAGCCGCGGTTCCGGCCGGAGGAAGCTGTCCACGGCTAAAAAAGGGTAGACGTGGGGAAGCGCGCCGCAGATGCTCGGCGATGACGAGGCCGAGCGCGTCGCTGATCTCCGCAGCTCCGTAATATAGTCCCGGTCGATAAGAAGAGCGATTGGATCACCGTAAGGCCGAACAACGCGATCAGAGATCACGATGCCTCCTTCGAACTTCAAGGTGGACGAGTGCCTCAAGGACGCGGGGATGTTCTCCGAGTTGAGCGGTGAGGTGCTTCACGGAGTCTCGTGTTATGTAGGGCATCGCGCGTTTTTAACGACGATTTATACACGGACGGTGCTGGTTGATCGCATTCTTGTACTAATTAATCGTGAATGAAAATTTTTATAAATTTTTTTTCTTAGTCCTACTTTTCATTCGATTCTAATGCCGTGATTATTATTTATTTATTTACATAAGAGTGATTTACGAAATAAATAGTACAAGTGGTAAAAAAAAAAAAACATAGCTTCGTATAAGGACAGAATCTTAGAAAACTGAATACATTTTTATCTTATCTTGGAAAAATGAAAAATTAATTGTTTAAAACAGTAGCCTTTGTACGCAAGGTGTACAGTTACTAAATAGTAGGTAGAATTTTTGCATAAATTTCTTGCAGCGGCATTTTTGACATGCACAACTTTTTCAAAAGCGTAATTGAATTTTCTGCTTAAGGATACGCGGCGAGTAGATTTTTTTGTAAACTTTTAATTTTCTTGAAACGTAGAAAACGTCGAGTTTACAGAATATTAAAGTAAAGTACGCACTCGGAATCCCATTGAATCACCAACACCGGAATGCAGTAGTTGTACGAGAGAACGCGCGCCTTTCAAGGAGAGTCCCGCGCAGCTCTCCTCAGCCAACGCCAATTACCTCTAGCACGCAATTCCCTTGTCGGCGCGGATCTGCCTCGTTCCGACATCCTTATCAAGCCACGCATCAGTCGACCTGCGCGTATGAGTCCTACAATCTCGGGTCTCCGAAATTTTCTATGAATCCCACGGATTCCCTAATTCTCCATTAACATCGACAAACACGATTGGAAAGTCGCGCGCCTCTACTCCAAGTGTATAATCGGGATGGAGTTGTGCAAGGATCCGCTCGGGAGGAAGATTCGGAATTCGAAAAGTCTAGCCGCGCCTGCGGGCGCCTCCGGCCGGTATACGATGCTTTCGTAATTTTTTTTTTTTTTCGAAAGGCTGCAGCCTGTCGAACGTGCCGGATCGGCCGTACGCCGGATTGTTTCCCGTGCGTTATTACCACCAGCGGGTTTTCAAAGGCGTCGAGTTTTTCGCGCCGCGCTGTACACGGCTGCCGGCTACGTGCCCGAGTGAACGATCTCCGACTTCGGGCCGCCGCGGATTTCGTAATGCATATCGCTCGCGAAATTTACGATCGGTTACGGAGGCTGATCGATATTTCATAACTAGCTGCACGATTATGACTGCCTTGAAAATTGCGCAAGGTCGAAGAATATACACTGAGAGAGAAAACTTTATAAAAATTGCTATTTTCATTAAGAAAGGAGTAAGTCTTATTAAGTGCGTATTTTTTAAATGAAAAATAGTAATTTTTAATACCTGAAATTTTAAAAATTACGATTTCAATACTAAGAAGATGCTATTATGAGTACTAATAATTGTTTATTTTCCATAATAACATTTCTCACTTGGCAATAGACTGTCACTTCTTTCCTAATCACAATAGTAATTTTTATTAAGTTTCTTTTCTCTCGGTGTACTTTAATTAATTAATCTTAATTGTTAATGTGCTTTTCTCAAAAATAAAATAATAGCAAGCTGAAATAGAATGAAATAAAATCGCGAATTTATTTTTCGACAAATTTATAAAGATATATATAATTTTTTTATTTTCTATTACGAATAGCGACTGTTTTCATCGCCATCAATTTCGAGATATACGTTATTGAAAAATCCTCGTAATAAGAAATCCGATAAACAGGAAGGTGCACACGTAAAACCTGATACATTTAACAATTTTTATGCGTGTACACCTTTTTATCGGGTTTCCATGAGTAGATCTTTTCAAGATCTTTAAAATAAACCCCACGATTCAATTCAATCCCACATCACCACGCAATTTAATATAAATGAAGCATTGTCCTCGCATATAATTGACGTCTTAATTGAACGTTCAGATACGCTACCATTATTCCCACCAAATTAATTATAAAAAAAAACCTTAACAGAATTTTTTACAAGATCCCACTTCACCCATGCAGTAAACAACACGGTCAAAGATCATTCACCGTATTCTATCCACACACTGGTCTATTAGCTCCTCGACTCTCTGTGTTCACGCGAGCGGAGGTGCGAACGATCCGAGGGAACTCCCGCGTTTACGCGGCGCATCTCCGGCGCAGGTGGAAGGGACACATCGAGGCAGTCCGATCCGCTCGTTACACCGCCTAACGAAGCGTCGCGACGCAGCGAACAGCCTCGACTCACTTTTTGCGTGCAATTCGCTTTCTTCCTCGCCGAGCGATAAGAGAAATAGAGAAAAAAAAACGAATGCTTTCTTCACCGCCGGGCGATAAGAGAGAGAGAGAGAAAAAAAACTGAATGCTTTCCTCTCGCCGGACTTTCGCCCACGCGAAAAGTGTACCGGCGCGAAAAGCTCTCGAGGTGTCAATTGCGGTGGCGGCAATTAGCGCGAGCTCGCTGATCGTGGAGTATGTATACCAGTCGTACTAGATACAAGTGAATTTGCAGGAATGTTTAAATGAACGGGCAGTTCAGATGCAGATTTATTGGGAATTATGTGCGGTTTTCTTTTATAGCCGTTACTTCACGCTTGCGTACACATACCAGTTGCGAGGCTTTTAGAGATTTCTTGCGAATAATGAGGCGTGTATGCTTATTTGCGGCCGCTCGATGAGTGAATGTCGTATTATGTCACGATTTATCAACTTATATTACCTCTTTCAACTTTATCGGCATCGAAAGTTAAAATTAAATGTTCGATTGTAACCGCTAATTTGATTATATTATACTGGTTTCCTGCGTATTCGTTGAGAAAAATATTGTAAAAATTACTACGCATCGAGAGAAAAGTTCTAGTAAAAATGATTATATACTGTTTCATAATGCAGGTACAGACTTACAAATAAAATTTTTTTATTTAAATTTTACTATACTTTATAGTAAATTTTTTATTTAAAATTATTACTATATTTTATAGTAAATTTTATTTTAAATTATTGCTATACTTTATAGTAATTTTGTTTAGATGTAGAGTCTGTTTCTACGTTACAGAATAGTATAATAATTTTTACTAAAATTTTTCTTTACGTGTGAGAACGGAACCGCACACTGTGGACTATTTGACAAAAATGACAGAATGACAAAAATGAGAAAAAAATATTGTACAAATTGTCATCTGGGATGTAAACGCGAACAAAGACTGGACTTCTAGACAAAAATTACAGAAAAATTTGCTGCGTGAGAATTATTTCCACTACTGTCTAGTAACATTTACTATATTTACGGCAAAATTTACTGCAGAGTATGGTAATTTTTAACAAAGAGTCCGTGACTGCGTTCGCATACGGATAATAATTTTTGTAATAATTTTTTCTCTCAGCGCATACTTTAAAATCAATTTTTCTGTATAGTTGAGCAAAAAATTCTATTTATTACACTAAAGTGAATTCGAAGAGAAGCGCAATTTAATAATGGGAAATAAAAAAACACCGTAAAAACACATAAATCACAATGCCGGAACCGCGCGACTGTTTATGTATATCATGAGGCCGCGGCGATCCTGGCGCGCGTACGCAGAAAAAAAGGAGGCACCCACGCGGCCTAATTTAAATGCTAAGCGGGTACCGCTGCACAGATGTTACCGGTTTCGGCGGCTGCGCATACTAAGAGGGTCCGCGCGCGCTCGTCTTGCTCCGGCTCCTTTTTATCGATCATTTCGTGAAAAGATCGCCGCGATGTCGCGCCCCATGTAAACGGCCTGTTGACCCGACGCCAATTACCCGCGCTGATCGTGTGCCGAGAATAAACGACGACTGCCTTCACTCGTTTTCGTCGTGACGAAAGAGCGAATCATTTTCTTTTCTTCGCTCGTTGACTTCTTGACTTTTGCACATGAGGAAAATGATTGAAATGGCGTTACTACTTTGTACTATTTTTATTTTTATTTTTTTTTGTTCAAGTGCTTCGAGAAATTCTATTCGATTTTCCTATACTTAGATGAGCGAAAAGTGCAATTCACGTGCATGCGTAGAATAAAATAGAATAATGTATACATACAAACTTTCGATTCGTTACCGAATGAATTAAAGTGTTTAAAATTAAGTAAAAGAAAAATCAAGTGGAATATAAAAAAATTTATAAAATCTGTATAAAAATATTATAGTTTGTTTTGAAAAAGTAAAAAAAAAATGTAAATTTTATTAAAGGTATAGATGCCTTTAATACTGTTGACTTTGATCTCTTATATGTGAAATTTATAAGCATTAATGATTTGTAAACTTTATGGTTTTCTTTTTTAGTTTTAAGCTAGTTTGTACGTTTTGGCTATACCAGCCTATGTACAGGTAATACTTTTTACCTCAATAGGTATTACTTTTGTAATTTTTTTGCTATTTACTCGTTCGATAAATTCAAATTCAAATGCAAATTAATAGTAACTCCTCAAGCTGTTCAAGATTTTTTTAAATTATTAATAATTTATTCTTTTTTTTTAGCCGTCGATGAAAAGTTCCAAATCTTGCTGAAGGAGGGCAAAAATGCTCCAGCGGACGAGGACGCCGACGAGGTGGAGCTCCCGGAGTACTACGACCCGGAGAAGTTCCGCCTGGGCCAGCAGGCGTTTTACAACAACGTCTTCTCGATGATGATCGCCAAACTGTCCGGACTGCTGACCCTGCTGGCGGTGCCGTCCATTCTGGACATTCTCATATTTACGAAACAAAGCGGCACTCCTTGCACGGCCTTCCGTAGATACGTTTCTACGATACTCCACACTTGGGTCTGGTACAAAAGAGAGCCCGAGAAGCAACTCGAGTGAGTTCAAAAACCCCATTTTATTTTTAGCATAATAAATTTATAAATCATGCGTGTAACTGATTTTTATTTCTAAAAATAATGCCACGAATCAGTGTCGCTTTAACACATTTTTTAATGTCCGATGTGCATTTTTTTTCATTACTTTACCCGCATAAAAAAAAATTTACGTTAGGATAAAGTTTACCTAAAGTTCTTGTTTGGCGGTCGTTGATATCAACATGGGAAATGAGACTAAATAATAAATAATTTTACAATACTTTATACAAACTTCAGATGAAGTATTTCTTAAATTTAAAAGACGTTCACATGACGAACGTTAAAAACAAATAAATGTAAAGAAATATTGTTTATAACTTTAGCGGTGATAAATATCAGTTGATATCACGCATTTATGAACAATTTTATTTTTGTTTACTAACTTCTATAAAATAACTTCTATAAAATATAAGAAGCAAGTTCGGTAAAGTCGCATTGCCTATGTTCATATCAACGACCGCCAAACATGAATTTTAGATTAACTTTATTCTAACTTAAATTTTTTTGCAATATAAAAATATAAGATTATTATGGTTAGTGTCAGCGAAATAATAATTAAAGCAGAGATTTTTTTTCTTGCACTATTCGTCACGTCTATATAGACACGCGTGAATATCGAAAGCTTTATATAGAAAGGCGCTAATTTTGAAAAGTGTTAAAATGATTTGGCTCATTAAGATCTGAATATTACGTTAAATTATTTTAGTATAACTTTAGTGCATTAAGCGTGCTGTCGGAATGCATTGTTTGCACAAAGAGTTTAACATCGATTCGAAAAGCGCAGGAAAAGTCGTAAGTCAGCACTCGTCAATGATGTTCGGCACGTGTTTGTTCTCTGGCAAAAGTCGCGAGGCCCTCGCGCCCGGAATAAATGCACGGATTATCTTTTAGAGATCTCGGGGATTTCGCATAAAGCAGTTATTGTACATTCGACGAATGTCTGCATCAGACTAAATTAAAATGTATTGCTCGGCGAAAATAAGGCCACTTCGCTCACTTGACGCGTGAATGATTTACGTATATTATTTATGGTGCATAAAGAAGAAGAGCAGTCAAGTGGATTCGCGCAGTTTGCGTTAAAAAATTTTTCGGTAATCTGAAAGTGTCAAATTACTTATAATAAATTGTGTATTATATTTACTAGGAAAATGTCATAACTCCTACGGTTATCTATTAAAATTGAATAAAACAACTAACATAACTTCTTAAAGTAATGGAACATGAATTTGTATACACTGAGAGATATTTTTTGGAAAAATTACTATCCAGCCTGGGAGCAGAGTCTTATACTGAAAAAATTAGCATTCTGTATTATAAATTTTACTCGAATTCTAGCAAGATTTAAAAATCTGTACTAGAATTCTAGTAAAATTTATAATACAGAATGTTAATTTTTTCACTGAATGCAGACTGCATTTCTGCAAACAAAACATTTCTCTCAGTGTATTAGAAGAACAAAATATAAAAGTAAGTCTTCAATGAAATAATGCTAACACTGACATGAAAAAGTATATCGTGTAGACCTGACAGTGTGAACTTCACTTAGAAAATGTGAATAGTGTCATTTAATGGCGTTCACATGTTAAATACGAGTTAACGATTTTTCACAGAAAATTTGTAATTAGTTCGTTTTCACAATTTCACATTTAGAGAGATGCTGTTTAAAAATCTAATGTGCATCTCGCTTTTTTCCAGGTTCTTCAAATCACTGAAGAATGTTCGCAAGAAGCACTGCATCGTGTCGCGACGGAGTGCCGAGGCTGGCCTCGGCGGAATCTCCCAGCTGGACATGGCGCTCACGCAGTTTGGCTTCATCGGCTTCACCCTCCTCAGCGGCGAGCAGCTGGGCGTGCTCACCACCGACGCCGAGCTCGAGGGCCTCGTCCACTTCTGGCGCGTCATCGGCCGCATGCTCGGCATGGAGGAAAGGTCGGCTTAGTTTCTTCTTGTTCTATTTTTTTTTCCATCGCACCTGTCACCGTCGGATTTTTGCCGCGCGACTTTCCTGCCTGCTTTTTGTCCAAGAGCGTTGGCTTTCACGAGGCTGCACTCCGAAAAAGCCGCGAGTTTCTACTAAATGACACTGTCCGCGGCTCACTGGAGAAATTTCAATTTGTGGTCTTTTTCGCGACGTAATTACCCTGGAGCGGGCGTCGAAATGCATGGCTTTATGCTACTCGTAATTACGCCGGATAGGCGGTTAACGTTCATACCCATGAATTTATATATTTACCGAGTATTTAGATTTTTAATAATTTTATAATAATCTGTAGATATTAAATGTTGTCGGCGGTAAAGTTAATGATTGCTCCATTAAATCTTGTCGTGGGTATCGTTTTTTACAATCGTCACTTTCTAATGCAGTTATGATTAATTGCGTGAGGCATTTATATAAATAATTGATAATTTTCTGCAGGTACAACTTGTGCAATGGAACGGTGGAAGAATGCCGGGCGTTGTGTAGGCGATTGCTGGACGACATTTTTCTGCCTTGTTTCGCATTGAAAAACAAGAATTTCGACGAAATGGGTCGCGTTCTACTGGAAGGCCTCTGGCCGGTGAATCCCCACCTGGATCCCAAAGCCTACACCGCCTTCACCCTTCACTTGGCTGTCTCTGCTGCTACGAACAACAATCACTCTGTCGTCATCGGTAAGACCATTCACTATCTCTTTCGAGCGCTGAGATACCAATGGTACCTCCTTACCGATTGAGTTTTGCTGATCTTTTCGACTATTCGCTCGAGGTACCTCAAGCGCGTTTTATCGAACGATTTCTTGGAACCTACAGATGGTATCAAATTTAAGTGGTACTTTAATTATTACAGGTTTTTTTTTTGTATTGGGAATTAATTTTTTTTTAATCGGCGTAATAAAAATTTTATGAAGATACTATAGTTTTAAGTAGTATAACTTTAAGTAGTAAGATCCGGATTGGGTCAGGCATTCTCTATTATGAAAAAAAATATAATAAATCGTACGTTGAGAAACTTTTTATTATCAAAAGTTCGTAATCTATTGAAACACAGAAACTATATAGTTTCTATTGAAAGGGTCTTATAAAATTCATTAAAATTATGCAAAAACCCCATAAAATCTGATAAATAATTTATCAGATATTACACGGAGAGAAATGTTGTAGTAAAAATTACTATGTTTCATAGGATATACTCAACTTATGAAAATGTTTATTATAACAAATTCTAAAAATTCATATGTATACATATCAATTTCTACTATATAAATAGCAATTTTACATGGAAATTTTACGTAGGAATTTAGTTTTATATAGTAAAAATCGTCATAGGTCGAGTGTGTCCCACGAAATATAGTAATTTTTACTATAACATTTCTCTCCGTGTACAAAATTTGCAAGTTTTTATAGTATTTTATAAAATAGTTTCTACGAGGATGTTTTTCAAATTCTTTCTGATTTTTTTTTTGTTTATTTTACTACTTTTATTTGTATCCCGGGAAATTGTTTTGTATGAAGGATAAAAACTAAACGAGACTATTTCAGCAAGATTATTAAAAACGTTAACCTTTAATTATTAATATTTAATTATTTAATTTAATTTGCAGATACGTCATCGATGTCACTGTACAGCAAATTCATGCTGAACCTGCAGCTGATGGTGCACCGTTACCTAATGCCCCCCTCGTACTGGTGGTCAAGGTTCTTCCGTGCCTTCTTCAACCACCAGATGAGATTCGCGATTTATCTCACCGAGAGATTCCCATTCCTCGCTTACTGGATGTTCGGCAGGAACAAGTCACACGTCAATATCTACAAGTTCCACTACGACTGAAACCTCTCCGGAGTCCTACACGCTTTGTATTTCCAAAAAAAAAAGAAGAAAATGCGCAAAACACTTTCAGTATGAATGCAAAAGGTTGTACGCCCGAGGAAGACATAAAACGTGGCGTATGAATTGAAACAAAAAAAAAATGAGCGAAGAAAATAAGAAAAAAAATTATTGTAGCATTAATCACGTTGCGTTTAAGGTGCGTTGTTATTATTTATAGTGATACGAGTAATCGCGTAATTTAACCTGTACATTTTAGCCTACATTGATACTTTTAGCTCGTAGTCGTATTATTTTATACTTTTATATAAGCGATAACCATCCATCGATTGTTGACCAATAAATAAATGTCTGTTACAAAAAAAATCAATAGTATGTCCATGCATGAAACAAACAACAACAAAAAAATAGAACACTTTATTCGCCGATCGCGAAGCTCGTCGCGAAAGCACGCGAAGTGCACCTATCGATGTATACCCCCCTGTGGGCAGCTTCCGGTGATTGACGGGCGCCGAGTATGGCGGAGTGACGTCAAGCAGCCACTCAATATTTACATAAAATATTTCGCGAATTCGCATTGCGCGCGACAGTTGCCGGGCGAATGTCACTTGGGCCACGGTTAATTTTAGCCGTCGGCAGCCAACCTCCAGAACGAGCCTCCCGATTCGCACGAGCTGGATAACCATGAGTCCCGGTGAGTCCGTCGATGAAGCCAGAAGCTATACTCTCGGCCCCCCGCGACTGTTTACCTGGGCGTTTATTTTCGCGCGACTCTCGGCGCTGCTTATTTGGCGCCGCATCCTCCTCTATTCCCGCGAAATTAGAATTTGTAATCGCGACTTTCCGGCGAAACGGTGAGCCGTTTTATGGGGTTGCCGAGGCTGCGGGTGAATAACCAAGCGGCGTTTCACGCACGGAGAGACGTCGATCCAGCATACCGCGTTTATTTGGATTCTTACTAATTTCGTTAATAAAACGACGAGCGGGGATCCCCCGAAAAACTCGTCATCCTCCGAAAAATAAAGCCTCCCGCGGTGTAAATTAATTTCCACCGTGAGTGATGAGAAACGAGAGCGACGATAAGAGGCGGCGATGTATATCGAAGATAAACATACTTTTTTTTTTAATGTGATGTGACTCATTGCGCGAGCAACTGGAACGACCCGCATTCACGTGGGAGGACTGTCTCAATTGCGATCGGGTAATTGCACGGTCATTAGTCGGGGGTTCTCCCGTCGGCGACTTTTTAGCCTCAACTCGCTCTTTCCGGTGCAAGGCATTAATTGTTCGGTGGATCGATTGTGTTTGCGAAGCTTGTAAATAGACGTTTTTTGGTAAATTAATGCATTGTAAACAATAGGGTAATTTTTGCTGATTGTTCTATATGCAAATATAGAAAATATAGAAAATTGGTTAGTAGGTTAATTGCGGAATGGGCTGAAATTAAAAATTTCCAACTTAAAAGTGAATCCGAATAAAAGTAAAGTAAAGAAAGGAAATTTAAATAATTCTTTATTAAAAATGTTGTGAAATCTCGAAAATATAAACTTGATCTGTTCGTAGGTTAATTCTAGAATAGCGCTGAAATTAAAAATTTGTAACTTCAAAAATTAATCCGGAAAAAAGTATAAAGAAAGGAAATTGTGCGTGCGAAGCACGCCGAATTTTGCCAGTGATTATAGAAATTATTAGATTAAAGCGAACTGACCAAACGCGTGAGCTGAAGGGCTCCGATGAACCTTTCGTTTGGGACAGGTCGCCGAAGAAAATGATGGAAATAATCGGACGGGAGGTTGAATGTCAATCACGAGCGGCTGCTGCAGCTTCGAGACAAATAACCTGGACTGCCAGGCGGCGCTCGATTCACCGGGGGATTGCCGTCATCCCTGCGGCTGGGAGACCAAATTCGGCTGCTATGCCGCCGTCAGCCTGACCGTCCTCGAAGTGAAACGACTCCTTCTCCTCACCCTGGAGATGCTCATCGACTCGAGGGCCATCCGCTTCGCTGGTGCCCTCATGCCCATCATCTTCAGCTTCGTCGACACCGGCCTCGGCTTTCCCGTCGCCGTCGCCACCGTCTACGCCATACGCAAGTCAGCGCGAATTTTTCGTTTCGTCCTACCCGAGATCTTCAAGGAGAAAAAAAAATGCTAGAAAAAATTACGATAATGTTTTGTAAAGCAGAGATAGACTCTAAACAAACAAAAATTTTTAGTAGAATATATAGTAAAATTTTCTAGACTTACAGTGAATTTTATTATACTTTCTACTAAAATTTTTTATTTGGCAAGTCTGTCCTTGCGTTACTAAAACGCTATAGTAACTTTTACTTATAGTAACTTTTTTCTCCGTGTACGAAAAAATTATTTTTAGGTAGTCTCCAAAAATACGTATTTTTTTTTAAATAAAGGCACCAGGCCAGTCCACGTCGATCGAAGTCGCGGAGGGTGTTGCGCCGCGTTTCGCTCATTCTGCTGATCTGCGCGATTCTGAACCTGGTCACCATCGTGCTGATCGGATGCGAGATCAAAATGAGCAGTGAGTCGTTGCAGAAGATCTTTAGAGCCGCGATGAAGCTTTACGCGCGTCAAAGCTCTTATAAAATAGCCCTGGATGAGCTACAACTTGATTTCCAGTGCTGCGGCTTTAATTCGTACGCAGATTGGTTTGCTTTCGATTGGCAGGTATGATCAGTCAATTCCCGGTTAAAATTGTTCCTCCGGAAATAAAAATTGCTCCGTGTTAGTTGAGACGTACGAAGAAAATATTATACATTTTTTGTTTACTTAAAATTAGAGCATCTAAGGTCGCTGCGGGTGTTGCTTTGTGCAAATTCTTTATATCATTCTCTTTAAATATGAAAATGTGCGGAGAGAAATGTTATAGTAAAAATGACTATGTTCCGTAGGAACAGTGGGACATACTCGACCCATGACGATTTTTACTATACAAAAAATACTAAAAATTCCTATGTATATAATAAAAATGCTATTTGTATAGTAGAAATTGCTATGTATACATATGAATTTTTAGTATGTTTTATAGTAAAAATCGTCATAGGTCGAGTATATCCCACTGTTCCTACGGAACATAATAGTAATTTTTACTATAACATTTCTCTCCTTGTATGAATAATGACAAATATTATGTGAAATATCGTTCACACATTTGGCCAGTGAACAGCTTTTCCCATATTAAATACTATTCATATTTTCTAAGTGAATTTCACACTTTCAGCTTAACACGATTCGATCGTTCTCCCGCATAAATTTAATTGTATCAAACAGATAGATAAAAAAAAGTATAAAAATAAATAAAGAAAAATATTCCCAATGCATCGAAAGTTTAACCATCTGATCGCTCGCTTCAAAAGGGAGCTGATTACACCGATTCCGAGGGCAGGGACGAGTACGCGGAGCGCAGCGTGCCCTTCAGCTGCTGCAACAAGCGGGCGCTAACGCCGTGCCTTCACACAGGTATACGCCGGGAGGATTCGAGAAGCCTAAACGATAATGGCTGTGCCGCGGTCCTCGGCAAGATCCTCCTCAAAATCACGATTGTCGGCTACACGATGACGAGCTTCATTTTGTCCACTCAGATCCTCATGATAATCTGCTTGATTAGGGTATGCGCTATTCTGCTCTCTAAATTCCATTCAGTGGGATTTTCACTGTGTTTCGATGAATAATACACTTTCTTTCTTTCAATGAAAATTATTTCCTTTTCTGAGGATCAAGTCACTGTTTTAAAGTACATGTTCACTGTATGGATAAGTGAAATCCTTCACTAATGTAGTATCAACCATTGATACATTATTTAAATTTGCCGCAGCTATTCCCAAGATTTTTCCGGGAAAATAGAATATGCTGTGTCGAATTCACTTTTCGACCAGTGAATTTAAGATCACGTGATCGCGGCAGAATTGTTTCACTGCAAAAACAGTGAACTTTTGACGCTTTTTATTATTGAAAAACAGTTGACTTATTAAGTTAGTCAACCTAATCAGTTGAAAAATAAAATTCGCTGTTTGAATTAGTGAAATATCACTATTTCATCACTTATAGATAGGTGAAAATTTCATCTTTCATTGAGTGAAAAACGAAATTTGCCACTCAAATCCGTAAAATGTTGCTATTTAGTCAGTGAGTACGATAATCACTGTTTAAATTAGTGAAAAATTCTGTTTAAATTAGTGAAAAAAGAATGCCCACCCGCTCATTTTAGTTTTAGTGCAGCCATTCGCTCTTATTTTTATTTTTTTTTTAATGAATTTTTACGCAAATCGTCAAATTTAACAAATTAATGATATATACATTGCTGCGTAGATTATAAAGAAGATTCTGCCGGAAATCTGTCCCTCGGAATGTACCTGCTGGGACTCGGAGTGCCCCTTGAATGGGAATGTGTCTAATTGCAGGTATATAAACGTACAGCTAATCATAATATAAGTGAGCAGTAATAAGTGTAGAACGCGTGAAGTCGTTAAAAATTTTTTTGCCAAATTACACTACTGCATTAGAAAAATGTCTTAAATCATTATTTTCTTTTTTTAATGTTGACAAATTAATAATAATCCTATACTCGTTTCCACGATGCTTGCACTTGACGGACTCTATAATATATATTAGTGTGAACTAAATAACTAAAACACTTTTTTTTTATTTATTTATTTATTTACTGTTGCATGCCCAGGAAGTATAAGACAATTTTTTTCTCCTCTAAAAAAAAAAAAAAAATAATAAAAAATCAACAGTTCGCAAGAATGTCTATTGCGTCTCGCGAGCAAGACCTCGAGGAAGAATAAAATGCACTGCAAGGCGGAGCGACGAAAACTGCCGCGGACGCAAGGGCTGCAGCTCGTCGAGCAACTGCTCCTCAAGGTCTCCACTGTCCACGTGGAGCTCGGACGAGAGTACGGTGTCCTCGTGCGGAAGACTCACGTCCAGTCCGAGCGTCGCTCCGGGACACGTGGAAAGCGCGAGCATCGACCCCAGCGCTCACCAGCAGCATCGGCTGACCAAAAAGCGGTGACACCGGTGAAAAGCGTGAGTATCGCGATTTTACGTCAAGCGATTATCTTGTCTACGTAGGTAAATTCGCCCGTTTTTTGCATTTTATAAATGTTTTATTATTGACGGCTGTATACTTTTCTTTTTAATGAGTCTTCTTTTTAATTAAATTTTTAATGGGCGTAAGAGAGTTTCGCGATTTGCGTCTGTTATTATTATTATTTTTTGGAAAAGAAATTTTAGCGTTCTCGGTAAGACCGTAAAGTTAAGTAAATGGACCGCTTGAAAAATAAAATTTCCTTTTATTTCCTTTAAGTCATTATCGTTTACGGCTGACAAGTAATACTTACTCATAAAAATCTTAACGAGAAACCGATAAAAAAAACTGATAAAATTACAGTGCATTCCGTCAGATTTAACACGAAGAAAAGTTTCTGGTAAAAATTACTACTTGATTAGTAATCTTGTGGAGTCGGGCGATTCGTTTCGCGAAATTACTACACGCGTAAAAAATGCTGTAGAAATTACTAAAAAAAGAAAGGTCATAATTTTTACAACTTTTATGACTAATTTTTACAAAATAGATCGTTTCATCCGTATATAATATAGTACTTGTACAATTCTAGTTAAAAGAAAGTATTAATTTTCTTCGTAAAAAGAAATTTCTCTCCTTATAGGTATTACACTAAATTAAAAAGTAAAAATAGCAAAGTATTTCTTTAATTCAGTTCTCAGTATATAACGAAGTAGTAAAAATAGCAAAGTATTTCTTTAATTCAGTTCTCAGCATATAACGAACGACGGATTACTAAACTTTATCAATTCTCAATTTCGCGCTTCCGACGCGTCAAAAAAAAAAAAAAAACGGCGAGACTGAAGTAATTCTCTCTTATTTCGTAATAATCGCAGTGCTCCAAATGCTACGTGTCACGGTCCACTCTGAATCAAGGCGTTTTTCCGCCTTTATTGAGCGGCGTGAATCAACGAATCGCGAGCCGTGAAATTTCCAGCGTCTCCTTTCAAAAGCGAGTCGCGGTCGTCGATAAGGCCTCGCGATTGCGGCCGCTCGCGATTCCCCGAAGAAGACTCGCCCCAGATAAGGTAGGAACAAGCATTATCGATGATAAAATTTTCAAAAAGCTTACAACCTCGCTTCTTCCTCCGCAGATCTCCGGAGGAGCATAAATTAGCCCTCCCCCGTCGTGACAAGGGGCCCCATCCAGCGGGGCATAATCAAGACATGTCCGAAGCCGGCCTTTTATCGCGACTATTTTTAGCGCTCGTTGTGCAAGCGTCGACAATAAAAGCGTGCCAAATGGAACATTTCGTAAAGCGCAGAAGCTCGCGCGGAGACCGAATCCCCGTAACGCCCGGCCCAAATGAGTTTTCTGCGACGGAAGCTTCAAAAGAAGCCGGACTTAATAGACGATTGCAAAATAGTAATTGCCTCGTGGATAGATATATAAGAGGCGACGCGACGGTGGCTTCGCCGCAGGAAAGGAGGCCCGGGCAATTTTCGCCGCTGTCGCTCTGGAAAACTCGACGGCTAACTTTAGCCGACGGTAAACACCGTTCGAGGTGCAACGCTGATTGGAGTAAACGACGAGTGTTTTTCCTTAAAAAAAAAAAAAAGTCATGTAGTCTTTTTTTAGAGGTTTTAGGAACAGTCCGATATGTAGTGTATATTTGTAGCTGCGATGCTTTTGTAATCTCTATATATATTTTTGTCTACCGTAATATTGTGTATCACGAATGTGTTTGTACAAGAAATTCAATAGACTATATTTAGATAATTTATATAAGATTATAATTGAAAGGAAATTTACAATCGTTAATGGGAGACTCGCTTTTTTTTTAATTTGTTTGCTAAAAAGTATATGTCGTATAATTAATTAAGATATTTCTCGTTAATTTAAGCGCGTGCGATAAAATTTAAATTCGATTAAAAATTAATGCGGCAATTACCGTGACAGTAAATGCTCGATTAGCGGTACATCTGCATAAACAAATGCGTCACAGAAAAAAAAAATTAATTCGCAAAACGTGTCCAATTATAAATTCACAGTGGGATTATCCCGTAGTCAGTTGCGCCAGAGCTTTGTATATATAGCTAAACCAAAAAGAAGCTTCGACTGGAGTGACCCGACAAAAGTCGCTTTTTTTCGTTCGCAATCGCGCGTTGGCAGGTGAGACAATGAGCGAAGATTTTGCATTTCTAGCCGACTAAAACGAGCGTAGCCTTGTTTTGTTTGCAGTCCTCGATTTTTTTTGTCCCGCAACAATGTACAGGAGTGACCTTTTTCACTGCCACTTCGGAGCCCGTTCGAGAAGGTTACAAATCTGTTTTTTTTTTAGCTGATTGAAAATAATGTCTGTTTAGCATGTACAACATCGTTCGAGAAATTGCAACAACAGCGTGGGTCGGATGTGCATTGAAAGATTTTTATGGACTGCTAATTGCGTTCGTTTGGCTCGAAAATAATCCGGCAATTATTGCGACAACTAACAATTAAATATTTACAGTGACGCAGAACGAGCGAGCGATAGGATATCCTTACAATATGATTGGCGCTTACTTTTATGAATTGCTTGAACAAATTTTTTATTTATAACAATGCAAACAAGTGCGGGATCGTAAACATTGCGGGAAACCTTGACTACACCGCAAACGTACAGAATTATTACAAAGCGAACGATTATTTTAAACTCGAGATCATGAAAAATGTAGAGCAAATACAGATTTCTCGGAAGCTTGCGCATTTAAAAAGATTAAATCAACGGGGATAGGTAAAACGCGATGTAAAGTCCATGAATAACGTGCTGTTTGCTATTTTTCCATCCGATATACGCTGAAAGCAAATTAGATTCGACGGAGCGGCACTGTCACCAACTCTTCTAATCAACATGAATTATCAAAATGAAAAATACAGTAGTCTCATACGTGAATCATCCGAATTTCCTAAGAGGGGAAATTCCTATTACTCTCTTGCATCTCTTTTATCAAATTACACTAGAAATGTTCTCTATAAATTACTTTTCAGTCTGGTAATGGAGTCACACGCTACGATTAGTGAAAACATTATTATTCTTTATCATAAATTTTACTAGAACTCTAGTAAATATTTCTATAATTTTAGTAAATATTACTAGAACTCTAGTATATATTTCTATAATTTTAATAAATATTAGTAGAATTCTAGTAAATATTTCTATAATTTATTAATATACTAGAATTAATATTTCTACAAATATAATACCATCTAAAATTGAATTACTAATATCTAAATCTCAACGCTCTTTCCCTAAATTGTTAGTGAAAATTCACTAATTACAGTAGTTTTTCACTAATTCAACTATAGATAGTACAGAATGGTAATTTTTTTATACTAAATGCAGTCTGTGGTTCCGCTCCCATACTGTACAGTAATTTTTACTAGAATAATAATAGATTTTCCGACAACAAAATAAGAAATTTCACTGACAACAAAATAAGAACAAACACTCGATCTCCATCATTTCGCAAAAAAAAAAGAAAAAAAAATAACATCGACCGCTTAAACTCTTTACAAGGAGTCCAATATCGCCTGCTGGGCATGCAACAAACGCGCCCGCGCGTTTTCACCAACAGCCGTTCACGGCGCTGGCACGTCTATAATACTACTGTACCTCCTGACGTAGTAGTCACGTGGCTCGCATTCAAAAGCCGAGCATCCGCTGCTCCGAAACGAACGGATCGGAGCAATCGGAGCGGCCGCGTAGTCCCCCTCGACTCCGAAACGGGAAAAGCGCCCCTCGTCCCTACCTCGAAGACGACAAAAGGGCGAAGGGCAGTCCCCACGGAGCCTCGACACCCCGAGCATCCCGCGAAACGCGCCCGGGCATCCCCGACCCGAAGCATCGTCTTCGCGCGCGTCTTCCGTGCACGCGGGGAATCGTCGCCTCGCGCGCCGGCTCTCCACGTCTCCCTCTCCGCAAAGGCAGCCGCGTCGAGGGCCGCAGCGGTGGGGGCCGCCGCACTCGCCGCTGGCAGCCTCGGGCGTCCCGCCAGTCAGTTCTTGGTCATTCGCCACCGAGTCGAGAATCGTAGCATGAGCCCAGCAGCAGTCGGCAGCCGCGCGCACGCATCCGCCGTCGTCCCCTTCCGTGGCTTCCAGCAGCCGAAGCAGCAGCAGCAGCACTACGCCCAGGAACTCGCCGCCTGTGGCTACCGCTAGGTTCTGCCTCGCCCTGGCCTGCTGAGTGCGCGACTCCGCCTTTGGACCTCCGTGGAATGACGAGCAGCGCGTCCTGACCCCCCGCAGGAGCACTCCTCTCTTTTCTTCTCTCTCATCCGTCTCTCTGTTTCCTTCTCCTCTCTCGGCTCCCAGCCTGCCTCCTCCTCTCCCCGGAGCAGATCTGCTGCTCCGCGAGCGAATCCCAGTCGCCCGGACTTTTCAGGAGGCGCGCTGCGTCTTTGTCGCCCGCTAGTCCCCGAGTTCGTAGACCCCGAGCACCGCGGGAACAGCTGACGGACACCTGCGCCGAGGAGGTCTGCCTTCGTTCGGAGCACGCACCGCACCTCCGGGTCTCGAGTGTACGCGCGCACGTGTGAATTTTTTTTTTTTTCGAGAGGCTGCATTTGGAGGAGGCCGCGATGAGCTGCTGCGCGAATAAGCCAGTGTCGCTGGCGAGCAGCTGCGAGACCCTCCTCAGCAAGTGCGAGATCCCGATCATCGACCTCGCCCACGTGGGTAAGTACCGCGGCGCAGCCGCCCGCATATTTGTTTGTATACCGAGAGCCGAGACCGCGTCTCTCTTACAGCCTCTCTCTATTTTAGCCGCGCGAACGCGGCGAATTCGATTGCCGAGGGGTCCCGAGCGGCGAGGAGTCGGCCGAGTGTATATACCGACGGAGGAGACGCGCACCTGCCAATCGCGGGGGTTCACTACTTTTTTTTTCTTTTTTTTTTGTAATTTAGCGAAGTGCAATTGCTCGGCGATGCAATTTTAGTTTTAAAGATTACACGGAGACTATACTCTTTAAATCTAAAAATGTGAAATTCACTTCGGAAATGTGAATAGTGATAAATTTTATGTGAAAAATCGTTCACATTTTTAGTACGTGAACGACTTTTCACTTATTAAATGTCAGCTATTCACATTTTCCAAGTCAATTTCACATTTTCAGACGTACATGGTATACTGAATCCGGTTTACTTTGATACTATACCTCTTCAGTTCATTGTATTGAATTTTTATAAACTATTCAAAACAGAATTAAGTGAAACACTACTACTATTATAGCAAAATTTTACTAAAAATTCGTGGGAAGCAGTTGATATTCATCGGTAGATTTTTCATTAATTCTGAATCTTTTAAACAAAAGAAAAGATCATAATTCGTGCTTGTCTGACTTTGCTTATGGATTTCGGAGCAAAGCCCTTTATTATGATAGACGCACGTTATCAGTGTACTCGCTGCTCATTGCTTGCTCGCGAGTGTCGCAGCTATAAATTAGTCATTACAAAAACATTCAATGTTTATGTATGTACGAAGGCGCGATGATAAAGATTGCGAGCGACAGAGACCTTCGGATTCCTTTTGGAAAATACTCCTTTCTTTATGAAGCGAGAAATTCTTTCGCCGTCCACAACGGCAGTCCGGTAGAGCCGTTTTTCTCATTTTCAAAATAGCCAATCAATTATACGGCCTCTGCGGATTACGCGCTGTTGAATGGCTCTTGCTATTGAAACACGATACCCTAAGCCGGTCTATGTCAAATGAATGGATTCGCAAAAAATGTTCTCAGCGATAATTCAATCGAATTTTAATATCTATCGTGAATTCACACCGTTGCAAATATTTACCGACAACATTTCGTTTAGATAAATAGTTCTATTATTCTCTCTTTTTTTTAAAAACGAGAAAAAAAAAAGAAACGTAAAAGTTGCGAACTAACGTGTCAACGGAAACGCGCGAGACCATCAATATTCTCTTTCACAAGGAAAGTAAGACTTCGATTACCTAACGCCAGTGCATCGTTAAGTCACTTCGTTTCTAAAAAAAAATCTCGAAAAGAACGAAAGAAAATATCGTGACCCATGCGTTCCGCTTCGCCACTCCGACTTGGACTCGTGTGCAAGTATAGCTCCGGTGAAATCGGGCCATAGGTCGAGCGAGCAACGTGCGGCTGTGACGAAAACGCCGCTACCGGCGAACGTTTAATGCGGCAATTAATCAGTGCAGCATGCAAAAAAAAAAATAAATAAAATAAATAACGTTCCAAGCGGGTAAACCGCACTGACTCGTTGTTTGCTTTTGCGCGTTGAAAAGTTTTGCGATCCGCGAGCAGATAAAACGTACGAAAAGGCACGAATCGAAAGTCAACAGTTTTCCTTCAACGGTCGCTCTGTTGTGATAAAAGAAGCGAGGCTCGGTGCTCTCGAGCGATTAGCGCACGCGGCCGTCGCTTTTCAAGGCGAGTCGCAATGGCGAAACCTGCAGCGACGACTCGCCCGAGCGAGAATATCCCGCACGCCGTAAGGATCTCTTTCTCTCCGCGTTATAAATAATAATAAAAAAAAAGAAAAATGCAGGCGCATAAGAATCGCGCGAAATGAAGATATAGGTGTTACGTTTCGCGATCTTTTTTCCGATTTTCTTGCCGATCGGACCTTGGCCGATTCTTGGGCGGTTTCCCGCAGATAATTATACACACCGGCGAATGATCGAACGTTACGTACTCCGCATGTAGGTCAGTTTCTTGCGGCACCGTTGAGGAGGGAAAAAAAAATTACACTCGGACTTGCCGAATATTGGGTCCTGTCCCTTCGCGAGAGCGATACCTCCCCTCCTTGCCGTCGGTGCAGGGACTTTCCAGTAGCCTCGGGAAATAAATGCATCGGTACTTTTACCTATTTTTAAATTCCTCCGCGTGTAAATAAAGAAAGTAAGAAAGCAGTTCGTTGACGGACACTCGCGGAGAAGTATTTTACAGAAAAAAAGGTCCCGCGGGGGGACGGGTACGACTAAAAGTTGCGCAAGGAAAAATGTACCGAGGAAAGTTTTGATATCTTTTCTTTTTTCGTGTGTACGAGCCATTTACTCGGAGCACACAATGCGTCGCTTATTGACAGACACTTTCTCCTGGCCGCGAAGAATTGAAAAGCGTCGCGAGCGCAGATAAACGCGTACTTATATACTTACGCGCAGTCGCCCATTAAATACACGCGGAGATAAAAGACGCTCGTCGCCGATAGCCGTTTTAATTGCGTTCAGCGTCCAAAAATGTATATAAAAAAAAGATAAATGTGTTTTACGGTGTACCGCATCTCTTCCTTCCCCCTCCGCCCTGTCATTGTGCAATCGCATTACGAGGCGGCGAGTGAATCGATTCGCGCGCGGAATGTCATTAGTTCCGAGCGATGGAATGGGAGCGCTAAATTTGTTGGCCGACGAGAATCAGCCGGCTGACTCAGGCGACTCTATAAAACGGCCTTTCCCTCTGGAGTGCAAAAGAAATACAATTTCGATAGGATTTAAAAAAAAAATAGCAGAACTTCCTCAATTACGCGCAGTTTATGTAGATCTACTGGGTGTGGAGCATTTTTTTTTGCAATACATCAATGACGTCGGAAAAAGATTATTTTCCAGTTTTACATCCATATTCTCAAGACACAAATTATACAAATTAATATATGAAACTGCGTAGTCTCTCATTCATAATTAATTTCATTGGAATCAAACCCGTCTTGAAAAAAAAAACACATACACAACGTCTTAAGAAACTTTTTATGGTTGAAAAAAATCAATCTTGTAGTCATCTACAACGTACACGAAAATCTTTGAGAATCCCAGCTCCAAAACTGTACGCGGAGAAAAATGTGTATTAAAAATTACTACTTTTTTTATCCGTAGGACATACTTGTAATACGAGAAAAATTAATATATTTTATTTTAAGATTTACAATACTTATAGTAATAATTAGAAAATATTTATTAAATTTCACTAAAATTGTATTAATATTAATATTATTCATCATCAATTGGGCGATATTCTCGTATTGCGAGGAAAATGATATACATTTTATTCTAAAATTGAATAGAATTTTAGCGAAAATTAATAAACATCTTTTTAATTATTACTATACGTATTATAAACTTCAAAATAAAATATATTAATTCTTCTCGTATTACAAGTACGTCCTTCTACGGCTAAGAAAAGTAGTAATTTTTAGTATAACATTTTTCTTCGCGATCACGGTCGGAGCCGAAACTCAAGGTTCATACCAGCGGATCTCCTCGGAGCGCTGCGCGGACGTTTCCATTCATCGTATCCGGTCAAGCACCTTATCGCGGACTCAGGTCGCTCCCACGGGCTTATTACCTGGACCCTGGGCGCCGGCAATGTAAATCGCCGCTCCGAAACGTGCGCAGAGGCACGTCTCGCGGGGATCGGAGTCTCGGGGAACGGCGCGAGAAATTGAAGAAGGAACGTCGGCGTCGGTTGCCTGGCAACGGGGCGATACGAGGTCAGGCGCCCGGCTCCGGGCCCCTGACGCTCCTGCGTGTCCATGAGGTCAGAGCCCCTACTCCGCCGGCCCACGACACACGCTCACAAAGGGCCCCTCCCTTTCCGCCGCCGCCGCACACTTCTCCTGTCTTCTCCCCCCGTCGCCCTTGGCTCTCTCTCTTTCTCTTTCTCCGCCGCTCCTGCTGCACTGCAGGCCCGATCTGTGTGTGCGTGAGACCCGAGATGCGTCCGCTGTCGGCGTCGCCCGTTCATTCGGGTATCTGCAGCGGGGATCTGCTGATGAATTCGCGGCGGCGGACTGCAGTTTGCATTGTTTTTAGAGCGCCGATAAGGTGTTGCCTGTCACTGTGCAACTGATAAAACGCGATAAGCAAAGAGAGTGACATCAATTATTTATTTTTTTTTAAAGCGATTAGAAGTTAACGATTGTTACAAAGTTTTTCATTGTTGCTTATACTTCGTGATTGAGAGGGTACACTGATACACTGAAAAAAAAATTGTTAATTTCAAGAAAATGATTTACTTCAATAGTACTTATTAAATATTTCTTTGAATCAAGCAATGATTTCATTAAAACTAAACGAATTTATTTGTTTCTAAATTAATTTACTTATAGTTTTAAAAAAATAATATTTGTTTTACTCAACAAAATATTTAATAAGTACTATTGAAATAAATGTTTGCTTTTCTCTCAGTGTAGAAAAAATCCTTTGACCCAAAGTCAGTGTTTTAATATAAAACCGTGCGCGTTTAATATAGTCTAAAGGCATAGGTATTAGATGTAAAGCCATCGACAGCATTTTCGTCGTTAAAAATGATCGCGCATTGACTATTAAGAAACATTCCTTTAGTGCTAATGCGCATATTTCTTTATTTCAAGTATACCATAAAAAAATAATTTTTCAAAGGATCTTTTCTATCAGTGTACACAATAGCAGTGTAATTAATTGATTAAAAAAATGTGTGTATGTTTTTAAATTTAATTAAAAAGAAAAATGTATATTTTTTAATCAGTTGATTAAGTGCGCCGATTAGACTAAGAAAAAATCACGCGAATAACGGGCGACAAGAATCTACCGTAAAAAATGCGCGCTGCAAGGACGATAAAAAATCAAAAGCATATCACATCCGATCAAAGTCAACAGCAGCGCGATAACTTATCCTTTCTTGAGAGAGAAAAAGTCGGCGCTACATGTACATTTAAGTCGACAAGTCTAAAAGGTGAGGCACGAGGCGGCAGCCCTGAGCGGCTACATTTAAAGCCCAAGATCATACCCCCCACCAGGACGCCCGGGACAGAATCAAAGCACACCGTAATACAATGTACTTGCGAACACATACAAAGTAATGCGCGCGTTTGGGTTACGTGCACTGTTGGCGGCACGAGACGCGACGACACCTGCCGACGTCTGGCCCTTTGTCCGCTCCTTCCCTTTCTCTGTCGTCTGCGGAACCTTCGCCTCTCTCGTCCGACGCCGGCGGCACGCTACCCGCTTTCTTTTTTTTTTTTTTTTTATTCAACGTCCTCCCCACTCGCGTGTGCGAAATCGCACGTACGCATGGGAGTTCCAGGCAATAGCGTCCCGGTTGTCCGAGGTCTAGGTTCGGCAGTCCGCACCCTTTGGGGGATATAGCTCCGAGGGTGAGGCGCCGACGAGGGGGGTTGCTCGTCGCTACGGACGCGCGAGCGAATTTTGCAATCCGTTAGCTCGATGGGGCTGCGGCGATACACTCTTTGCTGTCGCGGTAAATCGGTTCGAAGAATTTCAAGCTGTTACGGTATAAACTGCGTGCGGCCAAGTGCAATTATCGAATTTTTATTATTATTATTAGTCTCTCTTTTATCGCTGAATTTCTTCGAAATATAAGCCTCTCTTTATACAAATTGAACGTCAAGCAAGAGCAAGATACAAAGGCGGTGTATGTACGCCAAGGTGATGTTTAATCGTTGTTTCTGTATTAAATTTATTTTGAATTGTCTGCTATCGTTTTCATTTACGTCATACTCGGTTAATGATAACTGCTCAATTATCCTCTATTGGATGTGCAAATGATTCGAACTACGCCGACCCTTTAATAAGGATTCCAAGAATAAACATCTTTAGCCGTATAAGTGTTATATGGCTTTAGTAATTAAATGCCATAATTGTGTTTATAAGAGTTTTGTACACATTTGGTATCGGTCCATATTCGAGGCTCATTAAAGTATCACTCGGTTGCGTCTACATGCTCGGGTGAAACACATGCCGGCGACTTTAAATATTACGACTGCTGTAAACGCTATTATTTGTGGAACATTTAAGCGACGTCATTGATGACGATGCCACTTGTGACATTTAGAATAGCGCGTTGTCTATATGATGCGCTTGTTTCTACTTCCGAATGACTCTTTTTTTTTTTAACAAAGTCGAGTGAAGAGCGCATGCAATTTTTTTATTGCGTGTTAAAAGCGAATGAAAAACATGTAAATATAGAAAACTGTAACCGTAAATATTTTATTTTTAAAGCATCAAGATCTCTCGTTTGCAAGTGGACAAACCAAAATATGAAAATTATGCGCAAAAAAAAGTGTCTGAAACGTGCTGTCCGCACAGTTTTTATTTATTTTCATTCTTTCGAAAACTCCACGGAGTCATTGGCTTCGCCGGCACACGAAATCTTCGCGTAGAGTAAAACTTCTCATTTTTACTTAATTTTTTTAACCTCGCGCACAATGTCTGAGGCTGCGCGACGCAAAGCGAAGGACTCGGGGCAGTCACGCATATCGCGAAACACTTGCATCTTGCAACTGCAGCTACTGGCATAATCACACGCGAAACCGAGCCAAAAGAAAAAAAAAAGAAAAAAATTATACGAATGCTCGAGCTCTCCCAATTTCTTCCATTATGCACCTATGAACTATATATATATATAAAATTAAAAATAATTTAAGTATACTTGGTAGCATCCATTTACCCTTCGAAACTCAGTGTAATCTATACACTCGTCAACGATAATTCCTCGACGTTCCGCCTAAACGAAAAAATTTTCAAGGTGAGAGTTATTTGCCTCCGCTTAAAAAGAAAGAAAAAAAATCGCGAAGGTGTCGTAAATTAGCTGCCTCTCGCGCTCTCCCCCTTTTCCACTCGCGTCTCGCAATTCCAGCTCGTCATTATGCAACGGAATCACAATTAATTTCGCGGGGAGCCTCGAAGAACCGCGCGTGTAACTGCGCCGTCGACGTCGATCGGGCCGACGCGGCGCGACGCGATCAAACGGTCGCGGCGCGTGGCACCGGGCCAACGCACTCCTCCGACGGTTTCGCGCTTTCGCAGCTTTTCCCGCGATGCTATTTATCCGCGGTATAGTATGCGCGCTCGAATGACGCCGTGGTGACTGCGAGGCAACGGCACTTTACGAAAAAAATATTGTAGCGCAGAGGAGCCGCGATTTCCGCTCGCCGAGTATTTATTTACGCGACACTCGCCGCGCGAAAAATTGTTTTTATTCTCGCAGTGCTCGTGGCTGTTGTTTCATACGCGAGCGACTTTATTTAGCCCCGCCGGCTGATTTTGACGCGCCAACTTCAGTTTTTATTCTTCCCCTCGTTTCCGTATTGCAGTTCCTTTTCTTTGTGCAACTTCGTCGCGGAAGTATTGATTATATTCAATTACCAATGAAATTGCAATTATTCCACTCGATTCTAAGTAATTATCGCCTGTTATTAAGTGAAAAGCAAGCGCAACAAAGAAACATCGTCAAGGCGAAATTGAAAAAATACAACAGCTGGTTCGCTCTGATCGAGATAAATTTAATTGAATCTGTACGGTCGCTCTGAAATCGCCACTCGATTAACATTTCGCGCGTTAACATAAAGCGAGCGAAACTGTATATGCTTCCCGACTAAAAATAGCAATTGTTTTCATTGCTCCCTAATAGTCGCGGTCGGAAAGTCTATATAAAAGCTCCACGTGCGACAAGATCGGGCCTCCTATCATTCCGCGCATCAAAGCGCATAATCACTCGTGAAATCACTTTCGTTTTTAGAGTCCCGCCGATTATTTTAGTCGCAGCGGGCCCCTACGCATACTTCAACGCGCGTCTAGTCGGAGCGTCGCTTTCGGCTAACAATAAATCCCGCGGCGCGTCGCCCACGCGCCCCGCCGACACGCGTTACAAAGCGTCGCGCTCGCGCGGCGCCTCGTGCTGCCCTCCCCCCTCCCCCGCGTGAAAAATCCGGAAGTCCCTCCGATTTAGCATCGGAATAAGCCGTCGGTGATTTCGTTGGCACCTCGTGCACGTACATGGGGTTCAGCGCCTGCCGAGCGATATACGCAAGTTGCGTCCTAAACGAGCCGAGACACTTTGACCTCGAAGTGCGTAAGCTTTCCAATTAATTTTTGTGAAAGTGCGATATATCAGTGCCTACAAGCCGGCGAAGCTTTTATTTCATTTAATAGTGCGAATTTCATGACTCGATCGCATATAAACTCTTCGGGAGAAGATGTACGGCGGCTGGATTTCCGACGAATGGAGATTAGTCGGAATCGATTTATTTTAGATATAATGAGGCGCTGCGAAATAAAATGAAGAAGGAAAAACTCGAGCGAAGATTTTTTCGCGTGCCCGTCAAGCATCGCTCTCTGCGACCTAGAAATAGAAATATATAACGATGAAGCTGACTGCGATAACGGCGTAATTTATTGCACGCGTTCGACTTATATGACGTGTGTGTGTGTAAAGTCTTTTTTTTTTATTTTTTTACATAGTCGACCAGTACGGCTGACGGCAAAAATTCGCTTAACCTGAAAAAAAGGCGTCGATCACGTTTTCGAAGTCTTTATGACCACGTCGCTCTCATAATCTCTCCGGCGCGTGCATGTATATGTCTACACTCTGGCCGGCTCATAATGTACAGGCGACACTAAAGTCATTCTGAATCTGATAAAGTCGAACGTGGCTACGCACACACACCCACGTGATTCACTCGGCGTTTATCGCTATTTCCGCGAAATTACTCAGCTTAATTGCGAATCCAATTATCGCCGTTCGCTCCGTACGTTTAATTGAATCTTCAATTGTAAAATGCGACGGCGCGGAAGGAACGGTATACGGCGGCTCGTGCAAGAATGCCGTTGACCACTGCTCCACTGCAGCCGAGTTTACGTCGCTGCAAATGACTTTTTTATTCATCGATTGAGTAATTTGAAAAATTGAAAATAATCTACTACTTTGAAAATTTCGAGTGCAAAAGTTTATTAAAATGATTATTGGGTAGAAAATTTACTATTCCGCTTCTCCATTTCGCTGAATAGAAAGTATTTTTATATTTTTTTTTTCGAGTGACTTATGCTACTTGGCGTTAATTATTCAAACAACCAAACAGAAATATACGTCCAGCTGAGGGACATCCCAAGGCAACTCGGGAGCTTCTGCCTACACAATGAGCGCCGATGCTCGACATTGGAATCTGAAATAGCTTCCGCCTTGAGAGGCCGACAAAATGACAGAGTTCGTTATCCATGTACTTAGGAAGCGACAAAAGAGAGGCGGTAAAAAAGGCGAGAGAGAGAGTCTGGGGTCTAGCGAAAAAAAGTCCAATGAAAAAGAGGCCTTTTATCGCCTCGTCGCAGCTGGCAACATTTTAACCCGGAGAGAAGGCGAGCGCGCGCTTCCCAGCAGGACAGGAAACACTCGTCTCGTTTCTCTTTCTCTTAGTCTTTTCGACTTTCCTTCGGCCGTGCCGCGCTTTTCTTCGCTCGTCCTGTTTTCATTCATCTTTCTCCTTTTTTTTTTTCGATTTTTCAGAAGAGCCTTTTTTTTAGGCGGGATCTTATTAAGCCGCTCAACAGCACAGCTAAGCTTTTAAACGACTCTCCAGGTTTTTTTCTCTATTTCCCAATAATAATTAACGCTATCTCTGAAAATGAAAATAAAGTTTTTTGTTCATCAAGAATTTTCCATTTCACAACGTTACTTTTAAATCCACTTCGGTATAATTACAAGGCTGGCCATCAGACATTAACCGGAAACTTGAAGCGCTTCTCGCTATTTAATTATAAAATCAAAAGTTTCCGAAAATCTAAGAAAATAAATCAAATGATGTAAATTAGTCAATTTAACATTCAGTTTTCTTCCCGACGCAAATTAACCGCAGCACGCTTACTTAATTTTTCCTATCAGTTAACATTCAATTTTATCTCCATTTACAACCAATTAAGCCGTCCATCGCTCCGCGGATATTTGCAATTTCCACCTGGGTAACGAGTTTAGCTGCAGTCGACGAACGACGAGAGCAAATAGAAATCGTCGGAGTTACTCGCACTTTTTTTCGCGAGTCTGCCGACCTCGAAACTTTAAAAATTAGCTTAGAGCACGTGCGGGGCGATTCGAGCAGTGTTCTTATAAGTACCGCAAATTCCGATTCCTCGCGACCTGGGGCCTCGCAATGCACCTCGTCAGCAACGCGCCACAAGGCTCCGGTGGGGATTTTTTCGAGCAGAGGATTTTCGCCCCACGTGATGGGAGTCACATGGAGCGGGCTTCTGGTGTCCGTCGGTGTTGGATTATCCGAAGTCTTTTCGTGAAGTTGCCAATCCTCTCGAGGAAAGGTAAATATTTGAGGCGTCCGAATGCAGACAAATTTGCTGTGCAAATGTAGCGGAATCTCAGCTGGGAGGCCTTAGCAACTCCGAAAATTTCCTCGTCAAATTTTCGCCGATTGTTCTATCACCGTATTATATACCCACGAGGATAAAAGCAACATAAGCGATGAAATTTGAGCGTCCGAATATAAATTCAAAATTAGAGCCGATTCCAGTCGAACCGCGGGATTTGCGTGTTAACGCGGTTTCCCCACGCCTCTTATCAAGTCTCAGATCAATTTCAAGGTCTTCGGTTGTGTGTGCCGAATGTGGGAAAAAAAGCCACGCGCCTCCCGATAATCGCATTTTTCCACGTCCATTATACTCCGTGTAATTTTCGATCTTCACGGCAGCCTTCTTTTTGTTTTTTTAATTTTATTTTTGGCGGAATCGGAGGAAGTATGCAGTCATGCAACCACGACGTGTGTTTACCAACAGAACTGATGTTTTGCACCGATCGTAATGTCTCGGCGATTTTCATCGCTCGCATTCCCGATTAATCGACGTTCGGTTTGTGATTTAATGTCAGTTATCTCACTTTTGTTCTTACCCGAGGTTTTTTCGCGGCAATTGTTCACGGCTCGGCGGAAAAAAAGGCGACCTGCGCGCCGATGGAAAAAAAGTGCTCGCATTGACGTCGGACTTCCGAAAGTGTTACGAAGGTGACGTCAGCTCGCTCATTACTACGAGGCGCATTTTTTTAATAATATCAATTCTTTTATTAATTCACAAGCCCAGCGCTCGGTCAGCGCAATACGTCGAGTTGGAATTTTTAAATTAATTTCGTTCTTGCTCCAGGAAAATGAGCTTTTAATCAGGAAAAAAAATAGTGTTGTTATTGTGCTATTATAATTAATGCTAATAACACTTTTCCGACCGTCAAGGTTCGTTGAAGGCAACAATGTTCTTTGATATCTTTTTACGATCCTCAAAAAAAAAAAAAAAAAAATAGATTCAAAATTACTGTTTATAAAACTGACGATCGAAAATAAACGAATCTCGCGCACGTGTACGATTTTGACGAGCATGGACGTCCGATCAGCTGTTGCTCTTATGAGTTCGTCTCTGTGACGAAGTCGAGTTTGCACGGCGCATTACGACGGAACGAGGAATTGCGAAGATTCAACCGCGTGCTTAATCTTCCTTGCGCTGATTTCACTCTTTTACGGCCTCCTTTTTTTTTTTTTTTGTAGTTTCGTAACGAATAATTACGCGCAACAATGATGGTACATATATTTTCGTTATTGTTCGCTCTCGAATTCAGATGCAAAGTGGACGGATTGCATTTTCACGAAACGATAGACAATTGGACAAATACTTAGTTTATTTTCGTTCGAGACAAATTTTTCTTTTCATCATGTCATTGAGTGCATAAAGAAAAAATTTATAGGGGACCTTATCAGGTGGCAGTAGAGGTGGCCTACTTGTCGCGCAATTTAGACCAAAATGGATTTAATATTTGTCAATCTTTGAATTTCGAAATGAAACTAGAACGAAAATTAGCTTGCTATAATGAAAAAAGTTTCTCAATTATTACAGAATTTTAATAGAAGTCGATTAATTGCATATGTACAGTAACGCGCAGCAGCCACTTATTTATAATCTCCGCTAACCACTTACTCACCGCGCTACAGTTAGAAAATCCCAGTGGTTTTGCATTTTGAAACGACGCACACTCACACTCACCAAAAAAAAAAAGATTCGGCGAAGCGTGTGCATTACAAAATAAAACGTGCAAAATGCCTAATAGACTACAGTTATATCAGGTAGCTCTCGTAGCGGTTTTACTTCCTGAATTCGATACCGGCGAACTGTTTTGACTTGATCCAACGTCGAGCCAATGGCTCGAAACTCGTTACAACAAAAGCAAAAAAATTAAAAAAAAAATGCAAATTGTAAATGAATAATATCTCCGAACGAAATGGACTACCGAGAAAATGTTCGCAAAATCCGCGAACGGATATGCGCTATAATCGCTTCTACGGACGCGCGCTCTTTATCTTTATTTGGGATACAACGTACGAGCCTCGCGTTATCCAATATCCTCGCAGGATGTTTCTGCGGGATTAAAAATTTTAATGCGTCCGTCCGCATTGCAAATGCCATTTAAAAACATTCCAGGATTTGTACTTTCGCGCCAAAGGTACATCCGCGCGCTGCATGTACATATATACTTATATGCCTGCTGCACAATGCCGCGGCATTTCAACCTTTTTATTGTCTCCGTTCAAATTACAGCCTCTTTTCTCATGTTCGAGGCGCATAATCGTTTAGTCCATACGATAATTTGAGGGAACTCGTGAGCTTTTGCGAAACTCAGCTGGACCCTAGTTCTACATGCACTTGGCTTTCGATCCTTTTTACACGCATCGTTTATTCTTGAATGAATTTCGTGTTACATTACGATAATCGGCGAAAAATTGTACGGATGAAGCGAAGCTTAATTGAAAGTAAATGTGAGTTATCCTGTGCATATAGTTTATAATTTCAATTCAATTTTACGTGATATAATTTCAGCTGAGAGTGAATGTTTAATCGGCCTGCAGCGTTGTATAAGTAATCGAATTTAATCACCTTTATTTTTTTTAAAGAAATCAGTACCTTAAACATAAACATTGTGTAATTCTTCCAGACGTGATGTTAAAAAATTTATTGCGGTCGGTCGGATTTAATAGCAGTAATTTTATTTAATTTCGGTAGCTATGACAATCTCGCGATTACGAGCTCTAATTACAGCGTCAAATTCGACCAAATTTTTCTGCAATAAAAATACAAAAAAAAAATGACACCGTCATTAAACGTACAAAAAGAAAAGATTAAATGTCTAAAAAGTATCGCACCTTGCATAAGACAATGAATCACTTGAAGCGATTTACATGTTAATTCGTAGACTGTCCGAGGCGCATCACCGCCCCCAATGCATATGCTATGATAACGAACGAAAAAGGAGGAAAAAAAAAGAGTACGAGTAATTCTCTTAATGAGCGGAACGGCGGAGAAAGAGAGAGAGAGAAAGAGAACACGTGCGAGTCTCCAGTCTTCACGTGAATGACGCGTGTTTCCACAATAGTGCAGGAGGAATGCGATGTGACGTAATGTCTTACGAACGGGTGACCCTGCAGTACATATAGGCGCGTTGGCGGCGCCGCAGAGCCTAATTAGCGGCGAGGCGATATTTTCAGGTGGCGCACCGTCGATAATGGAAACACCATTATCCCTCCAGCTCGAACGGAGATTTCGCCTTTTAATTTTTTGCATCGGCCTCTACATATATACGAGCGCGCGTATATTCCGCGAAACCGAGTTGTCCGCGCCGTCGCGGTAAAACTACGCTCGTTGCTATTTGCTGCTTGACGCTCGCCACCTGCACTACAAGCATTTCAAAAAAAAAAAAAAAGAAGGGAAAATTTTCGAAAATAAATAAATAAGAGAAGAAAGTAAAATGCGCCGCCGTGATTTCTCGCTGCAAGTTCGAGTTTCGAGAAAGGTGGGCATAAGTGCAGCGCCGCACAATTTCTCGGCGCGCTATATAAAGTTTTCTACTGGAAAATTAAACGAACGGCCCGAAAAGCTTTCACCGGCGCTTTGCAATTAGCATAAATCGGCGCTCGCTCGGCGAGCTTCCAGCGGACGAGCCGAGGATCGGCCACGCCGGCGGAGGATTTATCGCGAGATGGACTTTCTCGCGGCTCGACTCGGTGTGCATATAAATATACATACCCGTCGTACCCGAGCCGTGCGCAGAAAATTCATAAATACACTCGCCTAGTTGCGCCCGCCGTTACACCAGGGGCTACTTTTACTCTTGATGCCGAAATACGCGAAGCCGACAGATATATACGCAGTGCGCCCGTTAGAAGATCGATGCGCCCGGATCGAGGGGAGTATTGAATCGAGTGTCAAGGTCGCCTCGTCGCAAGATTTCCTCCGTAAACTCACGTGCCTTTTATTCTTTCGATTTGATACAACACAATCGAGCGCGTGACTCCTTATCTAAATTACCGAACCATTACCGCTCGAACTGTTTAGAGGAGAGATAAGCCCGCCGATTCAAATTTGGTGGAACAGTCGTGCGTTGAGTTTTTAAACGCGAGCCGTGGAGACGAAAACGAGGAGGAATCCGCGCTGAAAGGGGCAGCCGAAGTTCTCAAATCTGGTTTTTTCCAGACGATCGACGCGCGACGCGAGAAAGAGGAGTAGGTGCGCAGCGCCGATGATGATGATGGTCCCGGCGACTCGGCCGATTCGATTAGAGCCGAGACCTTGGCTCGCCCAAGCGAAACGGCAATTCGAGGCAATTAGAATAAATTAGATTCGTCTTCACCTCGCACGATCTCCGCTACGCGCGTACCGTGTCCGAGAAGGAGCATCGCTTTCGGCGACCTCCTGCTTCAAGGCGCGCCTCACTTGCGCTACTTTACAACGACGTCCACGTGCGGGGATCGCGTGCCTCGCGATAACGAGGAGAAGACGACGAGGAAAGCCTTGTGTGGTCGATGATAATTTATGGCACGCTTCTCGAAAGGCAGGGTAACGCGAGTCAGCCGAGGGGGTGAACGCGGTGCTAAATCGAGAGTTCGATGTATCTGCAAGCGCGGCCTTATCGCCTCGGCTTATTGGTCTTATCGCCTCGGGAGCGAAAGATTGAACGTCTCCGGGCGAATATTATTGATATCTACATAATTCAATGCAGCGCGCACACGCACTGGAAAAACAATGATCGTGCGCGTCGCGGCGCCTGCCACATTCAAACGCGTGTATGCAAAAGCGGATTTCCGTTTTGCGCAGCGCAAGCTTCAAGAAACACCATTTGTCGACGGCACTATATTTAAAACTATCGGCGACAATATAGATTCGCCTTAGTCACCGATTGGTAAAAAGTACACCGTTTAAAAAAAATCTAATACAAATAAGAGATATTCTGAATGATTATAATCGTGTAGTAGATGGTTCGTTCAAGTAGTACACTGTTAAAAAAAAAACATTAAATTTAATGTAAATACTGGAAGCAAATTTCATCCGCGTACATGAACTTTACCGAATTCACATTAAATTTAATTCAATTTACATTAAATTTAACTTGATTTACATTAAAATTCATGCAAATTTTTTTTACATTGTATGAATAGAACTGAAAGTGTGATAATTAATCTGCGATGCGATAAAAAATGCTGACGTATGAAACATTTAAGTAAGAAATTAATCGCGTTATAGATACAAGTTTCTTCATCGCTGCGGAAGTAAGCGATAACCATGACAAAAAAGAAACCTAGCAGGCCCGTACACGTAGACGCGATATGTACCGGAGGAAGGAGGAAATCACGCATCGAAAGTGGGTCGTAAGCGCCTTAAATCAAGCCCACGCAGTCGCGCAACAGACTCGTTACTTTTTGCGCAACAAAGCGCATACGCGTCTCCGGTACTTCCCGTTCGCCGATCACTTTCAGCGCGAGTGCTTATCGGTACTCGAAGCCGGCCCGTCGCGATTAGATACCCGTAATACCGAAATTACGATGAACTCTGTAAGTTCGCGACTTTCCTCTTCTCTTTCTGCGCGAAGCAACGCACTCTCGACCGAAAAGGCGCTTATCTTCGCTCTCCGCTGAAAAGGAAAAAATCGTTATCGATCGACGATGCCAGCGAAGCGAGTCAATGCACCGAGAAAACTGAAATTTAAATGCATCGCGCGCCGCCTTGAAATTCCATCTGCTGCACAGTTCCTTGGCATCGGCAGCGGCCAAGGGCAATGTCAGGATTAAGCGCGATTCGGCCGTGCAGAAAAAGAAGAAAAAAAGAGAAGCGAGTTTACGTATTGCGCGCGTCGTAAAAAAGCAGAGACGCGACGAGGGCGAAATAACAGCCATCGATGCGCGGGATCGACGTATGTTATCTGGCGCGATCCACAATCTGTCTCTGTAGTCGTGAATGTGTGCCTGCCCCTTATCGCCACGTGCTTCTCCGGCGGAAAATTTTGCGGACGTCGCGTAGATGAGGATCGATAGTCGCCGAGTCTGCAGATAGATGCTCCATTCGAACATTCGCGACGAGGCTTTCTTCGGTGTCTTTTATTCTTAACGTGTGCCATTTGAAGTTTTGAAAAATTTTGTCGATTCGCGTTAAGTATTATACACTCTACAGCAATCGATGACTTCCGCAGGATGGATACTAAATCAACTCAATTTGAACGACGTGATAAACGCGGCTTTGTGTAACGCGAGGCAATAATTGATTATACACTTCGTCAGCGCGATGATAGCAGTGTGCAACAAATGCATTGCTAAACGTTGTACGATCGATGCACATTTTTTTTAATTCACGATCTGGACAGTGCATCATTTAACAACAGCAGAGATAAATGCGCTCTCCGTTATCGTTTATGCACACACGAGGTTTGCGTTATTTTCCGCGCTTAAAAATTCCTTTTACACCGAAATTTCATCGTTATCCAATATATTTAATACTTTGGAAGAAAAAGCAGTCGCTCGTAAACCAATCAAATCGCGCAGGCAGCGAATGACGTTACGCGAGAAGAATCTCCTCGGCCGCGTCGTAATTCCGTCGCGTCTCCCGCACTCCTGTTAACTCAATCAAAAAGAGCGACGAGCATTTTCGCCTCGTTTAAACCGACGGCCCGGGCGATTCCGGCGAAACGAGAACGCGCGCGGCTTTCAATTACACCGCAAGGCCCGCCGACGGAAACGCAAATAAAAGGAATAAAAAAAAAAAACAGAGAAAAACAACAAACACGGAAAATGCCGTTTCCCACGTGGTGATAATTACCGCGCGCGCCGCGACCCATTGTCCGATCGCGTGCCCGACGCCGCGGCGATGCAGCGAGCTAATTGAGCGCTGCCGAGCGCCGCCGCAATTTTCGCGCTTGTGTCAGGTTGCCATTAACTTACGTTTATTTTCTCCAATACACTTCTATGAAAGGACCGAACATCTTTCGAGGGAATTCCCATTAAAAATCTCACCGACGATTGTACTTCGACGACTTCCATTGATAATACAGCAAAATTGGTTAATTTTAAGCGATCATTTATTAATAGTACTTATTAAATATTTTATTGAGGCAAACAATTATTTTCTTGTAACTTCGAAATTTATTTAGAAACAAATGAATTCACTTAGTTTAAATGAAATCATTACTTGCTTCAAAGAAATATTTAATATGTATACTATTGAGGTAAATCATTTTCTTAAAATTAACAAATTTTTTTTCACTGACATTAGGAATCGCGCTAATGAAATTCCTCAATTAATAGCGAAAATTAGCGCGACCAAAGTGCCCTGATTGTTGTTGTTTATTCGAAGGTGTCCAGCGCGTATGAGCTAAAGCAAATAAATTTCCATGATTTTTATTGGGCATCGTTCATATACAAAATGCGCGTGCTTTCAAACGACTAAGACGCTTATTTATTTATCGGCCGCCAGCGCCGGACTAACGAGATGACAAGCTAAAGCCCTCGACAAAATAATCAATTACTCCATTGCGAGTAATCGTCGGCGGAGTTATTCTCAATTAGCGAGGCCTTAAACTAATCCGCCGTCGCGCGGCGAGCCGCGTTGTACAAACGACCGAGGCGTTTGAAAGGCGCACAGTGCGCCGTTTGATTACCTCCCGAAGCGACTCAATCGAGCGGCCGGCGTTTCGCCGTCCATTCACAAAGACTCGCGCCGTGCATAAATGAAAAGCGGGGCCGAAAATACACTGCTCCATCGGCCGGAACTCGCCGGCCGATGAGCAACTCTCCCCTATAGTTTCCCGATCGAAAGCGCGCGGCTTCGGGGAAAACCGGAGGCGGCGACATGGTGCTACAAAAATATACGCCACTCGAACCGACCCCGCTATTTCCGACTTCTCGATTCGCGGAACTTTCGGCACGACGGCGAATCAGACAAAAAAAAAGGGGTATACGATATAATATAAAAAAAAAGCTCGTAAAATCCGCCGGCGGTGGTATTATCGCGGTGGGACCGCGTCGCGCAAGAAAAGTTAATCGCCGAGTGAAAGTGAGACTAAATAAACAAACGTGGAAACGAGAGCGAGCCGGAGGCGCTGCGACAGGTGAAAGCGATAGCGCTTGGAGTGCCCCGAAAAATCGAGCGATCGCCGCGTGTGGAGGAGCGAATGAGCCTCCCCCCCTCCTCCCCCGCGCGAGTGCGTCTCGCTCTCGATTTGGCGAGCTGCCCTGATCCACATTCGAGGCTGCCGACTCTCTTTCTCTCCCGCGGAGATGACTCCGGTTTCGCAAGCGCACGTCCGAGTTCTACGGCGAACGGAGACGCGCTTCGACACGCGGAGCTTTCCTACGTGACGCTCGACTCCCGGGGAGTTTTTTTTTTGTGGTGCGGATCGACGCGGTTATGACGCGGTTAGGCAACAGGTGAGCTCGCGGCTGTTTTTAAAATTGCGTAAATATATGCGGATGAAGACGAAAGCTGCGAGTCACCGCGCGCATGTGGGTCAGCTTTATCTATGCGATGCTTACGAGCGGTTAAAATTCACTTTCGCGCAGTTCGTATAACTTGTCACGCGTGATTCTGCGTCTAAACGATTAAGCTGTGAGAAATTTCGCATAACAAGAATGATGAACGCGCTAAAGCGGCTGGAGTCAAATTTCACTTTTAGTTTATTTATTTATTTATTTATTCCACGGCCTTAATGCAAAATTCAAAATAAAATGATTACAGAAAACAGAAAAAAAGATTTTTATAACGAATGTAAACGAAAATATTATAGTGAAACACTTGTATTTTTCAAATTTGACTCTACATGAAAAGAGTGATTTAAATTCACTATAAAAAGTAGAGTAAATCCACTCCAAAGTAGAGTAGCATATTACAAGTTCAGTCCCTACCTTTCACTCTACTTAAGAGTATAAAAATCATTATAACATTAGTGTGACAATTTGACTCCAATAGAGTTAATTTTCACTCTATTTCACTGAAGCTGATTTAGCGTGAAGTATATTTTTATTCTTTCATGTAAACTCATTTACTTGGTCCACACACTTTGTGGATGTAAAAGCGAACGCAAAGAACCGAGCTTTTATCCAAAAATAATACGAAAGCTTTTATCGCACTCTCCCCAGAGTATCTCTTCCGCCAACTAATCCTACCCCCATCGGACTCATATATCTAATTACGGAAAAAAGCTGCGGAGAACTTGTAATCAAGAATAATCCCTCATCCAAAGCTCGGAGAAACAAATCGACGCTTCATAAGTCTTTATACCACAGATATCGATGTTACGTTATATTATACGACGTGGAAAGTGGAACTCCACTCGCTGCGGGGACTCTTTTTATTTATTTTATTTTATTTTATTATCCGTGGACACTTCGCCTTTATAACTGCGTCGCGAAAGGAGCGCGACTGGGTTTTTATCGCGGCGTGCCGAGTGGGCTATTTAACGCGCGGTAAGGAGGGGGCTTTAAAAGCCCGTTAATAAAGCGATTGGCTCTGGCGCGGCGCAGTTACGAGCCGAGAGCGCGAAATCGAGAGGACGGCTCTTCGAAAGCTCGCGCGCTGTAAAAGCCGGCGACGAGTGAAATGCACTGCTCTCCTTCCGCCCGCTTCTATTATTACCGGCACCTCCTCTGCGCACCTTTCTGCGCTCGAAAGCTCACGCCCCGGCACCGGAGAGCGGAACGTCCCACGCGCGATCCGAGCGTCTACGCAACGTCTACGCTCCTCGCCGCTCAAAATCCTCGAGGCTCTATAAGTGTGGGATTTATAGTGCGCCCGTTGCTCGAGGTCTGTTATATATCTGAAATTTTATGAGACGGAATGAGTTTCTAGAGATTGAAATTTTTCCAAGCAATTAAGAATTCCCGTCGTGTATTTTGCACACATAATGATACGACGATAAAAGTGCGTGCGATATTTAAATTCGTAAAATATTGTCTAGTAAATGGGGAAAAAGCGAAGTACACCGAGAGAAATATTTGTTAATTTTAAGTAAACATTTATTTCAATAGTACTTATTAAATATTTCTTTGAATCAATTAATGATTTCATTAAAACTAAATGCATTTATTTGTTTCTAAATACATTTAGAATAGTTTAAAAAAAAAAAAATTGTACTCAATAAAATATTTAATAAAAAACTATTTTTTTAAAACTACTAAATGTATTTAGAAACAAACAAATGCATTTAGTTTTAATGAAATCATTAATTGATTCAAAGAAATATTTAATAAGTACTATTGAAGTAAATTATTTCCTTAAAATTAACAATGTTTTTTTGCAGTGTACGTTTCAAACTGCTCTGAACACTATATTTAAACGACAAGAAAAAACGATTTAAATGTTTAAAACATCCAACTGTAATAAATCGCGAAAACTCGCTGCGATAATACGTTTCTAAAAGTAGTATTTTTTTTTTTTTAATTAGACACAAAAAAAAGTAGTACAGGAGTGAACAGTGGACAAGTCCCATTTAACATCCAAGAAAGTGCATTACAGCGGGAAGGCTTTCATTGCGCGGGCAATTAGCCTCAAAATTAAAATCGAACATGGCTCCGATGCGCTTTTACGAGAAGCCCCGTTACGCGGACTCTCGCCGAGAGTACACTGCACCGGCGTTACTCCGCGTATAGAGGGAAAAGAGAGACGCGGATAATAAAGGAGGGGAGAGCGTTGCTGGCGCCCTGAAAAGGGCTCGGCGAAAGCCAACGTTAACGAGGATCTGGTTTGAGCTGCGAATTTTTTTTTTCTCATAGCGTTCGCCTTTATTTTGTTGCAGGCACGGAGAGATGCCCGCAGAAGGGAGTGGTGAAGCAGGTCGCGACGAAGCTGGTTCAGGCGCTCGCCGAGAAGGGACTCGCCCTCCTGGTGAACCACGGCATTCCGGACTGCAAGGTGAGGCATATATTATATACACTTCGAGTAAACGAAAGGCCACACAGAGCGTTCTGTATACCCCCTCGTCAGCTTTTTTAGCGCATAATGTAAAAAAAAAATCTCTGATTCTACGAAGATTCCTAATGTAACAGCGATTCTGGTCTTAGAAGGATACTTTTGTACTGACCAACTCTGGACAGTATACTTGCAGCAGTAATGAGCCGTTACACCGATAAAATTGTATAGGATTAATACTTCTGCATACTCCTAGCACAGTAATTAATGATTGCGAAATAATCAATAATAAAAGAAGTATAAGTTCTACTCTAAAATTAGTCTAGTTATCGGACTAGTATAGATAGTAGATATATGAATAACGATATATCTGTGGTGATTTTGAAAAACAGCATAATTTACAAATTTTTCGAAGTAGAGATAAACTATTTTGATTCTCTTTAAATGAAAATCTATAGCAGATTTGAAAACGTTTGAAAATGTGTGTTACTGTATATTTATCATTAAAAAGAACAAATTAGAAATAAGCTGCTCAGATACTTCCCTGTTACAATTAAACACAAAATGGCAAATATCTCGAAATTACGAAAATATTACTTGTAGCCTTTCTCAAAATTACTACAGATGTAATGTGCTGCCAGTACCATCATAGTGTTACCTTTCAAATTATTTTGCCCGCTTGCATTCAAATATTATTACTGCAATTTGGAAAACATTATTACGAAAATTTTAAATATTATTCTAAAATTTAGAGATACATTAGTATGTAAAAAAAATTTTAATTGAATTTACTCATTTATTTTAACACTTTGAAATTGAATTTCTTAAATTTTTAACATTTTTGCCCGAAATTTGTTTATACATTCGAAATAACATACAATGAAACAAAAAATCGATGTTCTGAAGATGTTTAGGGAATAAACCCCCTTAATGAAATAAATAAATATACAGATAATGTACGTAATGAGAATAGGCAACTACACGGCACAATTAGCATCCCTATACGATCTAACTCGTCCTTTGTCACTGCATTTTAGCGATTCAACATTCGATCACTTTATGAAATTTTGTTTTGGAATCCACACACTATATGAGTGCGAATATCTCACTTTCATCGAATCAGCTGATCGATGCCTCATTATCGTCACCAGTACGCAATCTCGTCTCTGCGCAAAATTTGCCGCGCAATCGCCGACCCTCATTGTTTCTTCAACAAAAGAGACAGACGGTCACGGCACTTATCCACGGGATTATTCAGCTGTCCTTAGCTTCATAGAAAAGCGAAAGCTCCTTGGCGATTTCGCAAATTGCGATTGCGCGACGCGACGCGGGATAAAAAGGCGTCGAAAGCGCGCGCGAGCGATAAGAGCTACGCGCTCCGCGGCCCCGGAGGCGGATTATTACACAAGCGCGTCGGGTGAAAGAGGCGCGATAGAGACGGCGATCGACGTCGAGGGGAAGGCGAGAGGCCGGTCCGATAAGAAGCGGTTGTGCGTTGACCTTGGGCCTCACTTCTTATCGCTCAACACCGAGAGATATATTATAGTTAAGCCGAGCGGGATTCTGGGCATGATTCGTGTGACTCATGTATTTCACCCTTCCTTCACTATTTTCTTTCCTAGACTATCATGCTGTGTAAATTGTATTATGATACTATTGCAACCTTTGTGAATATTGCTATACGAATTATCTACAATATTTTTTTTAAGTACACGATTTTTTAAGTAAACTACACGGAGAGAAATGTTATAGTAAAAATTATTATATTCCATACACTGATAGAAAAGATTCTTTAACCCAAAGTCTTCGCGGCTTTAAAAAATAATTTTGTCATGGTATTTGAAATAAAGAAGTATGCATTAGCATTCAAGAAATATTTCTTAATATTTAGTGCGCGATCGTCTTTACTGACAAAAATCCTGTGGATGGCTTAATACTTAATGCAACGTTTCTTCACATCTAATACCTACGCCTTTGGACTATATTAAATGCGCACGGCTTTATATTATAGACACTGGCTCGGATCAAAGGATCTTTTTTATCAGTGTAGGAACATACAGTAGGATGGGACATACTCAACCTATGACGATTTTTACTATAAAACATGCTAAAAATTTCTACGTACATAGCAAAAATTGCTATTTATATATAGTAGAAATTGCTATGTACATAGGAATTTTTAATAAATAAAATCATCATAGGTCGAGTACATCCCACTGATCTTACGGAACGTAGTAATTTTTACTATAACATTTCTCTCTCCGTGTACGGAGATCGCGGAAAATCGTTGTTATGCGATGAGAGTTACGAAATTGATTTTGTTATGTATTGTCGTGTTAATTTAATATACACAAGTAGAAAGAAAAAGTGTTGTTTATATCTGCTTTAGAAGTAGCGTTGCGTAAAGTGTTTGAACGAGGCGTTCGATGAGGTGCGAGAGTTTATGATTCACAGAGATGCAATAAAGCAAATGGCATGGATTTTTTTTTTAATTTTCTTTTTTAAATTAACTACGGATAAGCGTGTACGTAATAAATTTTTAACGAGTGTTACGTCGAGCGATTAATAAAGATCACGACACTGACGGTGTAAAATACACTTTATCAAGGCAACATCGGCGCACGAGGCTGAGAGCGAGATTGCGCCAATAAAATTTACCCGACGAAAGTATTTTTACTTCATTTGCACGCGCCGCGCGAACATTTCATACATGTACACTTTATATAGTCAAATGATTTAAGTCTTATCGTAAATCACGAAATTTTATAGACCGCCGCGCTGAAAATTTTCTTATTAACGTCCCCACCGCGAACAAGGTAATCCCGCAGAGTTGGACTCGCGCATAGTTCGATAGGATTTAACGATGTAAAAGAAATTAAAAGAAAAATGTTATTCGCGTTTACACGACGCAGTACAATAACTTTACATCTGTAATGTCTCTTTAAACATCTCGCAGCGTAAATATCAAAATTTATCGCACTGTAGCTGCGCACTGCGCTAAAGCCCGACCACCACGAAGTAAATAAACAAGCAAAAATAGTATTAAAAAAGTAAAAGAAAAAGGACAACATCCGTAACTCAGAATAGCCGGCGAAAGAAAGTGCGTCCCCTGCACCAATCGTTCAACGAGATTCCCCCGAAAATAATCCGAGCACGCGCGTCGTCGTCTCGGAATTTTTCCAAAAAGGGCAAAAAGGATGAACGAGCAGCCGCGAAGTGTCGAAACGGCAGGCATAAAAAGACGGGATGGGGTCTCTTCGCGACGCTTTTTTTTTTTAACGGATCTCCCATCTATAACCAGGGTGAACAGCCTCAGCCCCGAACCTCCGAAAGATCGTCGCGATCGCGCAGAAAATAGAGGAGGCCGCGCCAAAATAAATTGGCCGATTGGGTCGTTCGCGAATGGGAATAAATAAGGACGGGGGTGTGTTCACGAAGGCTGGGGAGAATTCGCGTAGGAGCCTCTTGTAAATCTCCGCTGCTCTCGCCTTTTTTCGCGCTCGGTCCAGCCTTATTTATGGGCCGTGCGGCTCGAAGGGGACCGCGCCAGGAAACGGCTCGGATTCGTCGCTTTGCTCCGGAAATAGTTTATGCTCCCTTCGCCTGCACCACCGATCTGATGTGCGTTGGATCGACGCTCAAAAGTCACTTCGTCGCGGTGAACTGCGTACGTTACTTTCGCGCCGATCTTCGGATGACTTACGTAAAGCTTCATAACTTTTATCGTGAATCAATGATCAAGCATCCGTTTATTCTCACTTGAAGTTTGTCACGGAGAACTGCGCTCGTTTATACTTTCGTGCCGATCTTCTGATGAATTATGTAAAGCTTCATAACTTTTATCGTGAATCAATGATCAAGCATCCGTTTTTTTACTCACTTGAAGTTTACCACGCTTTGATGAATGGATAAAGGCGTCTTTGGATGCAATAATCTTACGTCAGTGGAGTTGCGTGTCAGAGAAAATGCTAATGAATGCTCGGCTGGATTTTTTCAAAAGTTCAGCAGTCATAAATGTATTTTGAAAAAAAATCCATCTCGGCATTCAAGATGGAAGGCGCTTTGAGCATTGACTTTACGGTGCCTTAGCTGTAAAACATAAAATACCGCAAATGGAGCCTCAACTCGTGAAGCTACCTGCTTCGGCGGACTCGTTCGACCGTGTCTAGGTATTTATTATAATATCTCGGTAATATGCAGACGGTGTGCAGCAGATGGAATACACGCATACAGACACGGCCTTCCTCTCCTCGCCGATTCTCACGCTGAAAGAAGCTCGACGAGTTCGCTTCGCATAAAAGATTCCTAAAAAAACATCTCGAAATTTCTTATTTATAATTTGCAAATACTGCAATCACTGCGGATGATCGGCCGCGATAAAATTTACAAATAACCGTTCGATCGTCTGTACCTTGTACACAATAATTCACTTTGCAATATAAGATTGTAAAAATAAGCGACAGAAGCACTTCGCGTGATTGTAGAATGAAAAAATTTAAAAAAAAAGATCGCGATTTGCTCAACGATCTAAAATATTATTTTGTGACGGGAGGCTCTCAAAAATTGACTCGCACGTGGTCCAAGCGGCGCCGATGAAAATTTTTTATAAATATGATGGACACGCGAACGCGGTTAATATGAATTTATAACGAGCAATTCTGGCGTTTGGAACGGTTTACAGTCGCGCGTTAATCACAATTAAAGGCTTCTGTTGCTCGTCCAATCGCGAATAATCGAGTCGGAGTCAATTCGAGCGCTGAACTGAGCCCAGCGCTGATAAAACCAAAATCGGAACTCCGTATTCGATTCGAATTACCTAATACTCGTCTTTCATCTCTTTCTCAAAGGTATTGCACCTGAAAAAAAAATCTTACAAAAGAGTCAATTCTACCCTGCCGGAATATTTGTATAGGATCTATTACCTATTAAATATTAAATGTTATTTTAATTTAACATATTCTGGGCAATAGCTCCGAAATTTTCTGGCAGGGTATAACTCTGTCGTTTTAATTCCACGTTTTAAAATAGTATGTTTTAAAATTCAACGATGAATGACCTGATCTACGCGCCTAGCGTCTTCTAAGGGATCTCCTCCCCCTAATGCTCTAATAGGTTTTGCGTATCGCACTGAAAGTTCGACGCTCTTGAATCATGTTCAATGCACGTGATGGCGTTTCGTCGGATAAAGGAAGAAAGACGAAGGAACCGGTTCGCTCGCACGAAAAAAGACGCCAATGCGGACGCGCGGCATCTTTGCGAACAAAAAAAAATCCTTCCATTTATATATTTTTTTTGCTCGCCTCTGCGGACTTATTATGCGAGAGTTGCTGCGACAAAAACGAGGGCGGAGGCGATTTTGAAGCTCGACGCTTCCGCGACGCACGAGACTGAGCGATCGGACGATTTGATATTCTCAGGCGTTAACGGTCAGCTGTGACCTTCTTGCGAGTAGCCCGAATCTTCACGACCGTTATCGATCGATTTGGAGGCAGGCAGTCTATATAGATAATACGCGACGATCAATCAAGTCAATGTCTCGTGTGAATATAAATTATAATAAACATCTATATTTGATTCTTAATGTATAGTTGATTTTTAACGATTTTATTTTGAAGCTTAATTTTTTCACAACAGTACTATATCAATACTTAATAGTACCGAGTAAAATTTTTTTCGAGACTAAAAAATTTATAAATTAATCGAATACAAAGTGAATTTAAATGAAGTTGAAATGAAGTAGCTTTCACGGTTGAAAAGCTATATTTATACAAATGATTGAAGCTTATCAATTCGATCAGGGAACGTGTACTCGACGTGGAGTAGGAGGTCCGGACTCTGTTACACGGTACGATAAGGCAGGCAAATATAGACGGTGAATGACTACCGGTTATTTGCGCAGATGCTGAGAATCGGAAACTCGCTTCCATTTACTTCCAGCAAAATGAGCTGACTTTTCTCGTCTCGATCGCTGTATCGGCTTTATTAGGCTTATACACGCGCAATGTTCTTTTATCGATAATATTGTGTCCTTCGCAACCTCGATAAAACGCTACTTCGATAATTTCGTATTCTTAACATTCCGCGATGATCTTCTCTTTTTTATCTTTAAATGCGAGACTCGAAGTTACAGTCCTTATACTTCGATATGAAGAAAAAAACTCCGCCGTTTCATTTTTAAATTTAAAAATATTTATTAACCGGCTAAGTGGCGTGGCATTTTTCATTTTTAGGGCTCCCAAAAATGAAGCAAATAAAAACCAAGGTGTACCAGGTTTCATTCAAATCGATTGGAAAAACAAGAAAATTATTTGATTTGATCGTATATGACACAAATACAGAATGGGCGTGATTTTTTTATAATAAATGATACAGTACCGCACTTAACCGATTAATACAATCACATTTAAACGTTTGGAGTCAAATTTCTCTCTTAGTTTATAGTGAAACATTTGTATTCTTAGTTTATAGCGATACACTCCTACATGAATAGAGTGATTTAAATTCACTAGAGTATCACGGAGAGAAAAGTCTCATAAAAATTACTATACTGTTTTGTAAAGCAGGAACAGAGTAGAGTAGACAAATAAATTTTACTAAAAAGTATAGTAAAATTTACTGTACGTTCAGTACATTGTACAGTCAGTCTAGCATATTTTACTATACTTTCGATTAAAATTTTTGATTTGTCAATTTTTTATTTGAAATCATTCCCTACGTTACAAAACAGTATAGTAATTTTACTAGATTTTTCTCTCCGTGTAAAATTCACTCTTAAGGTAGAGCAGTGTATTACAGGCAAAATCCCTACCTTTCGATTTACAAGAATAAAACATTCACTCTATCTCACTCCTTCAAGGAAGTGAAAGGCTTCCTCGAGTATTAAAATACGTATTAAACCAGAAATGCACAATAAAATAAGCCAAATCTTGATTACTCTTTTGTTGCAGTTGAAAGCTGTGTACAGAGCTATGGACGAGTTCTGTGAGCTCCCGGAGGATAGCCGGGGCAAGTACGAGCGCGCGTCGGGCTCGCGCAACGGCTACGTTAAACCGGGAGTCGAGAGGTAATTTCGATCAACAAAAAAGAAAAAGAAAAGAAAAATAAAAAAAATACGCGCCGACCGCCAGCACGAAACGAAAAATTAAAAAAGTAAAATCCGCCGCGCAAGACTCAAGTACCGAACTGCTTGCAGAATGAGCGGTGACGAGTCGGAGATGCGGCACTCGTTCAGCGTGACGGGCGGCGGCGGCCCCATGCCCGACGAGGAGGTGCCGGGATTCAGCAACGCCGTCCAGGAACTCTCGCGGGACCTCAAGCAATTGACCGCTATGCTATTCACCGTACGTGTGCTTTGATTAAAAAAAAAACGAACAAAAGATCAAATGAAAATAAAAAACGATCAAAGCGTTTAAAAATTACATAAGCAAAAAAAGCGAAATGGAAAATGAGAAATGGCTAAAAGAGAGAATGGGTATGCCCGAACGCGGGCGTGTCTCTTTCGGGTATTGTCAATGCAGGCCCTGGCCGTGGGTTTGGAGCGACCCCCGGGTTTCCTGGTGTCGCAGCACGCCAAGATCCTGGAGCAGGGCAACGAGTCGACCCTCAAGCTCCTCTACTACCCGCCGCTGGGACCACCGGAGCCCGGCCTCACGCGCTGCAGCTCCCACTGCGACTACGGCACTTTCACTCTGCTCGCCCAGGTACGTCTCGGCAGAGCCGATTTTCCTCCTTATATACTTTCTTGTGCACCTTTCTTGTCGCTGCTCAGGAACTTGCTTTTGCTAACGCCGCTGTCGAGCTTCTCGGCTCTGGCGCTTATTCTCGCTTAGGCTTCGGTCGAACCGCGGTAAGACTCGCCCGTGATTCCTGCAGGTAAGTCCGGAGCTTTGCCGCGGGGGAGCATGGTATGAAAAAATTTATAACGAGTTTATAAAAAGATTATAAGGGGTATTTTATAAAGTGTTTATAATGAATTGAATTTATAAATATTTTTTAAATTTTTATAAAGTGTGTACAATGAAATGTCCTGTACATTGTTTTCATCATTGTATCATTTATGCATTACTATTAAAATCGATCAACGAAATAGTTTTGTACGTCACTGGTTACATATAGGTATGCATACAGCGTAATAGTTATGAAAACAAATGATATAATAAATTGTATTTTCGTTGAAAACAATGTACAAGATATTTTCATTGTATAAATTTTAAAAATGTTATAATATGTTTATAAGCTCAATTCATTATAAACATTTTATAAACCCGTTATAAATTTTTTTCACATGAGGGTGGCCAGTAACTGTTTTCTTTCTGTATTTTCATTTGAAAATTGTTTATAAGTTTAATTGATTATAAACGTCTTGTAGACCCTTAATAATTTTTTTTTCACATGGGGGTAGGCGGTAATTGTTTTTTTTTTGTATTTCGATTTGTAAATCTGTAAAAAAAGTATGCAAAAGAATTTTTATTTGATCACCACGTATTTTTCTCATTCTTTCTCATTAAGGAAAAAAAAGAACTTCGTTCCTCGTAATGCTGTTATCAGCGAGAATAAAATGAAAACAAAAACATCACCTGAATTTCATAAACGCTCGTGTATCCTGTAAATCACTCACGGTTCTTACGTAACTCCACTCAAGCACGCGCAAAAAGGAGATCCAACGTTTAGTATCGACAGCGAAAGATCTTCTAAACAGAGTTGGATAATTTTAAATAAAAATGTTTCGTTATAATCGCCATCCCCCGTCGGGACGCGCTCATTGAAATAAAATCCCACGGAGTGATAAAAAAATGGTGGGGTTCACTCGGGTCGAATCATACTCGGAGATGCTCGCGGACGCGCCGACAGTGCGCGTATATGCACAATGCGCACGGAGCAGAATTAATTGAGCGTTCGACCTTAGGGGAGCCATCGCCGTCGCGCTGACTCACCGCACGACGCGATCGTCCTTGCTCGAAGAAGCCTCGGCAGAAGATCGCCAGATTTTTTTAACTCGTAGTCCAATATATCGTACAAGATTTTTTTTTGTCGGTAAAATGAGCAAACCGAGGAATAAAGCCCGGGGATTTTACGTAAGTGTGCTGGTGCAGCGAAGTTGTTCATCAACGAAGTCGATTTTATTGTTATGAAATGGGTGTCCGGTGGGTATAATGCGATGCAGTGAAAGGAACTGAGTTTTATTGGGCTGTAACTTTGTGATTTCACTTCAAAATATTTTCTTCTTTCTTCTTTATTTGTGGGAAGTGTATACCGGTAGATTTTATAAATTACGCAATAAAACGTATAATCACAGCTGCGAGCATGTAGTGGAAGACTGATCGAAGGACTGTACGGTGCATCGATGTAGTATAGATTTCGTCGATTGCCTTTCACGTGAGTGGAAAAGGCACGTTTTTATTATGGACCACACAAAAAAAAAAAGAAATTTACTTACGAATTAAAAAAAGCGGAAGATTTACTACTATTTTCACGTGTACATGCTAATTTATTATTTATTTCTGCGTTAAGCGAAATGTACGTAAATAACTATTATTTCGCAACGCCAATTTATCTGCACCTGCGAGAATAGAGAGAAAAAGAATTGTGTTAATTACGATTGACTATTATTTATTGCCTGCAACTTTTATGCGAGAAGCCTGATTTTCTCGATAAATGAAAGGAAAAACAACAGTAAACGGGTATGAGAAAAATACGGAGTTTTGTACATTATCCAGAAGTTAATTGCAATTTAATTAACAATCTGCGCGTGCAGAATTTTGAAATAAAAAAATTTAAGTAATTTTAATTTATATAATTTTACATAGGGACAATTTGCATGCATCTTAATGGTCATTAATAAATTCATTATAATTAGTTGATCAAGGCTAACTGATAATGAGTGTACAATTTTCTATTGACTTGGTGTTGGTATTGAAAGTCTTAATTTTATAAGGAGGCAAAATTAGTAATTAAAAAGTATAAATATATTTTTACTTTTGCAGAATCTTAAGCAAAATCTTTTAAAAACTGTAAGTTGATGACTAAATATTTAAAATGTAGAAAAAGGCAAGGCGCTGTATGCGTATATACAAACCGTATTCAAAACGTTCCATTCATAACTTGGAAAATAAAAAAAATACTACAAGTGCATCAAAGAGTGCAATTGTTCGGTCAAACGTAAGAGGATGTCGGAGTCTTGAATTTATTTTTAACACATCAGAATTGCATTTTGATTACTACCAATAAAAAAAAGCACAAACGCCTTCAACATCCCCTTATATAAAAAACGCCTTCTGCCTTTTCAAGCTACATCTTAATTTCCAAACAAAAAACGTCAGCCAGTACATACAATATACAAAATATTCGTAATATATATATAAAATAAATCTTACATCATTTAACAAGACACTAACGAAAAATGTTTCTCTTCCCCTTTTCTTTCCTCTCTACAGGACTGCGAGGGCGGCTTGGAGGTGCAGTCGCCGCACGGCGAGCGATGGAGCCGCGTGGGCCACCTTCCCGGCGCGATCCTCGTCAACAGCGGCGACATCCTGAGCAGCTGGACTGGAGGCGCGCTGCCGGCCCTGAAGCACCGCGTGGTGGTGCCGGAGCACTGCGGCCGCGGCCGCCACTCCATCGCCTTCTTCGTGCACCCGGACGCGGACGCGGCGATCGAGCCGTTCGAGGCGAAGGTGGTGAAGGCGGGCCAGGAGCCGGCGCCCTGTCGCCTCCAGAAGAAGAAGAAAGGCGTCCTGACGGCGTACCAACACCTGCAGCGCCGCTTCCGCGAGACGTACGCCTCTTAACGGCGACTGCGCGGCCGCGGCGGCCCCGCGGTCGGCAAAGCGCTCGACTTCCTCGACCGACTCCGCGCGCGCCTCCGCCGCGCCGATCACCTCGAGTGAAATGCGGCCCCTGGAGCCTCGTCGCATACAACAAGCGATCGCCAAGACTTCGCTCATCGATCCGGCCCCTGCTCGATCTCCCATTGCGGGGGCGATCGCCGTTTCTTGCGACTGTCCTTATAGCTCTCCTCGAGGCGAGAGACAACTGACTGAGGATATACAGAAGGCGAGAATGGAGAAAACGAATTTTCACTCTGATAGAATTTTTTTAAAAAGCGCACTTTGAAGCGCCGATACGATACTATAATGCGAACTGGTATAAGAGCGGCGTTACTGTAGAAAAAAGAAGAATAATCGCGGTTAGCGTATAGAGTAAATGTTTTACGACTCGCTGTTACAAACGTTCTTTTTTTTTTCTTAATCAAAATTCTTCGTCGATCGGATGCCTGTAAATTGGAGGTAGCCGCGGGGAGGTCGTCGCCCGTGTCATTTGTGCGAGTACACCTACTAATGTATGAGGCATTTATGGATTGCGTGCGCTTCCCCCTCGGCAATAAACCCTTCCGTCGGTAGGCACTGACGTTTTGTTCACGGCGATTCATGTGTCATTCTGACGAGCTTAATTAAGTCGCCGCCAATACGGACGGAAAATATTACAAAAACGCATTGTGAATTCAACGAAATTATTAATGTCCTTATATGTATAATGTCACGTTGTCGAGTACCTTTCTATATTCAGAGCCTTTTTTTAACAATCAAAGCAGAAATGTTCGAGAAATTATGTTCGTTGTGCGAATACAGTTTTATTTATTGACTTAGTTTAGCGATATTAAGTTGGATTTTACAATTGTCATTGTTTTGAGGTTTTTATAGATAGACACGCGCTCAAAGAATATATCTTTAACATTTTAACATTCATTTCAAGGAAATTTTGTATAAATTTAAAAAAAAAAAGTGAAGTTTGATATTTTTCTGATGTTAATACTCGCTTCGTGTACATAATTGTGATGTCTAACTTTTACTGACAAAAAAAAAACATACAAATGTATACGACGAAATTGATTTTAAAGTTTTATCAAATCATTATTATATGTGAACCTCTCTTACTTAATCTATCTCGGCATTTAATTTCATCGAAATATAATTCTACCGCATTGTATTAAAACTCGCGCGTACAATTAGTAAATATTTCATATTTTTTACGAAGTATTAGAGAAATGCCATTTAAAGCCAATTGTTAAGTGTATTATTTGTTTTTTATTAGAATTAATTTAAATGAAATTTTAGAGGTGGGTGCTCTCTTCGATAAGTGAACGCATTCTCATCATTAAAATATCGAAAGTCGTTTGAATGAAGCACGAAAATACGTGCGCTAGAGACGAGCAACAGTAAGCCGATTAACTTTCTCAATGAAATGTGTAATGTAAAAAGAAAGAAAAATTCATAAAATGAAAATCCGTGAAAGGACTGTCGACTGAATAGCATAATTTTACTCTACGAGGTTCTTCCGCTTGATTGCATGCACGAGCCAGCCGAGCGACTGGAAAAAAGTGATGAACATCCGACGAGGAAACAAGAATAAAATCCAAGTACTTGTGAGAAAGCCACTACGGAGTCTCAAGCAATAAATAAATAAATTTGTACTTAATTCTGAATTAAGCACCTTTTTTACCCGCCCTCTTTAAAAAGAAATATACAAAATACCAAATTTACATAGTACATCGATTAAGAAGTAGTAGAAATAGCACGACTTTGATTCGATGCATTGAAAATAATTTTAAAATCTCTAAATCAAAGTTCAAGTATATACAAATATTTATATATTTACAAATATTCAAGTAATTGAATTATCTCGATTTAAAAATATAAAGCTAGTAAATATTCTTGATTTAAAATCCTGGATTCCAATCAGTCTCTTGAAGTTTGTCTACTATTCTATAACATATAACTTGATCACCTGGCTTGAATTCATTTTCCGCATTTTCTAACTTCAATCCGCACTCTACGTTTCTCTTTACAGTTTCGACTTCTTCCTTCAAATGCCTTATTGAAGATGCTGTGCCCGTGTAAATAACTTCATTACCTCGGAGCACTTTAAACAATGCCGATTTCTTGAGTGAGCCATTTATACAGCAACAACCGGCAATTTTTACTTTTTTTCGTTTTTCGTTAATCTCGAATTCTTTTAATACAGTTCCTTCGCCTGAAAAATAAATGAATGTTTTGTTTATGAACAAACGCATAAAATGCGATGTTATTTATTGACTTATACCTATTATTTCCTCATGTTTGACTATAGGAAGTCGTTTATTAATTTCTGTTTTCAAATCATCTATAAGTTTATATATGACGGTATGATGATGGACTGGCACATCCTGTTTCCTAATTTGTCCAGTTAAGGCGTGAGGCACTGATGTATTAAAACAGAATACAATAGCTGAAAATAGTTAATTTGTGTAAATATTTTTTTATGAAGTTAGAAATTATTTAATTAATAATAATACCTTTAAATGCATTTGCTAAATCGACATCAGATTCTGTAACTGGTCCTACACCATAGTGGACTACAGATAATAGACATTTTTTTTCATCACTATAAGTATCGATAACATCCATTATCGCTTCTACAGATCCAACAACGTCACCTTTAAGTATTATATTAAGTTTAGGAAAGTCATCAACTTTAAATTCTTTCTCTCTAGGTCCAGTATTTCTAAGTCTTCTAACTCCTAGTGTTCGTTTTATTTCCACTTTTTTTTCGTATTCCTGTAATTCAAATTAGATTTTAATAAAATTAATAGCAGGTTTAAAATCTGTTAAAGAAGGGTAAACTGTACCACGCGATGTTCCTTTTCTTTTTCATCTGCAACTATTTTTTGTTCAATAGATTTCTGCTCTCCTAATTTTGCTTGTCTGATCCTTAATGCCGCGTGAACTTTTTTCTCGGTTTCGACTTCCAAAATTTCTTCTCCAGACACTGGTAATTCTCGCCAACCAATAATTTGTACAGCATCACTAAGTCCAGCTTGTGTTACAATACAACCAGCGTGATCAAACATTGCTCTAACTTTTGCCCAGGCCAAGCCACTAACTTAAAAAATTAATTTTTTTAAATCATATTTAATACCCCTTAAAAGATGCAAATTATTTCATGTTATTCTTACTTAAAACATCTCCTTTTTTCAGAGTACCACGTTGAATTAAAACTGTTGCAAGTTTCCCCCTGCGAAAATCATTGGCTGCTTCTATAACAACTCCCTCCACGAGACCAGTTGGATCGCCCTTAAGATCCATTATTTCTGCTTGAGCTGCTACAGCTTCCATTAATTGATCTAGATTGGTCCTTTTTAGTGCAGATATATTTACACTTTGAATTTCACCTCCAAGTGCTTCCACGTGAATTCCTTGTTCAGATAACATCATTTGTGTTCTTTTCTGCAAATTTAAAAGTTTATTTTAAAAAATAAAAAATTACATAATAGAATTTCATGAATTAAGAAAAATATCTTACTATATCCACATTTGGTTTATCTATTTTATTTATTGCAACTATTATAGGTACTTTAGCATCCTTTGCCATATTAATACTTTGAATAGTTTGCTCCATCACTCCATCATCAGCAGCGACAACAAGAATAACTATATCTGTTGTATGGGCACCTCTTGCTCGCATAGCACTAAAAGCAGCATGTCCAGGAGTATCCAAAAATGTCATTTTATCTCCATTACTTAACGTTACTAAAATTTATTATAAAAAATTAGATATTTATTTTTTATTTAAGATTATCTATATTTAATACCATTAAAAGCTCCAATGTGTTGTGTAATTCCACCAAATTCTGTATCGACTACAGATGTATCCCTTAAAGAATCTAGTAGAGTGGTTTTTCCATGATCAACATGACCCATAATTGTAATAATTGGACGTCTTCTAATCATTACCGATGGATCTGCAGGAGGACTATGAAAAATTGAAATAATGTTATCACATTTTATAAAAAAAAATAATAATAACATAATTTACTATAAAAATAATGCTACCGTTTTTTAACATCTCTATCTTCAGCTTTATCATTTTTGTCTGTCTCTTTAGAATGCCTAATTATTCTAGTTTTTGCTCCAAGCTTTTTAACAGTTTCATTCAAAACAGATAGATCTTCAAAAATTGAATCTGCTTCATACGCATTTCGATTATCAGTAAAAAGTAAAGCATCTAATACATCATCAATACTTCGACCCGATACTGCTGCTAATTCCTTGACGGTCATATACTTCCATACATCAATCACAACTTTCTCATCCTTTTTCTTTGGATTAAGCTTCTCTAATTCTTTTACCTTTTGTATCTATTAAAAGTAATAAATATATTAGCCAATCCACATATTAACCAAATCAATATCATTTAAATCTTACCTGCTTTCTTTGATCTGCAGTTTTCCTTCCTTTTAAAAGTACTTGCGTGTTGTGATAACAACTGCATTGTAAGTATGTAACATCCAAAAGAGTAGTTTTCAATTTGAAACGCCTGTCATTGATTAAAGTGTCATATAAAACTGATGCAGAAAAACTGAAGAAAAAAAAAATAGTAAAATAGTCATTATTCGTTGATATTCCAAATTTTTATTGTTACTGTAACATTTTTCAGGTTATGTTTTTAATTTCGCTTCCTTAAAAATGACGTGCAACCGAAATCTATTCACACAATGCTTTGTGCAAAAAAGATCACATTTTCTTAACAGCCTATATTTTTAATTTACGTGCAAGCGAATTATTTACCTTCGTTTTAAACACGTTTTGATCAACAATGCTGCCATGATGTGTATATAGATGTTCTCGTGCTCCAAAAAAAGCCGGTAACATATTCTGTAGCATATATACGGATTACGCTATATATTTTAATTGTACTTCTAAGTTCTAACTTCGGCAATGTATTCAAGACATTCAGATTTATAATTCGTTTTATTAATAGAAGAAGAACGCATTCCACGCTCTCGCCCGGCTTAGCGTTTCGATATAAAATTTGCGACGAAATTTCCTTATGAGGCGGACAAATATTTTCAAAATAATTTTCTTTTCACATATTTTTCTTATTCTTTAAATAAAAAAATAAATTTTCTTTTCACATAATAAAAAATTTTCCTTTTTTAATAAACGCATATTATTGTTAAATAAAGCTTCACTTACTATCAATACAAGAAATAACAATTGCGGTGAATCAGAAAATTAAGCCTTACTAATAGAAGGGGAATTCTTTCGATTATTCAATTACTTTTTAATACAGTTATCGATTATTTATTTCAATCATTTTCCAGAGGTAGAAATATTTATTAATATTCATAATTTCGCAATTGCTGTACAGCAATTCAGTTTATTATTATTTAAAGCAACATTATTGTAATTGAATATGATTTCAAACTTTCCGCCAAGTCTGATCCCGACGTTCCCGTTCCATTGAGCGCTCTGAAGTTGGCCAACGCCCAGTGAAAATATTTTATCTGACACCACTGCGTATGGCTTCACTAGTCCGTAGTCCCGCAGTCATTGTGCGTGGTTGAAAAATGAAATGAATCACTACCCGATCTTCGGATCTGAATAATAACGATCTTTTTATAAAAGTTATAGTTTTCTAATAAGCACCTGGTGTAATCCAGTTCCAGCCAACAATGGCAACGTCTTAGCATATTCTTTGTGATTTCAAGAGTATACAGCTAAGTTGGTGTATTGAGGTTAATCAGAAGTTTACACTACTAAAAAAGTAGGAAGGATAGAAAGTATTGTATAGGAAAGATATTGCCATAAGAGGCAGTTTATAGTAGCACTTGTTAAAAGTTCTTTATAATTTGATGAATGTCTGAGAGTGATTACGACTGTGCTGACGAATACACCAGCCTAATGGACGGACACGTTGCTGCAGAAACTCGCACAGGTACTGGACCATTGGCTGTCAAGCGGAAAAAAGTAGGCTCCAAAGTAGCCAGCAGTATAGAGGTAATATTACAAAGCCCTTGTTTATAATCTAAGCTACTTTGTTAATGCTTACTAAATGATGTTGCTTAAAATGTGTTTTATAGATGGAAAATGGTGTTCCCGAGGTACATATCGAAGATGGTAGCAGTAGACCCAGAAGGGAACAACAACAGCCAGGACCAAATCAACCGAGACTCCCAATAGATCAAAATGAGCAGGATGAAATGGAGGAAGAATTGAAACATGGAGCAGTTCATGTCATAAAATTGTTTGTTCCTGTTTCATTATGTATGTTGGTAGTTGTTGCTACAATTAGTTCAATAAACTTTTATACTACAAAAGGAATTTATTTGTGAGTATCATATTTCTCTGCGATATAATCAGATGCAATACTGTCTGTTTTTTATTAATGTTTTACTTTACTATTGCAGAGTGTACACACCTTTCCATGAAGAAACTTCAGATACTGGCACCAAAGTTTGGCAAGCTATTGCCAATTCATTGATATTAATGGGTGTGGTAGTTGTCATGACTGTGATATTAATTATTCTGTATAAATACAGATTTTACAAAACTATTCATGCCTGGTTGATCGTTAGCTCTTTAATATTACTATTTTTATTCACAGCACTATATTGCGAGTAAGTTTAAGAAAATGCATATTTCATTAATTTTCTTTTTTATTCTGTACATGTAACGATCATTTTATGATTAACTTTTTCAGAGAAGTATTAAAAGCATATAACATACCTATGGATATAATAACATTAGCAATTGGTTTATGGAATTTTGGAGTTGTTGGTATGGTCTGCATTCATTGGCAAGGTCCTTTGCAATTGCAACAAGCATATCTCATTTTTATAGCTGCCTTGATGGCTCTTGTTTTTATTAAATATTTACCAGAGTGGACAGCTTGGGCTGTTTTAGCAGTTATTAGTATCTGGGGTAAATATTTTTTATAAATTAATTTTATACTTTATGATGTACCGTGTGAAAAATTAATATTTATTTTATTTCTTAGATTTAATAGCAGTCTTAACACCAAAAGGGCCACTAAGAATATTGGTCGAGACTGCACAGGAAAGAAACGAGTCAATTTTCCCAGCTCTCATTTACTCATCAACTGTCATGTATGCTTTCACGATGAGTTTTACTGGATATGTAGCAGCAGCTACAATGGCTAGTGGTGATGCTACTGCTAATGACACTATATCGTCGCCTGCTAGAGTTCAGCCACAGAATCAAAATAATTCTGTGTCTAGTGATACAGAAGATGGTGGGTTTACAAGAGAATGGGTGGAAACACATGGTACTAATTATCAGTTTCCATTTTTTTTCAGTGTCTTTGAACACTTTAAGCAGTGCTGTTTATTTAAATTGTATTTACTATGTTTATATTTTATGTATATTTATGTTTTCAGCTGATCGCAGTGCTCGCAGAGCTCAGGAAGTTAGAGAAAATACCCAGACAAATCCACGTGGTACTGGGCAAGTTGACTTAGCTTCACAACAGGCCAATCAACAGCGAATGGTAATGCAAGAAGAAAGAGGTGTAAAATTAGGACTAGGAGATTTCATATTTTATGGAGTACTTGTTGGTAAAGCTTCAAGTTACGGTGATTGGAATACCACTCTAGCTTGTTTCGTCGCTATTTTAATTGTAAGTTTAAATAATAAAATTACTTGTTGTGTTGTAGTTGGATAGTAAATGATGTTTTTATATTTTTTAGGGATTGTGTTTGACGCTGCTTTTATTAGCTATATTTAAAAAAGCTTTGCCAGCTTTACCAATATCTATAGCATTCGGCTTGATCTTCTACTTTGCAACGCGAGTGATTGTTGCTCCATTCGCTGACAGTCTTGCTAGTGAACAGATATTTATTTAATCTTCTTTTTTTATTAAAACAAAAGCTCTTATTTATTAATACGAAACTGATCATCACTAAAGACTTAACCTATTGATAATTTAGAATTAAGAGCGCTCTACATAAGATGAACTTTTTTTTATTCCACTTGAACGGAGATTTTTTGAAGACTGTTTCTTCCATTGAGTAATATAATTAATTTAAATTTTTAGCATTGTAAAATATTATAAAGAAATTAAAAAGAATATTTCTTGATAGGCATTTGTAAAAAAATATCAATTCAAAAATAAACTCGGTTGTAGAGATTTTTTACAAAAAGTAAAAAGAAAATAAAGTGTTCATATTTTCACCACAAAATTCGGATTGTATTTGTAAAGAAAAGAATATGTACAATGGTATAATACAATAGGCTATGACAGTTTATTGTATTTCAATGTGTATACAGAACCATTTGATCTGTTTCACCATTTTGTAGGTTTATAAAAAAGCATTTTATGAAGCACATCTCGCAAGAGACCATGCTAGATATGAGGTAAGACTTGATAAAGGGTATTATTTGAGAAGAAGATGCATTTGCAAGATGGAAAAAAATTAAGAACTAAACAAAAATTAGCATCTATCTATGAAAAATGGAAAGTTAATTTAAGATAACTTTTTTTCATTTCTTACTCGTAAGTAAAAATAGAGATATTCTGTAATTAGATTTAAGCGCTATGTCATCCATCTAACAAATGAACTTCCCGAATTTACTCCGCTAAATTGTATACATAAATCTGTCGACCGCGCTTTAGAGTACGTTTACACAGCCATGGGAATATGTGATAATTGCAGCTTCCATTGATGCTGTTATAATAGATGTTTGCGAAGCACGCTACAGCTTTGCTAAGTCCGCAAAGCGATAGCTGCTTGCTTTTTCTCCAAGTCTCCTTGGAGAATATATTCTGATTATGCCTTTTTTTGTTTGCCTTGCTGTATAATAAATATCCTTTATAATGTCGTAAATTCGACGCATAATTTACAAATATATCCACTACAGAATCAATATGAACAGTCTCGATATTTCACCATTTTTATAATAATAAACAAACTGTTAAATCCTCATCATTGAAGCGTCCTTATTAAACAAATAAATTGACGCTATCGTTCAACTATTCCATTGCTTGCTAGAATCCTGCTGCCGTGCAACGTAATTAAAAATTTTAACAGCAATATGACATATATACTAATATTAAAAGAGAACCTCGCATATAATAATACTAATGTAGATTATAACAGAATAACAATTCCTTTTTTTAACCTACCTACTGATAATTTCTTTGCTATCAGTCAATGTCACGTGTAAAAGATATATTATACCTCGAAGCCAGATAACTCGGTCGGCGGGAAAATAAACACTACATTAAACTATCATCCTGTAGTAAAAAAATTTTAGAATGCGTAAATCGTATGTTAATGATTTTGCAAAAGCTGTACAATGAATTCTCTGCTGTTCGAGGTACTCCTATTTATTCTTCTCCGTTCTCTGTAGCTCAATAAATTCGATTAAAATTCTGGTGAAAATACACTTTCTAGACCTAAAAACTTTCATAGTTGATGTAACTTACAAAAGAATAGATTTTTGTACTTAATAAAGGTTACAAAAAAATTGTCTATTACCTAAACTACCACGCACAATAATATCGTAAACAATAAAAAAAGATTCGAACTTGTATACAATGTAAAAAAATAGCAATGTATTTTCACCAGAGTACATAAGTCAAGCACTTTGTTCACCTACTCTCTCATATCACCTTTGGTATGCACTGTTCGCACTTGAGCAATCTCCTCCGACCGTCGAGACTGCGATGACGATTGCACGCAGAGGGGCAATGCCCCGTTTACGTGAGGGCCGTAAAAAAAATTCAAAAAAATATCGCACGCTAATTATCTATAATTTAACGTGAGCCATCAGGCTCTTTAACTAGTGCCGTATTTACTACTTTCGAAGGTGCCGCGGCGGAAGAACGAACTGAATTCGAGCAGCGACTGCTTGTCGATGTTGCCGAGGTTACCCTTGAACTTGTAAAGAGGCTCGCAGCTTGGCAGTTCGGAGCACACTTGAATCAGGTGGCGCAAATACTCCTCAAGTCGTTTCCTGCGTTGGCGCGCTATCACCTCGTACCTGGCGAAAACCTGGCGTGGTGGAAAACGAATGCCGGATACCTAGAAGAACAGTGATGGTTAATGAAATTACGGAAAATATCTGCATGGTATACACGATTTTATTTAAATTAATAAATTATAAGTTTAAATTTTTTAACGTTGATGTGACATTACTTTTACCTTGCTACCGTATTTCTGTCGCATCGAGACATACAGTTCGCGGAATCTCCGGTATCTGCGCAGGAGGGTCCAACTGTCATCAACGGCGACAACGCGCACCTCGTACTCATAATGACTGGAAGTTCCTGCACCTCGGATCACATAAGATGGAACGCTAATGATCATGTTGATAATGCTGTCTCCATCATTCTCGTTCGCGATGAGCGACGGTAGCGAACGCGTTATCGTTAACGAATACGGGCTCGTTAGACGTTCCCCTCTGTTCTGACTCTGAAAAATCACATCTCATTTTAACACTACATTAAAAAATTCCGTCGACTAAAATATCCATCTTTCTTACGGTTAGATAAACGGACGAATATCCTCTGGTAGGCGGCAGCCTAGACACAATGCGTCGCTGCCTTTGCGCTTCGTCCTCTTCGTTGGACTGCCTCGACCTCAGGTGTGACCTAGTGATCGAATTCGACAAGCTATTGACGCTGCAAATATCCAATCCCTCCGGATCGGGTAGAGCCTCCTTTTTTACCAAGTCACCATTTAACGATGACTCCGAGTTCCTCGACAATCTATCGCAGTTGTCGCCACTCTGAACGGTGGAAATCGACACGTTGTCCCCTAGTTGCAAGCTGGACCTGCGCTCCTGCTCAAGCAGCGACACTTCTAGCTCAATCTGCTGCCTTTGAAGATCCTGCAGAGCCGCAATCTGTCGATTGAGTTCGTCCTTGGACGGTGGACTCGCCTCCAGGCACTTCATCACGAGCATGCGCTGACGGGCTATCTTTTGGTTCAGTCGTTTCATCGTTTGACTGCGCTCCAGTAGTGATTCGTCCGTTGACTCAGGGTATATGTCGTTCGCCTCGGACGTCGAGTCATCCGCTTTGTTGATGGTGCTGATCGAAACGTTATCGATGGTGTTCGAGGATGAATTCACCTGCAAAATTGTTAGAGTTTTAATTTTGTTAAAACACATCAGGAAGAGAGTACTATACAAGGAGCTGTTAATTTAATATACAATAATAAAACCTACGAAGTTTTAAATATTTTCATACCTCCATAAATAAGTTTTCACTTGCACAAGCTGATTAAATTACCTCTGAATCCTTCGTAGAATCACAATCGGTGCCGTTTTCTTTGGGCTCACCGTCGGCCTTTTGGAAGACACGAATCTCATCGACGGACGTTTTAAATTCGAGTTCGTTGTCGCTCTTGCTGTCCTCGTTCTCGTTCTCCTTGGCTCTGTGATCGCGCTGCTTGGTTACAGTCTCGGGGAAGCGTGGCGACTCCGCGGCCGCCGTGTGGAAGGTCTCCGCCGTGTCCAGTGTGCTTGCCAGCTCAGGGTACATGAGATTCAGAGCAGCGGCGATTTTGCGTTTGCGGTTGTGATTCTCGTCGTTCTCCGCGCCGTTCTGGGCTATGCTCAGCTGGTCGGTGCTCGACAGCATCTCGTCGCTGTTGTCGTCGCTGCTGCTCGAGGATATACCGTCCGGGGACGCGGGCAGTGCGCGCTTCAGATTCAGCGACATGCTTCGCTTCCGACGCAGGATCTCCTCAAGTTGCTCCTGCGAGCGAGCGGCTAACAGCAGCTTCTTGTCGGACAGACTATCCTTCTCGAACTGAAAGAGATTTTTTTTTAATTAGTGATCACGTCTATTTGCTGTAACTCCAATCCTTATTTTTTTTAGAAGGCCTATTAGCACTTTAGATTCTTGCGTAGTATTTTAAAGTGAAGACTGACGTAAATCAGTACTGCGGGGAATAGAAGCGAATGATAAACAAGCACTTAAATCATAATTGCTGTAGTGTGGAAAACTTATGCTCACGTTTCTGATTTCCTTTTGCTTTTCTGTGAGGTCCATTAACTCTTCATCCATTTTGTCGATTTTACTTTGGCGCTCGTTCAAGGTCCTCATTTTATTTTGAAGTTCCATCTCTAAGGCCTCTATTTCTTTCTGTAATTTCAAAAAATAAAGAATGTAATGAGAAATCAATTGATCTATCGAACTTTTTTTAACAAAAAATATTAATTTGAACATATCCACTAACATTATTGCTAAACATTCTCTGCATTCCATCGGCGGACTTGTCGTCGTTGAAACTGGACCAGGACTCCGGTAAGCTGCCATCGCTGCCCGCCCCCTCGTCCGTCTGAAAAACAAAAAAATTGTATGTCCCTCCGTATCGCTGAGTTCGAGCGATCCCGGCTTAAACCGATGTTCGTTAGAAGTGTTTGAAACATCGAGATATGGAAGCTCTCTAAACTTTTTGTCTAAAATTAGCGCGCTCGGCACAAAAGCTCGAAACAATAATCGCTCGAATAAAAAAAAGAAAGAGTCGGGTACAGGAAAGTATCAAGAACGAAGCTTAGTGAAACATATTCTGTAAAATCATTAGGCGCAAAAAGGTATCAGTACATATTAAAAGAAAAAAAAAAGAGAGTAATCATTCGCTCGGGTAAATGAAGTAAAAAAATAATAATAATAAAATAACGGCGACTCAGTTTTCTCCGATCTACAGTGTGCTCGCTAAAGGTGATATAGAAAAATGCCTTTCATTACCTGCTCGGATGCTCGGCGCTGTCTCTGCGTGCGATTCTGTACGTTCATGAACTCTTGGAACTGACGATGCTTGGATTGTAGTTTGGTGCGAAGAGAGGCGACTTCCCTACACAAACTTTCTACCTAGCCACACACACACACCGATGCGTTAAATAAAAAAAGACAAACAAAAATAAAAAAAACAGAACTGGTGATGATGCAAGTGATTGATCTAAGGGTCTAACTTTTTTTTTTTAAATTAAAAATAAAATTTTTAACAATCAATAAAAATTTTTTTAATAGCAATGTCTACATGGGAAATAAAATTATATATGATCTACTCGAGCACGTACTGTGCTCTTGTAAGAAAATAAAAACAAAGCACATAATCTATTTTCTAGGAAGATGCTACGGTTTCTAAAAGACTACCGATTCTGCTTTTTTTTTATTTAAATAAAAATGTCCATATGGTCGTAAGTATAAATAATGTAAAAACATTTTGACACAAGCACACAAGGTGTGATCGAAAATGGGGGTAGGATTCATGCCAATTGCATAATGTTTGCACGGAGAAAAGCTGTTATTTTTATTTTGTTTTTAATCAAATTTTAGTAACATCGATCTCTCGTTAAAGTACATTGACTAGCAAAACTGATCATTAATGGATAGAAGGTTCGTAGAATCTTAATATTAAATAAATTTCTAAGTATACATGCATTCTTTTGGTACATTATATTACTTAAACTATATGATAGTGTTTTTAAAAAAAAAAACTACTTATTCTCATTTAAAGTTTTAGAAATACATCTAGAAATGGGTTAATTACGTAAAAAAAATGATTTAACAGACTAGTTTTAGAAGTTACGCCTACGATAGAGCATTTGATGTAGGTATCTTACGCAACGCGAACTCATTCAATTTTTTTTTCACGTCGATTTCATAACTTCCAACGTAAAACTTTGCCTCGTTTCGTGCGTCCCGACACTTTCCGAGGCGGCGAGTCGCTAATAAAACTGTCAGACGCGAAACACCCATCAAATACTGTATGGCAGATGCAAGCCCGTAACGAAGCCTTTTCTCCGTGCAGAGGCAAGCTCAGTGCGGATTTCCGATCCAAATGTAACAATGACAAATTCTTCTCATTTTTTTTTGGTCACTAAAGGTAAAAAAAAAAAAAACAATAGAAAAAAAGAAAGGAAGGTGATTCGCAATAGCTTGGCCTTACCTGCAAGACTTGCGCAAAAGCGTCGGACGCCTCGCCGCCGCATCCCTTTATCGTATTTTTTTTTTCGAAAGTTTATCGTTTTTTCAGTCGTTAGTGCACGTAAGTCTCGTTTTGTCGAGTATTTCTTTTTTTCGCGTGTGTACTCCAAGCACGTACTCTCTTTTAAATAAGCGAGCAAAAATCGTGATAAAGAGCGAGAGCGAGAAAGCAGAGTATTTATTTTTGTTTGCAGTAGTGAAGCTAAATTGAAATGTTTATGATTTTTTGTTAATTGTAATTTTCTACGTCGAGTATGCGTCCGGTAATTTTTGCGTCCATTCCAGTTGGGCTTTATAACAGTAATTAAAATTGAAACAAATAAAAGAAAGAGTCAATGTTGTGTACTGGTCACCGAGAGAAGAAAGTTACATGTAAGTCATCTGTTACCGACCAAATAATTCTTGTACATATATTATTTGATTTAATAGTTTTATATTCGCTTTGCTACGAGATAGAAAAGTTTGTCCATGCCTTACCTTCATTTCTACAAACGTTCGTCTTGAGATGCTCTTAAATTTTACAAAAAAGAGAAGCTCATACGCTCAAAAAAAACTGATAAAATTAAAAGAGTATATAAAAAAAATTAATAAAACATAATGCCGAGTCTCATTATTCAGCCAGTGAACAGGTGATTTTCACGCCCAGACAACGAAAAAAAAAAAGGATTTTATACCAATGGTTACATAAAACTACAGAAAGTATGATAAAAAAAAACCTCCGAGAAAAACCAAAACAATGCCGAAGGAGAAATATACAACAAAAGAATGCATGAATGTGTATAGAAATTTTCAACCAAGGCCAATATTTTCATAGGAAAAAAATTTATTAATCAACAGTATATTTGTATATATAGTGTATGTAAATATATATGTTTGTGTGTATATATAATAATATTAATAATAATAATAACAACAATTTCTCTTCTCGCATAACAAAACCCATGAACATTTTCTACAAGACGAATTTGCGTTTTATCTCTATTTACATGTCGTGTCCATATCTTTACTCCTTTTCATTTTTCTAATTCGATCCTCTTAACGTTTGAAATTCGGTACACAGTCAATTTACTTGTCGTATAATTAACATTCCTTGGAATTGTAACACGTGCCTCTCTCATGTGACACGTCCGGCAGTACCATCGTTTTTCACGAGCACGTTTTTTTTTTCTTTTTTTTAAAACCTTCTTTTTTTAAATGGCAGTCGGAGGCACGTCGATACCTGGGTTCTCTTTCTCTCCCCGCTGAGCTTAGTTAATTTTAAAGTAAAGGCCTTTTAAACGCGAGAACTGAACTTTTTTTCTCTTAAGACAAGAGAGAAAAGATCAAACAGTCGTACCGCCCGCAGTTTTTTAGTTTCATAAATAAACGCATTTAATATTACAAAAATACTATATTGACTGTCGTTGTAGTCTTTTTTAAAGGAAGCTTTTATGTAATTAGCTATTTTCTTTACTATATGTACAAACAAGTTTGTCCCCTACAAGTTTTTAATGTTACCTAACAACTAGCGTAAAATATTCGATTTAGCGAGTCGATAAAAATTTTTCATTAAAAAACGTCTTCGTTAAATGCACGATCTTTAACGAGTATTAAAAATTCTTAGTATAAAAGAGAACGTTAATTGTTATTAATAAATAAAGATGAATAACGCACGAGTCGATAGTAACGCAATTTATTTAAAAAAACAAATATTTTTTTATACCGATCGTTAAAAAACGACGACAATAAATTTTCAAAAGTTAAAAACATGATTAGTTAGAGCCCCCCAGACAATAAACACCTTGACCAATTTAAAACGATTCAATCGAAAGCGACAATATAACTTTTTTATTTACAATAAATTTAGTCATATCCCGTCAACTCGACGTCTCTCAATATTTACACGTCAGTGTGAGCCTACTTTTTTTTTAAAATAAAGTAGCATAGTCTCGTTAAAACAACCGAAAGTCTCTCCAAAAAAGTAAAGGCAGTCTTTCCGAGAATCACCCTCTGAACTTCCCAACGGAAGTGAAAAAGAGGAATAAAGAAGAAAGGCTCTATCGCGAGTCTGGCTCGCGCTCGTCTACACCGGGAGTACGAGAGAGAAAGAGGGTTCGAGGCGCCAGGGTCACATGTCCAGCGGACATACGTGCGGGTTGATGATGCTATTGCCAGAGTACCAGATGAGCAGCACAAGTGCGCCGAGGATGAAGTAAAACTGGTGCTTGCCCGATATAACGTCTAAATGCGGAGCGGTAGCGGTCGGCGGATCCATGTCATCACTTACTTGGGTCATCTCGTCCCGGCGCTCTTGCTCGACGTGCTGCCTGCGCTGGCGTAGCTCGCGTTGACGGCGCTCCAGGGTCGCTATGCCCTCGGCCCACTCGCGCCACTGGGCGCCCCATTCGCGCTCCAACTCGCGCTGGGCCTCCTCCAGGGCAGTGCGTCGCGCTGCCCATCGCTCCTCGCGCTCCTCCTGTTCACGCTAAACACACCACCTTTGCTGTTTTTTTTCTCGTTGCTTCGTATGTTACTTTTTTTTTTTGCTTTCAAAGCGATTTTACAACGATTATTTGTGTTACGATTGGAGTTTGATTGGCTTGTTGAGATGGGGAATGGTCGGATGTGATGTGCAAACATTTAAAATGTTTTACGTCAAGCAGGTAAATCTAGCGGTGAAGGCTTTAATATCTTTTTAAATGAAATTGTGATTGTTATTAAGCTGTAAAAGTTAAGTGGAGAAAAGCTGATCCTTTGAGTTTTGCAAAAGTGATCACAGGAATGTCAGCATTTCGACACTTCCACGAGTATTCAGTGACCTGGATACTTGCGCGACACTATGCAGGCCAAATACCGATTATAACTGATGGATCCAATCCGTAACTATTTGAATTGTTTTTTAAATAAATGAAATCAAAATTAGCAATAACTTTGATACAAGTTTTTTCATCACACTTGTTTAGCATAATTATTTGGATCTACCAATCAATCAAAAAAACATTTCGATATGTTAAATCTTCATTGTAAGATGATTTAACAATCGATGAATATTCAGAGCCTCTTGTGGCCAGACCGGTTTGTATGAGTTTTTTTTTTCTTTTTTTAATGTTCATTTAAGATACGAGGGGAGAAAAAGTCATAGTGTAAATTTTCCTTTGTGTTCGCGAACAAGGGTCGAGCAGAAAGCGAGGTGGATAAAAAATTCATACCTTGAAGTCCTCCTTCTCTTTGATGAGCGCGGCTTTCTGCTGCTCCAGTTCCTCGAGGGCCCTCAGGTCCTCGCTCGAGTTCAACAGGTTGTCGCTGGAGCTGGAGGCGTGCAGGTCGGAGACGCTCCAGCTCAGCAGCGAGAGCCGCGACAAATTGACCACAGTAGATTGGAGGTTGCCGTTGCCGAGGCCACCCTCCTTGCGTAGCTTCGCCGCCTCCACAGGGTCGTTGTAGCGGAACATGTTGTTGCGGCCCAACAAAATAATGCAGCCCTGCGAGAGTCGCGTGGGCTTGTCCACTTGCGCCGTGTTTATCCAGCAGTGCGGCGACAGCGGGTGCAACGTCGCCGTGCCACCCTCCAACTCCACTACGCAGTGTTCCGGCTCCACGTCTACGCCCGTAAGCACGATATCCTAAAAATATTAAATGAATTTTAGATTCAAGTAATTTTGTTTAGAATTTTTAATAATTTACTTGTTCATATCGCCATTGACGTAAACGATTATGCAGAGCATGCTTACAGTAATCAATCTTTCAACATTTATGTTTTCATAGCTTCACTTCATATAGATAAGCTTAATCATAATCTCTTATAAAGAAAAAATGCAGTAAGCTACTGATAGAAAATCGAAAGCAGTATTTCAGATTCAATTTACTATCTCTTAGCTAAGCTAAATACACTTAGAAAAAACGATTTTCTTATTAATCGTAACCGGTACTGCAGATATCTTAGATAACACGTAAAAATACATTGCGCAATTCAATCGTCTCAGAAATGCAATTAAGATATGCAGCGTATTACGAACCTGCGTTGTCTTAGCGTCGTCGGTGCCGACGAGGGTTCTGCCCTCTTTTAGGTGGTAGAGCGTGACGCCGGTGCTGAGGAGATCGTCGTCGATACCAACAAGGTGAGGCATCTCCGAATCGAGCACCACACCCACGCCGCTCTTGCGAAGCCCCAGAGCTCGCTGCTCTGACAATATCTTCTGTGTTTCGCGCCATTTTTCTGCCCACTCCTCCGTCAACACCTTCTCCTGTTCCTGTTTTTCGTGGATTTGCGCGAGTAGCACCTGTGGCCTTTCGATGTTCTGAAAACGAAGCGAAAGTCAGTTCAGATCTTATCGATATTGCTACGTGTGCCTCTACTGCGACACGAGATCTCTGCGCTTTTACTACAGGAAGTTGTTACGTTGTAAAAAAGAAAATGAGTTTTTTTTACGCAATTTACAGTTACTATGACCTACTTACAGAATATATACACTTATATTTCAAGAATGAAAATTCATTTTTCGCATAATTGTTTTCAATCAAGTTTTTTTCTTTACTCATGATGAATCCCATCATTTTTTTAAATCAAAATCCCAACAATTAATGAGCTCTAGATAATTGTACATCAAACAGGCTGATTGACACGTTGACGCACACGTATGTCACACTTACGATGTCTTTGCCTATGAGAGACTTGAGCTTCTGTATCTCCTCCCGGAGTTCGCGAATGAGTTTGACATTGGGGTCCTCGTTGATGGTTGGCTTGTTGATGATGTTCTTTGCGCGATTCGCATACCTCAGCGTACTGAGAGTCTCGCCGTAATTACAATCTGCTGGACTGATTGCTGCGATCATGATCGTCTTGGAGTTACCCCCCAGCGAGTCCTTTAGCAGCCACGTCAGCACACTGTCACGGTACGGAATGAAGATGCTTCGACGGGAGGAGTTTGAATCCGTGGAAGAACTGAACTCCGCTAGTGCCGAGATCACCGAGCCAAGGGTTACCAGCGATTTATTGATGTGCGCTCCTTCCTTCAGACGCTGACCAGTCGCTCCGGTGGCATTTGCTCGTTCGCTGAAATTTTTCATACATCTTGTTAATCAAACAATCAATGAATTCTATTTTTATGAATTTACATTCCATTCACGCGTGCCAGTATTTAAAATTGCTTTGTGATGTACACAAGGAAAAGGTCGTTTCAATCTATTTTATATGTCAAGGCTGAGCCAGGCAACTACATTAGCCTTAACCATTATTTAAAGATCATCAGCTGCCAAAATTTAAAATTGCAACGGATAAAACAAATCCTAAAACAGATAGTTATTCAAATTAAAACATGGAAAAGGTGTTACATAATGCACATGAATAAAGTAAGTATTGCGTGCCCCAGCAATTTTAAAATACATTAGCATAACATTAGCAATAAGCTCGAAATAATCCTAACGTTTCAACGATTACTCAGCTTTAGCTAGTAAATGAATATTAGGAGACGACATATACCCGCTATTTGATATTTAACTAAATATATAGATCGAGCAATGAGCATCCAAGTTGAAGTTTACCTGCCAGCCAGATCGACGAGGTGTACTTTCGACACGGTCTCGGACGGCATGTTGTTCTCGTTGAAACCGGCCTGTACGAAGGTTATTGTGAATATGGCGTGACTTCGACTACTCACGTCGTTCATGTTTGTGCTGGCCGTAGTCCTGTGCGTGTTTCCTCTAACCATGCATTCCTGCAAAATTAGCGAATTTCGTCATTAAGTATCGATCAGCCACCTGCCCGTGCCGTGAGTGAAAATTAAAGTCATCGAGCCCTCCTGCATACCTGTATATCCGAGTAATCATAGACTAGGTGGCTGGACAAATCCTGTACGTATGGACCCCTCTTTGGATGTTCCCTGACCCTGAGCGAGTGCGACATCGTTTGGTCGGGTCTTAGCAAGTCGCGTACTCGCTCGTTGTGTATTTCCAAGAAGGATACCTCTGTCCTGTAGGAGGCGCCGCTCTCCTTGCCCGCCGCCATCCGCGAGAATAGCGTCTTGCAGATGCGCGGTATCAGACCCTGCGACTCCTACAGCGCATAAGAAAAACATTAGCTTATTATTTAAGTATAAAAAAAAAACAGAGAATCTTGTAAATTTAGTTCTCTCAATGTTAAAGTATTTTACGAATAATGTCGTCCTTTTAGGAAACGAGGCGATAAACATCTAAGAGGCTTATTATTCGTTTGCACCGAGCGTTATATATAGAACTTCAATCGATAGCGACGAATATATATGAAGTAGAAAGACTCGACCGACAGTAATTTCAAGTTTGAGTCACTGCCTTCGATTCTTCAGGAATTGTGTGAATTTTTACGACCTTCCATCCTTTTTTTTTCGTGCTTGCTTTAACAATAAGACATGACGCAATGCGAAACTTACCGGTGATCCCATCATCGTAAAGGTCTTTCCCGAACCCGTTTGCCCGTAGGCGAAAACGCAGGCATTGTATCCTTCAAAGGCACTGTCTACAACTTCCGTTCCGAGATCGTAAAAGACCTGAAAAAATCCAAAGCGAGAAGTGCATTTGCGTCCTTAAAGGCGACGCCGTCTCAAGTTCATTGTCAGTGCGGGATCGTGTTTTACCGTATAGCGTCTTGACCATAAAATACGTATTGTTCCACTAGAGAAATTACGTGGCATTTGCCGCACAACGGAAGAACTGCGCACGAACACTCGCCGAAATAATAATTATAAGTTCGTCCGGGACATTTACATTCACGCGACGTGTGATACTTTTTTCAGAATTTAAATCACGTTTTCTTTTTTATGTGGGGGAGGGTTTATTGAATCTGAAATAACCGTTTCAATGCCGTTACAACGATTTTCAGTTACAGTCGACAATTTATTTTCTTTCTCCTATTTAACTCATCGGATTGAATTGCTGCGATCTCTCCACGCGGTTTTTTTATTCAAACAATAAAGCTTGCTCGTTAAAAAAGTGTACGGAACAAATTTATATCAGTTTTTTTTCTATCTAAAGAAACTTTCTAAAAGTAACTTTAATAATTTATATATACTGCTAAGACTAACTTTAATAATTTATATTGCACTATTAGGGAAGATTATGATATCCAATCAAGCAGCGTAGCTTTCCTAGTTTCACTTTCGCTTAAAAATGCCAGTACATTCTCATTTGAAAAAACAAATCTTTTACACGCGGGCATTAACGCTAATTAAATACAATATCTTTCGAGTGCATGGTAAGCAATATTTTTTTTATCTACAATCCTGCACTGACGATGAACTGCAGTTAAGTCGTCGTATGGTTATATACCTCTTCCTGCGACGCATAATTTTTGTCGGTGTCGTCGAAGGACCAGTAAGAATGATCGAAGGTGAAGTCCTTGTATTTCTCTCTGTCGATGTCCCTTGCGCTACTCGGAGACTGAAATTACAAAAACAATACATTATTATTGCGTGACAGTTTGCATTTTTATCGTTCTGAAATTCATTCGAACGGATAAACTCAAGAGCGCACAAAAAGAAATAACAACACAAGCTCTAATTGCTAGATTAGTTCATCCGGCGGCTTGGCGCGTTTTTCCCAAGCTCCGCGCACTGCACCCACGGCCAGGCATCGAGCCTGCATCGACGGCTGAATCACGGAGAGCGCGTGATGTCACAAGTTACGTCGGCCCGTCCTACCGTAATAGGAAGCTTCCCGAGCGCGCCGGTATAGGTGCTCTATACGCCGGAATAAATCTATTTTTTTTTTCCTTTCGAAAATACATCTGACTCGAAGGAGCTTCTCGCAAAGCAGGCTCGACAACTCGCATCGGGAGTGCGAATATCTTTTAAAATTCCCCGGAGAGGTTTAACTAGTTGCTCTTTTATTTTTACGGCTAACTTTTTCGCCTCGGCTCGCGCCTCGTTAACCCCGATAACTGCGGCCCTCGCTGGAAGCTCCGTTGCATCGTCCTGTATCTTCGTTCCGTCTCTCGGATCTCCTCGACCGAACGGTGTGTCCTAGTCTCTCAATTCCGCCGGACAGCCACCGCGAGACTTTTCTTCATTCAATTTTTCTTCCTTCCCTTTTGTTTATTTTAATAAGACAGCGTGAGCGTGAGCACGATTGTTAATGGAGTGTGGCGCGACTAATAAATTCATCAGCCTTAGTAGGGATTCCAAATATAGTAATCGGCATTTGCATACAGTGCACATCAACGAAACTTACATAATTTATAAATAAAAAAAAAAACAAAAAGACAGAAGGGTGAGGCCTGTCGAAGAAAAACTAAAAGTGAAGAGTAACGTCTCATTAAGCGAGCGAAATACATTCATCGGCTCTTAATCTCATATTTTACAGGGTATTAAGCATCGGCGAGGAATCGAGGAACAATCTCGCCTGCTCATCCGACCAAAACCAGGCGGCGAAAAAAAAAAGAAACAACAACCGGCCGTCTAACGGTGATCTATCTTTCCAGAGTTACGAGAGCACCGAGCGTGCAGCTGTTACAAACATTATATACACCAGGCGACTGAAAAATCATTTGCCTCTCAGACGAGCCCGCGCGCCCCACCTCCGTCGCATCTTTTCAGAAACGCGCGTCTGGTGCGTGCGCGACGCGGATAAAAAAAATAAAGGAAAATGAAGAAAATAACTAGAGCCTAGAGGAGGAAGAATCGCGTCTAGACGAAGTCGGTCGCCTGGCGGGCAGGTGTGTCCGTGTCTACGCGTAAATTGCACTTACGTATGTGTGCATCGCGACGGCACGCGCGTGCACTCCTCCCCCGCGCTCCCAGAGAGGAGGGGGCGATGAGGCGGAGGAGGAGACGGTAGCGCTCATAAGACGCTCCTAATTACGGCTTGGCAGACTTTTCAGCTAAGTAGCAAAGAAGTAATCGATGCCGCGCGCTCGCGTGCTCTCCTACGGACGCACGAAGGCTCCCCGGCACGTGCGCAAGTTAATTGGGATTACACGTCGCAGCGGCCTCCTCTTTCACCGTCAGCTGATCCCGGGGACAGATTGCGACGCGCAGGAGCGAAAGTCCCGCCAGCGTCTTTCTCTCTCTGGCTCGAGTTTTTATTTTTTGTCTTTTTTACGCGCGAATCGCTCGTACATAGGCACACTTTCTTCCGATGGGCACCCTGGGGGGTCTCAATTTTTTCTACGCCTGCCGCCTTTGTGTAAGCGAGAATAGGCATCGGACTTTCTCCCGACATGGGCGGGAGAGCAGCGAGAGGTCAAGACTCTCAAGCCATGGCACCACCGGCGAGTCTGTGATTTACTGTAATGGATGCCCATAGAACTTTGATGCGATGGAATCGATACTCTCGTTAGCCGGAAGATGTATAACTGTAGTGCTGTCGCTTATCGACGTTGGCCATCGAGTTTCCGTACTCTTCGTTATTAAATATTACTGCACGTGGATGCGTGCGTGAGGACCTTTTTTTTTCGACGCGCAACCGAAGGAACGCGGTTCTTTTGTAAGAGAGTATTTATTGCTGATCTCGTGAGTATAGACGAAAATTGTTTGGTAAGTCGCCAGAGGCTTACATAGAGTAACTGTTCATTTGAATATCGCTCCGAGTTGACGGATAGAACAGTCGATCGAGCTGCGCGTGTGTCATTAACAGTGATTTACAGATAATCGCTACAACGGCGTTAGAAACTCCGGAAATTTACTATTAATATTTCAATTTTTGTATTAAACACGTCGGTGCTAACTCTAATTGACGGCATTAAAATTATTAATTAAATTTTGCGAGTCGTATAAACGTCGTGCTTAATATTTAATATCGCTGCGTTAGAAACTTACTGAAGCATCGCGTAAAGTTTTACATCTCGGAAATGTACACACTCGAGCAGCAATTTCCCGAGTGTCCGTTTTATCGGAGCCGATAAAAGCGCGCGCGAACCTCTACGGCGAGATGCGGAATCCCTCGGCTAAGTCCTCGCAATCTACGGCGCAGAGCTTAATAAAAAATAAAGAAAAAAACAAAATGAGAGAGAAAAAGAGGCGAGTCCCGCTGGCAGCTGGAGGACTACGCGGGAGGAAAAATTCGTCTGGGAAAATCGATGGCTGAGAGACTTCGGAGCAGACACAAAAATGATGACATGCCGCGTGGAAGCGAGAAAAAAGAAATCGAAGCAATGTTCTCGAAATGAAAAAAAAAAAAAAAAAGTTGGAACCGGAGAGCAAATCGGGTCGAACGTCACGCTTGCCTGCGGAAATCCGTGGAAGTGGCCGGCGGCGATTCCTCGGCCTCCGCGAGCCTCGCGGTTTTACGGCTCCGCGGCGTTCTTGCGTCGGCTTTGGAGCGCGTGGCGCAAAAACGCCGCGAAATTTCGCTTCCTGCCTGTTGCGGTGTCGTGGGGGGCCTTGGCGAGCCCGAGGGCGCGGAAATTTTGTCGAAGGCAAAGTTCGCCGGTCACCGTCAAAGAGGATTTCGCTATTTGCGGTCAGAATTTTCCAGCGTTTTGCTAAACGTCGAGGAAATTTTATCAAAGAACTAACTTTTTCCACCTGTTTCGCCTGTCGTTTCGTTTTATTCGTTTCACTGAGATATTGTGTTTTACGATAACCAAAACGATTTATCGCGCTTATTTATCACGCTGTGATAAAAAATAAATTACGAAAAGGCATACAAAATTTAATAAACCGGGACTAATTGATAACGTGGAAGAAAGGCGTAGATCAACGTATACAGAAATAAAACCCACTAGTTAATCTTAACGGTTTACGTAATTAAAAATTTAAGATTATTTTTTGTTCCGATACATAAATAATATCCCGAAAGCTATGAAAATTGACAGCCTTTTAAGTACACATTTTCTAGATTTTTGCCTTCGAGTTGCTCAACAAATGACCAAGTATAGTATCCAGTCCCCCTTTTTTCTCTTCTAATACCTAGCAGAATTTCTCGCACATGAGGCAAGAAAATATGAAAAATATATCCTGACATTCGACTGGCGTTTTTTGAGCACGTGAAAGTCAGATCTATATTCGAAAGGCGCGTCTCAATAGAAAAGGATTACGTACCTATAAGTAAAGATTTACACGAGCACCTCGCACCGTCCAAATACTTTTACGAGCATCTTTTGATGCCTTCCGACATATACCACTTTAATATCTTCCTATCGCGAAAAAAACTCATTCCTACGGCAGGCGTAACTACTTATACCCTGAAGTAATTTTTTTCGTCTCTTTAACAGATTTTCTAGTACTCGACGCGTTTAGTGGACGTTTAACAATTTGCAAAAATTATTAACTCCTGGCGATTGAATACAGCTTTATTAAGTTTATAAATTGTAGCCGCGCATGCACCGCTCCCAATAGTAATTTTCATTCGAACTTTCTCCTGGCTCTTTAATTACCCCGCGTAATTGATAAAGATTTCAAAAGTACAAGCCGTCCCCGGTCCAAGCGCAACGTTCGTCGCATTACAAAACGAGAAATTGCCGGGTTTCACTTGCAGGCGCCACTTTGCAGATCTCTAAAACGGAACTTGTCAAATCGGGTCCAGGGTCAGCCGATTTTCGCGGGTAACTTCGCTTTTCCTCTCGCCTACGTCAAAAGGCTCGACCTTCGCCGTTGTGTGTTTACCTTCGTGTTGAAGATCCGAGTCCGCTTGCCGTCCATCTGCACGACGAGCTTCGCATTCATCGCCAGCTCCCTGCAAAAATAAATGAGAATTAGCTTTCAGTGTCGCGCCGTTACTCCTTTAGCGAAGAAAGTAAATGGCCGTTAAGTGGATTATGCAGATGCATTGACTTTCTCTCGGGATTTTAGCTTTGGTAAAAGATAATGCCTACGAAATCTGTGCTACGGAGAGAAGAAAGAATAATAAACTTTCGACAATTGTTTGTGCAAGTCGCAATTTGAATAATCTTACGGGGAACGATTTGAATTTATCGTTCGCGGAACGAATCAATTGTTAAAAAAGAGGTGGAAAAGATGATGAGGATTTTAAATATTAACAAGGGCCGTTATGACATGAAAAAGCCGTTCCCAGTCTTGTAGGACACTGCGTTTGCACCTTTTGTTTTCTTTCACCTTGTGCCTTGTGCACAATTAACCGTAAAATTTTATTACGTGCCCGTAGGTGTTTTCTGCCACAGCGCATGTAGCATTTTCTAGCTACAGAGATTTTTACCTAAGCGGTCAAACTCACGCTCGATGTGCTGCCCGCTCGTGATTACATGCAATTAGAACTCACTCAACTTTCAGTTTTTTTCTTCTTATTTTTGAATGACGTGCTTTTTTATTCTTTCCTACTCCCGCCGAACAAGTTTCTTTTATTTTCTCTTTAGCGGATTAAATAAATTATTGAAGTTAACGTACCCTAATGACATTTAATTAGCGGCTCTGAAAAAATTATCAGAGAAATTGAGGTGTAAAAAAATGTTAGCCTCAAAGAAAATATAATTAAACTAGCCTTCTTACGTGAGTGAGATTAATTTAATTTTTATATAACAGCAAAGCTAAATAAATTGGTAAAACAAAGATTAACGACCGCAACATTAATAACTATCGGCAAATAAAGCGCAAAATCTCAGCTTCTTTCGTAACGCCTTCAACTAGAATAACACTATCGCAAGGCTACCAGAAATTTCAATGAAAAATAATTTATATAAGAAATACAATCTCATAAATTGGCTGCATTACGATGGGACCGCCGTTGCTTTACGACTCGCGCAATTTAACAGTGCTCTGGTATGACCGAATTGCCGACGTCGAAAAATTAAAGCGACCCGAATAATCGCGCAGTAACACGTATAAAAAAATTAAGAGCCAAATTCGCGCTGGTCGGTGGGCTCAGCGAGAGCTCGGCGAGATTGCCGTAACGGACTGTACATCCGTTACATTCCATCGCGCGCGTCGTTTTGTCTCTGTTCCTCCCGTTGGTGATACAGGATACACTCTCCGATACATTTGCTCGCTCTGAATGAAACGCGAGAATTGACGCATGGGGCTTCGTTTGCGCCAAATTGACAGACAGCAGGTGGCCTGACGAGCTATATTTCCCGATGTCGTTCACGAGGTATTTCCTTTTTTTTTAACGTCGGCTACGAATATTGATGCGACATTGACGGAAAGAAGCAATTATCGTATTTTTGGCAAAGGTTTATTAATAAACCATCCGCAAACTAGCCGAGGCCTGATCTGAAGGATGGACGAGACTTGGAAAGCTGATCGGCGCAAGAGCATAAATCAAGTGAGAGATTAAGCTTAACGGCGTGTGTGCATATCTATGTAAACATTGTATCTGCGCAGAGCGTATTATCTCGATACTTATATATTTAACTGCGGAAATACAAACGTTTTCCATGTTTGTTTACAAACTTAAAATCACGCAGGTTACAATCATTGCCAATTAATCCGATTAAGACATTTAAGATAGTGTCATTCTGGTAGATCTTAACTTTAATGGATAAATGCAAGCGATCGCCGTTGAATGGCGTATCTAAATTTATTTAAACGTCCGGCATATTTTTATCGACAGCGAGAGCAATCGTACTAAAAGGAATTCTCTGAAAAATATGTGGACAAGAATTTATCAAGCTTGCTACTTACTTATTTAAAATATTTTCGATTAATATTTTATCTGTCAATTAGTCTCACGTTATTTGAAATTGTGGAATCGCAAGAATTTAGCACGAGTATTTTATAAGAAATTTTGAAAGAACATCAATGTTAATGAAAAGTAAATCGATTATTAAAACCTATTTTTCTTGCGTAACAGAAGCTTAAAACGAGATCCATACTAGATCGATGGCCGCAGTCACGGTAGCGGTAGTAGTTTCCGCTGCGTGTACAAAAATCCATAGTTTCTTCCGGACAAACGTAATGATTCATCTACTCATACAACGAAACGGTAGTAAATCAAAATGATTCCCGCAGCGCCGCTCGAAAGTACTGTTCAATAACCAAAATTAAAAAAAAAAAATACCAACTACAGAAAGGAAACGAACGGTCCGATCTAGCAATTCACACGCAAGACTGGCTTCCTCGCCGAGCGCAGTTGCGAAATTCAGTGAAAGCACCTGGACTCTTGCGCCGTGGCCGCGGAGATCGATCTCTCATCAGGCTCGCACCGTCTTCCGTATCGAGCAAGTAAACAAAAGCTCGTGCGACATCCGTCTGCGCGACGGAGTTGTACACGCGCTCCCCTCGTCTCGCATATGCGCCAATCATCACGTGCACCAAAAAAAAAGGTGCCTGCAGGCGCGCGCGCGCTCACTCACTGAAGGGGAACGCTCGTACGAGTCTACGTATACACAAAGCGATCGTACGGATACAAAGGTACAGGAAGGCAGAGAGCGCACGGCATCGAGCATCTCGGAGCAAGCGGCGGTAAAAGAAGCCTGGAGTATGGAGCGGAAGAAACGCACCTCTTGTTAAAGGGACGGACCCTCACGGCCACTTTGACGGAAGCCATGGCTGTCTCCGTGGGGTAAGGCGCTTATCCTCGATAATCCTCTAGGAGGCTCTCCTGGGTGGCGGCACGAGCAGGTCGCCGTCGACGGCCGGAGCGAGGAGGCGCGGGCTCGCTGCCCACCTCACGCCTAGGACCATGACGCGCTCGCCGCTGCAGCCGCTACTCCTCGTCGTGTAACGTAGGCGGACGTGTGCGGGGTAGGGCGCACGCACGCACACACAGTCACTCACTCGAAGGGGGGCCACCGCACCAGTGGGTCGATCAGAGGTGGAGGCGAGAACTCGCGGGGCCGCCAGCGCAGCCACTACTGATGCCGATAGTCATAGCCTGTAGCGTTGTCGAGAGGAAAAGTCCCCACTGCCTGGGCGCATGCGCCGTGTGCAAGCCACTCACTTGCGCCGCCGCCGTCCTCGTCGCTCTCTTTCTCTCCGCGGCTGATGCTCGCTGGCGGCAGTGTACTCCGATGCTCGCTGGTCGAGGCTCTCCGGGCTTATCTGAAAGAGATGGAGAGGGAGAAGCATTAGTTTAGAATGATTTTTCCCGACTAGCGATGCCTACTGTCTGTTATCGAGAGCGGCGCTCCGCTCTTATTTTCCCACAATGGGTCTTGGCTGCACTCTGCCCCGGGTGCGCGATGCTCCCGCGACTGCCACCGCGCATGCATATCGAATTTTAACACACGACTCTTCCGTCGTTATTCTAGCGCGTAGAATATTTGCTGCCTCTGCGGCGAAAGGGATGCTTGTATGAATCATAATTTGCTTTCTGAAAATCTGTACGTCGATGAATGAAAGCTCAATGGGGACGTGCATCCTACTATATATTCATTGAATATTTTTTAAAAAGTGTCAAAGGTGCGCGCAGGCGCAGACGCACAGGAGACTGCGGGTGTAGCCGTGGAGTGCAACAAAGCGAGAGAGAGAGAGAGAGAAAGATCGAGCGAGGCTTACGTCGGAGCCCGCGAACGCTCGAAGAGAGACAAAGATGAGTAAACTGGTTTCTTTTGGGGGAACACACCTCAAAGCACTTAATCTCCCCCAGTGCCTAGTATACTTCCGAGTGCAAACAAAAGCGTCACTGTGGACAACAATACGTAGATAAATAAAATGATAAGAGTACAAAGGAGCGGAATGAGTATTTATAACATTTTTACGAGCTCGTGAGCCTTCCCTGAGGTTCTGTTGAAGGAGTAACAATCAAGTTTAAATGCAACTCGCATGCATCTGCGTCACTATTACGAAACCTAAAGTTTCAAAAGGAGATTTTATCCAAGAATTTTTATTCGATAACTCTGCTGCTACTTTGCGGACGAACAAATTGAATTTGACTGAACCAATATCACCTGCAAGTACGTGCTATCAATATTTTCGAAAAGAGCTCGATAAGAATGACGCCACCGTCACGCTTATTTATTATAGCACTGGAAGCGTTCCAACTGGAACGGGCAGCTCTTACTTAGCGTAAATGCAAAGAAAGTATTATATCCATCGATGTTTCCATGAAAATTGAGCCGTGACGTGAAAACAATTCTACTGAGCAAACAGAATCTGTCACATATTCTATGCCGTGCGTGCGCCAACCCTTCCCTCGCGGCTTGCTCCGAAATAGCCGTCTCCTCGGTCTGAGATTCGGCGTTTACACGTGTAAAATTTCTCGGCGAGTCGCGCGCTCGCGACGGATCTTTCGCCAGCTCGTTTACCCCAACCTCCATAAAATGAGCCGCTTTCAAAATAAAAGAGAGAGGATGAAAAAAAAATGAGTCGCCGACACCCGGGCTGGGGATTGCAGTCGCTCGCGCGCGCGACAGAAACTGCAGCGACACGCTTCCTTTTGTTCTCTAAACGCCGGTTTATTGACTCCGCAGCAGCGCCCGTTCTGCAACGCTTGCTCGACGCTCCGTTTCGTAGCCGTACCGTCGAGGTGCATGAATTTCCAATCGGATCGAACCTACCAGTGAATGTTTGTTTCGATTTTCGATGCAAAATTTGAGGCGAAGTTCGTTACTACGACGAGAGTTTCATTCCACATTAAATTGTTTTAATTTACAGTTTGAGTGGCGGAAAATACACAGAGTTAATATTAGTATTGTTTTGTATCACGAGAAGAACGAATTAATAAATTTACGAATCAACATAATTAACAATTGTAACAAGAAATCGTATAAATATGTTTAAAATTAATGATTCTCAAGTTACTTGTTTTATGTACATTTGATTAAAAATACGCAGAATAGTCCAACGTTACGTTCATTTAGAATTTCACATTTTCAATTTTTCTAACATTGCAAAGATCAAGTAAAATAAAAATGATAATTGTAGTCTTATTTTTAAGAAAATTCTTTAACCAAACATTGCAGCAGATCACACAAAGTATAGAATTAAGTTAGCAACGTAAAATATTAACTTATTAATTATTATCAACATTAAATGTACCGCATTTCATTTTCATTCGAGCGTTTACCTAATCAACACCTCACCCGAGCCAATTAAACTCCCAGAAAGCGCGAAGTCGATAAATCACGCGAATCACATCTCCGGCGATTCCCATATACAGACCCTGGAGCGGCGCATAACCGTGAGGAGCAGAAGATCTCCCGCGGGGATCAAACTTGCTCCTTGCGGCAGAGACGCAATAAGGGAGCGCAACCGCCCACGCGCGGCGCAGAATTTTGCGGTCGCAGCGCGTGCAATTATATATAACGCGGTCGCCGCGGCCCTGCGGAATTCGCTCGGTCTATTAAATTACCGTCGGGACAATTCGCGCGAAATCGAAAACAAACAGCACATAAGGCGAGCGGAGGCAATATCGCCCCTCCCGACGTTTTTTTTTTTTATATAAAATTGTCTTGCGGCTCGTTTTGTTTACTGCGCACTGTCGCATCGTTATCCAACGCAAAAAACGTCGCATTATGCTTGCTCCGATCGAATCGTTCGATCGTCGTTACCAAATGGGCTTGCTCAATTTACCACCGCTTGCGCAAAAAAAAAAAAAAAATATATATATGCGCAATGACCGAAATTCATTGCATACCATTCGAAATAAACGCGCCAACTTTTAATTTATTAGACGATTGATCACCCGGCGATATGAACGTTTTATCACATTAATACTTAAGTGCAATTCCCATGCCTTATGCGGTATTTATATAAGTGAAACCAAATAAAATTAAATAAAAATTAATGGTACGCAGCGTATACAAAGCAGATTGACGCGGTTTTATTGCCAAATTGAGCAGTGCATCGGGTGTGGAGCGGCTCGTTATCGAGGTTGTTAACAAAATTGAGATAAGAAGAGTGCAATGCGTTAATCGAGCGTCCGACGCGTTTTTTAATAGACCTATTAATGACATTTTCTGAGCGCATTGGTGCACGCGCTCGCTATCGACTCCGCTATTTTCGTTCCCCCTTTATGCGTCGCGCCTTTTTTTCCTCGACTCCCTAGCTCCGTCTTTCTTTCTCTCGGATTCATCGTCTCCACGGCCGCGCCTGTGTCTTCCGTTCGACGCGCGAGAGACGAATGCGGCGCCTGGTGACACGAGTATCTTTTTTTTCGCCGTTCGCGCGTGTACACATCGCGTGCGTAAAGGAGGAGAATCGATGAGGGGGGCAAAATATGAGCGGAAATCTTGAATGCAACAGGTGGTCATGGGAGGCGACTAGACACTCTTTTTTTTCCCTCGGAGTGGGATGCGAGCCGAGCGTGCTCATTACCGGCGTTTGATGTCGCGCCATGCGCCGGGGACAAGTGAGCCTAGAGCTTTCCTTGAAACGAAAACGTTTGGCAAGAGGAGTGCTGATGATGGTTTCTTTTCTCATTTTTTAAAATCTTTTAGATTGCCAGTCATATAAGGAAGTGATTAATTGAATCGTGATATAAGTTCATGATTCACGGTTACGCACGACTGCGCTTTTAATGAGCGATAAGAAAAATGTTGGGATTAGCCTGATGTTAGAAAGGTGTATTTTTAGATACCCGTTAAGCTTAAAAAAAAGTGATAAATTTAGTTTTTCTAAGCGAGTATAATAATGGTGATGAACAATGATTCGAAGATTCGTTTATAATGCAGTTTAATTTTATATTTTGTTTCGCATTTACCAAAGAGAGAGTGAATTGTTCATTAAAACGTTTAAGTCATAACCATTTCTGCTTATCAAGGTTATCACTTTTACTTTTTCCAATAACGTTTCAGTTAAAAATTTAGCACGGCACCTGAGCGTCTTAAACATCAAGATTCAATTAAATCACTCGCTTTACTTCAACTTTCACGAAGTAAGAATTAACTTTCTTCATTGAAATATTCGCATTCTCCCACAACAGAATTTACAATCGACTATATAAAAAGATCAATAAAAAAAAATTGTACCGTTAACTGCAGACAGGCGAGAGCGCGCAACAACCAAGAGACCGAGAGCTAAAGAGAGGTCGATAGCGGCCAAAATTAAGGGTGAAATTAATAATAGGTGAGAGCGCAGCCGGCCGGCGAGGCACTGCCATGGAAAGTGTGTCAACGAAACAGAAGCCGAGAGGTGGCCGCGTATCTCGTCGCGTTTGTTATACTTATATAGAGCGCGCGAGGTGCTGCACCTTCGGATTTCGCAAACTCGGCCGCCCGGCGCGTTTCGCGTTGCATCCCGGAAAACTCGGCCGGTCCGGTTTTTCATGGTTAGGGAATTAAGGACCAATGATGTTTTCGATGCACGTATAAACGGAATAGCGAATATCATGTTACTTATCATTCAGGAATTACACGAGGCTTTTCTTTGATTGTTCTGCGAAGCATTATTTGCACCGGGACAAGATTAATGGGCTCGGCGGAAATAGATTCTCGAGATAAAATTAGTCGTAGGTAACTTACGAGATTAGTTTTCCTCTTAGAAACAATGAATCATGACAGAGAAGAACGAAATAAATATATTTTCAAAATAAAGAAATTTGTTCCATAAAAAGAGAGAAAAAAAAGGAGAAGAAGAAAGCTCGGAGCCCAATGCGATCATTAAAAGTCTCATTCTATAGATATACGAGCCAGGAAGCGCAGGAAGTCTAAAAGAAAGCTCAAGCATCGTTGAAACGAGAGATAAGAGGAGGGGCGAAGGGCCGCGGGTGAAGACAACAAAATCGGAGAGGACAGAGTAACTCGACGTAGCTAACAGAAGTGATACTTTCCCTGCAAGCGTAATTACGAGAGTCGTACACCCTGTAGAGGGAAGATATATTTATATTTTTCCGGAGTAACGCGCGCGCACAAGTGAGACTGCACCTCCACGCATCTACCTGCTCCGCACCCATCCGCCATGTAGCACGCAGACGGCGAGCGGCTTCGAGTTTCGACACTACCACGGCCTACTGTTTTTATGCAATTGTTTTATTGCTCCGTTGGCCTATGCTCGCGCGCGGCCCCGTATGCTTCATCCGATGCCCGTTAAGATGGAGCGCGATAGCAAAACTCTCAACTTCAATTTCAATTCGTATCTAAATATCTATCCTATCCTATCTTTGCTGCTTTTTGCACAATATCGACACAATGTTTTCTGTATTTTGAAAAAACAAATGTATCCTAGAAAAACCTTGAAATATTCCTGGTTGGATTAAATTACGCCTTCCTCTATTTTAGAAAAAAGAACAATGGAACGTGGCTTCTATTCGGCTTTGTTTTTATACTACTAATTATTTTTCGGCTTGGAAAATCTTTTTGCTTTAGGTGTTTACACGAAGGCGATAGCTTAGCGAAGTAAAAAGTGTGGCCAGGTCACGTTTATCGTCTGCGAAATGATTTTGTAGAGTTCGTCAATATGACAAAGTCGAGTGGGGCTCTCGAGTTTCCCCCTGTGTGCCACAAGAGCCAGGGTTAATGGAACTTTCTCGATAGCCCGATCGGCGAGCTTTTATCGGACTTTCATCGCGAGGGCGAGACACATATACGCGTGCACGTACACCGACGGAGAAAGAAAACCGCCTAACGTGCACCAACGGCCGCTGGAGAGGCCATCGAGTGTCTGTTTTCAGGGGGATGGAGCGATCTTGATCTCGCGACTAAAGAAGTACATGGAGAATCGAAGTATCGACTATCTGATAAGAAGTTCCTTCAGTTCTATTATCAATTCTAGTTGAGAAGCGAAAATTGGAAAGCCGCACTCAATAATATACGTTTAATTTTATAAATTTAATCTTATATATTGTAAGTCTAACATGAGTTTAACGTAAATAATCTAGAATCTGCTTGGTTTAAAAATCTTTCATGCAAGGCTTATGGAAATTAAGTTATTATGAGATAAATAGAAGAATTACTAAGCTATCACCGTACCGTCATTAGCATAATTCACCAAAGTAAGTTGATGCGGAGCGCAATAATGAGACCAAAAGTCGAGCGTAAGAAAAAGGTCGAAAAAAAATTCTGTTGTCTTATGCTCATATAGTGGGTGTCGATAACAGGGTCGCGTGCATCGTTTTCAATTAAAGTGCTCGCGACCGTAGACAAGCCGCGATGCAGAGGCGAAGCCTTGAAGTGCAAAGTCATACGATATTGGCCAAGTGATTCATGTGGCCGATCGCGCCTTAGTGACGTAATATATATGTGTATCGCGGGCTTCTCGACGCGTGCCAACCCCAGGCGAACCGGGTTCATCGTCATGCGAATCTCGCGTGGACCCTGCGCGACTGCGAAATTCGAGGAAGAGGTGCGATATCGTCCATACTCGGGTCTGCGGGACTTCCGTCAACGCCAAATGCGCGTTTACCGCTAGGGTTGCCGGTTGTGTCCGGAACTCATCCTCACGATCGCTGGTGATGTCCACATCTTTTTTTTCCATTGGGTGAAGGTCGAAGACACCAGGACGATTTCTTGAAGAAGTGTGATGCCAAATTGTAATAAGTAAAGATGTGAGCAGCTGCTGCTGTTAATGGCTGATACTATTTAGCAGGTACTTGAAAATTTATCTAAAATGACACAGAAAACTATATTAATATGTAATTTATTAATAAAATTTTTCTATATAATTCTATGACTAAAAATTATAAACAATTAACATTTTGTATAATACCTTCATATAAGCACCTATTAAAAAAGATAATTTATTACAGAACCTTTATAAAATTTAAAAAAAAAAGATAAAATATAATGTATTGTGAATATTTTATGTAGCAATGATATATGCGATTGTAAAATAAGAATTTGTTAAATGGACAATGTGTATTTGAATATACATGTACCTTTAAATGTTGATGAATAACGCTTTGTTTAGAAGTTTGTTAATAAATATTCATTGTAACTGGTGAAGCAAGCCATTCGGAAGTACAAAAGTGCATAATAACTTTATAAGATCTCAACCTTCGCCAAGAAAATTTTCCAATGTGACTGTCGATTGCAAAATTCTCTCTTATTTCATAATTCCTTCCATTGTTGAAGGCTTAACATTTTCTTTTACTCCTACCAGTGGATAGCACTGATCCTTTGGTCTTGTGCTGACATCTCTTCTGAATTTCGCTTACTAAAAAATAATTCCAGGAAGTTAAGTCAAGATTCAATTAAATTAATCTTGAATTAAGAAATATAAATAAATGACTTATACCTTCAGCTCTCCATAAACAATTGTAACGTACTTAACATACCGAATTCATCTAACCTCTAAATTTGTTACCTGACATTTCTTAGCAAGAAGGTAGGAGAAAATCCGAAGTATTCCATCCACTGAAACTGCACTGACGTGAGTAAATCACACTGCAACGACTGAATAAATAACACTACAACAAATTTTATCACCAATCAGTTTTACAGCCACAAAAAGGAGCACTAAACGGCATCGTCCGACAGTTGACAGGAGCGAACGGATTCAAATTGTCGCAAGTACAATGCGAAGAACAAAAGACGAATGCGCTCGCGACCATCCCGCCGGCACCGAATTGCCTCGAGAAGTGCTGCCCTCTGCAACGGATAACCTCGCATGTCCACCCGCAGTCAAGTCAACCACCTTCCATACCGACGCTCCCTTTGTTTACATCGTCCGTTTGTTGCTCTTCCCCCCTTCCGCCTCCTGCTCCGTTCGCTCCAAAACGTCCATCCTCATCCGCTGCTCCAAAATTTTCTCAACAAAAAAAAACAGAAATACAAAATCGAAAAAAAAAATCCCCTCCCCCGAACTGGAGCGCAAGGGAGGGGATAGCAAACCGCCGAGTCCGGCAGCGGGAGGGAGCGAGACGGACAGAGTCGCGCGTGGTGTGCGTCAGCGAGTTGCGCCAGGGCTGCTGCGAGGCTCCGTGTGTCCCCGACTTCCCGAGCGAGCGGTGGTGTTGTGTGTACGTCAGTCGGGTGGCAACCGTCGGGCTCGCTGCATCGGTTGCTCTCGCGGCGTCCAGGCTGCTCCCGCACGGCTCTCGACCCAAGGCGCGGCGTGCCTCGTGCAGTGCCGCTCTCACCCCCGCGCCGCATCCCAGTGAATCCATTAACATGTGAGACGACACGCCGACGGTGCGCATACGGTTACAGTCCTGCATAAGGAACGCGAGGATCCGGAGGATAGATTCGCAGCCAAAGGATATAAAGGACACGTCGCGGGAGAGCGGGTGGCTCGCAGAGGGGTGGATGTGTAGTATGTGCCGGCGCTGCCGCCGCTGGCTCCGTAGCTCCTGCCGCCGCTGACGAGGAGGTGGAAGAACTGCCCCCAACGGACAGCGCGGACCAACGCCGACCATGGTTGCCAGGCAGCACGTTCAGGGTGAGTTTTTATTTTTTCTTCTCTCTCTTCCTTTCTCTCTCATCCCTTGCACGGAAGCAAAAGTTCTCGTAAAAATTGCACTGCACACTGTTTTGTAATACTGGGATATACTCGACACGTAAAAATTTTTACCAAAAAATATAGCAAAAATTTGCAAGTAGTAAATTCTACTGTAAATCTAGCGAAGTTTATTATGTTTTCTAGTGATTTTTTTTTTATTTTTTCGAGTTTGTCACTCTGCATTTCAAAACAGTCTATAAGTAATTTTTACATCCAACTCTTCCTTCCGTGTAAAGTGTTCGACTTTCCTTTCGGCGAAATCTAAGAACAAACTTAAATTCGCGTTATAAAGACTGTGACCTGCACTCGGATGGGCGCGGGGGCGGCGATTCCACTTCGTTATGGTGGTTATTGCTTATCGGAGGAAGCCGCTGTATCTTATCGCGCGTACGCGCCTGTCGCTTTATGTTCTTAAATAAATTATAAAACAAAAAAAAAGTAAATCACGGCCGTAGGATCGGCGCACTTTTATCGAAGACCAACTTTGGAGGAAATTTAGCGTGCTGGAGAGGGTAAACGACGCTGTAAAAAAAAAAGGCGAACGGGGGTACCGTAAAAGTGGCAATACGTGTGCATGGTGTTTATCGATTAAGTCAGCGCAACGTCGTGCGCTCGGCCGCATAAAATCCCACCGGGGCTCTCGCGCGCGTAATGTTTGATCGGGCGAATGCTTGGCGCGAGCCTCTGTGTTTACTGTTTTCGCGCGAGCGCGGAGGGGGCGGCCCAGTCCTTATCGGCCGATCAATTATTCGCGAGACCCTCCGTTGTATATATACGGCGATTCGGGACGATGCGGGCGCGTCGCGACGGTGGAGGAGGACGGGAGGGCGAATTTCGGGTGCTCATTAAACAATCAGCGGGCAACGGCATGAGGGATATTGAATTTTCCTGGCCGCGCCAGACGAGTCGACGTCGGAGACGCTCCGCGATTCGGGGCGGAGTATGGGTGTCAGCCGCGTGCCCGTCGCCCGTAACGCGATTACTTAAGCCATTAGAGCTTGAGATGGGATGACGGGAGTATTCGGGATGCTTTTTGACGACTGTAATGTTCGGATTAGTGTGTGCCGACATTTTAGCGCTCCGATTACAGCAATATTTTTTGCTTTATTTATCTCCCTCGTATGTACACTAACGTTCAATTTAATTTATTTATTTGAATTTGATTTATATACACGGTTACAAATTTTGTGTTATTTGAAAAATAATTAACACCTAGATAGATTTTAATGTACACTTTTCATTGTGTTTTCGTGAACACAACGAATGTGTCTAAATTACACTTTTTTTTCTTTCTACTTGTGAGCACTATACACGAAATTCTTATACTTATATGTATAGGGACACAAAATTAATGTATAAAGTACCATTTATAAAAGAAATTATTTTAAATTAATAAAATATTTGTGTACTTTCTGGCGATGTAGTAGTACGCAATCGAGTATAAGCATTGTGTTAAAATGAATTTTTACTAAATATTTGTGTAGTTTACTGGAGCAGTCTAAATAAAGCATAATATTTGTGTAATTCCATAATTTAGTGTTTAGATTTAAACGGATTTTTAACTGTGTATTCAAACAATTGATAAATAAATAGAAATGTCTGAACTATATATATACAAAAGTTTACAAATATAATACTTATTAATTGAACTACGAAGTAAACAACACTTAAAGTCTAAAAAAAATCTTTTATGCGAATTCAATTCAATAAGATAATGCATTAAATTTTAGTCAAGTATTAACAAAAATACAGTAATTATTATTGCTAATATTAATATTTAAATTTGCAGGCATAATGTGCATATAAATTTAAATCGATAAGATCAAATATTACCTCTCGATCGTATTCACATAGCACTACACTATACACGTTCATGAATAAATGAATTTTATTTTTCATCCCAAGCAATCCACATTAATTTTCAAGCATCAACGCAGACATTTCAAATTTATCAGCTGCGAATCCCTCTTGCCGCTCCAGTTCACCGGCGTTGAAGAATCGAAAGCACACACACGCATGCATAGACACACACAAATATGCATGTATATACATCGTCGGTGAAAGACTGACCAGCCAATAAAAGTAAATCCGCCCTTGTACACAGAATTTCCAGGAAGAGGGACTAGGCCGAGTACCTTGCAGCAGCAACCTGGCGCACACACACCACACGCACACCTCGGTAAAAGTTCGGTGTCCCAGTAACACGAGAGATTTGGTCTCATCCCGTGGGCTTTTGTGCTACGAGGAGCACCTCGACGCACGCACAATGCGAGCGCCGGCTGCTGCCTACGCTCGCCTTCTTTTCCCTGCCCCGCGCCGAAAACCCGCAAGGCGACTCATTTCAGTCGAGCGAGAGCGACGTCTTTGTCTACTTTACATTCGTATAAGTCGCGGAGTGCAGCGGCCAGACGTTGACCCCGACGTGCGTCGTCCGCGTGTATAAACCGCGTGATCTCTTTTCTTTCTCTTTGCTATAGCTGCTATGCAGCAGTCTTGGCCGGGCGAGTGCCCTCTCGGTCCACGACCCAGACCTTTTCACCCCGCTCTTAGAGGCGACTTTTCTCCGCGATGGCTTTTCCGATAGTTTTGTCTTCGCTTTTCCGTACTTACTTCCCCGCCGATTCGATTAATGGGGCTGCTGCGATTTTTTGTGCCCTCCCACTATGCATTTTTTATTTTTCGACCACTAGGGGAGTTGGGTTATGAGTTTGCCTCTTTTAATCAAAGTTTATATTTGACGGGATTTGCTTGCTTTGTTTTTCAAAGATTTTAAAATTTTGTACCGCGCTCATTCGGCCGAGATGAGTTTTAGCTCTTAAGTAGTGTCGGGAAACTTCGGCAGAGCTTAAAATGACGAACTTTGGAACGCGATTTTCGTGTTAGTCTTGAGCGTAATAAATTAAACGGACCGAGAGCCTGCTGCTTTCAGCAAAGGGTCACACCGATGTGTATGCAGCAATTAGAAAAAAAAAAATTCCGTTTAAAAAAAGTCATACGCGTATGAAGAAAAATTGGCGAGACCGTGCAACTTTTAAACTCGAAAAAAAAATTACTTCGCTAATTTAATTCCGGCCTTTTCGCTAAAACTTTTTTGACGGAAGACTGGCTCGGTGAGCAGTGCCTGGTAGGTCGTCGTTATTTTTCGTTAACCTCATTTCGCCTGGCAGGCTACGATTTTCCTCCCTTTTTTTACTCTTTACCGCAGACGCGCGCACACTCGTATATGTATACGCCCCACTCGGATTTTTTTTTCGTCGGGTGTAACTCGCGATAATCCAGCGTTTCGTTAGCTCTGCGGACCCTTTAATTTCAATCCGTCGCACCATCTGTTGACTCGGCAGGCGCGAATAATCGCAACTCGATTCCCGCGCGGCATACCCCAAGGTTGCCGGACGATTCGGTGCACCTCGTTTGCCATCTTGCTTACGTATTTATTCGGCGTAATGCGAGTAATATTCGGGGTTGGGAAGCGAGGAAAAATTTTAACGAACCAGGGTAAATGTTTAATCAGTCTCATTAATCCTCACCATACGTAAACATTAATATTTTCGATCGGACGGTTCAGTGCGATAACTTTAACTGGCCTACATTAAAAAGAAGTGAGTAGGACGTTACGGTGACAGGAAATTATCCAGTTTTATCTAGTCGGCTATACTTTAAAGTCCCGTCGTTGTCACACGAGCCTAACTGGATAATTTCTAAAAGTATTTACGCGCGCACTAGTGAAAGTGTCGTAAAACACCCATTACGTTGAACCATATCCTTCAGCGAACTTTTTACGCTATTTTCAGAAATATGCGCAGCAGATAAGCTATCGGCCCTCGACATCAAATTATACGCCGCACGGCACCGCGTAATAAAAGGCTCGCCGTGGAATCCGCGCAATTCAAAGTATATCAAAGTAAAAGTCGCCGTGTTTCGAAAGACGAGAGGACACCGCAGCGGCCTCGCGATTTTTCCCCGCTGCAACACATTTTCCACCGGGCGCACAATGAAGCCCAAAAGCGAGAGCGATTCAAATTTATGCACATATCTAAACGAAAGATCTGCGCCTCCTTTTTGTCTCGTCCGTGAAATAACTCGCGGATAGCCAGGCGCGCAATACGGAAGTCAAATATATATACGCATAAATCGCGACGCGATATCCCATATGCACACAATGGCGCCGGGAGTCGCGTCAATACACGTGCACGGCTAACGGAAGGAATCCGCCGAATAAGACTCGCGACATCGGCGCATGCAGAGCGCCTCCGGCCGCACACTCTAGTCGTTACGGGCTCCGGGCTAATTACAATAATCGATGGGACCGAGCGATGCGACTTTCGCGGCGCGCGGGTTGCGTCAGCGCGCCCCGGCCGCCTCATTGTTCGCAGCCCATCTTTTCATCGCGGCATTTTAAGCGGCTCTTAACGAGTGCGCGACGGCACAATAGGAAAATTAGGGGCTCCGCCGCCTCCCCGCGCACTTTTCCGGAAAGTGCACGACCGGCTCCCCCCCCTAATCGTCCTCGTTAACGCACTTTTCCAATTACTCGGAGGTTCGAGTGGCCCTGGGTCATCAAACGCCTAGAGGATTTTTTCGCAAAGTTTCCCATTATCTGAGGGATGCGCGGATTACTCGGTCGGTTGAATATATTTTATCGCGATGGGTAACGTTATACCTGGACACTGATGACCTGCATTCTTTTAGCATCGAAAAGTAATGGTCATTTATTTTCGCGTACACGTTGCGCAATGCAAAGTTTACGCACACTCTTTTGCACCGAACTACTTCAGCTGTGCGCGGATGAATGATGCAAACTTTAGCAAAAGAAACAAAAATTCTTTATATAATTGATCCAGCGGATTCCTCGGAAATTCCTCTCTCGCCCCGATTTCTTAAGTTACGATTAATAAACTTCACTTTTTTCTTCACTCTCGTAAATCTAGCGAGTGACGCGTACTACGCTCATGGCGCAACCTATTACGAGTTGCATACGCGCGTAAGAAATAAAAATAAAAAAAACTCACAAAGGCAGTCGAAAGAGCCTGGAAAGAGGTTTAGAATTCTTCACGAGAGCACCGTGCATCCTCGTTTGATCATGATATATCAGCCCGGTCGGGACGATTAAAATTTCCCGACCCGTCCGCGCGCGTCGTGACTCAGTGCAACCCTCTCACCTTTCGGGATCTCACCTTGGGAATGCGACGGGCGATTCGTGTAATCTCGAGATTTCTACCGATGAATCGGCCTCGTTGACGAAGCCGCGTCGATAGCACGCGTCATCCGCGCGAGAATCGAAAGTCCCCCCTGTCTCCTCTTTTTTTGTTTACTTACGCGGGTCTTATATACTGGCGTTCAAGTACTCGTACGGAGAAGGGGGGAGGGGGGCGATCCCGTTTTCATTCATCCGCGTCGGCTGACTCACGCGAGAGAGACGTTGGCACGCGCTCGGCTTACGGATTTTCTGAAGGTTCTTGTCTCCGGTGCGCACACATTCGTTTTCATTCCGGAGATGGAAGCTGCGCCGCCACACTCTCTTTTTACCGAATTTATATTATATACGTCGGAGTTTTATCACCTCCGCGTTTTAGAGGCTAATGGACCCTGTGGTTTACTGTTTTAATATCGCTGTATACCTATAACATTTTGAGTCGCTCCTTCGGCTTTTAAGACAGCTGTTATCGTTTAAAGTCATGCGCAAAAAGGCGATTGTTGAATATTGAAACAAAGAGAAATGATTATCGTTTTATCGCCTTGGTCGCATTAAATTTTCATTTTGCATTTTCATTATCGCTAAAATGTTTTTGGCACCGAGTCAACAATCATAAATCTTCAATGAACAAACATAATCTGTACATGCAAGTTTCTGGGGAACGCATCTTTTTCGTTAATTTTTTTTTAACGAGAGCAGGATAATCTAACAAAGTGTATATTTACATAAATCCATAATAAAAAAATTTGCATAGTAATAAAATACGACAACAAAAAAAATCATTTTTTGTTCTACAAGCTGAGCAGCGGTGACGCTCCCGATTGGATCGAAAAAATGCGCGCTATACACCCCTCCTCTAAAAAGTCGAATCTCTCATCCTCAAATATTGACCCTCCGTGTCGGTGTGCCTCGCCGCGCGATCGGCCTCTTTCTCACTCCCGCGGACCCCCGCGTGAGTCACAGACAGGCTTGCGGTGGTAGCATTCCGCGCGTCCTGGTATTTCGGAATGTCGGAAGCGTCGAAGGTGCCGATATGAGTTTCTTCGCTTTTAACCGCGCGGCGGCGTAGGAACGAGGCTATATCGCTTATTTCCGAGCTGCCTCGCGGGGCTCATGTAAAATGCATGAGCGGCGACGATTGTCGCGGGCTCGTCTCCTCCGGCGATTTTTATTGACGCGACAATTTATGTACCTGTGCGCGACCTGGGCGGCGCCGGCGATGAGATTAGCCTGACCTTTTTCGGTCCTGCGCTTGGAACTTCCTTTTACTGGCGTTTTAGAGCCCGGATTGGAAATTTTTAGCGGAGATTCGACACCGACAGGCATTTTTATTCTTCCCTCGTTTACTCGCTCGCTACGATAGATCGGGGAATAGTGGAGCTTAATAATTGCAAGGCAAGCGGGGTAAATTGAATTGGCAAGGAACACAATTTACCTTGGCAATTAATTTACCTTCTGCGGAGCTTCTGCCGGAGGCCAGTTTTTAGCCCTTTTCCTCTCTTCTTATATACAAAAGTAAATATTGTATAAGTTGACTTGTAAGAGCCGCCATTAAAAATGTTTACGAATAGACAACAAAGGAGGCTGTAAAACGAGACGAGGTTTGTTTAAATAATATATATAATAAATGGGCGGTGCAGCAGCAAAGTGTTATACGTAAACGAAGCAGGCAGTAATTGGTTTTCGCGCGCGAGCCCTCAGTTGCCGGGGCATTGAAAAGCCAGAGCGCGCGTTAAGTAATGCAGTGCATAATTATACGGCACAAATTGCTTTATCTGGAAAAACTGCCTTTCAAAGGGTTAGCCTTGCATTTATAGTGCTCACATGACAGCGACGACGAGCTCGTCGTCCGGCGGATACGCCTGTATTTAAAAGATCGTGGAATTTGCGCCTTAATAACTTCCCGTCGCGGTGAGAAGCGGCTTTGTGGTCGGGTTCGTTCTCGATCTGAATCGTGCTCCGTATTTTAAATCCGCACGCGAAAATCACCGTACGCAAGCTCGGTTATTTCTCCTTTTCTTTCCTTTCTTTGTCAAGCTCTGGGAGTGTCGCGTATAAATATCCATTTTTAAGGCAGATAAGCGGGAGGACGGCATTGAAAATGGAGCGAATGCACGGGAGGGCCTCGTAGAATTCAATGCGATTGCGAGCTTCGGAGAGCATAACGATGCGTCTGTTATTCGTGCTTTTCGTGGGCTACGGGGTTGCCTTTCAAGCGAATATTTAGACGCTCGCCTCGTTGACTCTCAATGAGAGTGCGCTTGCAAATGCCTACGATAAATAAGTACTGATTTGCTTTTAAATTAATGATGTTCGTAAATTTCTAAAGAGATTTTTCCAGATCGCTTTGAATTCTCGTTGGAGAATAAGGCGATTTACCAAATATTATATATACACAAAATAAAAGAGAATAAAAGAAGTTTTGCGAAAAAAATGTGTAAACTGCAGTGTACGTGAACAGCCAATGCTCCGCATGCAGAAAAAAGGCGCAAGGATCTATTCTTGCCGGGTCGAAACGTCACGATAGTCCCGCGGGCGAAAATCGAGGCTCCCGGAACTGGCGTGTCCCGAATTATTTACTCGAAACAAACCCTTGTCGCTCGCATCGTGTGGCCCTAATGAAACAGGCGCAAGCCGCGAATCAAAGCGACAATGCGAGCGCCGCGATTTGCACTCTGTGCCGCTCGCAGCGTAATTAGAATCAAGTGCCTCATCTGCGGGGGACGCCGCGTCGTATATGTGTATATATATATATATATATGGTATGTGTATACCCGCTCGCGGGAGCGCGCAGTTCGTGCCGGAAGTTATCTCTCGATCGGCCGGGAGGCGCCGCCGCGTGCCTCGGCATCAAAGCCGCGTTGGGCAACTTTCATGCGACCACGTCACCGAGAGGCTCTTGGTCGTGTGTGTGTTTTTTTTTTCGCGTTTGAGCCTCTAATATCTCGCTTTTTTTGCGGCGGCGACGTCGGCACTTTGCATTATTCCGCTGGGAATTAACTTTGTCGGGGGAGGCTATTTTCTTAAGTTCGTTAAGCTTGATACGAGGCCCGATGCGATCCTCTCTTGATTGTTAGGCCTGAATTCTTTTGTAGTTGAAGTGTGGTTTGGGTTCGTTTAGGCCAGCTCTCTTTCGACCGTTCAAAGAAGTCGTTTGTCACACGAGATAACTGAATAACTCAATTTTGTTTGATATTGTTATCTTTATTATATAGTGAAATTCGTTTGAGGATTCAATGGAACTTCCCAAACCGTGAGTCTAAATATATCGACGCTAATAGATAGATACGCAATTAAACTCAATTAAATTAAATTCGTTCGTTACTCATAATAACTGTGTCCTCGGCTCGCATCAATAAGACAAATATTCCTCATTATAATTGTATTAAATTTGAATTAACAAAAAAAAGACTAATAAAACCTCTTGAAACTGTTCACTATCAAACACTAATAATCCATTAAAGTGACATATCTTGTAAGCCACGTAAAGTCGATCGATCACTCGACGCGCTGCTGCACCTCCCGATCAAATTGCAATATCGACACGACGCCGCTCGCTTTCCGCCGTGTAAGAAAAAAAAAGGGAAGAGCTCGCACTCGGAAGAACGGGGCTGAAGAGCCTCGCGTGATGGACGTGCCGCCGGTCGTCGTCGTCGCTCGGCATCCCGTCATCTCCTCCTGCGGCGGCGGTTCTCGGCCGAGAAGTGGGTCGAACGATACGGGATGTTGTGCGTGCGGCGCGGAGCGCTTTATTGTCAATGAGAGGCGAGCGCACGTGCTATAATGCCGCGCGGCATTTCCATCCCGCGGTCGACGTACGATGTTATACGTATACCCGCCGATCTCTGCTTGTCCGCGGTGCATGGCGTTCGATATACGATTTCTAATTTCTGCACCTAGCGATTGCAGCGATATACGCGGTTACGCAATTTCGCTGTGCGAAATTTCACGGTTTTTTATTCCGCAAGCGAATTACCGATATTGCGGGAGAGATTTAGTGTATATAGTAAACGGTCGAGCGATTTGTTCGTCAGTGATTTAAAAATTTTATACTTTGTAGGCACGGGTTTCCTCATGCAATTTCAATTACCTTGTATAGTACGAAAGTTATTATACGATTTTTAAATCTTTACGTATTATGAATTAGGGAGATATGTTTTGTGCGATATTTCTAAATTAGTGTTGGACGGGAATGACGAAACTCTATCGCTCAAAAGTCGTGATATACATTATCAGTAATTGCGCGGTGTCTTAACAATGCAGTCGGCGGGGATCACTCGGAAAGTCGATGAGCGTTTCGAGTTGTTAACGAGGCGGAAAAGCGTCGAAAAAATTGAAAGCCTCTAATTAAGACACTCGAGAGAGTCGTTCCGCGGTCGCGACTCCCATACTGTTGAGCCCCGCATCAATTAACCGCGCGGAGGTAAGCCCACGGCGGCGTTTTTCCTGGCCCCTCGCGTCCTCGCCGCGCCATCGAAAGTGAAATCGGCCGAGTGCGCCTCGAGGGCTCGTATAAGCTTGTATCTCCTTCGGGATCCCCTGCGACTATCTCGAAAATTTTGTACGGAGTTTGTACGCAATCCCCCAGCTTTACGTCGGCGATAGAATTTTTCAGTTAAAAAAAAAAAAAAAAAAAGAAACAGAATGAAAGAAAAACAGACAAACACGCAGCTTCCCGGCGATTTTAATTAATAGCGAAAAGTTGCGGTCATCGATCGGACTGCTCCAATTATAAACCGCGAGCAAACGCTGTTTGTAACGTAATCGCGCGGTGCGGTCTCGTTGTGCAAGCGACGAGTGCGGTTCCGCGTTCGTTCGAGATCCCGGCGCGGCGGAGCTGTTCGATTAAAAGGCCGTATCTCGCGCCGGTTGGATAAAAGTCGGCTAAAGATGAAATGCGAGCGGCGGAAAACTCTCAATGAGATCTCGTTGCCTTATGCAACGTAACGTCAACGCTCTCCGCGCGTTTCGCGGAAAAATTTATGAGCTCGCCAGGGAACACGCCTTTTAACCCGGCCCTCGGCGCGTTCATTTCTTCCTTTTTTTTTTTTAAACTGGGTCTTCAACTTTAGCTCCGCGGAAATTCTACCGAAGTTATTCAACGTAAACGCGGCTAATTTGCTACTCTTCATTAACTTAATGAGGAACGCTCGTTTCGATTTCTCGCGAATTTTTCGCATAGCGCTCTATGCTACTCTCTCGAGTTATGCCGCCCTCTTCGCGGACGAGTTATGCGAGTTTTGATATACGGCGCTCCTTTAAATGTCTCGCGAATGGAATTTTAATGCACGACCTTCCGCAGGGATATATATAGATAAGTCCGACTGCGCAGAAACGTCTTGCACCAAAGTTATGCTGTAAAAATCGACGTATCCTTCAATATCGTTAAAAATCTTTATGTCCCTTCTTCCGCGTTTACGTGAATGCACTGAAGAAACTAAAAATTAACCTCGGTCCAGGCCGATTCTTTGCGTTCGGCCTTAAAGAAGCCAGTAAACTTCAATCCAGTTAACTTCCCCTCCGCTCGCCAAACAACATAAAACGCGCGAAAGAGGAATAAAAAGAATAACATTTTTCCCGCAGCGCCGGGGTATAAATTGCCCGGGCATAATAGCTTCCTCCTCGCACACTTGACACAGAAACCCCCCGCGTGCAGCAACAACACTTCAATATTCTCTTTGCGTTCCCTTCCCATTAACGTGCGCGCGCGAGTCGTAAAGTGCAACACCCACGAGTGGCTTGCGTGCTTGAGTAAAAAATTGGGCTGTCCTCGGAAGACGCGCGGCAACCGAGAGTCCCCCCGGAGGTAGGCAGGCGCTCGCCACGCAGAAGAGGGTATTACGAGCGGCTTTTCTCTCGCAAAAAAAAAAAAAAATCGCGCGAGTTGTACAGAGAGACGGAGCAAAGAGTGGAGCAGCGACGAATAAGGCGAACTGCCGAGAGGCAAATGGGCGCGATGTGTGCGAGTGCGTGCCGGCACTTTGCGTTCGCACGACTCGCCCCCGGGTAGGATGGGAAAAAAGGAGGCGGCACAGGAGAGTGCGCGACTAAACGCGGAAAGAAGAAAAAAAAAAAGAGGAGGAGGAAGGGGGCGAAGAGACTACCGCCTCGCGATGTTGGCGAAGGTCGCGAGTTTGCCGGGGTCGTCGTGTGCGTTGCTGCTTTTTATTACGTGAGAGCTGCTTTGGACGGGTATGTATGTACCATGAGAAAAGGGGAATCTTAAATAGGTCTGAGGTTAAAAATAAAATGCGTCGCTGCGCTGGCGAAATATTTAGTACTCGATTACGAAGCAAAACAAAAAATTTAGTTCACTCTGCTCCTGATATTTACATTCAATTCATATGTAAAACTCGAAAAATATCAAAAGATAAATAAATAAATAATTAATACGTTCTATATCAATCGGTACGCGATGCAATTGCCTAATCTACGGTAAATCGTTAAAGCCGCTGATCGCCGTAAGCGTCGACTAAATGCTTGAAATCTCCATAGATAATACCCCGACGTGCATTTGAGTTCCGCGAGGAAAAGGTCGTCGCTTATGAGCGCAGCTCGGAATACAGGGGGAAAAACGAGCTAGGAGAAAAAAAGGGGAAGAGGCGAGGGAGGCAGAGCGCGCAACGATGGGAAGAGAAGCGATCGACGCGCGGAGGACCCTCCTGCATATTCCGAGCGCTTAAGCGCTTCGACGTTTCAAGTGAGCAATGCGTGCACGCACGGCAACTCGCCGCCCTGCACTTTTCAACCCTCTTCAATTTTTCCTCCATTTTTTTCATATATAATAATCGGCTTTACTTTCGGTTTCCGGCTCCGAAGCGCGCCGTTTCTTTTCTTCGTTCGCACGAGACCCGCGCTAATATGCGAGAAAGGAAAAGGCTGTGCTGTTTGAAAGATAATGACACGGTGGACGCGTAAAATACTTATAATAAATTAGCCGCGCGTATTTTGCTGAATAGCGAGATTCATTCGCACGGATCTTGTTGGTTCGTTTTGTTTGGAAACTAGATCGTTGGCGTTTTCTTTTTATATTTTTTTTATTTGTACCTATAGAAATTAAAGTAGAATAATTTGACGGTGATTTTCAGAAGGGACTTTAGGTACGCCGAAACGGCCGCAATAAGCCTGCGTGCTTGTCGCGACGTTAATATGAACTTCAGGCACCACTTACGTAGCAGGGAGTCGAATGTTCGCGGGAAAAAGTGACTGCGAGGCTATAAAAAGTAAGCGAGCGTGTGTATAAGCTGCACTTTCATACGCCGGAAAAATTATCGCCAACATCTGCAGTTTTTGGCGCAAGCCGTGCGTCGTATCACTTATCCGGAGATCTTGCCGAAATGCACGAAACACCTGCGCGGTTTCGAATTTCGTGGGTTAACTGTTTATACGCTCTTTGAAAATTTCGCTTGCGATATCCATCAGTCCGTTTTTTTTTATGACCGGTTTGAAATGACTATGAGCATATTTTTTTTAAGCTCTCTATTATTTTTTAATTCTCAAGCCATTGTTCCAAAATGATAGATTATAATATACCGCAGTTGTGAT